>CM061231.1:121504116-122192014 GCA_030844895.1 Ambrosia x helenae
GTGACAAAGACAGCAAATCAACCACAGCCGGTTGTCAGTTTTTAGGGAGCAGGTTAATTACCTGGCAATGCAAGAAACAGACTTCTGTCGCACTGTCTACATGTGAAGCCGAGTACATTTCAGCCTCGAGTTGCTGTTCACAAGTGCTCTGGATCCAACAACAGATGGTCGATTACGGTTTGCAGTTTCTTAAAACCCCTATACATTGTGACAACGAAGCCGCAATTGCATTAACTAAAAATACTGAAAATCATTCTAAAGCGAAACATATCCGGATTAAATATCATTTTATCCGTGATTGTTATGCTAAGGAATTGATTGACATGGTCAAAATCCATACTGACTACCAACGTGCAGATTTGTTTACAAAAGCTTTTGACAGATCCCGCTTTGAATATCTTTTGAAAGTAAACAATATAAAGGAAAAACAGGACTAATCGGCTCCTCGGTTTATCGCTTTTTATTTTTAGTTTTTAGTTCTAAATTTTTGCTAATTGGGAATTTCTCTTTGCTAATTGGGAATTTCTCTTTACTATCATAATCCTCAAAGAAGTTGATGCTTTCGAGGGGGTTGTTTAATCCTCAAAGAAGTTGATGCTTTCAAGTGGATTGTTTCTTTCAAATTTTTGTTTTGTTTTTCAGAAAATTAAAAACCCAAAAACATTGAAAAATTTTCAAAATACCTAAAAATTAGAAAAACCCAAAATGATTTCCTGGATAAAAAGAGGAAATGATAGTACATCAGTGGGGATCTGACACAGGCTAAAGAATTGTATAGTTTTATGAGACGTATGTTGATTACGTGTGATATGCTGATAGGCTTCGTAGACTATATATTGCGTGCATTAGTGATACAAACATAACAAACTACGCGTTTGTGGCTGAACACCTCATGGGCATATGGTCTTAGTACCGTAATTTCGTTTGATAGGGTGTTTGTACAAAACTCGGAGGTTTAGGGTCGTTATGTTATTAGTTGTCTGGGGATAGCCTATCTGATCTTCTGCTGTAAGTCATTACGGACCTAGATCAGACAGAATGTCTTTATAAAAGAGCTTTATGCCAAATCCTAAAGTTACCGAATTGAGGAACTTTCCATGTTATATGATGATCAAAGATTATCTATAATATCGTATTGATCATTGATGCAAATCATGATTAATATCAGTCCTCAACCTGGTATGGTGCATATGTTACTTTGCTGCATTAATTTGCTGACCTGTATACCTCTATGCATTTTATCTTGTACAATTACAGACGACGAAAGCATAATCACGCTTTACAATGAGTCTTTGTGCAAATTACTTCTTGATACGGGAGTATGTCGTGTGTGTGGGAACCACAATGTGTTAGTCTAATATATCTAATTCGTATCATTTTAAAGCATTGCGTAATTGTCTACATGTGAGCTTATGTGGACAACAATATCAGCAATTGCCGTGTCACATATTGTTTCTAATGATAATATTAAAACAGATCAACGCTGTGTTCAGATTTCTCAGATAACTGATATGATCCTCTTACCGGAAATCACAAAATGTTTATTGCTTTCATTTACTTTGATGCATTTTACTTTGTCGCATTTTACTTTTATTGTAAAAAATATACAAAATCCAAAAAGATTTTAGGTGTGTTTTGATAAAAATTTCAGAAAATTCAAAAGATTTGCATTTCTGCTTTATTTTTGATAACCGGGGATGCTTGATGGTCAATTTCTGAGATTTGATAACACCATCTGGACTTTGTAACATTCAAAATGTGAAAATTTGAGTTTTGGAAGTTTAACGGATTGAAAAATGTTGAACGGGATTCGAATTTGTGATTTGGCGAAAATTTTCAGATTTTTCCATTTCACATTCGCCCCTTAAATGGGTCGAATGTGGAAAAATCATCTCCTTCGACCGTTTTGAAAATGGGCGAATGTGGACATTTTCACTTCCGGGTGTAAATTCCACTTCCGGGTACCTTTTCACCTTCGGGTCTTTAATTAGGGGCGAAGGTGGAATTTCTTTCACACTCGTGCCATTCACTTGGGGCGAATGTGGACTTAACCCACATTCGACCACAACAAACGGGCGAACGTGGACCCTTATAAATAAGCCTTTCAGGTTCGATCTTCTTCATTCAAAATTTTTCAAAATTTCAATCAATACCAGACCTTGTTGCTCGTGCTTCCTATGCTTCATTGATTTGTTCCCTGACCATTACTGATCATTTTAACACTAAACTTGCAGGTAATGGACTTCATATCAGATCAGTTTTGAACGTTTTAAGAACAGGACCTAGGGTTTTAATTTTAGGGATTTTGGATGTTTGTTAATGTTTGTTTTTGATTTCCGATCAGTTCTCATAGGTTTTAGGGGGAGAGTGTAGAAGGAATTAGGTTAATAACACATCTAGATGTTAGTTTGATCGATTGAACACAGATGAACCCTAATTCCACTTTAAAACCAATGAAAACTGATTAATTGTCAAAATTGGTAATGAACGAGTGTTAGTCGGACTTGTTAGCACATATTAGGATCAAAATTACAAGATAAAACCAACAATGGCAAAATTTAAAATTTTGGGGAAAACCTTTTTTTCACCTTCGGTTCAAAAACCGGGCGAAGGTGGAATAAGGTTGGACGAAGGTGGAACAATGTGGACGAATGTGATTTTTACTTAGAACTTTTTCACTTTCGACCATAATTTTCTACCTTCGACCAAATAAACTCACATTCGACCATTTCAAACCGGGCGAATGTGCAGATGATTTTGACCAGAATTTTATAATTTTGTCGTTTTTGTATTTTGACGTGTTTCATTGATTTTTATGTGCAGATGGCTGATCAACCCGAGAACGTTGAAGCACCAGCAGTCAATGTTGAAACTCCAGCAGAGATTACAGTTCCAGATCCAGCGCCAGTAGCAGAAACATCTGTTCCGAGCAGTTGGCTGTTTGAAAGATCGCACAACTGTTGCGCTTATCTCGGAGATGTTGAGAAGAACACGGAGTTTACCGGGATTATAGAGTTTCTGAAGAGGAGCAGGATTGTTCATGCTTTAGCCACACCAACCATCATATACAAAGACATCATTGAAGATTTTTATCAGAATGCGAAGTATGACTACTGGGAGAATCAGACGATCATCAAGAGCAAGATTCAGGAGATGGATATGTTCTTGACTGAAGCTGATATTCGGGAAGCTTTACAGATTAAGTTTGAAGATAGTGAAGATCCCAGGGAATTGTCATGGACAGAACAGAAGGCATGTTTCTTACGAATGAAATACAAAGGTCCAATCACTGACGGATCTATGTATAAAGGGAAACTGGGAGTGCAGTATAAGTATTTTGCACATGTTCTTATTCATGTTTTTGGATGTGTGAGCGGTGGTTATGACGTCATGAGAAGGAGTTTGAGTTCATTAATGGTTGCGTTGACACTCAACAAACCATTTAATGTTTTTGGGATGATTCTTGATCATATGCTGGAGATGCTGAAGGGAATGAAGAACAAAAAGTTTATGTTGTATCCGAGATTTCTAATGATGATCTTTGACTACAAGTATCCTATGCTGAAAAAGGATCCGACTATGATCCTAGGTCAAGATCATATGAACATTAGAACTTTGATGAGGATGAAGGGTTACAAAGGTGTGCCTGATAGTGAGAAGCCACCTAACAGGAGATTATTTGGTGCTTTGGCTCGTCCGGATTACACTGATCCTGGCAAGAACAAAGCAAGACATGATGATAGTGACTCGGACAATGATGATCCCTTAGTGTATGTTGATTCAAGCACTAAGCGGAAACGGCAAGTAGTCAATCCTGGAGCCAAAGGGAAGGGCAAGGGAAAGGCTGTGGATCAGGGAAGCACTAAGCAACAAGTGGCTAGAAAGAAATCGACAGCGAAGAAAGGATCGGGTTTGGTGGATGAAGAGTCGGTAGATTCAGAAGAGACTGAAGTTGATGAGCAGTGGGATTCTGATGATGAGAATGTAAGGACCACCAAACGTAAGGCCACTATGGTTGGTGAGTCTGAATCCTTGAACCAGTCGATAGAAGAAGCTGAGAGAAGAAAGAAATCAGTTGAAGATGAGGGTCTAGGTGTTGACCTAGCAGAACTGAGTGTTGGAGATACTGTAGTGGTGAATTTGCCTAAAAAGACAAAGAAGCAAAAGACTATGGCCAAGAAATCAAGTGTAAAAGAACTGAGGGAGAAAGAGTTAGCTCAGTTGTTGAAGGGAAAGAGATTACCTGATGCTGGTACACCATCTAAGCTATCTTCACCTGTTGCCAAGAAGCAGAAGAAAACGAAAGAGGCAGAGACTTTACCAATCGATCAATTCAATATCGATATGGATAAAGTGCTTGATATGTTTAAAAAGCCTCAGAAGGAGAAAGTTATTGAAGTTGAGCCATCCAGATCTAAGTCGAAGAAAGTAACTGTGGATGACGATGTCATGAAGCAAGTGAATAAGAAGATGGAAGACATGATGAAGATGTTGGTTGCTCAACAAGCTGAGATTGCTAAGTTCAAGCAAAATGAGGAGAAAATGCTTCAGATTGTGGTTGCTTCGAAATCTAATCAGGATGATATAAATGATAAGATTAAGATGATTGAAGCTAAGAATGAGAAGCTTGAAAGAAAGTGTGAAAGAAACAAGAGCAAAATCAAATTGATTAAGGCAGATAACAAAGAACTAAAGAAGGAAAACAAACGCCTTGGTAATTTGATTGAAGAGCTTTATAGTAGGGCACCCCAGTTGAAAGAGGGTGAAGAAGATGAAGAAGAAGATGAACAGAAAGTCGATTATGAGTATTCTGAATCTGAGAAAGAAGAAGATGATGATGAGGATAATGATGAATCGGAGAAAAGTGATGATGACAATGATGATGATGATGACAATAATGATGATGATGATGATGATGCTGAAGGTGCTGGGAAAAAGCAAGGTGATGAGTTTAGCAGTGGAAGTGATCATGATGGAGGAGATGATACTTCTAGATTTAGTTATGAGAAGAGAACACCAAAGAAGAAAGATACTGGAGAATCAAGTTCCAAGAAGAAAGGAGGGAACGTTGATTCAGATGAAAGTATTTTCTGGAACGAGAAGGTGAGATCTTTGTCTGATGATGCTAAACAGCTGTATAAGAATATGTTGGAAAAGAGAGAGTGGACCATTGAGTTCACAGGATGCTTCGCTGAAATATTCCAGACTGATGACTTAAGATATGAGTTGGAATATGAAGATCCAGATCTTGAAGAAGGGGAATTACCTGCATCTGTGGCAAAAGAAATTTTAGATGGTCTTGCACAGAGGGTAGGGAAAACGTTTGAGGAGTTTATGATGGATGAATCAATTCCTGATATTCCTGAAAAGGATATGGGAAGTCATTCAGATGATGTGCAGACTCCAGAGAACAATGAAGTAGAAGTAGAAGATATAACTCATGAAGAGTTTCCCCAATATTTCAGACAAGATGATGAGAATGAAGTATTTCCTGACTTCGCTGAGATACCAAATAAGTCAGCGAAACAGAAAGCTAAGAAAAGGAGTGAAGAGTTTGTTGAGAAGGTATTTGGTACTGAAAAGAAAGATTCTTCTAACCAGTCTGATGAGTTGAAGAATTATATGAAGAAATTGAAGGAAATGGATGAGAACCGACCAAAGCCTGAAGCTCAAGGTAACTTTTATCGATTTCATAATGCCAAGTTCAAAGGCAGAGCTCTCGGGTGGACTTACTTAGGCAGACTGAAGTGTATTGCTGCAAAATGGGAAACCGGAATTCTGTACTTTAACAGATTCTGTGACTTGCTTACTCTACCGTACTGGGCGGTTAGAGACTTATGCAGATTCCCAATGTCAGGTGCCGAAGTAAATGGATCACATGTCGGTTGGTGCGCAGATAAATTGGTTTGGGAAAGTCGTACGAGATGGAACAGGTTCAAGCCTCAATATCCCAGAAGAAAAGAGCATAGGGATATTGATCCACAAACCAATATGAAGCGTGTTACTTTGATTTATAAAGCACCTAATGTGATGAGAAAGATACCGTTGATGCCAATGCCACAGCATTTCAGTGCTGATTTCATTTTTTGGTATTATGATTCGAGAAAGGCAGAAGCGGTGATTGTGTTGAGAGATGGAAAGGATAAATACAAGCATGTTCATGTATTTGATCCTATGTGGTTGATTAATTGCACATTTGAAGACATCATCATGTTGTTCTACAATCCGATCTACTATGAACCCAATGACTTTGCTCAAGCGAGAAAGTATATGCAAGTTGTTGGAGTTTGTTTTGCGTATGACATAAATGCAGGAAGCAACTTAGAGGGTAAACTTGGCAAGACTGTGAAGATAGCCAATGTGTCTAAGCCTGTGAAGAAAACATTTGAGCCGCCAATGACTACTGAGCAGAAGAAACAGCTCAGAATCAAGTTGATGAACAAGAGTATGGACCAACAAAGAAAACTATCCAATCAATAGTCGAGGGGGAGTTTGTTGATGCGTTTTGCGACTAAGGATTGGATATACAATATTAACATATGTTAGTGATGGCCGAAGGTAAAAGATTATGGGCGAAGGTGTATAGAATGGGCGAAGGTAGATGATAAAGGGGCGAAGGAAGACTGGACTTGATCAAGAGACACATTCGACCACCAGAAGTGGGCGAAGGTGGAAATCACTCACATTCGACCAGATGAAACGGGCGAATGTGCAGTGCCTATATATAGTTTTTGTGTTTTTGATAATGTAAGAGTGTTGTCATTTGTGTCCAGTTTCAGATCAGGTTCAGAGGTGTTTTTGAGAAATAGTGTGTGTGTTCTAGATTAACCTAAACTGATTGTAAACGATTATTTGAATGAAGTTAATCTATGAAATGATATTGAAAATGATCTTGATTGTGTCGTGATTTGTGTTTTATCAATTTGTTCAGAACTAGGGTTTCCGCACCTAGTTTTGTGACTTGTATGATCGTATAATCCTGTTTTAGCTAAAATCCAACGCTCACAGACTTTTTTTAATACTTAGAATTAAGAGGCAAAAATCTTTCATTTTCCTTTTTTGGTACATAAAACATAAAACTGTGTTATAAACATGAGATATAAATGAGTTAAACGAGTCGTGTTCATGTTTAGAACTTACGTTCGCGCGCGTCAGAGACCTGTTAACCTGTTAGGGACACGATTTGTGACACCCGGCAAACTCAGGTTAGTAACGTTGACTAAACTAGTAAGTCTACCTTAGCGAGTCATGCATATTACGTTCTTAACGGGGTTAGTTGAGTCGGTATGATGATTCTGGGAATCATCGGGAGTCGGTCCATAACTATGGGTACAAAGATCGGCAATTCGTGGAATCGCCGGGTCTAACGCACACACGAGTCTCGAGTCCCGGGAATTGGTGAACGGATGTAAACGTGTTAGTTATCATGCATTATATGTTTGAAATCATTATGTGACTTATCGGTATGTGAATACGTGTTTAAATATGTTAAAATAGTGTTTAACGCGCCAAAAACCCATTCCAGCACCTTATAGGCGATTAGGAGCCTAGGGGACTCCTAATCGCGTGAACATCAAGCGATTACAAGGGGAGTGGGGCGAGTAGGTGGCTAATCGCGTGAACAGTGGCGATTAGGGCCCCTACTCGCGAGTAGGTGGCTAATCGCGTGAACATAGAGGCGATTAGGCCCCTACTCGCCTGGTCTGGGTCCCTAATCGCGTATACAGCAGGGCTCGGGTCAAAACACCTATAAATAGAACCCTTAACTCCCCAAACACCTCTAGAACAACCCTAGCTGCTCCCAAGTCGCCCACACACCTTAAAACACCTCTGGAACTCATTTTGCTACAAAAATCACCATCCCCAAGCTTACACACCTTTCTTTAGCAAAACCCAAGGTGTGTTCTTCATCCCTAACCTTTGTAAAGTTGTTATTTTGAGTTCCCCCAAAGTTCCAGACCTTGTTTTACCAAATGTGTCTTTAAAAACCTTTCAAAAGAGTCTTAAACCAAGTTTACACCTTAATGCTTGTTATATGTGAAGTTTACATGCATATGTTGGTCTTATTGGTGATTTTAACATGAATGTTTTCAAGATATGATTGTACTTCTGTTATGTAGAGGTCATTAGGAAGGTTGTCTTAGAATCTTAGCCATTATTGTGGTGTTTTGAAGAAAATGCATATTTTGACCCATTTGTATGTTCTTGAGGATTTAGGATGATTATGGTATGATTGTTGATGCAATGTTGTTAGGATTCATGCTAGGAAGATGTTAGATCAGAGGTTGATGATTTACATGTTTGTAAAGTTTGAAATCTGGTTGTTTCCATTTAAGGAAAGATAAGGTTGGTAGAAGAAACCTAGTACTTTGCCATTTTAGGAAATAATTGCATAGAACATGCTAGATCAGTGATATGTTGGGGGTTTTTGCTTGAAATGGGTTGGTAAATGATTTAGGTTTGATATTGGGTGTTGTTGCATGTTTCGGATCTGATTTGGAGGGTTTAACGCGCGAAAACTCGTCGTACAGCAGCTGCAGGCGATTAGGCATCCTAATCGCCTGAGCTGGGGGCGATTATGCAGCATTAGGGGCGATTGGGACCCTACTCGCCTGATACATCAGGCGATTAGGCCCCTAATCGCCTATAGGCTAATGCCTACTCGCGTGTAACCTTCCTAATCGCATGTACTGCTGTCGTGAACGCGTTTTGACATCCCGGAACACGATTTGACACCTAGGAACATGTTAGGAACCCCGGGATACACCCAATGACTTAGTAAGACGTGTTCGGACCTGTTTATGCGTTAATTGGACATTATGCTAGACTAGGTGAATTGTTGCGCGTGCTAAGTGTTTAATTGCATATGTTGCATGATGTCTTGCATTTATCTAACACGTGGGATGTCGGGTCACCAATGGGATGTCGGGTCTTGTCTGGCACGGTCGGTTTAACAGTTAAAAGTGTTTTCAAACGTTTATGGTCACGGTCTGGACATTCGGGGACTAGTTAGCCTGCGGGTTATTAGTCCAATACTTATACGCATCTTATGATAGGTCGCCGCTATCTGGGGCTATCATAACATAATCACTTAACTATTTTCAAGTAACGCAAACCAAGGTGAGTTTCACAGCCCCACTTTTACTGTTTTGCTTTTGGGGGGAGAAACATGCTTTGTACGAACTATTTAAAGGTCATGTTATACTATGGGCACTTTATGTTACTATACGGCTTTTATGGAAAGTCCCAGGGGGAAACCATGAATGTGCTGGCATGCACAACGAGGGAAATGTGGATAGATCTATTGGGCCTCACAAAACCCCACTCGACGGCGGGGCCGGGCGGGTGCATATTGTCTCTACCTATCGGGTTACCGAGGCATCGGTAGCCCAGTCAATCTGGGCTGGTATCAACTTTTGGACACGTTTAGTAATGGGTTCCCAACCGTAGTAGTAAAAACACTTAACGTCTAGCTAACGTTCTCATGACATAGTATTAACGGGAATGATCTTTGTAAAACTTGTGACAACACTTTATAAAAGAAAACCTGTGAACTCACCAGCATTATATGTTGACATTTTTGGCATGTTTTCTCAGGTCGCTAAGGTAGCGGTTATCGGACTAGGCGCACGGGGTCATGCACGGCGTCTATTATTTTGAAACATATTAAACAATGTCTTTGTAAACAATGATATGTCTTTTGGTTGTAAACAAGAATGCTTCCGCTGCTGGTTTACAGCTCAAAGCATGATATTTTGGTTTTAAATATAATTATGAATGCATGTTTGTTGTATGTTTATTGTGATCGTTGACTGAGATCCTGGTGTGTCACGCGCCTCGCGGTAAAACCCCGCACGTGGAATTTGAGGGTGTGACAGATTGGTATCAGAGCCAACGGTTATAGTGAACTGAGACTGCATGTAGAGTCTAGTCTATAACTGAGTCGCACACACTAGACGGTCACAATTAGTCGAGTCTTAGCAAGTGGGTAACAATATGACTTGTCGGGGTGTCGGTGTCATCATCTACTACGCCACATCATCTATTTACTTCTTATCATCCTATTCGTTGACTCGTCCTTACTTTGATCCGATGGTGAACGATATACTATTGAACTTTCTTGACGGCAGTGTACATTGGGGTAGCTTCGGCGTACTCTTGAGATCTGTCCAGAGATTTGGACATCTCCCCTCTATGCCCTAATGAACACGCCCGTCCTTATGCATACTATCCTGTACTTATACTTATGATAACACCATGATTGGGCGCTAGTGTTCGGTGACTTGAACTTCAAACTTAAAGCGCGCCTGGAGGACCATGTGGAACAGTTTATCATGTCGGGTGCACACGAGATCATAAACTGTGATGCATGGGATCCCTGGCGGACTTTGGGCTTGAACGGATGGACCCGAGCTGGGCTCGGTCTAATTCTTGAAATTCCTAATGGGTTATACCACGGACAAGCCTAAATCTTTTGTTTCATGTTGTGACAGAAGATGTCGGGAGCTCGTGGAGGTCGCAGGGGCGGCCGTGCTGGCGGTCGTGCTGGCGGCCGTGGTGGCGGCGGTGGCCGCGGGAACATTAATATGACCCAAGCTGAGCTGGATAATCTGACGCAGCAGCACGTGAATATTGCTTTGGCTGCATTCCAAGCCGCTCATAATGCTATGGGTGGTACGTCGATTCTCATCTATTCTACCTCGTTCTGGGGTACTTTACCTTTTCTTGATACTCACCTGTGTGTCTGTTCCAGGTGGTGCTGTCAATCCTCCTCCATCCCAGTGTTCTTACAAAAAGTTTATGGATTGTAAGCCTCACAACTTTAGCGGCACTGAAGGGGCAGTGGGACTGCTCCGATGGTTGGAGAAAATCGAATCTGTTTTCTCGATGTGCAACTGCCCGGAGGGCGACCGGGTGAAATATGCTTCTGCAACCCTGGAGGGTCAAGCCTTGACTTGGTGGAACTCCACCACCCAGACTATGGGCATTGGGGAAGCCCACGCCATGCCCTGGGCAGAATTCATTCAGTTGCTGAAAAAATGAGTATTGCCCGAGGGATGAGATCCAGAAGCTCGAGCATGAAGTCTGGAACCATAAGATGGTGGGTTCCGAGATTGAAGCTTATACTGCTAGGCACAATGAGTTGGCGGTGTTGTGCCCCGATCTGCACACACCTGAATATCGAAGGATTGAGCATTACGTCGCTGGGTTGGTACCGGAGATTGCTGGGTTAGTTGTTGCGGGTAATCTCACTGTTTATTCTGAGGTAGTTCGGTCGGCTCACAGGCTGACCGACATGAAGGTGACTGAAGGGGTCTTGCCTCCTCGAGGCGCTACTGTGAAGGCTTCTGATGGTAACAAGCGGAAGTGGGAAGCTGTGGGGAAAGGCTCGAGCTCGGCTCAGCCTCAGCAGGTAAAGAAGTCTGATATTGGGGGATCATCGTCTGAGCAGAAACCAGGGGGTTATATTGGGAAGAAGCCGAAATGTGACCAGTGTGGATTTCACCACAACGGTCGTTGCGAGGACCGGAACCGTTGCCACAGGTGCCATAAGCTTGGGCACCAGGCAAAGGATTGCAGGGTTAATCTTCAGGGTAACCGGAACCCTCCTGCTACACCTACTCCGGCTCCTCCTGTCGCTGCTCCCCAGGGAAATCAGGGCAAGCAGGGGTGCTACAATTGTGGTGAACTTGGTCACTACAAGCGGGAATGCCCCAAGTTGAAGCAGGGTGAAGCCGGGAAGAATGGGGCGGGTAATGGAAACAATGGGGGCGGAGGCAGGAATGCTCGCGCTTTCGTGATTGGTTCGAGCGGTGCTCGACAAGACCCCGACACTGTTACTGGTACGTTTCTTCTCGATAATCGTTATGCTACGGTTTTATTCGATTCTGGCGCCGATAAGAGTTTTATATCTCTTGGGTTTAGTCAATTGCTTGATAGGGTACCTACACCTTTAGAGGCTAAGTACTTGATAGAATTGGCTGACGGTAAGAAAGTTGAGGCGACGCACGTCCTTAGGGAGTGTCGCCTTGAGTTGTCGGGTTACTCTTTCCCTATTGATCTTATGCCGGTGTCCTTGGGTAGTTTCGATGTTGTCGTGGGTATGGATTGGTTGTCCCTGTATCATGCCGAGATCGTTTGTTTTGATAAAGTCATTCGACTTCCTCTCCCTGATGGAGAAATTCTGTTGGTGCACGGTGAGAAGAGCGGGGTCCCGTTGAGTATCATTTCGTGTATGAAAGCCTATAAGTATCTTCGGAAGGGGTATTCTGCCATTCTGGCACTTGTTTCGGTTTCGTCTGAAGAGGAGAAGAAGATTGAAGATATTCCTGTTGTCCGCGACTTTCCCGATGTATTTCCTGAAGACTTACCTGGTCTTCCGCCTTATCGCCAGGTCGAATTTGGTATTGAACTTGCTCCGGGTGCGGCCCCTATTGCTCGTGCCCCTTATCGTCTCGCACCTCCCGAGATGCAGGAGTTATCGAACCAGTTGCAGGAGCTGTTGGAGAAGGGTTTCATTCGACCTAGTTCGTCCCCGTGGGGAGCCCCTATTTTGTTTGTCAAGAAGAAGGACGGAAGCCTGCGGATGTGTATCGACTACCGGGAGTTGAATAAGGTTACCATCAAGAATCGCTATCCTCTTCCCCGCATCGATGACTTATTTGACCAGCTTCAGGGTTCTAGTTTCTATTCGAAGATTGATTTGAGGTCGGGGTACCATCAGTTGAGGGTTCAAGAAGCTGACATTCCGAAGACCGCCTTTCGAACTCGCTATGGCCATTTTGAATTCCTGGTCATGCCTTTTGGTCTCACCAACGCACCTGCCATCTTTATGGATCTGATGAACCGTGTTTGTAAGCCTTATCTTGATAAGTTCGTGATTGTCTTCATCGATGATATTCTAGTCTATTCCAAGAACGAGGTGGACCACCAGGAACACCTACGTCTTGTTTTGGAACTTCTGAGGCGGGAACAGCTGTACGCTAAGTTTTCTAAGTGTAGCTTCTGGTTGCGTGAAGTTCAATTCCTTGGTCATGTTGTTAATGAGAAAGGAATTCACGTTGACCCAGCAAAGATTGAAGCCATTAAAGACTGGGAAGCACCAAAGACGCCATCTGAGGTGCGGCAATTCCTAGGCCTTGCAGGTTATTACCGTCGTTTTATCGAGGGATTTTCGAAGATCGCTCAACCCCTCACCTCGCTTACCCAGAAGGACAGGAAGTTCGACTGGGGTGATTCGCAGGAGTCAGCCTTCCAGATGTTAAAGGCTAAACTCTGTTCTGCTCCTATCTTGTCCTTGCCTGAGGGCACGGACGATTTTGTGGTTTACTGTGACGCTTCTATCCGGGGTCTTGGTTGTGTACTGATGCAGCACGAGAAGGTCATCGCCTATGCTTCTCGTCAGCTCAAAGTTCATGAGAAAAACTACCCCACCCATGATCTGGAATTGGGTGCGGTGGTCTTTGCTTTAAAGATTTGGAGGCATTACTTGTACGGTACCAAATGCACTATTTACACCGATCACAAGAGCCTCCAGCATATCTTTGATCAGAAGGTGTTGAATATAAGACAGCGTCGTTGGGTCGAGCTTCTTAATGACTACGAGTGCGCTATCAAATACCATCCTGGCAAGGCGAATGTGGTCGCAGACGCCTTGAGCAGGAAGGAAACGGCTAAACCTCGTCGTGTTCGAGCTCTTCAGCTCACTATCCATTCCGGCTTACCTGATCGAATCCGTTCAGCGCAGCAAGAAGCTTTGAAGGAGGAAAACCTTAAAGCTGAAACCATGCATGGTGCTGATAGTCACCTTGAACTCAGGTCCGATGGGTTACACTATTTCGCTGAACGTATTTGGGTTCCTTTATTTGGGGGCTTGCGGGAGCTCGTTCTTGATGAAGCTCACAAGTCCCGGTACTCTATTCACCCTGGCTCCGATAAGATGTATCAAGACCTGAAGATACTTTATTGGTGGCCGAACATGAAGGCGGACGTGGCTTCGTACGTGAGCAAGTGCTTGACCTGTGCCAAGGTCAAGGTCGAATATCAAAAGCCATCCGGCCTTCTGCAACAGCCTGAAATCCCCGAGTGGAAGTGGGAGCGGATTACGATGGACTTTGTGACCAAACTCCCGAAATCGCCCAGTGGTTGCGACATGATCTGGGTAATTGTCGATAGGTTGACAAAGTTTGCGCACTTCCTCGCTATCAAAGAGACCGATGGTCTCGAGCGCCTGGCACGGTTATATCTCAAGGAAGTGGTTTCTCGGCACGGGGTGCCTGTCTCTATTATTTCTGATCGTGATCCTCGGTTCGCCTCTAACTTTTGGAAGTCCTTGCATAAGGCTCTGGGTACTCAGTTAGACATGAGCACAGCATATCATCCGCAAACTGACGGTCAAAGTGAGCGGACAATCCAAACGCTAGAAGACATGCTTCGGGCATGTGTGATCGATTTTGGCAAGGGGTGGGAGAGTCATTTACCATTCGTGGAATTCTCCTACAACAACAGTTACCATTCTAGCATCAAGGCAGCTCCGTTCGAGGCTCTTTACGGGCGGAAATGCCGGTCTCCTCTTTGTTGGGCCGAGGTGGGTGAGAGTCAACTCACCGGCCCGGAACTTGTGTACGAGACTTCCGAAAAGATCGTGCAAATCCGTAACCGCATGGCAGCAGCTCGGGATCGTCAAAAGAGCTATGCCGATCGTCGTCGCACGCCTTTGGAGTTTGAGGTTGGCGACAGAGTTTTATTGAAGGTATCTCCGTGGAAGGGCGTTATACGTTTTGGGAAGCGGGGCAAATTGAATCCTCGGTATGTGGGACCGTTCGCAATCCTGGAACGGATTGGACCGGTAGCATACAGGCTTGATCTGCCGGCTGAGCTCAGTAATGTTCATAATGTCTTCCATGTTTCTAATCTGAAGAAGTGCTTGGCGGATGAATCTTTGGTTGTTCCTCTCGAAGAGATCAAGGTGGATGATCGTCTGCGTATCGTGGAGGAACCGGTTGAAATTCTTGACTATAAAATCCGTAGCCTTCGCCGGAGTAAAATCCGCATTGTTAAAGTCCGTTGGAACTCTAATCGTGGACCGGAGTTCACGTGGGAACGGGAAGATCAAATGAAGGCTAAGTATCCCCATTTATTTCCTAAGCGCGCGTTCGAATCAAGACATGTCTCTGCTGAAGCTGAATGAATCTCGGGTCGAGATTCCTTTCAACAGGGGGATGATGTGGCAACCGGAAAATTTTTCTTCTCTTTCGTCTCTTCCTTTTTGGCCTTGGGCAATTTTCGGGACGAAAATTCTTTCAACAGGAGGATGATGTGACACCCGGCAAACTCAGGTTAGTAACGTTGACTAAACTAGTAAGTCTACCTTAGCGAGTCATGCATATTACGTTCTTAACGGGGTTAGTTGAGTCGGTATGATGATTCTGGGAATCATCGGGAGTCGGTCCATAACTATGGGTACAAAGATCGGCAATTCGTGGAATCGCCGGGTCTAACGCACACACGAGTCTCGAGTCCCGGGAATTGGTGAACGGATGTAAACGTGTTAGTTATCATGCATTATATGTTTGAAATCATTATGTGACTTATTGGTATGTGAATACGTGTTTAAATATGTTAAAATAGTGTTTAACGCGCCAAAAACCCATTCCAGCACCTTATAGGCGATTAGGAGCCTGGGGGACTCCTAATCGCGTGAACATCAAGCGATTACAAGGGGAGTGGGGGCGAGTAGGTGGCTAATCGCGTGAACAGTGGCGATTAGGGCCCCTACTCGCGAGTAGGTGGCTAATCGCGTGAACATAGAGGCGATTAGGCCCCTACTCGCCTGGTCTGGGTCCCTAATCGCGTATACAGCAGGGCTCGGGTCAAAACACCTATAAATAGAACCCTTAACTCCCCAAACACCTCTAGAACAACCCTAGCTGCTCCCAAGTCGCCCACACACCTTAAAAACACCTCTGGAACTCATTTTGCTACAAAAATCACCATCCCCAAGCTTACACACCTTTCTTTAGCAAAACCCAAGGTGTGTTCTTCATCCCTAACCTTTGTAAAGTTGTTATTTTGAGTTCCCCAAAGTTCCAGACCTTGTTTTACCAAATGTGTCTTTAAAAACCTTTCAAAAGAGTCTTAAACCAAGTTTACACCTTAATGCTTGTTATATGTGAAGTTTACATGCATATGTTGGTCTTATTGGTGATTTTAACATGAATGTTTTCAAGATATGATTGTACTTCTGTTATGTAGAGGTCATTAGGAAGGTTGTCTTAGAATCTTAGCCATTATTGTGGTGTTTTGAAGAAAATGCATATTTTGACCCATTTGTATGTTCTTGAGGATTTAGGATGATTATGGTATGATTGTTGATGCAATGTTGTTAGGATTCATGCTAGGAAGATGTTAGATCAGAGGTTGATGATTTACATGTTTGTAAAGTTTGAAATCTGGTTGTTTCCATTTAAGGAAAGATAAGGTTGGTAGAAGAAACCTAGTACTTTGCCATTTTAGGAAATCATTGCATAGAACATGCTAGATCAGTGATATGTTGGGGGTTTTTGCTTGAAATGGGTTGGTAAATGATTTAGGTTTGATATTGGGTGTTGTTGCATGTTTCGGATCTGATTTGGAGGGTTTAACGCGCGAAAACTCGTCGTACAGCAGCTGCAGGCGATTAGGCATCCTAATCGCCTGAGCTGGGGGCGATTATGCAGCATTAGGGGCGATTGGGACCCTACTCGCCTGATACATCAGGCGATTAGGCCCCTAATCGCCTATAGGCTAATGCCTACTCGCGTGTAACCTTCCTAATCGCATGTACTGCTGTCGTGAACGCGTTTTGACATCCCGGAACACGATTTGACACCTAGGAACATGTTAGGAACCCCGGGATACACCCAATGACTTAGTAAGACGTGTTCGGACCTGTTTATGCGTTAATTGGACATTATGCTAGACTAGGTGAATTGTTGCGCGTGCTAAGTGTTTAATTGCATATGTTGCATGATGTCTTGCATTTATCTAACACGTGGGATGTCGGGTCACCAATGGGATGTCGGGTCTTTTCTGGCACGGTCGGTTTAACAGTTAAAAGTGTTTTCAAACGTTTATGGTCACGGTCTGGACATTCGGGGACTAGTTAGCCTGCGGGTTATTAGTCCAATACTTATACGCATCTTATGATAGGTCGCCGCTATCTGGGGCTATCATAACATAATCACTTAACTATTTTCAAGTAACGCAAACCAAGGTGAGTTTCACAGCCCCACTTTTACTGTTTTGCTTTTGGGGGGAGAAACATGCTTTGTACGAACTATTTAAAGGTCATGTTATACTATGGGCACTTTATGTTACTATACGGCTTTTATGGAAAGTCCCAGGGGGAAACCATGAATGTGCTGGCATGCACAACGAGGGAAATGTGGATAGATCTATTGGGCCTCACAAACCCCACTCGACGGCGGGGCCGGGCGGGTGCATATTGTCTCTACCTATCGGGTTACCGAGGCATCGGTAGCCCAGTCAATCTGGGCTGGTATCAACTTTTGGACACGTTTAGTAATGGGTTCCCAACCGTAGTAGTAAAAACACTTAACGTCTAGCTAACGTTCTCATGACATAGTATTAACGTGAATGATCTTTGTAAAACTTGTGACAACACTTTATAAAAGAAAACCTGTGAACTCACCAGCATTATATGTTGACATTTTTGGCATGTTTTCTCAGGTCGCTAAGGTAGCGGTTATCGGACTAGGCGCACGGGGTCATGCACGGCGTCTATTATTTTGAAACATATTAAACAATGTCTTTGTAAACAATGATATGTCTTTTGGTTGTAAACAAGAATGCTTCCGCTGCTGGTTTACAGCTCAAAGCATGATATTTTGGTTTTAAATATAATTATGAATGCATGTTTGTTGTATGTTTATTGTGATCGTTGACTGAGATCCTGGTGTGTCACGCGCCTCGCGGTAAAACCCGCACGTGGAATTTGAGGGTGTGACACGATTTGCCAGCCCTATCTATCACAAATGAGAATTGCAAGTAACGTGATGAATATTGCACGATCCAAACCTTATTTTGCTACTAATAGCAACTTTTAACTATTCCACTAGGAAACAAGTAAATTTCAACCCAGAGATCTTTGAGTTGTCTAGCATAGTAAGTCCTCAAAATTCCAAATAGCCAAAGCCCTTTATACTAGATTCCAACGTCTGGGCTGTCTATCAAAATAGTTCCATCAACATTAAGGATCTAGAGCTGTCTATGAGAGGCCACAGATCATGTTAAGATGTTGACTTGTTGAGCAATCAGTTTTGCTCACTTGTTGCAGTTACACTAACCCAATAATTTTGTAACTCGCCTAAATGGTCCAGGTTGCGTTTCATGTTGACTTGTCAGTGAGTGTTCTAACTATTATACTTAATGACATTATTTTATTGTTATTAAATGGATAAATTGCATATTGAAATTTGCTTAACTACAATTATGAATTGATAAAGATTTCTCGTTAAGGTTTGCTATAAAATAAACTTATTATTCATTTTGCTAATATATGAGATTGGCGATATATAGTTGAGAAAGTAAAATCTGAGTACTCTTGAAATGGTTTTCCATTCCGCAAAACAAGTTTATCACCAAAGATAAGCTTTATTCTTGTTTTTTAAAACAATCAAACACAAAAGCAAACCTAGTGTTATCTCTTAGGCCATTGTGATGTTAAAATATAATCCTAATTCTGCTGGCATGGCACATGATCTCATATGTTTACGTTATGTTTTTTATTTTGAATAACGGCTAGTATGCCAAGTCAAGAGTCTGTTTCGGAATTCAGTTGTGATCCACTTATTCTAGGTGTGACACTAGTATTTAAGTTGTAGGTGTAGTTTCATTTGATATACTCTCAATTTTCTGTTCACAATCAATAAAAGATATAATCTGTACCGACTTATCCTTGCTTTCTTTTATCATTTCATTGTTGTTATCATTAAGCTCTTGCCAACACGTGGTATCAGAGCCATGCCCGACACTTCAAACCCACCTCACAATCCTGTTAACCCTATTCCAGTTTTCAAAGGCGAAGGATATGAACATTGGAGTGTTCACATGATAACTATCCTGAGATCCAGAGATTTATGGGAGCTTGTGGATCTAGGAATGACCGATCATGGTGATGATGTTACAAGAGCCAGGCTGGAAAGAAAGAATGATGCTCGAGCAATGGCAGTGATCCAGCAGGGTGTCCATGATCAATTGGTCTCACGAATAGCTAATGCTAACACTGCACAAGAAGCCTGGGATATCCTGAAAATGGAACACTAAGGTGACTCACAAGTTCAGGCTGTGAAGTTCAGGGGCTGAGGAGAGAGCTTGAAAGCCTAAGCATGCAAGAAGGAGAAGCTGTTGGAGAATATTTTTCTAGGGTGATGGCCATTGTGGGACAACAAAGGTCCTATGGTGAGGAGGTGACTGAACATAAGATTGTAAAGAAGATCCTGCGCAGCCTCACGTCAAGATTTAATTTTGTGGTGCCATCTATTGAGGTGGCTTATGATCTGACCCGGTTGACACCTGAGAAATTAATGGGTGTGTTGCAGTCTCAAGAGCAAAGACTGAATGGTAGATCAGGAGATCAAGTGCCCAGGATGAGTGATAAGTTTGATGAACAGGCTTTACAAGTGTTTCAACCAACAAGAAGAATGGGAAATGAAGGTGGACAGGCAGGAAGAGATCGTGGGTTCACAAGAGGAGGAGGAAGATTCAATGACAGAAACCGAGGACCCAGTGTTACCAATGTAACAGGTATGTCCATGTGAAACGTGATTGCTGGTATAGTGATGAGCAACAGGTCAATGTTGCAGCCATTGGTGATGATGAAGAAGAGGGACAAGAGGAGATCCCTCATCTATTCATGGCTTGTGTTAGTCAACAGGCTCTAATGAGTGTTGATGAATCAGAACCACCACAAGATAATGTATGGTTTGTTGACTCAAAAAATTCCAATCACATGAATGGAGTACGTAGTTTATTCACCTCTTTAAACACCTCTTTTAAGTTAACAGTGAAGATGGGAAACAAGAAACAGATAAATGTTGAAGGAAGAGGAACTGTTAATGCTAAAATGAATGATGGTAGTATGGCACTAATAGAGGATGTTTATTAGGCACCAAAATTAGAATATAACCTGTTAAGTGTAGGTCAACTAATGAGAAAGGGGTATACTTTGTTATTTGATGATGGGGCATGTTCAATTGTTCACAAACGAACAGGGACTGAACTTATGAAAATTCAATTGGCACCAAACAATATGTTTCCTTTAGTTGCCTCAAAAGTGAAGCCAAGTAGCCCAAAAGTGCATGAGGAAACAAAGCTGTCGCATCATAGATATGGGCACTTAAACACTCAAGCATTACAACAATTATACAGAAAGTAGATGGTGCATGGGTTCCGTGTCATGAAGGATATTGGAGTATGTGAAGGGTGTGCTATGGGGAAGCAACACAAGCTGCCATTTCAGTCCAGCACCAGAAGAATAAGAAAGCCTCTTGAAGTGATTCATAGTGATGTTTGTGGTCCTATGCCAGTCCCTAGCCTTGGTGGAAGTAAGTATTTCCTATTGTTTATTGATGATTACACTAGAATGAGTTGGGTATTGATGTGTTGTAAAACACATCTATTTTCCCGTGTATTTTGAGTCCGTTTCGAGTCTTTTAATTACTATTTTTATTAGGTTTAGGTGTGTGTTTTACTATTTTTAATTTGACAAGTCTTTATTTATTGTGAGTTGTTTTTGTCATTTATTTATTTAATATTTTTGTAGGTGCTCGTGTGGAGTGGAGCTAAAACGATAGAAACTATATTCAAGACCCGAGCACCTAAAGAAGGGAAGGTTGAATGATTCTTAAAACAACTAATATGACATTGGGACCATTTGAAATACATATCCACGATTTACTAGAGGTTGCCATATTAACTTTAGAAGTGGAATAATATAAATACACGACATCAGAGGCATGAGTTCAAGAATTTGGCACTTTAATATATTTATATGAACTTGTGGACTTGGCCCAAAAAAAAAGTAAAAGAGAAAGAATAAAAAGAAAACCCTACGAGATGAAGTGATTTGGACGGCACATTTATTTAAAGAGAGCGGCATATTATATCACGAATCATCATATTATATCGAAGAACAGAAGCAAGCATACGGCCGCAAAGAAGCAGACATCGAAAGTCAACAGAAGAAGCATCAAGGATTTAAGAGGCAATTTTCAAGGAGAGGAAGGCTTCGGTTTGTTTATCTAAAACACTAGTTTTGAGTTTTGATTACTTTGTGTTTTTCAACTACTTGATACTATGTTTTATTATTTTGTTGAACCTATGTTTTCATCGCTTTCCATGACTATGAGTGGCTAAACTTTTAGTGCTACCTAGGTATTGATGACGGGTGACAATTGAATAATAATTTTCGGGTTGGATTTATATAATGTTTTGGATAATGTTTTGGTAAAGGTTTTCTAATAAGGTTTTCTTCTGTATATGCGTGCTTAATATCTGAATATTAATTTTTGTTTCGCTTAATTCTAGTTAAATTGATTTTGTATCTTTTGATCTAGGATTTTGTTAGTATCTTAGACTTGGTGTTTTTGATATATTTTGAGGTTGCTAGACGTAGTAAACCCTAGAAACAAGTTAATTAATTATTTGGTAATTTAGCATTCTACCACCTTTGAGACCGAGAGGAGATTAGGTGTCAGTGTGTCTAGCTTGGTAGGTATTCGGGACCGTGGTCTGCACGAGAGTGAGTCACCCCTAGCGTGCCTATTCTGTTAGCATCCTGTGTTAGAAACCTGTTAGAATAACTATCCCTTGCATCCCTTACACATCCCGGATGTATTGTTTCTGAGGGGGCCGAGAGGACATTCAGATTTAGGATACCTTAGCATAGTTTGGAGAGACCGAGAGGTGATCCGAACCCGAGACCGGTGAGTTTACACACTTCCCTAGATTCAGTATTGCGACATGTTGGAGAATGATTCGCGTTCCAGTGTTGGTCTAGTTTAGTGTATCTTAAGATCCCGGTAACCAAAACCCATTTATCCAATCCCGAGAGCTATAAGTCAGTCACCTTGATTCTTACCTAGGTAGCCATTTTCTCATTATTTGATCTCTTCCAGTTCTACTTGTTCGTTTGCTTTGTTTGCATTTTATTTAATTAAATTTTATATTTTTCTTTTTAGTAGTTAATTAAATCATCATCACTTTAATTTATTAGACTAGGACTCAACGAAAGCTTAGTACCGAGAGCCGCTATTACAGTGTCCACGGTTCGATACTCGGACTTATTTACTTTACTACTTTCGACGGTACACTTGCCGGTAGTGTGTGGTTTAGTGGGTATTTCCCATTTAAAACTTGTTTTGAAATAAATTGGACTTAAAATATATTTATCACACATTTCACGCATCAAGTTTTTGGCGCCGTTGCCGGGGACACAGTGCGATTTCGAGGACGGCCCGAGTCGGGGATCTAGTCATTTTATTGCTTTTGTAGTTTGGTAGATTTTTATTTTTAATTTTATAAAAAGAAAAAAAAAATATTTTTGTTTATTTGCTATTTGTTTTTCTTATTCTTTTATAGTTTTTAGTTTCTCTGTATGCATAGGAAGTACCTCGTTGCAGTCCTAGAACATTTTGCCCACCAGATAGATCACATAGAAATGGCTGCACGTAGGACTGTCGCTGACCACATCAGCATTACACCCGCTCACATCTGGTCCAGTATTACATTACCCACTGTTGAGTCGAACAACTGGACCATTGAACCCACTCTAATCAACACCATATCTCACTCAGTGCAATTTCACGGCATGCGTGATGAAGACCCATATGGCCATTTAACTAGATTTAGTAGAGTCTGTAGCACCTTCCAGCTTAATGGTGCCACGGATGACGCCATTCGTTTGCGTCTGTTCCCATTCTCACTTACTGATCAGGCCCTCACATGGTTGGACTCCCTCCCACAGGGATCCATCACCTCTTGGACTGATCTTCAGACGAAATTCCTGCAGAAGTATTTTCCCCCTGCTAAAACTGCTCGTCTTAAAAATCTTATCTATGCCTTCACTGAGCAGTCAGGGGAGTCCTTCTATGAGACATGGGACAGATTCAAGGCACTTTTGAATAAGTGCCCTCATCATGGTCTTGAGGACTGGAGAGTCGTGGAGAAATTTTACACTGGAGTTTCTGACGCGACCAAAAGACTTCTTGACTCTACAGCAGGCGGTAATATGATGAAATCCAAAACCGCTGCTGAATGCCTTGAGATGATAGAGGACCTAGCCACTAGCACGTACATTGAGCCTGGCTTTGGGGGCGTTACTGCTACCCCTAAGGGTATCCATTCTGTCGAGAGTAGCATTGCACTAGCCGCACAGGTAGAATCCTTAGCTAAGGTCATGAAGGATATTCAGGTTAAGATTAGTGCTAAGTGTGAGATTTGTAGAGGGGGTCATGAGACCATAGATTGCCACGTAGGTCCTAGTGAAGAGTTGAACTATGTCCAAAGTTACAACTCTGGATGGCAGAGTATAGGGGATCCTAAGTCTGAGATTAGTGAGTTAATAAAGAAAAATGAGGAGAATCAGGCTAGGACAAATAAGCTCTTAGAGACCATACTGATGCAGCGTGAGACCCGTTATCGGGAGCAAGAAAAGAAAAATCAGGAATTTGAGCTGTTATTTAGGAATCAGGGATCCACGCTTCAGAGTTTAGAGAGGGTCATAGGAGAGTTAGTTGGTAAGATGACCAGGATTTCGACAGATGTTCAGGTGAATGCGGTGTTCACCGAAAGTGGGAAGAGCACGGGAGTTGATCACCCGGTGTCGAGAGAGAGTGAGGTAGTTGAAGAGGAGAGTGTCAATGAGGAGATTAGGGTAGAGTCTCCGGGCAAGGTGCACCCTACTAGGCTAGACCCAGTAAGTACCGCACAGCCCAAAAGTAGGTTGAAGGAGAAACAGTCTGAGGGGGAGCCCAAAAAGGTTTATGTTCCACCTGCCCCTTATGAACCAGTACCACCCTATCCTGGTAGGTTGAATAAGAGTGAGAACTTAGAGCAATATAGGCCATTCATTGATGTTCGTAGAGATATGCCTAAGTATGGGAAGTTCTTGAGGGAGATGTTGTCCCGTAAGGAGAAGTTGAAAGAGCTTTCCCAGGTCACTCTGAGTGAGGAGTGTTCGGCTGTTGTTCTTAATAAACTACCGGAGAAGATGACCGATCCTGGGAGTTTCACTATCCCTTGTCAGATAGGTGGTTTGACAGTTAGGAACGCCCTCGCTGATTTAGGTGCCAGCATTAATCTCATGCCCTATTCTATGTTTAAGAGATTAGATTTTGGGGAGTTGAATCCAACTAGGATGTGCTTACAGTTGGCTGATAAATCTGTTAAGTACCCTATGGGCATTCTAGAGAATTTGCTAGTAAGGGTGGAGAGCTTCGTGTTTCCTGTTGATTTTGTTGTACTTGATATACGGGAGGACGAGCATGTGCCGTTGATCTTAGGGCGGCCCTTCTTACGCACTGCAAGGGCATTGATAGATGTCTCGGACGGTCGGATTACACTGCGTGTAGGGGATGACTCCATCACCTTTGGTGTTAATAGGTCTAGGGAGAGTACGAGTAGTCAGGTCGAATCTGCGTGCTTTCTTGGCACTTTCATGTCACATGTAGACCGGTGCATTGACTACATCTGTGGAGCAGACTTATTAGATAGGCGGCACCAAACAGAAGAGAGGCAGGAGGTAGAGATAGAGACTGTAGTTCCTGTGGAGCATGATCCGGGCTGTATAGCCGGTGAGCCTCCAGATACGTTAGAGGTAGTTAAGGTTGTAGAGAGTACCGAGGGGGTGGTTGAGAAGCCCTCAGTTCAGGTTCCGCTATTGGCCGAGTGTGAAAGTGAGCACAGGATAGATGATGAGAGAGGGACACTATTTAAATCAAGTCTTGAGGTAGTGAATAAACCTAAGTGTGGGGATAAGATCCTGATTCACCACTCGCATTTAAGAATATTTCCTGGTGATCCTAGATTTAGATGGAAAAGATCGTGCCTTAGGAGAAATGACATAAGTGGGACGATTGGTTTATATGAGGATGATGCGGATATCCTCATTGATCCAGGTTAGAGTGCTTGATAAGAATAGGATCACACGGGTGAAGACCCAAGTGTAGAGTTTTGTATCATCATTTGTCATATATGTTTTTATTTTATTTTATTTTATTTTCATTCCTTTTTATTTATTTTTTTTAGTTTAACGAGTCTTATGGGATTGCCATGGCCTTTTCATTGCTGGATCTCCCCTCGCCCGTACTCAATCTCCATTCGGATGGGGGTCGATCTTAAAATTATTTTTTTGTAAACAGGCATCTCACTTGTCATTGAGTCATTTTACTTTCACTTTCTTTTTAGTTTATTTTTGCAGGATTCTGACTATGGCCGCGAAGGAAATGCTATACGGCTGTAGATGATGGACGGACAGAACACTTTCTGCGAGCTATCGCCACATATTCCAGGGGAGTTCGTTCCATTTATTTTGTTATATATTTTATTTTTGCATTTTTATTTGTAGTTTACGTTGTATCCTGGAGCACATTGAGGACATTGTGCCTTTCTAAGTGTGGGGATGGGAGACTTCGTCTTTATTTTGCTTAGTTGTAGGTTGAGTCAAAAAAAAAAAAAAAAATCGAAATTGAAATTCAAAAAAAAAAAAAAAAAAAAAAAAGTCCCTGATTTTTTGTGCAATTTTATATGGAAAATGATAGTAAAATTGGGATTTTTGGTTTTCAAAATATTATATGTATGAGAATATAAATAGATTTAAAGCGTGTTTGCTTAAGATGTGTCGGTAGGCCCAGCTGGCTTTGAAAGGTTCCCATGATTGTCTTAATATACCTTAATAAATCATGAAATCTTGTGGGGTCTCATCTTAGGAGAAACGGTAGAACTGAAACCGCTGATGGTAATTAGGGGTACCACTGTAGGTTGAAAGCCCATATGTATTATTAATTAAATGGCACACTTGATCCTTTTTATGAGAATAAATCCGGTGAAAAGTGGCGCCCAAAAATATATATATATATATATATATATATATCCACATTTCCATCAATTGAGCTAGACCAAAAAAAAAAAAAAAAAACTGAAGCCTCTGATCGAAACTCCCTCGAGGTCAAGTTGAAAAAAAAAAAAAAAATACCGAAGCTCATGCTGTCGCTCTTGGGGATAGTGACTCTAATTGAGACAACCTCTGGGTTAGGTATGGAAAAAATGTGTCTAAGCTCATACACTTCATCCATCATCCATCATAAATTTAATTTCTAATACATTAGGGAGTTTAGTTTGCAATGGTTGGTAAATCTATATGGTTTAACCTTTGCCTCGAAAGCTTGAGGTGGGTTTAGGTGAAGCCGGATATCTTGAGTGTGAGACCCACAGATTGATTGAAATAACATGAACTTAATTGCTTTACATGATTGGGGCCAGATTTGCTGGTGGTTGGGTTTAGGTGGACAACAATACCGGCAGTTTTGGTTGATGCGTAATTAAATCTTAATTAATAAACCTAAAAGTTTTTGAAACCAAGAGTCCTGGTTATGATTCCATTGCAGTCTTTTTCAGGGACGAAAAAGTTTTAAGTGTGGGGATGTTTGATGTGTTGTAAAACACATCTATTTTCCTGTGTATTTTGAGTCCGTTTCGAGTCTTTTAATTACTATTTTTATTAGGTTTAGGTGTGTGTTTTACTATTTTTAATTTGACAAGTCTTTATTTATTGTGAGTTGTTTTTGTCATTTATTTATTTAATATTTTTGTAGGTGCTCGTGTGGAGTGGAGCTAAAACGATAGAAACTATATTCAAGACCCGAGCACCTAAAGAAGGGAAGGTTGAATGATTCTTAAAACAACTAATATGACATTGGGACCATTTGAAATACATATCCACGATTTACTAGAGGTTGCCATATTAACTTTAGAAGTGGAATAATATAAATACACGACATCAGAGGCATGAGTTCAAGAATTTGGCACTTTAATATATTTATATGAACTTGTGGACTTGGCCCAAAAAAAAGTAAAAGAGAAAGAATAAAAAGAAAACCCTACGAGATGAAGTGATTTGGACGGCACATTTATTTAAAGAGAGCGGCATATTATATCACGAATCATCATATTATATCGCAGAACAGAAGCAAGCATACGGCCGCAAAGAAGCAGACATCGAAAGTCAACAGAAGAAGCATCAAGGATTTAAGAGGTAATTTTCAAGGAGAGGAAGGCTTCGGTTTGTTTATCTAAAACACTAGTTTTGAGTTTTGATTACTTTGTGTTTTTCAACTACTTGATACTATGTTTTATTATTTTGTTGAACCTATGTTTTCATCGCTTTCCATGACTATGAGTGGCTAAACTTTTAGTGCTACCTAGGTATTGATGACGGGTGACAATTGAATAATAATTTTCGGGTTGGATTTATATAATGTTTTGGATAATGTTTTGGTAAAGGTTTTCTAATAAGGTTTTCTTCTGTATATGCGTGCTTAATATCTGAATATTAATTTTTGTTTCGCTTAATTCTAGTTAAATTGATTTTGTATCTTTTGATCTAGGATTTTGTTAGTATCTTAGACTTGGTGTTTTTGATATATTTTGAGGTTGCTAGACGTAGTAAACCCTAGAAACAAGTTAATTAATTATTTGGTAATTTAGCATTCTACCACCTTTGAGACCGAGAGGAGATTAGGTGTCAGTGTGTCTAGCTTGGTAGGTATTCGGGACCGTGGTCTGCACGAGAGTGAGTCACCCCTAGCGTGCCTATTCTGTTAGCATCCTGTGTTAGAAACCTGTTAGAATAACTATCCCTTGCATCCCTTACACATCCCGGATGTATTGTTTCTGAGGGGGCCGAGAGGACATTCAGATTTAGGATACCTTAGCATAGTTTGGAGAGACCGAGAGGTGATCCGAACCCGAGACGGTGAGTTTACACACTTCCCTAGATTCAGTATTGCGACATGTTGGAGAATGATTCGCGTTCCAGTATTGGTCTAGTTTAGTGTATCTTAAGATCCCGGTAACCAAAACCCATTTATCCAATCCCGAGAGCTATAAGTCAGTCACCTTGATTCTTACCTAGGTAGCCATTTTCTCATTATTTGATCTCTTCCAGTTCTACTTGTTCGTTTGCTTTGTTTGCATTTTATTTAATTAAATTTTATATTTTTCTTTTTAGTAGTTAATTAAATCATCATCACTTTAATTTATTAGACTAGGACTCGACGAAAGCTTAGTACCGAGAGCCGCTATTACAGTGTCCACGGTTCGATACTCGGACTTGTTTACTTTACTACTTTCGACCGGTACACTTGCCGGTAGTGTGTGGTTTAGTGGGTATTTCCCATTTAAAACTTGTTTTGAAATAAATTGGACTTAAAATATATTTATCACACATTTCACGCATCAGGTATACTTCATTGAAAGAAAATCTGAGGTATTCACAAAGTTTAAGATATTCAAGGCACTGGTTGAAAAACAAAGTAATCATTTTATTAAAGTATTTAGATCTGACAGGGGTGGTGAATATTGCTCAAATGAATTTAATGCATTTTGTGAGCATCATGGTATAAAAAGGCAGCTGACAGCTCCATTCACACCAAAGCAAAATGGTGTGTGTGAAAGAATGAACATGACCATAGTTGAGATGGCTCAATGTATGTTGCAAACCAAACATCCGCCTGCTTACTTTTGGGCAGAAGTTGTGGCCAGTGCAGTGCAACTTTCCAATATTGCCCCTACCAAGCCAAATGAGAATAAAACTCCTACGCAGCTGTGGTCAGGTGAAGTTCCTGATGTTGAAGATTTAAGAGTCTTTGGGAGTATTGTATATGGTCTAACACCTGCACAGCTAAGAAGAAAGTTCACTCATTCAAATGCTCAGAAGTGTATACTGATTGGCTACTCAATTCAGACCAAAGGGTACAAGTTGTACAATCCAGTGACTAAGCATATCCTTACCAGAAAGACATGTGAAACCTGATGAAGATGGAGAATGGGATTGGAGTAAAACAAAGAATGTTGAGAACAAACATCTATGGGAAGTTGATCTTTTGTTTGATACTGCAGGCGATAGTGGTGGACAAGAAGCA
The DNA here is from genome assembly GCA_030844895.1 of Ambrosia x helenae. NCBI lineage: Eukaryota > Viridiplantae > Streptophyta > Magnoliopsida > Asterales > Asteraceae > Ambrosia > Ambrosia x helenae. The sequence goes on from CM061231.1 coordinate 121,533,318, forward strand.
AATGCTGATCAAGAAGGTCGGGGTGTGGAAGATCCAAGTTCATCTCATCAGAACTTTGACACACCTAGTCAAAGCCAGGGAGGGGCTAGTTCATCTCAAACTTCCTCAACTGAACCTGAGGCTCCTGTCAAACTCAGATAGTTAAGGGATATGTATCAAGAGACAGTTCCTAAGCAAGATTATACAGCTTGCCAATTTGCTCTAAATGTTTCTGATCTAACTTGTTTTGAAGATGCAGTAGTAAGTGAGCAATGGATGAAGAAATGCAGGCTATTATCAAGAATGACACCTGGAAGTTAGTAGAAATGCCAAAGAATAAGAATCTGGTGGGGCTCAAGTGGTTGTACAAGACAAAACTTGGACCATATGGTGAAATTATTAAGTACAAGGCCATATTAGGGGCAAAAGGCTATTCTCAAAAGAAAGGGATTGACTTTCAAGAAACTTTCTCTCCAATGGCACGTTTTGAAACTGTAAGAACTGTGATTGCAACTACAACTCAACTAGGGTGGATTATATATCAACTATATATAAAGTCTGCTTTCCTTAATGGAGAATCGGAAGAGGAAACTTATGTGTAGCAGCCAGAAGGTTATGAGGTGCAGGGTGAAGAACATAAAGTCTATAGGTTGTACAAGGCATTGTATGGGCTCAAGCAGGCCCAAGAGCATGGTATCCTAGAATTGACTCTTATCTTGTCACTCATGGTTTTATTAGAAGTTATAGTGAACCTACATTGTATGTTAAGATAGTCAATCATGAGATAATCTTTGTGTGTCTCTATGTTGATGATATTATCTATGCAAGATCTAATGATGCCATGATCATAGAGTTTAGAGAAGGAATGATGAAAGAATTTGAGAGGTCTGATCTTGGACATCTCAAGTATTTTCTGGGGTTGGAAGTGTATCAGTTAGACAAGGGAGTGTTTATTTTCCAAAGAAAGTATGCTCTAGACTTACTAAGGAAGTTTGGCATGAGTGGATGCAAGGCAGAAGATACACCTATGAATTACAAAGAAAAATTTCAAAGTGAAGATGGTGCTCCCAAGATAGATGAAGGAGTCTTTAGAAACTTGATTGGAGGTTTGATGTATCTTACTAACACTAGACCTAATTTAGTATTTGCAGTCAACATACTATCTAGGTTTATGCAAAGGCCCTCTAAAATACATTTTGGAGCTACTAAAAGAATTTTAAGATATGTGGCAGGCACTACAGCTTATGGTATATGGTATGATAAGGGCATGAAGATTGAATTGTGTGGATATAGTGACAGTGATTGGGCAAGCAGCTTGGATGATCGAAAGAGTGTGTCTGCACACGTGTTTTCATTGGGGAATGGTGTTATCTCATGGTCATATAAAAAGCAACATACAGTAGAACTCTCCAGCACAGAAGCTGAATACATAGCAGCTATTGGGGCAACATGTCAAGGCATATGGCTGAGAAGGATCTTGGAAGATTTGGGATTCAAGCAAGAAAGGCCTACAATTATATGGTGTGATAATCAATCAGTAATTGATTTGTCCATAAATCATGTAGTTGATAGAAGATCCAAACATATTGAACTAAAACATCATTTCATTAGAGATATGGTTACACAGAAGCAAGTTGTGTTGAACTATTGCAGTACTGAAGATCAAGTTGCTGATACATTGACTAAAGCCTTAGCTCAGACCAAGTTTATGTTCTTCAGGGACAAGATGGGAATGGTGGAATTAGGATTAAGGGAGGGTGTTAAAATATAATCCTAATTCTACATGCATGGCGCATTATCTCGTATGTTTACATTATGTTTTTTTACTTTGAATAACGGCTAGTATGCCAAGTCAAGAGTCTGTTTCGTAATTCAGTTGTGATCCACTTATTCAGGGTGTGACACTAGTATTTAAGTTGTAGGTGTAGTTTCATTTGATGTACTCTCAATTTTATGTTCACAATCAATAAGAGATATAATATGTGCCGACTTATCCTTGCTTTCTTTTATCATTTCATTGTTGTTATCATTAAGCTCTTGCCAACATGTGAGTTCTCCTCTCGACAGTACAACTACTATTTCTGTTATTGTAATGTGGGAAACAAAAGTGTCATCTGATCGAGTAGTTTTTTTTAGAATAATTGTAACACATGGGACAAGCTCTACCCAAATTTGATGTTTATTAGAGCATTTACATTGAGGCCTCTATCTATATCTTAATAAAGAAACAACGAGTAACAATGAGTGTGGTAGTTACCTCTCAGGAGGTACGTGGGGTAGCGACTCGTGTTTGCTGCAGGATATAATCCTTTGCTCCACACCGTGGCTGGATCCGTGACCTGTGAATAATCAAAGGGCTGTACGAAAGGAGGTGACCGCCTAGAGTCTCGAAAGACCCGTGATCGCAGACACAAAAATGGCGGTTTGGCCCGGTAAGTGTGAGTGTATTCTCGAGGGAGTCGAATCTAGTTGATGGAGGTGAGACCTCCTATTTATAGACGGGCCGGTAACCATTTACCCATACCTCAATGGTGGGCTTGGGCCCGGGTTATGGGCTTGCCTTCCTTTCGTCCCAAATAGTAGGTTTGGACTAGGAATTATATAAAGTAAACTGGATGTAATAAATGTAGGAGAGAGAAAAAGGTACCACCCTGCCATTGGTCCACGTGACGAGCTGCTATTGGTCCACGTGGTGAGCTGCACCTTCCTTGCTGGCGCAACGTTATGGCGGGCCGGGCCTGAGACACGTCAGGCTGTGAGTTGTCCGCGGGTGACCATCGCTGAGTTGGGCACATGGTCCCACGTGGGTGGATTGCACTCCACGTATGATCTCTGATATGTTTGGGCTCCGCCGAGAATAAGGCTCCGCGGAAGGAGCTCCGTGAAGATATGCAATCTTCTTGTACTTAACCGATCTCCTATTACATAACGCATACAACCGTTTCTCGCAAAACTGTCTAGCAAACACAACATAATCAAAATCATTCCTTTTAATCCTTCTAAGTTTTGCATAGACGAGCGAATCATCAAACATTAACACAAATAAACAAGCAAAATGAAATAACTATAAAGTATAAACTCAATGACGAATCAAATTAACTATAACCAGCAACAAAACACCTATAACACTAACTCTCACCTATAGTATAATTGTTCTGCTTAGTCATTCTAAGTCCTGCAGATCGTAATATGAGCGAACAGCAGCAAAAATTAATACAAATAAACAAGCAAAATCAAATAGTTATAAACTCAATGACGATCCAAACTCACTATAACTGGCAATAAATCATTGAAAAAAACTGAAAACACCCCTGTAGGCTCAAATCAAAATCATTCGACTTAATCATCCTAAGTTCTACACACCCTAACAATACGAGCAAATAATCAAACATTAACACATATAAACAAGATAGCAATATCAAATAGCTATAAACTCAATGAGGATTCATGAGCAGAGAAAACTCACATGAACAATTGAATAAGACGAACTAAACCAAATCAGTTCAAATCTATATAAACTTTTGCATCAATCCTAGGCAGATCAACAAAATCAATAACCGGTGAACTAATAATACATCATCTAATTATAGTTGTTAACAGATTGCTAAAGTACTAAACAACAGCAAAATAGATTTAAAAACATCTTCAGAAACAGTTTAAAAACAGATTCAGAACTGTTTGGTAACACAGAATAAGTACAAACATATTAGGAAAACATATTCAAAACAAAAACAATGATCCCAAACAGATTCAAAAGAGAAAGAGTGATCCATAACATATTCAAAACATAAACAGAATCTGTTAAAACAGATTCAAAAAAGGAACAGAAACAGATGTGTGATTTCCAGTTCAATGGCAGCGGATTACAGTTCAATTGGATAGCGAATTTTAAGTTTGTAGGATCGATGAACCATGAGTTATGGTATGGCGTACCACTGACCGGTACTAAACAGTATTCCAATTCGGTACAAAACGCATGAATTCAAAAATCGGCCATTCCTAGGCGAATTCTTTGACTATGGTTTATAGTATATCAAGGTGAATCTCAATTAAAGCAACATAGTATAAGTAAAAAAAGAGAGATAAAAATAGAACTCGTGGGTGGTGCGAACCAATGTCAACCTGTTTTAAGGTGACTATAAGTCACTTGATTGATCCAAATTGACCCATTAACTTATTTTAGTCCAAAAGGACTTATTAACTTATGACTTTTTAAAAAGAAGTTTTTAGAAAAGTGTTTGGATTAGCTTTGTGATAATCGTCACCCTCGTCTTTTATCTGTTGTCAAAACTAGTCCCTATATATAAAAAAAACGTGAGTTCTTTTATAGTTACATTTTTTTTTCTTTCTTTAACTAGAAGTGTTTACATTTAAAATACGTATTGTAGTCGTAATCTAATAATGATGCGTCATTTATAGAGATAGTTTATTTCAAATTTTGAGCATTTAAATTTCATAAAGATTTGAAAAGTTTAAAGAAAAAAAAAACTTTTATGTTAAGTTTAGATAACTTGGTTAGATTATTTAGTTTTTATAAAGAAAAGATAACTAAAAAGTGTTAAACTAACAAGGTTAAGGTTGAGGGACTGAATCTGCCAAAAATGAAATTTTGAAACTGAATTCCCTCTCTTTCTCTCTGAACTCGTTTTTCCGGCCAGACTTTCCGGCCAAGGTCCGGCGAGGTGATTTGAGCTTTTTAGTGTCTTTTAATTGTTTCAATCATTTTCTAAAACGTTTCTCCACCTACAAACTTTAATACCAGTCATAAAAATTAATCATAACTCCGTGTTTTAATGAGTTTTAATCTGGTTCCATTGTGAAACCGATCGGGACTTTAAAAACTCATTAAAGGAGCGTTTTAATGGAGAAACTTATAAATTCATGATACTAAAACATTGTTGCACTCGTTCCCTTTCCAAAACCACTAAAAACCTTAGCAAAACGTGATTGTAAGTCTCCAAATCATGGCAATGGTGTTCGGCTCTTAAGCTTCTTGTTCGAGCATGTTCACGTGAGTGTAGGTATGATATTTTGATGTTGTTTCCTTAATCAATCATTGTTCTTAATAACCCTATGGTTTCGGGTCTCGTTAGTTTCAAATTGAAGGTTATTTAATCGGGTCTTAGGGTTAGGGTTCATACTAGTGTTTTGGGGAAGAAGATGATGTTATTATATAATGTTAAAAAGTTTCTTTTCAATTATACCAACAAAATCCTAAGGTGGCTCAGTGGTAACTCGTGTTTGTTGTGACCCTAATGACCCGGGTTCGAGACCTGTCTCACCCACGGGTCTGATACTTTTCTTTTCTTTTTTGTCTTTTTCCTATTATTTAATATTTTTTATTACATATATATATATATATATATATATATATAAATACATTAAACTTGAAATATTCATAATAAATTCATTTTTACTCCAAAAATTATGAAAATTTAGGAGTAGCTTCTTGACACCTCATAGAAAATTATCCCACTTTTATTTTCTGGAAAAATGCATTATTTTTATATTTTTATTGAATTTATTTGTTTTAATCATATTTAATTGATTAAAAATTCATTTTTAATGATTTTAATCTCAAAATTTTAGGATAATTATTTCTAAGCATTCTAATCTGAAATAAAAATATTTGGTTCAGAAAACATTTATTTTTATTAATTTTCCTATTTTTAATCATTTAAACATGATTTATACACATTAACTCAGTTTTAAATATAAATAAGTTTATAAAAATTATGAGAAAATTATTTTCATTTATTTACATAAGAAACCATCCAATTTCTATAAAATAGTATTTTGGGGTCATGTCTTGTATTATTAACATTATTTATGTTTAATTAGACATAATTAAACATTTATTTATTTACACTATTTAAACATCTATTTAATAAATATTTTTCTAATAAAATAGAAATGTTTTATGTTTGAAAATGTTAATTACCATTTGTTGGATCATTGTGAAACTCATAATTATTTAGTTATACATTTATGATTATTGTATTTATTTACATTAATTAGTTAAAGTAATTAACTAAATTATTTTGTATTAATTATTTAAACATATGTTGACCTAAATACTCAATTGGTAATAATTATATTACCTAAATCCTAATTATAAACTTTAGTATATTATTTTAATATACAACTTTTATAGTAATTCAACTTATCATAAAAACTCTAATCCCCAAATCGACTTAGCAAACCCTAATGCCTTAGACCATAGTTACCTTAGACTCTTAGACTTTTCCCTTATTAGTATTTTATGACGTTATAGGTTGAATTCCTTGGAATTCCCATTACTTAGCTCACGACCGCTTAAGTTGGATTTTGATCATTTTCGCAAACTGTGAGTATATCTTTCCCCTTTTTCATGCTTTACTATTTTGGGGCTATTCATGTACACTATGACTAAATGTTATTCTTTCACTAAATGCAATTCTCATGTGTGTTTGCGTTATGTTAATTTGTGTGTCTATGACTTGTCAAAATCATTAACCTTTGAGGGCCTGGCATTTCAATGAATAGTACTATGGTATATACCCTTGTGACTCTGTTGAGAGTCCTCGTCATTGCTATGTATTACATTACTACTAGCGCATACTATATATATCTGCTTTTCTTTACATAGGGTTGATTTTGAATGGATATTACTTATTACATAATTGCAAATGGTACCGCACATGAATTGCTAAACACTTTTCCTACTACATTTATTCAAACAGGGTATGCTCACCAATACATTTTGTATTGACCAAATCGTTTTCGTACATGTTTCAGGTTGTTTTGAGATGCATCCTTTAAGCTTTCGGATTTATATTTAGATTTTGATTCATTGTATTACAATTTAGTTGGCAGTTAGAATCGTTGTATTTCATTTCAATGTAATAAATTATTTAATCAATGTATTCAAATTTACACTTTAGTCCATGAGCTATTGAACAATCGTCACTACGTGACACCTCGATATTTCCGCCATCGGTTGGGGTGTTACAAGCTTATGTGGGGGGGGAAAAACAATAAGTTGATAAGTTATTTTGTAAAAAAAAAAAAAAGTGTTTGGTTTAACTTATTTAGGTAAAATGACCAAAAATGATATAAGAATGGTATGTATAAGGATATAAGGAGGGCATGTAGGTAAATATCCATCAATAAGTTATATGGAGGTTCAAAAAGTCACACATTCCTTACTTTTCCAAAACAACTTATTATAGGCAAATGAAAAATTAAAACATTAAGTCATTTTTCATTTACCAAACACTTTTTTTAACTTATTAACTTTTTAGAAAAGTAATAAGTTATAAGGATGGGGAAATAAGGAAAGCCAAACATACTCCTAATTTAAGTTGACTCAAATAAGAGACATATTCATTATTAATAATATTAAAACACACCCAACACTTACTGCAATACATCCATCTAACATACACATAAACACAACACACATGAACACAAGACTCATTGTCACAGACTCAATAGTGATGGACATCTACTAAGAAAGCCCAAATTCAGTACCTGCTACAAAGGCAAATCAATTTAAAATTTAGACCTAATTATGACACCACATTAAACCACAATAAAAACAACATTGAACATACAAATAGCGACCAAAAAGGGGGAAAACTCACCAATCCTTATACACTTTCGTCCCCGCCACCGGTTCATCGATTTTCCTGAGAGGTGCTTTCAACTCCTCACTCTAGAGATTTGAAAAATGAATAAAATGAAGAAATTAGATAACTTTAAACGGTGCTTTGAAATGGTTTAAAATTCTCCTTTAATAGATGAAATGGAAATGGAAAGAGGTGAATAGGTGAGTTAATGGGAGATTTTATTAGTGATTATAGCAGATTTAAAGATGGCATTTAACTCTGTGAAATTGGCATGGATGATATGGTGAGATGAGTTATGTGAATGTGAAGAGTGAAGGCAATAAATGTACAAGTAACAATGCATCAAGGGGTAATATTGTAAATATTTATATGACATTATAGGTTTAAAACATGTGTCTTTTCAAATGTCATCTTAACTTTAACAATTTGAATATATTTACCCATGTCTCTCGTGTATCCCCTTATAATATAGTATATAGATAAGATCGAGTATGAAAGTGTGAGAGGTATTATCCCACTTAACAAAAAAATGGTAGTGGGGGTTGGCTTTTCCAAAGGAACAATCCAAACACAACAATTACCATAATAAAGCCTATTCAGTTTCTAAGTAGAATTTCAAATTATTGCAACTAAAATCAGATTTTTTTTTTAACGGCGAGTTTAGTGATCCATTGTCACGATGCTAATCGAAGTTGTCACCCCGCCAAGGCTGCCTGAACTTCATGTTATATCGGATCCGGGTCGGTTGTCAGCCTTGGCGACGTTCCCCCGAAAACCATACTGACTCAACAAGAGTTGTTTCACGGAAGTAACAATCGAATGAAAACCGGGGTGACACGTAGGATTGAACCCATCTTTCATTGCTAGTATTCTAGTGACTTACTCTCATTTTAAACTGATTTTCATGTGTATTGTTCTAAAAAGTTCCGGGAGTAAACTTTGTTATTGCCTAAGGATAACATTTGAATTAAATTGGTTAATTCATAACTGTTGTGGACGTTAAATAATTATGTCATGCGGTATGTGTTCCTAGATCTAGCCATTGTGCTAAACTCTTGTGGTGTTTAGAAACGAGTTTTACCACTAGCACATGCATATATCTTGAAACCAAATATCAGTGTTGTTATATAACCCGAATTTTATTATTCTTTAGCGCGTATATCTTCTTCGACAAAATTTCACTAGATAGTTGGATTGCAAAGACACATAGTATAATCGAGCATATAATTCTGACACCACTTGTAGGCCAGTGATTCAGGCCGGATCTACAAATCCACTATGTGTAATTATATGTAAATAAGTGAGGAATCCAAATCAACACATATGTAAATCACACCGAAGCTTCATTTCGTTATCAAAATTTACATTGGTTTATATCTAAGATTTGACACTGGAGTAATACAAGATGATTCAAATAAAATTATCAAGAGAGTTGAAAAAAATTGTGAGAGTTTCTTAGTAATTGAGCGTATATAGGTGTTGGGCTTACCAATTGCTCAATCACTAAACTTTAATAGAATAACTAAACAAGCTATTTTAGATATTTTACCACACCTTATCACCTTAGACTCGAATGAGTATACAACCATATGTTCTTTCAAAAACGGTGACACACACCCACACCTCCTTTTCCACATCACTTAAAATCCTCATAAATACTAAAGTTTGACCCCTCACCACTTTTTCTTTTTTTTCTTTTTTCTTTTTTCTTTTTTTTTTAATGGCTAATTTTCTCTCCATGTCTTCACTCCCTATTACACCCTTGTAAGCCTCACAATATATCTCCTATTTTTTGCAAACCACCAGGTTCAAACATGGGTTGCTTCTCCCAAACACCTTTGATGTTTATTAGTTGTAGCACCATAGTCATATCATTAAGTTTTTTTAGTCCCTTTTTAGATTTATATTTTGTTGATTACTATATTTAATGACTTTTTGATTATGATATACCATTTCTTTACTATACACATTTATATTTTGTTGATTACTATATTTAATGACTTTTTGAGTATGATATACCATTTCTTTACTATACACACGAAAAAAAAAAAGGAGATATGACTAAGATGTGGGGGATGGCTGGTGCAAGGTGTACTGTTCGGCGTACATGTTAATTGTTTAGTTTACAAATTTAATATACAAGTAAATAAAATATAAGCTTTATAAAATATCAATGAATTGTCGGCAAACACCCAATAAGAGCCTTTATTAATTATATTCTCGTACTAGATATAACTAAAATATAAAAAATCATCAATATGCCAATGTTGACCGACACAAATTGCATATATGGTCATTGATGGTTTGTTTCACCGACTTTTCTTACGATATAGGATTTAGATTTTAGAAATAAAGCAATCGGAGTCTGTCGAATGTCCAACCACTAACACTACCGGGTATGGAGACGGGGGATTACCCTTTACGTAGGCAATCATGTCAGTAGGGACCAAATATTAAAAAGGAAGACTACCTAAGGGGGCAGTGTGGAGATGAAAAAGTACCCAAGACGAGCCTCCCATTAATCCCTATATTTAAAAAATAATTACATCAACCGACCCGTCCCAAACGTTTTGTGGAGAACGTTGAAAACGGAGGACGGCCATGGGGCAGTGTGCTATGTCTGTGACGAGACAAGACGTGCCGGGACGAGCCCACACCCCAGCCTAAGTAATAACTAGTTCTTTTTCGTTTTATGTGTTTCTTCTTCCTTTTAATTTTCTAATTATTTTTTGTTTTCTTTTTATAAATCAGTTTTACAACACTATTTGAATTATCTAACGATAAGTTTGTGTACGTACTACTAACATCATTTTATTAATTTCTAGTATTCATATTTTCTGGAAATATAATAAGTTTCTGATCAATGTACATTTTATTATTGCTATTGCGTAGTTACATATATACAAAATGTTTTATATTATTCAACTAGTAGGATTCCCCCCGCTATGCTGCGAGCATTTGATGAGTATTGCTTCGGTTAATTACAGTATTGTCATTCTCAGTAGCAACCGAAAATGAAATAGAGCCAAAGAATAATATCATAATATGTCCAAAGGATATTGATACATGTTTTATATCGATTAAAAACTATAGTGTCGATAGTGTCGACGTCGGTACCAATGTGTTAATCAAGATGATTATTTAGTATTCACTTTAAATCATAATTATGATTTGTTAATTAAATTATTAGCATAAGATCATAATTATAAAGTTAAGTTTGATTAGAAAACGTATGAATTAAATTTATAAAATGCAACTTAAGATTAATTTAGGCTTTTACAAAAGAATATAATATATTTAACACCATTTTCGTATTAGAATGGGCAGAGTAAATTGAAAGAAGAAAACAAAAAGAAGCATTTCAATGGTTGATGTGGGTATCAACTTGCCAGCACCATGTTAAACGTGTATCAATTATACTGGTAGGAATGTCCGTGTGTTGTGGCAGGTGCATTTGTTTTGCCTCTCGTGGATCGTGTTTGTTGGTTATTGGTTATGATGAAGTAGAAAACAACGATGTATAAAATATATGTTATTAAAAACTGAAACTCATAAGTATATCTTCTGAATATTTTAAATGGGTACTGATCGCGTGTCGAAGTGCTAATCAAAAAATTAATAAAAACTACTCCTTAGCTACAACTGACTGCAGTATAGGAAGTAGGGTTGTCGAACCTCAGGGAGTTTGTGGAAAGTGCTAAGTTACTGATTTCTAATTAAATAAAGATTAACTAAAGTAATTTTATGACGTTTTAATGTAAAAGTGCTGCAGTGCTGCAAAACAAAGTGATAATAGAGTTTTATAAAAGACAATAATATGGAAAAACAGTCACTCCGGGGTTCTGACTCGGTAACTGTAAAGACAATCTGAATTAACCTAACTAGGCAATCACATAGACATGATTCTGTTTAAATTGTTCAACCCAATTCAACATCAAAACACAAATCACAAAGTTAAATTATTCCTAGTGCAAGAAAACCAAGAAACGATAACGAATTGTAATTGTGAAAATCAGTCAAACTGTTCAAATCAATCAAACATACAACCAGATTCAAAGACACATAAGTATATTCATGAAACCTGGTCCTAAAACATAGTTCAAAACAGATAAGTCCTTACATAATAACCGAATCTTTCACCCAAAGAAACCGCATGATGTTTAGCCGTGAATAATCATGATTTCGGCTTCAAAACTTGTTCTGGATTGCTCTGGCATCAACCGGAATGAATGGAACTACAAAAAGTCTTCCAAATTGTCCCCTTTTTGCTCTGGAAGTCGAAGATATCTTCTCAAAATGGCTGATTAGGTTTTTACCAAGAAAATAGGCTTTTATGGGTCTGGAAGTTATTAGAGACCCATGAATAACTATTACCGGAATTAGAGGGTCTCTAACAACCAAAAATGTCGCGAGGGCATCTTCAGTAATTACCACAATTCATTAAGGGTAAAATCGTCATTTTCTTCTATTTTACTTCCGGGAGACCCGCGAATAACTTTTACTGAAATTAGAGGGTCTCTAATTTCAGTTCTTCCAGATTTGTTTCTTTTTTGATTTCCAATTTCATCAAATGCTCGTCTCCTCTCCAACTAAGCTCTTTTTCTCTCATTTTAGCCCACAAACACCTGCTTAACACCAAGACACAAACAAGTATCTAAGACACGATATAAACGAACGATAAACGATTAAAAACTATACAAAACTAATATATAAATGTGATGCATTTGGCAACACATCACACCCCCACATTTACCTTTTGCTTGCCCTCAAGCAAATCTGCTCAGAACACTACCACGAACAAGTAATAAATACCTCAAACGCCCCCGCCATGCACTAGTTAGGGTCCAAAGTCATACCCCATTCATAGATCATCATTAGATGTGTTAATTCAACAGGCAACCATGATGCACAATTTTGAAAACAGAACTCACCCAACTAAGTCTAACATGCTTTCGGTTTTTATTCTCATGCAACACACCCCTCACAATTTTTCACTCCTCTCGGTTTAATATTTGGACTAGCATGTAATACGCTACTATTATTCACTCAAAAGCAAACATGTAACTCTGTAATCATAGGCTTGTATAACAATCACACTTCAACTATAGACAATGCACATATCTAAAGGACTTACGGGTTTTGGGCTTCGGGTAAAGGTATGATAGATTTGGCTAACAATTGGTTTAAAAGCAAAGGTTTCAACACGCTTGAATGACCATCCTTATTCACTAAGCACCATAATACAATAATCACACAACTTTGGGCATATTTGACCCATAACACAAACTTCTATTTTTTTTTTCTTTTTCACCTTTTTTTTTTCATATATATTTTTTCTTTCTTTTTTCTTTTTTCTTTTTCACAACTTAAACATAACTCAATCACTTAAACAAAACATAAACACAATGGATGTCATCAATTTATTACACAAAGGTAAACAGGTCAATTTGGGTAATAGGTTTAATCAAATGAAAGGGTATAGGCTCAACATGGGCTACTAAGATGATTTTAGGTAAACGGGTCAAACATAACAAATAAGTGGGTATCAAAAGAAAAAGGGAAACCTAAATTGCCTTTATCATCTATGTGCATATCTAGTCTACAACCTCAGCATGTATCAAATCACACAAGTTCTGCAACAGAGAAACATATGGCCTACACTCAACAAATGAAAATATATATGAATCAATCTATCATCTAGTAGGCTCAAGATCTCACCAAAGTGTGGAAATAGGTTACCGATGTGTGCATGTATTTATTACCAACAGCTCGTTACACCTAATCGGGCAAATTCTAAACATTTTCACTAAAATACCTGCTGAAAAGGATTCACATGTCTGTTCTAAAAAATTGGACCATGATTAAGGACCCACACACCACAAGCAGAGACAAAATGAAAGCATTGAAACAGTCGTTTTCATGCCCGATCAGACCGCTTTTATGACATATTTTATTTTTTTAATTTTTAATTTTTTTAATGACTCAAAACTAAATAAAACAAAGAAGTTTCCCCACCCCCACACTTGAATGACACATTGTCCTCAATGTGAGCTAGGAATAAAATAAAGCAGAATTAAAAACAAAATACAACAGAAGTAAAAGGAACAGACTCCCCTGGATAAGCAATACGCGTATGAGTCCGTTCAATTCCCTCCAATGTCGGCCGTATAGCATTTCATTTGCAGCCGGTAAACAAACCTGAAACAAAGAAACAAGAAAACAAAACAAAACAAACAAATCGGGATACCTGCAAACATTAGTGATTTCCAGATCGTCCATGCCCGAATGGAGATTGAGTACGAGCAAGGCAATTGATTATTCAAATCATATCAAGCAATCCCATGACTCAAATAAAAATAAAACTGACTCAAACACACTCAAAATAAAAATAAACTAAAATAAAACAACATAAAAACAAATAAATATACAAAAATCATACCTGATGTTCATTCATGGTGGTCTCAAAGAACATTTGCCTACCGAATTCCCAATGTATGTTCGGTAGTTGACATGCCGAATCTTTATCTTCTTTCTCATCTTTGACATGTCTGCAGGATCATTGTTGGGCCACTTGACTATACTTTGTCCAAGGTCTTCAAGGCTCACCTTCCTCTTTTGCCCACTCAAGCCATCATCTTCAACTTTGTCTATTTTCCTCGTACATATGGAAGGATGGTTAGGGTACACCAAGGTTATTTGGTTCACTGGTTCTTCAACAGGTGTGTCTACAAGTGATTGTACGCATGAAGTCACGTCTACTTGAAAGCTTGTAGCCTCCATCACAACCTGGTCCACATGTGCCTCTTCAACAACTTTTTCAGCCACATCAACATTAACCACATCCGGTTCAACTGCCACATCTTCAAGTGCTAATTCTTCTGCCAGTTGACCAACCTGCTTAAACAATGCCTCAGCGGGGTGGTCCTGAACTTCATTATCCTTCTGAATTCTCTTAAAATCCTCCCGGATTGCCTTTACATCTTCCTGGACAGCCTTTACATCTTCTTGGACAGCCTTTATGGCCTCTAAGATCTCACTCAGCTGATCATTGCTTTCCTCTTCATTGTTTTGTTGCTGCTGATAACCGTAGTGAACACTCTGGCCTCCATTCACAATCGAATCAGTATTCATGTAATAATATGCAGTTTGTTCCCTAGATTGATAAATGTTTGGCTTGTAGTATCTTTGCTAACAGTTCTGATATTGTGGCCAATAATAAGAGGATGATAAGTATGAGTCTTCATCTTTTTCTAGCCCAAAGATAATACGATCTTTTCGTGCATTATAAGCTTCAACTCTCTGACGGGCAATTGGACAATCTTGCATCACATGATATGGGTTCTCGCAACAACCACATGCATCATAATCCACCCAGTTCATCTTGAATTCAATTTGCCTGCAAAACTAACATACCTAGCGTAAAACTGAACAAAACAGAGAAAAATACAGGACAGGAAAAAAATATTTTTTTGTTTTTTAATAAAAAAAAATAATTAAGGTAAAAACACTAAGCGCGCGAACTCCCCGGCAACGGGGCCATTTTGATCGCGTGTCAAAGTGCTAATCAAAAAATTAATAAAAACTACTCCTTAGCTACAACTGACTGCAGTATAGGAAGTTGTTGTCGAACCTCAGGGAGTTTGTGGAAAGTGCTAAGTTACTGATTTCTAATTAAATTAAGATTAACTAAAGTAATTTTATGAAGTTTTAATGTAAAAGTGCTGCAGTGCTGCAAAACAAAGTGATAATAGAGTTTTATAAAAGACAATAATATGAAAAACGGTCACTCCGGGTTTCTAACTCGGTAACTGTAAAGACAATCTGAATTAACCTAACTAGGCAATCACATAGACATGATTATGTTTAAATTGTTCAACCCAATTCAACATCAAAACACAAATCACAAAGTTAAATTATTCCTAGTGCAAGAAAACCAAGAAACGATAACGAATTGTAATTGTGAAAATCAGTCAAAATGTTCAAATCAGTCAAACATACAACCAGATTCAAAGACACATAAGTATATTCATGAAACCTGGTCCTAAAACATAGTTCAAAACAGATAAGTCCTTACATAATAACCGAATCTTTCACCCAAAGAAACCGCATGATGTTTAGCCGTGAATAATCATGATTTCGGCTTCAAAACTTGTTCTGGATTGCTCTGGCATCAACCGGAATGAATGGAACTACAAAAAGTCTTCCAAATTGTCCCCTTTTTGCTCTGGAAGTCGAAGATATCTTCTCAAAACGGCTGATTAGGTTTTTACCAAGAAAATGGGCTTTTTATGGGTCTGGAAGTTATTAGAGACCCATGAATAACTATTACTGGAATTAGAGGGTCTCTAACAACCAAAAATGTCGCGAGGGCATCTTTAGTAATTACCACAATTCATTAAGGGTAAAATCGTCATTTTCTTCTATTTTACTTCCTGGAGACCCGCGAATAACGTTTACTGAAATTAGAGGGTCTCTAATTTCAGTTCTTCCAGATTTGTTTCTTTTTTGATTTCCAATTTCATCGAATGCTCGTCTCCTCTCCAACTAAGCTCTTTTTCTCTCGTTTTAGCCCACAAACACCTGCTTAACACCAAGACACAAATAAGTATCTAAGACACGATATAAATGAACGATAAACGATTAAAAACTATACAAAACTAATATATAAATGTGATGCATTTGGCAACACATCAGGTACATCACAATAGGCCGTACTATTCCTTGCAACACCCTTAGATTGGCCCACGTCCTTCGGTGGGACCCTTTTATGTATCTTGAAGGCAGATAAGTATGCCATCGTAGAGCGGTGCTTAGCGTAGTGAAGTGGCGTTGTATCTCTTAATGACTACGAGATTGTAGTGGAAGTGATGTAATTACTAAAATGTAGTTTGTAATGTGCAACATATTTCTATTATTTTAGGGCACCCGCGAGATGCAGCGGGGTCAATGATTTGCATAGACACTCTCGTTTTATGTTAGTTTGACAAGCGTCATAACAAATATATTGGATCAAACAAATTAGTAATCAATATAGTTAAAACTACCAAATCGACTGATAAGAACTTGTCTTCTTTTGGATATGTAAACAATTGGTGACTTCGTGAGATCAGAAACTTAAATTCTATTCCTAGAAGCTTATAGTAGCAGAGAAAATAAAAAACCATCGAGGAAGATGATGACGTTGCTCATGAAGTATCTCTACCATATTTGCTTGTATAAATGTCAAGCCTACATATATCGCTCACTTTAATGAGTTAAAACGTGTTATGGGTTGGGTGTGTTGGCAAACTTCAAGCCTACATATTTATTTGTGTACAAAAGTGTCACATCATACCATCCTGCAACCACATAAATTTAAAAAGATATGATGTAATTTATCTACTAAAAACATTGAAAGATATGTAAGTTATGTATGTGAAGAGTCGCCACATTATTTATATACCAAATACATGACTACTATTTATAAGACTATAACATTGATACAAACATAATAAAGACATGGAGGTTATGAATGTAAAGAGTCACCACATTATTGTTAATTTCTTCAACAATTTAATATTTAGGTAAAAAGACAATTTTACCCCCTAAATGACTTCAATAAGCATTGTACTATAAGCAATAAAGGTTGTATTTACTTAAATTTTACGGGTATCCTTCACTGATGCTTTATAATATAGTATAGATAGTATCATTTAGAATTGTTAGTATATACAATAGGTTAATGTTTTGTTATTGATTTTATCTTTATAAATTGTTTTTAAACGTAATAAAATATTTCAAATTTTTCATAAAAGAACGAGTTATCTTTTTTATTTCTGCATTTAACTGTTGTATTTGCATCTTTTTTTTTTGAACGGCCAACACAACAACTCGAGACTCCCCAAGGGGGCTCGGGTAAATTGGCTTCCCTTTCTGAGAGCCTCGATCGATGGTGGTTCCCGAACCGGGTAAAACCCGACCCCCACCCGTTCGAAGACCCGTTGTGGAGAATCGATAAAATCCCAGGCGAGATCAGGAATCAAACCCCTAACCACAAGTGGCCATGAGTCGCCCTGATTCTTCCCTCATTTCTCATATCCATCTGAGCAAGCTCGCCAGGACGCATCTTTTTTGTATTTTTTTTTACAACAGTGAATTAAATGAGGAACTTAAAACGAAGACATTGATAGACGTTTCTCACAAAGGTGAGTGGACAAACCTTGAAAGATTATATAAGTGAGAGCCATCCTGGAATATTGTTTCCTTAGACCATTGGGTATGGGGACAACCCAAATGGGATGTCCTCCTTGCCATATAGGCGGCACATCAGCATGGGTGGGTGTCCTCATTTTGAGGATTAACCAAGGGTGTCGAGACAACCCTCATTATTTATTTATTTATTTATTTATTTATTATTATTATTATTATTATTATTATTATTATTATTATTATTAAAAATCAACACACGCACACCAGATCATCAATAGAGAGTTCAGAGAAAGAGAAAGAGAAAGAGAGAGAGAGGCGACTAGAGAGAGAGAGAGAGAGAGAGGCGGAGACCGCCACTGCACCACCACCATCACCGTCAATAGGGCAAGGAGAGAGAGAGAGAGAAAGAGAGAGAGAGAGAGAGAGAGAGATAGTTCGATGATGCCACCATCTCCGACGACAACCACCACCATCACCGCCGTCTGCACCACCACCAACTTCTTCTCCGGTTGAAGAAAAGGGTTTGTTTTTTGGTGTTTTTTTTTTTTTTTTTTTTTTATAAATGAGCCGTTGTAAAAAAATAATAATAAAATAATAGATGAGAGAAAGTAGAGGCTCGTCCTGTTCGTCTTGGGAAGTACGTTCGGGACGGAGACGGACCAAGGGGCGCGGTATTGGGGACGAGGACGGGGTGGGATGAGGTGTGGGACGATCCCCACACCGAGTAGCCAAAAGCTATGTGGTGTGGAATGGAGCCTCATTCACCTCAGCGTCATCATAGCGCCATGTCAAAAGGGGTTCCAATGACTCCCTTAAGTGACACCCAGGAAATAAAAAAAAAAGCTCACTCAATCATTACTCAATCATTTTTTTTATTTTTTAATGATATTTAAAGTAAATAAAAATAAAATAAAAAACATAAAAGTAACATTTGTAAAAAAACATAAAAATAACATTTAGAAAAAAACATAAATTGATAAAAAAAACATAACATTTAAACTAAAAAGAAAATTTAAACTAATACCAAAAAAAAAAAGCTACTACTTGTTGAGATATTTTGCTCAAGTAAGTTTTTTCTCTTGTCCATCATTATCTGGTCGTCCTCGAGGAGATGCGAAAAATCTTTTTAATGGAACCTAAGATCTTTTTCCCTGTGCCATTCCATTTGCAATTGATGTTCTTGTTTCTTAATCGAAAGAATTCGAACCAGTTTTTTTGTACAATTTGGAGAAGTTTGAACAACCCTCGGTATTCGTTGATGTTTAAGACAAAGAGTGGCTTCGCTTTTTGACTTAGCTCTTGCAGCGGCCTTGCTTCTATTTCTCCCAGGCGGGTGTGCTGACTCAAGCGGTTCCTCAAATTGAAGGTTGTGAGTGGTGTCAAATAAGTTTAACCAGGAACGATCATCTGATCCACCTTGAGACGAGTTCGGCTTTCGGTATGCCTGAAGTACACTTAGACTGCTTAAACGAACGACATGTGTTGCTGGTGGCACAAGATGCCACTTTAGAGACTTTCAAAGTAGGTCCTAAGAATTTTCCATGCTAAACAAACAACCAAAATTAGCTCTAAATTCTTCGTAGGCAGCCGTCATGATGTCCACATCGTTCGAACCGTTTGTTCTTTGACGACTGTCAGTAAGGAGGTTGACAACATTGTTGAAGTTGCTAATTTTTGTTCTCATTTCCTTCCATTTACTTGAGAATGATCATTTCCTAAAGGCCGTGCTTCATTTCGGCGAAAAAAGTTTCACGAATGCGCCCGCAGAACACGCTTTGTTCCTGATCTCACCAATTTAAATAACTTATGTAACAAAAGAATTATATATACCAACAATGGGGTTCTCAGAAACGTCGAGCCACGCTCGTGCCAAAGCAAACTCCTCCTTTGTTGTCCACTTCTCGTGTGACTTGGGAGCATGTTCTTCCCCTGGTTGCTTTCTAAGATGTCTACGTGTCGGGCGACTTCCGGATGCAGGTTAGGTTTCAGGTATGGATTGGGCTTCGGGTACAGGTTGGGTTTCAGGAAGGACATAAAGCGAGACATTGGAGGTTGTGTAGAATAAAATACAAGAACGGGCATTTGCATATGGGGTCATTGTGGGTTGTGATGATTACATGTCCCATCATGGTGAATTATCCGTGGGTAGTGCACGATATTCTCCTCAGCCGGTATTGTCATTGATCACTCACGGGAGACTTTTGTGTTTGTGTTACGTGGCGGGTTGATGGGATCAGATGCATTTGGGTCATTATTATACGGAAAGATGGTGGAAGTGGGTTTGGAAATGACATTCTTAGGTTATGTAAGGAGATATATTTTTTAGTTGAGAGAAAAGAGTGGAGGGTTGTATGTAAAAAAGTGAAATGTGGTTGGTTTATATAGATTTTAAAAATAATTTGTGTTTTCTTAGCTTTGACCGTTTGAAAACGGCGAAAACAAAAGGGCCTTACCATTAGCGGCTATTTTGGACCAAACGGCGAGGTATTAGCAACGACTTATCGCCGCTAGTACTTTTACCGGCAACATTTTGGGTCATTAGCGATTTTTGTTGCCGCTAAAACCCAATACTTTTAGTGTGAAACCATTTGATAGAGATCGATAGTCGATAACTATTTTTGTAATTTTAAGTTGAAAGGGGAAGGTGTATTTTAATGATTATTGTATATTTTTGTAACTACGACTAAACCTCAATAATTAGTTGGTCATATCTAAGACCCCACTTATCCAAGTTTAAGAAACATATATTTGATTGTAAAATAAATGATTAAACATATTTAATCAAGTGATGCTTAAAATTTGTCATGTATATGTGTCTTCAACTTTTGATCAGAATCTACCACGTCTTTGGTAATATAATATGTTGAATTGTATAATGATGATATATAGAGGTAGTTTTTTATCTGGAACTTGGATCCTTAAATTAAGGCTTAGGGTTTGAAACGATAAAAGAAAATCATTTAGATCCAAAACAAAGGTTTGACTAAATCAAAAACTGAAGTGTGGTATATGTATATTAAGCTCAGGTTATCTCAAAATAAATAAGAATAGCGAGAGAGATATAAAAAATACAATGGGTCACGAAATATAATACGAGTCGTCAAAACGACACAATGATGAAAATTTAAAAATGACACAATGCCACATAAAAGACACAACGCTCTAACACAAATTGTAAATCTACAAGGTAAAAATCCAAAAAAGCGAAAACCTAAAAATAAGATTCTAAAATTTGATTAGGCGGTTCCAATGTCGCTTGAGCAAATTCAATAGGACTAGGTTTGACCCTTAATGTGCGAAGGGCAGGGGATGATGTGGGTTGTTGGATTTATAGATCAACGATCAGGATTAATGTGGTGGCAATATTGTTCCGAATATCGACCCCGATTCCACCCCGAACCGATCGGGAATCGAGGGTGTTCGGAATCGGTATCGATTCCCACTTTTTTGGTTCTTCAGTTTTGGTACTACTTGGTATTGGGATGGGATTTAATCGGTAATACCAAAAAAAAAATACCGAAAACAAGAATACCGAAAAAATACCGACCCCATTATTTATTTATACCGTTTTGAATACTGAAAATATGTAAATACCAATATTAAATACCGAAATCCGAAAGGCCTTATAAACAGATAAAAACAAAACATACTTTAATTTTTTTTGACGATCAACAAACTTTATTCAAACCAATCGGTAAGCGGGAAAAAACTAGCCGGCCACCAAGAGAAAACACACTTTATAACCCATACCCCACAGTACGTACTATACTCTCCATCCCATCCATCCTTCACCAACCTTTCCCTCCCCTATCGATCCCAACACCCACACCCAAACCCACCGCTCCCACCCAAGAAAACACTGTATGTCGTACGATAATCTGCAGTATAGTCACCCGCTCCCACCCACAACACCACCAACAGGTTTATAAAAGGCATAAAGTCATATATACATGTGAAGTCACAGCAAGTTTATAGTAAGAGCATTCACACTAAATACTTCATCTACATCTCTATAATTATACTAAAAATCACTACCTTTCTCTCTCATTTTCTATTTAATAATATTTATTCTATACTTTTATCATTACCTTTTCTTTCTCCTCTACTCACAACCACTTTTAAAAATATTAAAAAATTATAGAGGGTGAAAAGTGCCTACTCTAAATTTACTGATAAACAGTGTCTCCTCTATATATTTTCTCTCCTCTACTCACAACCACTTATACCCACTCTATATAATATAGAGGCTCCCCTCACTATTATAGAGTGTGTACTCTCAATGTTCTAATGCCTAATGTTAAAATGTTGCTGCTTTAATGTCCAGATTGAAAATGCATTGTGATGTTGCTGCTGTTAGAATGTGGCCCAGTAGCTTTAAAATGTAGTCGAACAACTTTATAATGTGGCCAAGCATGTCACGTCTGCAGTACAGCAGGCCCAATACCCAAACAGTCCATCCCAGCAGGTTTATAACCTTTTCTATTTTCGGTATTTTTTTTTATGTATTATACATTTATACCGGAAATACCGATCTCGATCGGTATTGATACTGATACCCACTGGCGAAGCTTTATTGGGGCGGGCGGGGGCGGCCGACCCCCCGAATTTTCGTGCAGAAGTTCCGACTATATAGTATTCGTATAGAAAATTTTGGAAATATAGGGTTTCGACCCCCCGAAACTGGTTTTCGACCCCCCGAAACTAGTGACTTTCGACCCTCCGGCGACTTCCGACCCCCCGAACCCTCGGGTCAAGCCTCGCCACTGCTGATACCAAAACAACATATTTGGGATCGGGATTGGGTTTTGCCAATTTTCAGTTTCAGTATTTTCAGAATCGATATTGGTATAAGTGCGATACCGATCATGTTCCGAGCTCATCCCTAATTTATTTATTGAACAATCAAATACTTTTGTTCACCAGTACAATCACTCATGATGTATATATAATAAGGGGGGACGGGGCGCTATCAGAATTGGGCACTAGTACCTCATTACCAGCACGGTAACACCGTCGCCACCCGTGCTGGTAGGGGTCCCGTGGACCGTTTTCTGGTTCTATCTAACGGGCTGTAACCGTGTATTTTCTGATTTTTTATTTACTTTAATTCCTTTTTTAATTATTTATGACTGTTTGAAAGCAACATTTTTGTTTATTTTTTTTACGTAAACCGTTTAGAGTTAAAATAAATTCAACCAAAAGTAAATAAAAAACATAAAACAATATTTATTAATATTACACATAAATAAAATACATAAAAACATAGTAGAGAGTTCACGCATGAGTTGCCAGGCCTGGAGATGCTCAAAGTTGCCGTTGTAACGAGCCACATACTTCACCTAGGTCAACTCCATAGCCAACTCCGACACAATGCCTGGGTGCCGGGTCATGGTTTGCTCATAGCAGGTGGTCCATTGATCACATTTGTTTTTTAGATCGGTCCATTTCCTCTGTAGGCTCTCAATTGTGCGGTCGTTTTCGCCGACTTAGGCTTTGAAGTCACCCAAGACACGGTCCCAGAAGCGCGTGTCTCTAACGCACACAACCAGAGCAATTTCTTCATTTTCGGTCCAGCGAGTCATTTTTGTGGATTTTGTTGATGTTGAATTGTGTTTTCACCACCGTCGTTTATATACAAAAATTCTCAACCGTATTGCATGTTAAAATTCAATTTTCCTGACGGTTAGATAAGACCGACTTAAATGGAAATAAATTTTTTTGACCGTATTGGGTGGAGACGGTTGATTAATAAACACGGATTGACGGTTTGTTGGTGCAATTTATAAACTGTGTGTATTTAAAAAAAAGATTTGTATTTGTATTTAAATAAAAAAAAAGAAAAACAAGAATCAGTGGAGTGCTGCTTACAAAAAAAGTGAATCAGTGAAGTAAATCAGTTAAATGATGTGACAGTGCATAATTGGTTAAAATCAGTGAAAGAAAAAATCTATTAATATATATAAAAGAATTAAACATTGGTGACGTGGCGTGCAATGGTGCCTTCAACCTTTTCATGAAACTGCCACGTGGCATCATAATTGAAAGATTTTAGTGTTTTTGAATTATTTCTTTTTTTAATTAAAAAAAAACATAAAACCCTAAATTTATTCTCAATTACTAAAATTAAATTGAGTTATTTTAGGAAAAAAGAATTTAAAAACAAATTTAAATTTTTCTCTCTTTTGTTTTTTCCTATAATTTTTAAACGTTAATATCTTTTATATACTAGATTTTTTAAATAAAAAAATTACACCAAATTAACGAGCGTTTTATTATCTTTCCAACGAGTACCATAGTGCTATATAAAAAACGGAGAAAAAACAACTATTTTTTGTGGGGTTTCGTTCATACTGGAAAAAAAACACAAAGTGTTCAGCTTATTCATTAATCATGTTTTTTCTTTTAAACAGATCTTATCTACGATGTTGAAATTCAGCTCAATCGTCATGCTATCATTGGAATTTTACCCTTCTAAAGATTGATAGATATACTTCATCAAGAGAATATAGGAGAAAGAATCGCGCAACATTGCAACACAAAGAATTGATATTTGATGACATGACATTCAATGGTGGCCTCAACCTTCCATTGAATATGCCACGTGGCATAATGAGGTGCAATTTTTTTTTTAATTTTTCGTTTTTTTATTAAATCAAATAAAACCTACCAATAATCATATATAATCCCCTTCTTCTCACCCCAACCCTAATAATCTTTTATTCTCAATCCCTTTCTCCCTCTACAACCCTAGAACCCACGTCACCTAATTTAACAGGTTATTCATTCATCCTTTCATTAATCTATAATCCGTTTGATCTATATTATCAATTATCCTTTCATTAATCTATAATCCGATTCGGTAAAATACCTTATAGTCTATTTATCAATAATCAACGTAAAATGATAATTTAAATATTTAATTAATCGATTATAATATAGTTAGAAAAACGTTAGATATATAAGTTATTTTAACTTCGTTAGCTATTCGATGTCCCGCTAGCCAGCTATGGTATGTAATTAGCTGTCTAATTTTCTTTTTTTTTTCTTTTTTTGCTATGATCAATGTGAACCCTCTATATTCCTACAAGGTGTTGGATTAAATGTTAGGGGTTAAGTTGGTGTTGAGCAATATGTGTGGTGTATAGTGTTGCTAATTTATATTGTTTCTTTGGGCAGTTTTAAACTTTTAATATAGTTTAATGTGTAATGTTGTTGGCTGAGGTTGTTACTGCTATGTTGATTAGCGACCATGGGTGCTGTTGGGCGCTTTTTTGCGTTGTCGTGCAGGGCTTTGTGTTGTGGCAAATAGGCGTAGGGTTTGGTGCAAGCTTAAACCGACTTTATGACTTTGCAAGTATGAAAATTTACCACTTTGAATGAATATGTGTTCATTCCCGTTAAGTGTGCTACAAGGTTGATTACTGCATCATACGTTAAATTCATTATCAATTTGTTAGAGATCCTCATTCTCTTATGAACATACATGTATTTTATTATGCTACAACACTGTTTTGATCATGTCCCGGTAGTACTCTATTGTGTTTGTTTTTAGTGAAGCTATAAGTTTATTATGTGTTTAATATGTACTTGGAGCCCAGATTTTTTATCATCAGCATTGAACTTAAGTTTCGATTTCTTTACAACATATTAGATTTTTCAACCCCGGGACTCTCCCGGGGTAATCAGCTAGTAAATTATATTAGCACCCCAAACCCACTAAGAAAATGAATTTGAAAGGAGAATAAACCAAGTCTAGACATGTAAAACTAAAACGTAGAAAAAAGTGAACTGTTGACCTTGTGGTCCACACCTCACGTCTTCAGTCTTCTTTTATTTATTTTCTTTTTCTTTCTACTTTTTTCCATCCATTTTTAAAAACTTTTGTTTCGTATTTCATTATTTTAAGCTCAATCTTATTTTCGCATTATTCTAACATATTGTTTTACTCTTATACAATACTACTAGCTTATACCCTGGGAGCATCCCGAGTTGAGAAATCAAAATAAAGTGAATAAAATTAGAACTATCTAAACTATAAAAATGGCATATATGTATCAACTTACATTAGATACTTTTTTTAAAAAAAAAATATACCAAAAGTTCTATTTCACCTTACAACATCAACACCTAAAACAGAATATTAAGATCCCAAGCACTTCAAGGGAACAAAGATTGTTTAGCACTAATACATTCAGTCAAAGGTCTTTAACTACATACAATAAGATTTGAGCTATTTCAGAATATGGTAGAAAAAGAAAACATGGCAATTACCTGTTGGAGAGCGTCCCGGGTTGAAATATCTAATATGACATAATAAAATATCTAATATGACAACATAATTAATGACTTGCTAATATATGATTAATGAATATTATTATTATTATTATTATTATTATTATTATTATTATTATTATTATTATTATTATTTTAAACAAATGTCTACCATAAGTTATCATATTCTAATATAAAAAAAGGGTAATTGGGTCGGGTATCACCTAATCCTAGGCCCGACCCAAACCCACAACTTTTTTTTAAACTAATATATCCCGGGAGCGTCCCGGGTTGAGAAATATAATTTGAAATATCAATTTTACACCTGAAATAGACTGATGCGTTTTACAGTTACATGCAGGAAAGCTTCGGGTAGCACTTAACCTAAAACAATTAACAATGTATCTTCAATGTTAGTGCATAACCTTAAACACTGTATAACTCTAATATTAAAACCTAACCTAAAACAATGTACAACTCCAATGCTAACACATGTTGTAAATAAAAATCATATTTACTGGTTTGAACATAACTAATGACTTGCCTATACATGATTAATGAATAACCTGAACACTTTGTGTTTTTTTTCCTGTATGAACAAAACCACACAAAAAATAGTCGTTTTTTTCTCCGTTTTTTATATAGCACTATGGTACCCGTTGGAAAGATAATAAAACGCTCGTTAATTTGGTGTAATTTTTTTCTTTAAAAAATCTCGTATATAAAAGATATTAACGTTTAAAAGTTATGGGAGAAAACATTAGAGATAAAAATCTAATTTTGTTTTTAAATTTTAAATTTTAAATTATTATTTTCCTAAAATAAAGCCCTTGCCACATGGGATGACACATGACACACTCAATGAAGAGAATACCTTCTTTAAATGTCATGTCATTAAAATGGCTTTGGTTTATTATATGTATAGATAGATAAGAATTAAAGTGTCCAAGATTAGTTGTAAATAATATGCCCTTAGGCTTTAGCCTTAAGCCTTAACACAAAAAAAAAAAAAAAAAAAAAAAAAAACTAAACTGTTTTTTTAAATGACGATTAAAATAATATCAAATTAATGAATCAAATCTTTATAAACAATACGATTTGTATTGAATAATTGTTATGTAATGTTTTTGTGTGTCTATCAACAATACATCAAAGCTTTTATATATGCTTACATATGACTAACTCTAACTAAGAATATGGAGTCAATGGTTGACTAAGTATAATGTACAATATAATACAATGGCTAAAATCATGGAGTCAATGGTTGACAAGAGACTTGACTTTACTTAACTTGATTTATGTTGTTAATACGTCCCTGCAAGATGGAGGATCCGTTGGAGACTCCAATCTTGGACCAAAAATATAGGAAGGGTGCACGTGCAAGCGGTTTGGTGAGCACAGGGCTGCAAGCGAACCAAACGAACACGAACAAGGCCTTGTTCGTGTTCGTTTGCTAAGAAAATTATGTGTTCACGACCAGTTCATGAACACTTACCGAACGAGATTTTTAGTTCGTGTTCGTTTGTTAAGAAAACATGCGTGTTCGTGTTCGTTTGTTAATTTTGTTCATGAACGCACACGAACATAAATGAACGTTAATGAACACAAACAAGTGTTCATGAACACAAGGAATTGTTCATGAACGAAAACAAACACAAACGGACATATATTATTTTTCGAATAAGATCGAATTCACATATATTAAGAAATTAAGTAGAACGCCCAAAATATAACCTAACTATACAAACATACTTAGTACATAACATAATATTAGTAAAACATAATAAAGTAGTGTCTTAAAAAACGAAGCTTTCATCTTAAACTTGAAGTCTTCATTTATTAATTTAAACTTGAAGTCTTATATATTTGACATAAACTATTTATTTATTTTAGTAAAATAAATAAAAATTAAAGAAGATAAAATAAATTATAAAAATTAAAAACTCCATTAAACTATTGAACACAAAGGAACACGTTACCGAACGTTCATGAACATAAACTAACGAACGCGGCCTCTGTTCATGTTCGTTCGTTTAACTAAACGAACGAAAGTTTTTGTTCATGTTCGTTCGTTTATTAAACGAACGAACACAAACGACCTTCCCACCGAACAGTTCATGAACTGTTCGCTGAAAGTTCAGTTCGTTTGCAGCCCTATCCGCGAGTTGATCCTTGGAGCTGACATAAAGAACTTTGAGTTGCCCGGAATTGGCTTGTTCCCGCACAAAGTGATAGTCCAGAGCGATGTGTTTCATGCGGGAATTGCAAACAGGATTTGCACATACATAAGTAGCCCCGGTGTTGTCACAGTAAAGCGACGGGGTGCTCTTAATTGGGAGCCCGAGTTCACCAAGTAAAATTTTAACCCATGAGAGTTCAGCTGCAGCATTAGCGAGTGCTTTGTACTCAGCTTCAGTAGATGATCTAGAGACCGTTTTTTGTCTAGTAGATTTCCAAGAGATGATATTAGACCCAAGACATATGAGATATGCTGTAGTGGACCGTCCCTCATCATTAATACCGCCCCAGTCCGAGTCTGAAAAAGCCCGCAAGTTTAGGTTAGTATTGCGTTTCAAGAACAACCCATGATGGACCGTTCCTTTCAAATAGCGGAGTACCTGTTTGAGAGTTTGCCAGTGTGATTGTTTAGGTGAGTGCATGAATTGAGATAACTTATTGACGGCAAAGGAGATGTCGGGACGTGTGAAGGAAAGATAATGCAAATTGCCTACAAGTTGGCGGTAGGGAGTGGGATCGACTGGGGGAGTGGAGTCAAAGGAAGAAAGAGAGTCGGAAGTGCTTAAAGGAGTGAGAACCTCTTTTGCACCATCCATTTTAAAGGTGGTAAGAATATCTTGAATGTGGCGATGTTGGGAAAGAAATAGACCATGAGGTGTAGGAATGACTTCGATTCCTAGAAAATGATAGAGAGGGCCTAAGCCTTTGATAGAGAATTGGTTGCTTAGGGCTTGAACAAAGGAATCCATAAATAGATTGTGCTTGCCGGTAAGGACAATGTCGTCAACGTACACAAGGAGGTAGCAAGTGATGTTGTTGAGATTGTATACAAAGAGAGATGGGTCAGAAATGCATTTTTTTAAAGCCAAAGCGAGTGAGAAAGTTGGTTAGTTCGATGTACCAAGCACGCGGTGCTTGCTTAAGCCCATAGAGGGATTTTTTTGAGTTTGCAAATGTGACGTGGGAATTCCGTATTGGTGAACCCGGGAGGTTGTACCCTAATGACATCTTCGTGAAGAGTCCCATGAAGAAACGCATTATTAACGTCTAGTTGACGTAAAGACCATCCTTTTGAAAGAGCAATAGAGAGAACAGTGCGAATGGTAACAGGTTTAGTAACGGGACTAAATGTTTCATGATAGTCTTTTCCATATTGTTAGTGAAACCCTTTGGCAACTAGACGGGCTTTGTACTTGTCAATCGTGCCATCGGGTTTGCGTTTGATTCGGAATACCCATTTGCAACCAATGAGAGTTTGGGGTGTGTGAGGGACAAGTTCCCTAGTGTTGTTATGAAGGAGAGCATTATACTCAAGATCCATGGCATGGCGCCAATTCGGATCTTTCAAGGCTTGAGTATAAGTGGATGGTTCAAGAGAAACGGGTAGAGGGTGAATGGTGGTAGAGTAGACAAAGTTGGGGTTGTAATACTTTGAGCTGGGTTTTGATTGTCGACGAGGTGGTTGAGGGTTATGTGGAGGTGAGTTCGTGGGATCATCGGATGTGTTGGATGAAGACATTGGTGAGCTGGGGTCGGTGCAGTGGGAAACGGTTGGCGTAGGGGTGGTGCTATCGGGTGGAGTCGGTGGGCTGGGTGGTGAGGGTGTCTCGGTGGGCTGGGGTGTAGGGCCTGTTGTGTGGGAGGTTGGGTTGTTTGGGCATGTTGTGTGGGAGGGTCGGCTGTGTGCAAGAGGTAGAGGAGGTTGTCCGTGGGTTTGTGGAGTAGGGGTTTGGGCTTCGGGTGATGTGGGCTGTGGAGTAGGGGTTGGATGATGCATGATGTTTGGGTCTGGATTGGGTTAATTAGAAGAGGAGGTTGATTGGGCCGATTGGTATGT
This sequence comes from Ambrosia x helenae, assembly GCA_030844895.1. Taxonomy (NCBI): domain Eukaryota; kingdom Viridiplantae; phylum Streptophyta; class Magnoliopsida; order Asterales; family Asteraceae; genus Ambrosia; species Ambrosia x helenae. The sequence continues at coordinate 121,563,441 of CM061231.1, forward strand.
GGATAGGAAGGAGTCAAATGACATGTGTTTGGGTTGGGGGTTGGTGGTTTGAGATGGAAAAATATGTGGGATAAATTCAACGTGGCGAGAGTGGTATAGTTAGTGACTAGTAGGGTCATAGCATTTGAATGCCGATTTGGAGGATGAGTACCCAAGAAATATGCACGCCGTTGAACGGGAGTGGAGTTTGAAAGTAGCATAGGGTCGTAACCATGTGTAGCAAAGACAACCGAACGGTTTGAGTTTGGAATAAGGAGCGGTTTTGAACAACATATCGTATGGAGATTTGTTGTTAAGGATGGGTGTAGGCAAACGATTGATTAGGTGGGTTGCGGTTTGAAAGGCATGGGACCAAAAATGTTGTGGTAAGTGGGAGTAATGGAGTAATGCGAGGCCGGTTTCCACAACATGTCGGTGACGTCGTTCGACAATACCGTTTTGTTCCAGTGTGTGAGGTGGTGTCGTGTAATGGGAGATACCTTGAGAGGCAAGATAAGGTGAAAGACCCACATATTTACCCCCATTATCAGTGAACAACGCAACAATGTTGGTTTTGAAAAAAATTTCGACAAGAGATTTAAATTGTGGAAAAAGAATTTTGACATCGGATTTTCGTTTGATTAGGTATAACCAAATGTATTTGAAAAAATAGTCAACAAAAATGACATAGTATTTAAAGACATCGATTGACGTTTTTTATGGGACTCCATACGTCAGAGTAGAGAAGTTGTAGAGGTTGATTGGCAACAAAAGAGTTTATGCCAAAACGTAGTTTGTGGCTTTTATTTAGGGAACATGAAATACAATGAAAAGACTCATGGGTCACCTTATTAAAACGAAGTCCCAATCTAGAAATTAAAGACTTGAACACTTGAAGCGATGGATGTCCAAGTATGTGGTGCCACATGAGAAGAGAGTTTGTTTGGGTGTTATTGTTGGGTTCTATTGAGACCACAGTTACCAGAACAAAGACTTTTGATAGCTTATTGTGTAGTTTGTAAGTTAAAGGGCTGTTTATGTAATTATGGCATAGTTTAGATGAAACCCTAGCTGCTGCGTACTTATTACACGGGCCCTGCGCACTTGAGTTAAGTGCACAGGCCCATCAGACCTCCTATATATAGAAAGCTATATATTGAGACCACAGTTACCAGAACAAAGACTTTTGATAGCTTATTGTGTAGTTTGTAAGTTAAAGGGCTGTTTATGTAATTATGGCATAGTTTAGATGAAACCCTAGCTGCTGCGTACTTATTACACGGGCCCTGCGCACTTGAGTTAAGTGCGCAGGCCCATCAGACCTCCTATATATAGAAAGCTAGTGTGCAGCTCTAGGGTTAGGGTTTTTGGTTTATCTTTGTAGCACAAGTTTGAATAGGTGCGTACTTGTAAGAATCCATGGTATTTCTGTGATCAATCAGCAATGGAATCATCTTATTATTCATCTTGTGTGTCGGTTTTTATCATATTCATCTAGTTTCTTTGATTGTAGAAGATTAATCACTTAAAACACCTAATCCATAGGTTTTTCTAAGTGATAACAATCTCTTGCACTTAACAAGATCTAGTATTTGGGACTTACAATTTGGTATCAGAGCCTTTGTGCTCTAGATTGTATCTATTTAAAGATACCAAAACCCTCATCTTGTTAGTTTTTATTATTAAGATTTTTATAAACTTTTGTGTTTATCAAAAATTTGGGTGTTCTTCTTATCTATTTGCTTCAAAATTTCGTGGGTATTGTGTGTCTGAGAGTTAAAAGTTGTTCATTTTAAGTAGATATTTCATCCAAGCATTTTAGAATGGAATGAAAAGGTTTTGGATAAGATTCAGCTGAGTTTTTGTGTTTTTCAACAGACTGTTTTGCGCACTTGTATCTTGAGTTGCGAACTTATTTCATACTTTGAGCACTTATTTCTTGTTTTGAGCACTTAGCTCATAAACTGCATACTTGTGCTTCTCTGAGCACTTAAATCTTTGTTGTGTTAGTACGCAACTAGGGTTTCTGCGTACTTATTGTTTTCACTGTCTACGAGCACATAACTAGGGTTTCTGCGCACTAAAACAAAGATCTCTTGTTGTGTTGCGTACTTACTGAAGAGGTGCAGTTTTGAGTACTTGGCTAGGGTTTCTGCGCACTAAAATCTTAAACGAGAGTTTAAGTGTCTGCGTACTTTGTTTCGTACGCAGACTGATCAGTCAAGACTGAGCACTTACCATGCCCAAGTGCTGACTGACCTGCGCACTTATCAAGAAACAACAGCTACTCTTGTATCTTGCAAAACTGCGCACTTATTAGAAGACAAACATCTTGACAAGGTTGTTTATATTGTTACAGGCTGTTGCGCACTTTGATCTTGCTTGCTGCGTACTTAATTGCGTACTTAAGGACTTTGACATTATTTGGACTGTAACCTATAAAATCTGAAAAACAAATCTCATAAAATTAACTTAAATCATGGCCGGTAACGATAACAACTCAACTATAAATCCTATAACCCAGCAAGAACTTGAAACCGAAACAACGACTAGAGTTCCTAAGTTAAAGGGTGTTGAAGATTATGGAACCTGGAAAAACCGAATGAGGTCGTTCTTCTATGTCACAGACTTCACTCAATGAACTTCTATCCAGCTAGGTCCACACATTCCGATGAGAACCACTGCCACAGGGGAAGAGTTCAACCCTGATCCGTCTACCTACACTGATGTCGAAAAATAGCTACTTCAGAGAGACCATAAGGCTTATGGTGCCCTTACCATGGCCCTATCAAACGATGTTTATAACATGTTTGAGGAATACGACACTGCACATGACTTGTGGTTTGCATTAAACGAGTACTATGAAGGGAATGAAGAATTGCGCCAATATAAGCAAGATATGGTGCAGAAAGAATATGATATGTTTGGTAGCATTCGTGGTGAGAGCTTGAGCTCACATATCAAAAGATTCATGAGTATGTTAACCAAGATGAAGAAGGCAGGAATTCCCGTCAACAACCGAAACTCAATCAAGAAACTGCTCGACTCCCTGCCCAAAGAATGGAGCATACAATGCCTGTTGATTAGAAAAGAGTATCTAGATGCTCAATCTACTTTGGCTGATCTCATCAACACTCTGAAGTCATTCGAAATGGATATCACCAAAAGAGAAATCAACCAGACTGTTCCGAAAGTCGTTCCCAGCACTGCTATGAAGAATCTGGCACTAATGACTCCAGTAGGTAACATGGGTTCAAGCTCGTCACATGTATATGTGGATGAAATGGGTGGTGGTAGTTCAAGTTCGGGAAAGGCAGTCTCATACTCTGACATAGCTGCAAAGACACTCAACCCACAGCTCACAAAGCTCGCTAACGAACATGTTGAACTTTTCAACACATTCATGACTAGCTTTGAGGCTTTGAAGACTGGTGACCTTAAGAGTGAGATGATGAATCCTGAAGACATGTATCAAGTTGACCTGGATGATATGGAAGAAATGGATCTGAAATGGCAGATGGCTATGATCACTCTGAGGGTGAAGAGATTTCAAGATAGAACCGGTCGAAGAGTTGGAATGGGAAAAGCTGGCTTTGATACGTCAAAGATTAGATGCTACAACTGCAAGACTCTTGGGCACTTCAAGTATGAGTGCCCCACTCTAAATCAAGCAGAGATCAAGCCGGAAAAAAGAATGGTGGCGATAACTGATAGAAGGGAAGCAAATCAACAGAAGGCGTTGGTGGTTGAAGACTTTGATTGGGGAGAGGAGGCTGCTGCGGTTGAAGCTGATGTGAACAAGGCATTGATGGCCAAAATCTGTACCAAATCCACACATGGTGTGAATTCTCTGGAAGGGTCGTCGGCTGAAATGCCAAAGGGTGGAATGCTAGAGAATGCTGGTCTGAAAGGAGTGCTGGTGGCCGATAAGGGAAAAGAAGCCGCCTCTGAGGAAGCACTTGTAGCCGAGAAGACTCCCACCAGCAAAGAAGATGAGAAGCCGCAGAACGTGCCCAAGACAGTTAAGGAAAGAGATCTGATATTTCATGTTCTGAAGAATCACAAAGTGAAACAGATAACTCAATTTCTGAAGAATCACAGAGTGATACAGAAAGCGACATCAGCGAGCCTGACTGCAACACAAACGAAGAATCAAGCAACAACAACATTGATGAATCATGTTCAAGGAAAAGCTCGTGCTCAAGCAAGATCAAGAAAAGAGCATCACAACCATCATCATCCAGACCTTCTCCAAAGATCAAGCCTAAGCACTCAAAATGATTTAGATGTGGAAATGAGGGTCATGTGGTTAAAAAATGTCATTTAAAATCTAAACCACAAAATGACGTCAAAACACTGAACTGTTTTTTTGATCAGATTAAAAACCTTCAAGAAACAGTAAAAAGTTTTGTTAAAACCACAAAAATTTTGAAAAGACAAGAGTCAATTTTGGGTGAAAATCACGACAGATCAAAACTAAAGCAGACTTGGATTCCCAAAGTTAACTAAGTAAAGGTTTGAGTTGTGATTGTACATAGAGTCTCTTGTATTTATATGTGTATTTCTTGTGTTTTCATTTGTATTTCAGAATAAACTACAGAAATGGTTGATTGCACTCATGAGATATCTACGGCATGTTGATAGCGGGGCTTCAAGACACATGACTGGTCTGAAGGAACTCCTCAAGAACTATCGGTTTATTGATGGAAAGTTCGTTGCCTTCGCTGGGAATGAAAAGGGCGGGAAGATAGTTGGAATAGGAGATGTGGTCTCCGACGCACTGACTTTAGAAGATGTGAATTATGCTCCAGAATTGTGCTACAATCTTTTGAGTGTATCACAAGTCTGTGACAAAGGAATCTCGGTGTTATTCAATGATATGGAGTGCATCTTTCTGAAGCCTGGATTCATACCGCCCACCAATATGATTATGCTAAAAGCTCCTAGACAGAATAATACATATGTGATAAATATGAGAGATGCCAAGTCTGAATGTCAAATGACATGTTTACTTTCAAAGGCATCCGAGTCAGAGTCACTGTTATGGCATAGGCGATTGGGACATGTAAACTTTAAAAACATTAACAAACTTTCCAAACTAAATCTTGTCAGAGGTCTTCCTTCCAAGGAATTCCCTTTTTCTGAAAAATGTTTAGTGTGTGCCAAAGGAAAACAACACAAGAAATCGCACAAGTTCAAAACAGTGAACTCTATTGACTCACCTCTTCAACTATTGCATATGGATCTTTTCGGTCCAATTAGTGTTAAAAGCTTAGCTAAAAAATCTTATTGTTTGGTGATAACAGATGACTTTTCTCGTTTTACATGGGTGTATTTCTTAGAATACAAAAGTGAAGCTGTCGAGATATTGATGCTGCTTGTTCCTCTTATTAACAACACAGTGAAGTCAAAAGTTAGATCAATCAAAAGCGATCACGGAACTGAATTCAAAAATCAAAGCTTCGTGACTTTCTACAACAACAAAGGAATTCATCTTCAGTACAGTGCTACAAGAACTCCTCAACAGAATGGAGTTGCTGAAAGGAAGAATCGTACACTTATTGAAGCTGCCAGAACTATGCTAATCGACTCCAAGTTGCCGATCATCTTCTGGGCAGAAGCTGTGAATACCGCCTGTTATGTTCTTAACAGAGTCTTAATCGTTAAGGCACGCGGGAAAACAGGTTATGAATTGCTTTTCAAAAGAAAACCTCTGATTGACTACTTCAGGCCGTTCGGATGCTCATGTACTCTTCTAAACAACTATGAGAACATAAGGAAGTTCGATGCAGTTGGAGATGAGTGCTTCTTTGTTGGATACTCTTCAAGTCAAAAGGCTTATAGAGTATACAACAAATGCACCAAGATGGTTCTCGAATCTTTCTATGTTGATTGGCAGGAATCCAACTCACTAACACAGGAGCCGGTCCTGACTGGTTCTTTGACGTGGACGTTGTTTTCAACAATTTCAGTATCACTGAAGAACAAACATCTGACAATCAAGCAGCCACTCCTTCTCCTCTCGAAGATACTCTTTACTCTTCTGAAGACGATGTTGCACCCATCATGTGACACACCGCATTTTCAGGTTCCTACTTTAACTGAACTCTAGTTAACTTGCATGTTCGTATGTGGCTAAACACTTAACTAGGGTTAGTTAATAGGGCATTTGAATGTGTTATGGAACAATAACATATGCTAGATGGTATTAACGTACGTTATAATTAGGAAAGTCTTTGTCTTGACACAAACACGAGTCATGTATCCCGAACGTTGGTGATTTGTCAAGCATGCATGATTATATGAGCAATTGAGTGATGATGAATGTGAACTAACATGTGTATGTGAATTACATGTTTATGTGAATTACTGAGTAATAGATAATCAGTACGTAAACCCTGCGAAATATGTGCACCCCATGATTAATATGAAATGAGATGATAAAAACAATAGTTTTCATATAAGTTAGTATGAATAATATTATCGGGACCATTCTCGGGATTAAAACCTTGTAACGGGTCCGTTTATCAAGAAAAGACCCATAAACCCGTAACCTAGGCCCATGATCCAATTCCTATTATATTATTGTTCAAAAAAAAAAAAAAGAATCCCTAGACCCTTCCTTGGGCCGTGAACCATCACCACCACAATCCTCTCAATTATCAATCTTCCAACAACTTTCCTCCCTAATTCAAGTTAGTTTGGGTGTAATCTTTGAGCTTTAAGGATCATTGCATTGAAAGGTATAATCTTACATGCTTTATGATAGTAGTAATGTTCTATGAAAATATGGATTTAATTCTGATAACATGGATTTGATTGTGATAATATGGGTTTACTATATGATTATAGGCTATTGTGGATGATTAGGGTTCATGAGAAGCATGTTATTAGAATTCTGATTTTCTGACAGATTCATTGTGACGAATTGTAGGGCTGTTATAGGGTGATTAACATGTGTAATCTGATTGTTTTCTGATGCTAAAATATAACTTATGATGTTAGCTTTTGAAAAAGACCAAAATCATGCGTTTTGGACTTGTTTTGATATGTATTCATGATTTTTTAAGTTTAAAGGTCATATCAGATTTTCGGAATTATAAATTGGGTCAACTTTAAACGGTCATAACTCGATATTTACAAAGGGTTAAGTTATGAAATTTGGACAGAAGGTCAACATTGGAAAAACGTGGCTTTTCCAATTGGATTCACCTCGTTTGGGTGAACACACAATTTTTGGGAATTTTTCTACTAAACTGACCTGTTGTGGAAATTTTCTGGACAAAGCTGTGTTGTACGAATTTTAATAATTTTTGTGTTTGGTTTTGAGACAAAACAAAAATATGCGTTATTAAATGAATCCCAAAGAATATTTAGTAAAACTTTTGGAGTTTAATTCATTGATTAAGTATTTTAAATAAATTAGTTTTCGTGGCGCACAATCTGTCCTAAAAACGCAGATTGTGTATTATGTGTTTATGTGACTATTTGGAGTCTTATATGATATGTATTTGACATGAACTTATATCAATACTTATAGGAGATGTGCATAAGGTATAAAACTTATAATAATCATTATGATCACCAACGGAATACGTAGGACTTACTTGTGCATGTAGAGTCACTAGGCGTCACTACACGATTTGAACTTTAGAAGTTTTGGACAAACGAGTTACATGATGTGTTGGTTATGAACGTATACTCACCTAGTGACACTTATAATAGGGAGTCGGTAGCTCGTTACTGTTTGAGGGATTTGGATCATTCACGTGCAACCTAAGGTGAGTTTCACTACTCTTTTCTCAAAAGCATGCGTCTCGGGTTGAGACAACTTACTTAACATTTTCTAGTCCGGTTTGGGACTACTATTTTCTAGTCCGGTTTGGGACTACTTACACATCCCGGGTTGGGATGCTATGGATCTTGTGTGGGTCGGTTTTTGACTCCTTGTGTGAGTCGGGTTTTGCTAGTTCGCAAACTGTGTCCTTGATGAACTAAACCAACTCTATCATTTGTAAGTCCTTCACATACCGAATGAGTTGCCGGGTTATGGCAAGCGGGTTATTAGTTGATAGCGCTATTAGGTCTTACAAACCTCACACCGGCTCGGGGAGTGCGGGAGTGAACTATAACTTAACAGATTTTATCATTGTTGATAGGCAATGATGTAAGGCATGCGGCTCACATTTGTGGCTACACGTACATCAGCAGTTCGGTATATCGGTGTTAGTTATCATGAATGGGTTAGCTACCCTTGACATGCGATGAACTAGTGTTTACACGGTTCTTGGAACCAACTCAATTACTTGTTTACGTGGTTTTGGAAACCAGCGCAGTTACATACTCATTTACTTTACTTAGTGAACTCACCAACATTGTTTGTTGACCCACGATTTACATGCTTTTGCAGGTAGTTAGCTTCCGGTGCCAGGATTAGAAAGCACTACACACTTCACTGCATTTGGGGTCTTGGGCATACACCTAAATTACATATTATGCTTTTACATTTTCATTCATATGGTTTTAATTTGGGCGCATTGTTTTGCGCATGGTTTTTAATAGGATTAATCTTGGTTTACGCTTCCGCAGCTTAACTAAACTTTTTTGAAAACGAACTAAATGGTTTGGGCATTTAGAGTTCATTCATATGACTTATGGCTATGGGATCCTGGTATGTCATGCGCCTCATGGTATAAACCCCGTAGTGGAAATTTGAGGGTGTGACAGATTGGTATCAGAGTCATTGGTTATAGTGAACTAGGACTGCATGTTGAGTCTAGTCTATAATCATCATAGCATAAGTACACTCACAACTTAAGTGCACAACTAGCTTTTAGGTACAAATATCTACAACACATGATTTCAGGAGATATGTTATCTTCTAGTTCTAGACCTAATTCTGAACACATCAATGGTGGGAACCTAGGGTTACACCAGGTGGCGCATTACTGGGAGTAGTATCTTAACAAACTTCGTGGATGAGGAAACAACAATTGTACAGGGGAGAAAGCCCTTGCGAGCGTTGTGGCGCACGTACACAGGAAAGCTGCACGATGCGCATGACGTGATACCATCAAATCAAATCAACTGTGAAGAAATTCAAATACCGAGACTTATCCTTTTTCACTGAGCAAGGAGACAATTAGTTTCTGTTCCTTGCTACTTGATCTTTCTTACTCCCATTCGAAACTCAGACGGGACTGGGTTACGCATATAGAACTTATTTCTTACCTTAGTACTTTACGCCCAGTATGAGCAAGCGATACATGACATTCGTGTCACTGTTCCTCGTGAGTATATAGTAGATTCAAGGAAACACATTAGATCGAGGCTGGTTACACACACTCTTGGGGAGTTACGTACGGCATGCGATGCAATGAAACATCTCAAAGGAAGACGAATCCTACCAGTGGCTGATAGTCACGATTGGAGGAACGAATGGTGTTGTTGATCATTGAGCTGACTTAACACAGGACCGGAGAAGGAAACTGTACGTGATGAGATCCATATAACACTGACACCACGAAAGAGGAAGAAGAAGGGATGGAAGGAGAACCTGAGTAGGACGAGCACATGGAAAGTGAGGATGAAGGCTCTACTATCTAGACCGAGCGTGGCGACGATTGGCTCTTACCTTTTTCTTACTTGTCTTTTCTCTTCTTTTCCCTTGTTAACTTAGATAAGTCTGGGTTCTTATGATCAACGACAGGGTGGTTAATTCCCTCGCATCTTTCCAAGCTAGTAAAGATCTATTTTACTAAATCATTCTTTTTCCCTGACTACCACATTTGAACTTTCTTATACCTTGAACGCACATCGTATTGTCAAGCCTTTTATTGGTTGTAAACCTCAATAACTCCAATGGAACTGAAGGAGACCGTCTGATTGCTTCGATAGTATAAGTCCTTGCCATGTGCATTTGCCCCAGGCAGGATGGGGTAATGTCTGCTACATGCACTCCTGATGAGTTACAGGTACTTGGATGTAGAATGTAACCCCCGTGACGAAATCTAGAAATTTGTTATCTAAAGACGATTGGGTCTGAGATCGACGCCTACACTACCATGCTATAGGAGTTAGATACTATATGCTCAAATCTAATTAACCAACTTTACCAGCGGATCGAATTTCATACCAAAAGGGTGGGTCCCTCATATTCATGGCTTGGCCACTGCAGCTCACCTACCCAGAATCTAACAAATCTTTCACCTGGCTCGCAAACTCATTGATGAAGCTGTTGAGCATGGTACTTTTCCGAAGCATGGAGCTTCATCTTCTACTTTTGGCGATAGAAAGAGAATGTGGGATAGTGGGAGGTACAAGTCCTTCAACAAACAATAACCACAACGGTAACAACAACAAAGGGGCTCGTGGAATTGCAATTGTGATTGGCTCTGGGGAAGCTAGGACTGATAACAATGTCGTGACGGATACGACACTCTTGCTTCTATTTTATATGATACTGGTGTGGACTATAGTTTTGTGTCATCAAAACTTAGCAAACAACTAGGGATGGTTCCTACTCTTCTTGATATCCCGTACACCATAGAGCTAGCTGATGGGAAGCCTGTTGAGGTAACCCACACCCATTGTGATAGTAAGCTCGAGTTGGATGGGCAATCGTTTGCCATGCAGCGTGATAAGGTTATCGTGTATGCTTCACGTCAATTGAAGGTTCATGAGAAGAATTACACCACCCATGACTTGGAACTTGGAGCAGTGGCTTTTGCTCTAAAGATTTGGAGGCATTATCTCTATAGGACAAATTGTACGATCTACACTGACCACAAGAGCCTCCAACACATATTCGATCAGAAGGAGCGAACATGCGACAACGTCGATGGGTCGAACTTCTGAATGATTATGACCGTGCCATCAAGTATCATCCAGGGAAAGCTAACGTAGTAGCTGATGCCCTCAGTCGTAAGGAAAAGAAACTCAAACGAGTGCGAGCTTTACAACTCACCATACATTTTAATCTTCCTGATAAGATACGTGAAGCCCAGGGCGAGGCTTTGGAAGAAGGAAACATCGGGCTTGAAACTTTACATGGTGCTGATAAGCACTTGGAACTAAAGATAGATGGTCTTCAATATTTCATGAATCGAGTCTGGATACCACGTTTTGGGGATCTCAGACAACTGGTGCTCGATGAAGCTCACACCTCTCGACATTCGGTACATCCTGGTTCGGACAAAATGTACCAAGATCTCAAAACTCCTTACTGGTGGCCAAACATGAAAGTTGAGATAGCCACTTATGTTACTAAGTGCTTGACTTGTGAGAAGGTTAAGATTGAATATCAGAAACCTTCAGGCCTACTCCAGCAACCAGATTCCCTATGTGGAAATAACATGATTTGGGTTATCATGGATCGTCTAACCAAATCGGCACATTTTTTTTGGCAATAAAGGAAACCGACTCGCTGGAGAAACTTGCCAATCTATACATCAAGGAGGTAGTCTCTAGGCATGGGGTGCCTACTTCTATTATATCTGACCGCGATGCACGATTCACTTCTCATTTTTGGACTACTCTCCAAAACGCTTTGGGAACTCACTTAGATATGAGCACAACCTATCACCCACAGACGGATGGACAGAGTGAACGAACCATCCAAACATTGGAAGATCTGCTACGAGCGTGCCTGGTGGATTTTGGCAACAGTTGGGATAAGCACTTGCCTTTGATTGAATTCTCGTATAACAACAGTTACCACACTTCAATATAGTGTGCGCCTTTAGAGGCACTTTATGGACGCAAGTGTAGGTCTCCCATCTGCTGGACTGAAGTTGGGGATAGCCAGCTAACAGGTCCCGAACTCACGCACGAAACTTCTGAGAAGATAGTGCAAATCAGAAACCGGATGGCTGCTGCTCATGATCGACAGAAAAGCTACGTTGATCAGCGTAGGAAACCTTTGTAGTTCCAGGTTGGGGACAACATTCTATTAAAGGTGTCACCATGGAAGGGTGTGATACGCTTTGGAAAATGGGGAAAGTTGAACCCGCAATACGTTGGACCATTCGAGATTGTCGAACGGATTGGTCCAGTAACTTACAGGTTGAACCTACGTAATGAACTTAATGGGGTACACGATGTACTCCACGTATCGAATATAAAGAAATGCTTATCGGATACAACACTGGTGGTGCCACTGAAGGAGATCCAGGTGGACGATTTGCTACGGTTCGTGGAAGAACCGGTGGAGATTCTTGAGCAGGGCGTCAAGAAACTCACACAAAACACTATACCTATTGCTAAGGTACGATGAAATTCCCGTCTAGGACCAGAATATACGTGGGAGCGCAGGGATAAAATGCGGCTTAAATACCCACACCTCTTTTCTGAACCTGAACCTGAACATAGATCGAACACTAAACATAAAGCAGCTCGCTCAAAGTGAATTTCGGGGTGAAATTCCTTTCAACTTGGGGATGATGTGACATCCGGGAACCAAGCACACACTTTTCTAGCTGGCTTTATTGTTTACTTGCTGAATTTCGGGACGAAATTCTTTTCAACTTGGGGATGATGTGACACCCCGCATTTTCAGGTTCCTACTTTAACTGAACTCTAGTTAACTTGCATGTTCGTATGTGGCTAAACACTTAACTAGTGTTATTTAATAGGGCATTTGAATGTGTTATGGAACAATAACATATGCTAGATGGTATTAACGTACGTTATAATTAGGAAAGTCTTTGTCTTGACACACACACGAGTCTTGTATCCTGAACGTTGGTGATTTGTCAAGCATGCTTGATTATATGAGCAATTGAGTTATGATGAATGTGAACTAACATGTGTATGTGAATTACATGTTTATGTGAATTACTGAGTAATAGATAATCAGTACGTAAACCCTACGAAATATGTGCACCCCATGATTAATATGATATGAGATGATAAAAAGAATAGTTTTCATACAAGTTAGTATGATTAATATTATCGGGACCATTCTCGGGATTAAAACCTTGTAACGGGTCCGTTTATCAAGAAAAGGCCCATAAACCCGTAACCTAGGCCCATGATCCAATTCCTATTATATTATTGTTCAAAAAAAAAAAAAAATAAATAAGAAACCCTAGACCCTTCCTTGCGCCGTGAACCATCACCACCACAATCCTCTCAATTATCAATCTTCCAACAACTTTCCTCCCTAATTCAAGTTAGTTTGGGTGTAATCTTTGAGCTTTAAGGATCATTGCATTGAAAGGTATAATCTTACATGCTTTATGATAGTAGTAATGTGCTATGAAAATATGGATTTAATTCTGATAACATGGATTTGATTGTGATAATATGGGTTTACTATATGATTATAGGCTATTGTGGATGATTAGGGTTCATGAGAAGCATGTTATTAGAATTCTGATTTTCTGACAGGTTCATTGTGACGAATTGTAGGGCTGTTATAGGGTGATTAACATGTGTAATCTGATTGTTTTCTGATGCTAAAACATAACTTATGATGTTAGCTTTTGAAAAAGTCCAAAATCATGCGTTTTGGACTTGTTTTGATATGTATTCATGATTTTTTAAGTTTAAAGGTCATATCAGATTTTCGGAATTATAAATTGGGTCAACTTTAAACGGTCATAACTCGATATTTACAAAGGGTTAAGTTATGAAATTTGGACAGTAGGTCAACATTGGCAAAACTTGGCTTTTCCAATTGGATTCACCTCATTTGGGTGAATAAACAATTTGTGGGAATTTTTCTACTAAACTGACCTGTTGTGGAAATTTTCTGGACATAGCTGTGTTGTACGAATTTTAATAATTTTTGTGTTTGGTTTTGAGACAAAACGAAAATATGGGTTATTAAATGAATCCCAAAGAATATTCAGTTAAACTTTTGTAGTTTAATTCATTGATTAAGTATTTTAAATAAATTAGTTTTCGTGGCGCACAATCTGTCCTAAAAACGTAGATTGTGTATTATGTGTTTATGTGACTATTTGGAGTCTTATATGATATGTATTTGACATGAACTTATATGAATACTTATAGGAGATGTGTATAAGGTACAAAACTGATAATAATCATTATGATCACCAACGGGATACGTAGGACATACTTGTGCATGTAGAGTCACTAGGCGTCACTACACGATTTGAACTTTAGAAGTTTTGGACAAACGAGTTACATGATGTGTTGGTTATGCACGTATACTCACCTAGTGACACTTGTAATAGGGAGTCGGTAGCTCGTTACTGTTTGAGGGATTTGGATCATTCACGTGCAACCTACGGTGAGTTTCACTACTCTTTTCTCAAAAGCATACGTCTCGGGTTGAGACAACTTACTTTACATTTTCTAGTCCGGTTTGGGACTACTATTTTCTAGTCCGGTTTGGGACTACTATTTTCTAGTCCGGTTTGGGACTACTTACACATCTCGGGTTGGGATGCTATGGATCCTTGTGTGGGTCGGTTTTTGACTCCTTGTGTGAGTCGGGTTTTGCTAGTTCGCAAACTGTGTCCTTGATGAACTAAACCAACTCTATCATCTGTAAGTCCTTCACATACTAAATGAGTTTCCTGGTTATGGCAAGCGGGTTATTATTTGATAGCGCTATTAGGTCTTACAAACCTCACACCGGCTCGGGGAGTGCGGGAGTGAACTATAACTTAACAGATTTTATCATTGTTGATAGGCAATGATGTAAGGCATGCGGCTCACATTTGTGGCTACACGTACATCAGCAGTTCGGTATATCGGTGTTAGTTATCATGAATGGGTTAGCTACCCTTGACATGCGATGAACTAGTGTTTACACGGTTCTTGGAATCAACTCAATTACTTGTTTACGTGGTTTTGGAAACCAACGCAGTTACATACTCATTTACTTTACTTAGTGAACTCACCAACATTGTTTGTTGACCCACGATTTACATGCTTTTGCAGGTAGTTAGCTTCCGGTGCCAGGATTAGAAAGCACTGCACACTTCACTGCATTTGGGGTCTTGGGCATACACCTAAATTACATATTATGCTTTTACATTTTCATTCATATGGTTTTAATTTGGGCGCGTTGTTTTGCGCATGGTTTTTAAAAGGATTAAACTTGGTTTACGCTTCCACAGCTTAACTAAACTTGGTTTTTGAAAACGAACTAAATGGTTTGGGCATTTAGAGTTCGTTCATATGACTTATGGCTATGGGATCCTGCTATGTCATGCGCCTCGTGGTATAAACCCTATAGTGGAAATTTGAGGGTGTGACACTTCACCACCCGATTTGCTCCATTAGTAGCTGATCCAATTGTTCCTTTTCAATCCACAAATGGTGATGCAACTGTTGAAACTACACAATCTCCTGAAAGTACTCCAATTTCAGAAGAAAATCTTCAGCACAACAGTCTGTAAATGATCCATCCAGCTCATCAATCCCTGTAGATCACCTTTCAAATCTGCCTTCCCAAGTTCAAGAAGAGCCGGACATGGGATTTAAATCATCTAAGAATCATCCTGTTGAGAACATCATCGGACCAATCTTTGAGGGTGTTCTCACTAGAAATCAGGCAGATAAGCTCAATATCGCACTCTTAGCATTCTTATCTCAGACAGTACCTCTCAGCATTGAAGATGCAGTCAGAGATGCAAGCTGGGTTGAAGCCATGCAGGACGAGCTGTCTCAGTTTAGAAAGCTCAAGGTTTGGGAGCTAGTGGATCTACCTGAAGGGAAGTATCCTATCGAAACAAGATGGGTTTTTCGCAACAAAATGGATGAACGTGGTGTGGTGATCAAGAACAAGGCTAGTCTGGTGGTTCAGGGTTTTTGTTAGCAGGAAGGTATTGATTATGAGGAAGTATTCGCTCCAGTTGCTCGACTTGAAGCCATCCGTATCTTCTTGGCATACGCATCATACAAGAACTTCAAAGTCTTTCAAATGGATGTGAAGAGTGCATTCTTGTACGGAAAAATGAAGGAAGAAGTCTACGTCTGTCAACCGCCGGGCTTTGAAGACCCTCATCATCCCAACAAATACTACAAATTGGATAAGGCTCTTTATGGACTTCATCAAGCTCCTCGAGCTTGGTATGAGACCGTATCCTCATATTTGCTACAAAATGGAAACACCAGAGGGAAGATCGACATGACTCTGTTCACCAAAGAAGTCAACAAACACTCTATTCTTGTTCAAATATATGTTGATGATATTATCTTTGGTTCCACTGATGAAAATTTGTGCAGGGAATTCGAAAGCATTATGAAGTCTCAGTTTGAAATGAGCATGATGGGAGACTTGTCATTTTTCTTAGGCCTAGAAGTTCAGCAGAAAGAAAACGGAATTCTCATCCATCAAGCCAAATACACAAGAGACATTCTGGCAAAATACAATATGTCTGATTGCAAGCCTTCCAACACTCCTTTTGCGGCCAAAACAACACTTGTACCAGATCTTCAAGGCCTTTCAGTGAATCCTGACACATATCGATCAATGATTGGCTCACTGATGTATCTTACAGCCAGTAGACCAGATATTATGTGGGCAGTTGGATGCTGCGCACGCTTTCAGTCAAATCCCAAGCAATCGCATGAAACTGCAGTAAAAAGAGTCTTCCGCTACCTCAAAGGGACACTGAAACTTGGTTTATGGTATCCTAAGAGTGATAATTTTGATTTAATCACTTACTCTGATAGTGATCATGCAGGTTGCAGGATTGACAGAAAATCTATCTCTGGTGGTTGTCAATTTCTGGGTAATAGGCTGGTGTCTTGGCAGAGCAAGAAGCAGACCACAGTGTCCATCTCCACTGCTCAAGCTGAATACACAGCAGCATCCAGTTGTTGTTGTCAAGTGTTATGGATCCAAAATCAGCTTTTGGACTACGGTTTGAATGTCATGCACACACCTATTTTCATTGATAATGATGCTTGTCGTGACATCGTGAAGAATCCAATAGATCATTCTAAAACCAAACATATTGAAATTCGGATTCACTCCATTCGCGATGCTCACGACAAAGGATATATACAGGTGTTGCCAATAGATACTGCTGATCAAAAGGCAGATATCTTCACAAAAGCTTTTGACAAAACACGTTTTCATCAGTTGGTAACATGGCTGGAGATGATAAATTTTGAATGATTAACAAAAAAAAAACTGTCTTGTGTATAATATATAAAAAAAATCTTCTTTTTGATTCAAACAAGATTTTTGGGGGAGAAAGTTAAATCGGTCCATCCCTACTGCAAATTTCAAAAAATTAATTCAAGAAATGATAGAAACTAATCATATTTCGTCAGCATGTGAATAGGACCCAGAGGATGTTGTGGCCTCAAGTAACGATGTGTTGGTAGATTCAGCCTGGAATCAAGTAAACTGCTAATAGGTGATTAACAGTAAAAGATCTACACAAAAAGCTGGATTCCCACTATGCTATAAGTCTGCACAAGCTGAGTCCGGTCATACACAGGTTGAGAAATCAAAAAACACAGAAATTTTTGTGCATAGGTAAATCAAAAGACACCTAAGAGTGCAAGCTACCAATGCGGGGCTAGGAAAAATAATCAAATGAGCAGCAAAAGACACACAATGTTAGTGACGTGCAAACATATTTAGATAGCTCACCAAACGATCAGATGATCATCTTCTCTGCTTATGGTAACATAGACCTGAAGCTCTCATCATCTGATTAAGATAATGATCATCTTCTTTGCTTATGGTAACATAGACCTGAAGCTCTCATCATTATATTTCGATAAACCTTGAGGATCGGTAGGCTCATACTTAGCACAAGTGGGGTCCACAAAATTTTCGTCAATATTACCAAAAACATGATAAACATCATCACCAAACACATGTTGAAAGAGAAAAGGCATGGATTTAAGTGGATAAGCATACCGACAATTTTTCTTAGGCTGCAACTATCCAACGGGAAGTTGAAATGTGACCTGGCAGGTAAGGTTAGTATGATCTTGAATGTAGAAGGTGAGATTTGGTGAATCCCCACATATTAAAATGAAATTGGGCTTTTGAACTCTTACTGAGCTGAAATTTATCTGCTGCGTACTAAATGGGTCGTGCGCACTTAACTCAAGTGCGCAGGCCCATGTAGCTTAAGTATAAATACTCAGTAAAATTTTTCTAAAAAGTATTAACTTTTACAAAACCCTAATTCTCTGTTTTAACCCAAATCTTCATCTTCATCATCGTTCATTTTCAAAGCTTAAACCCTAATCAGCCTCTAATTGCACTTAATCACCCTTAATCTGTTCCATTCTTCTCATTATTGTTGATCTTCACTCTTGATAAGGTAGATTATGTGTACTAATTGTCTTGTTGTTTGTGTTTAAAGGGAGCATATTATAGTTTTAAAAAGGAATCAGTCGTAGTTTTTGTTTTTGAAGATTGGTTTGAAGTTTGAATTCTGCGTACTTAGGGATGAGCATTGTGTACTTGTTTCTTAAGAAACTGCGCACTTGTCTCATCCTTATTCAAACCTCTGAAACCCTAATGTGACGCGTACTTGTGCTGCGCACTTAAAATCTTAAACGAAAGTTTAAGTATCTGCGTACTTGGATAGTATGCAGATTGGTCTGTCATGGCTAGGGGTTACCATGCCCAATTCATGACTGACATGCGCACTTATGTTCTCGTGCATCCCAGATCTTGGACTGCGCACTTGCCTAAGTGCTCAGCCCACTGTGTGAGCACTTGGCTGAGTACTTGGCTGAGCACTTGTTCACATAAACCCAAGTTACCTTGCGTACTTGACTGAGAACTTGATGACAAAGTGTCATGCGTACTTGAACCACATGTGACCATTAACTTGACTATCCAAGACACTTGACCGGATTGCGTATTTAGACTTGTTTACCCGTGCACTTAAACCTGGACGTTAATGATCATAAACTGGAAAATCAAATGTATCTTGCACACTGATAAAACAAATCAATCAAACACAATCTTATGACTGTCCAAAACACAACACATGATAAACTTAAAAAATAATAGTCTAAGTACGTTATCCGTCTAAGTCTAAGGTCAGTCGTTCGGTCGTCCACTTACAATCAAGAGCTCTAACTTGTTTTTCTTGCACATGACCTAAACAGATGGCACTTGACTGGGATCCAAGAGGAATGCATAATCAGCCCATGAATCTCGAGACCGACGACATAAAGTTCAGAGACGTGGTTACCTGGATCAGACGAAGCAGAATCGGATACGATGTGGAGCATAGTTTACTAGTTTATTGCTCTCACATTGAAGATTTTTGGAGATCTGCTCGAGTAGAAGTCGTTGATCGCGTCAAACGAATCAACACTACAGTCAGAAACAAGCCTGTGATCATTACTGAAGATACTGTTAGAAGCGTGCTGAGACTTCAAGACCAGCCAGGAATAGTCAGATTTCTATCTAAAGCCGATGTTCACCGTGAGTTCAAGAATTTCGGATACAAAGGAGAGTTCGACAAAAGAGGGGACATCAAAAAGAGCCAGCTGACCAGAGACTGGAGACTCATCAGTCACGTGTTTATCATGTCTCTATGTCACAGGAAAGGAGGTTACAATGCTCTTAGCACAGAATGGTCGACTGCTAGGATCAAGATCTGCAAGAATGAACCGTTTAATCTGTCGGGTATGATCTTCGAGTATCTGGTGAAGAATGCTGAGAATGACTCCAGCAAATGGGCTATGTACCCCAAATTTGTGCAGATGATGATTAATGCACAACACGAGAATCTGCCTCTTGGTGACCAGTACAACTTCACCAAAGGTGCACGATTCTTCACTGAGTGCAATACTGCTGATTGGGAGCCTATGCTAGAGAACATGTATGCAGCGCAGCGCTATCCTATGGTCAAGGAACTCTACAACAAGATTCAGAAAAGGAAGCGGGATGTAACAGAAGCTCGTCAGCAATCCACCACTACACCTGCACCATCTGACCCTGCTCCCTCTTCAGCCCAACCAACTGCTGAAGAGATTGCTCAAGAAAAGGCAAGGGGCAAAAGGGTGGCAACTGAAGCAGCTCCATCAAAGGCCATCAAGAGGAAAAGGCCAACTGGTCTGTTACAAGAGTGCAGAGAATCACAGACACAGGAACAACTTGAGACTGCTGAGGCCATACGACAAGTTTCTGAGTACAACAGGGCCGAAAGAAAGAAACGGAGGGAACAGTTACCAGAGTCTAAGATTCCTCGTGTGATGACTGAGGATGATCTTGAGGCAGAGGTGATTATAGAATCTATGTTCGGGGTAGAAGATCAACAAGGACCATCCACAACTACTGCTCCAGCCCCTAAAGCACCAGCACAAAGTCCAATAGAACCTTCCTCCTCAGCTCCTGCTGCACAAAGCCGCAAACCAGTGCACCAGGAACTGTACGAGAAGTTGGTCAAGGAGGTTGGAAAGACTGCTGCTAGGGAGATTTGTACCCTAAAGAGTTCTGTGCACAACAATCAGGAGCTCAAAAGAAAGGAGAGAATAGCTGAAGAGAGTGACGTGGATGAAATCAGCGAGGATGAGATGCCTGAGAAGTTTGTAGAGATGGGTGATAATGAGGAAACGTTTTATGAGACGTCGGATGGTCATAAGTTGGGCCTAGAAAGATCAACATGGTTCCCCAGAAGGCCTATTACTATTCCAGCTCTGCATCAGAACATCCACCATACAAGAGACGCTCATCAAGAAAGGATCATCTCGTGGAAGTACGACGAGGTGAAAAGGTTGTTCGCTATAAAGAGACGAGGGGGAGTTATCCAATACTTCGGAGGTCAAACTGAACTGAAGTCTCTCCCTCGTTGGGACATCAGGGAACTTCGTAGAGCCCCCTTCATCAACCACACCAATGACACCACCGGTACCATGCTTGCTTGGTTCATTGAGAAGGAGTGTGGAAGTGATTTTCAGATCTTCAAGCCACAAAAATCGAGGAGACGGATCTCGAAGAAGCGAATCGATCCTGCCACAGGACAAGGAATGATTACTTATGTGATTGACCCCCCCAGGTCATCACAAGATTTCCTATATGTCCTGAGCTTCCAGTCATGTTAAGAGATTTCAAGAAGTGGTTTTATGACAGTCAGACTGGTGAAGCCGTCATGAAGTTGAAGGATGATTCTGAGGCCATGAGGATTTTTGATCCGGTAGATGTGTTTGCCTTTAATCTATCGGACTTGAATATGCTGTTCGCCAATCAGATCCATGTAGGTGCTGGAAATGTCTTATTTGAGGAAGCTGTCCTATTCAGGAGAGCAGTGGATCGGGCGATGAAGCTGAAACAGGAGATAGGTGACATAGTAGACAGGATCAACGCAGCGGACACGGCAAAAGAACAAAAGGAGAAAGCTGCCCAAGCTGCTGCTATAGAAGCAACATCAACTGATCCAGAAAGACCTGCAGCTGAGTCTACTCAAGTTCCACCCGTGGTTGAAGAAGATCTTGCCACCATCTTCATTCAATACCCCCGGTTCAGGCAGAGGGGGAGCCAAGCGATGTAGAGATTGATTGAAATAGAAGAACTGGTAGCTGTGGTCTAGGGGGAGTATTGTTGGATTCTATTGAGACCACAGTTACCAGAACAAAGACTTTTGATAGCTTATTATGTAGTTTGTAAGTTAAAGGGCTGTTTATGTAATTATGGAATAGTTTAGATGAAACCCTAGCTGCCGCGTACTTATTACACGGGCCCTGCGCACTTGAGTTAAGTGCGCAGGCCCATCAGACCTCCTATATATAGAAAGCTAGTGTGCAGCTCTAGGGTTAGGGTTTTTGGTTTATCTTTGTAGCACAAGTTTGAATAGGTGCGTACTTGTAAGAATCCATGGTATTTCTGTGATCAATCAGCAATGGAATCATCTTATTATTCATCTTGTGTGTCGGTTTTTATCATATTCATCTAGTTTCTTTGATTGTAGAAGATTAATCACTTAAAACACCTAATCCATAGGTGTTTCTAAGTGATAACAATCTCTTGCACTTAACAAGATCTAGTATTTAGGACTTACAGTTGTTGACTTGAGGAGACAAGGAGATTGGTCCATAGTAGACATCATTGACGTTAACTCCCCGCATGAGGCGCGCCCCCGTGCGTAGATCCTTGACAAAAAAAATGATATGGAAAAAATTCAACGGAAACACGATTAGTACGACAAACTTTGGCAATGGAAATAAGATTATTTCGAAGATTAGGAGCAATTAAAATGTTATTTAAAAGAAGTGGACGAGATTTTGTTGGAATAGTTGTTTGAGCAATATGAGTTATAGGGAGAGTGTTACCATCACCTAGCACGATCTTATCGGGTCCTCCGTATTAGGAAAGAACGGGAAATTGTTGGTTGTTGTTCGCGGTGTTGTTGGACGCACCGGTGTCCCACATCCAAGATGGTGTTGTAGCCGTTGGGTGAGGGGTGGCGTAGTTAACCACCTGGGTGTTGGTATGTTGAGGCGAGACATTGTGTTCTCGTAGGAAGCGACTAAGTTTGCGACAATCTTTAGTATCATGTCCGGGAATGTTACAATAGTAGCAATAGGTGTTATTGTTGTGAGTTGAGCGAGTGTTGGTATTGGTAGTTCGAGGTGGCCCTTTGTTTCGGGTTGTGGCGGCGGTAATGTGGGTGATTTGTTTGGCCATGGTGAATCGAAAGAAAAAAAAAGGCAGAATGCAGACAGAAGGTGTCTATTGAGTAGGTTGGGATCGAATATGGCTCAAGGGAGCTTTTAGGCTCTTAATACCATATAAACAATAGGATTTGTATTAAATAATTGTATTATGTAATGTTTTTTGTGTGTCTATCAACAATACATCAAGGCCTTTATATAGGTTTACATATGACTAACTCTAGCTAAGATTACGGAGTCAATAGTTGACTAAGTATAATGTACAATATAATACAATGGCTAAAATCATGGAGTCAATGATTGACAAGAGACTTGACTTGACTTCACTTGATTTATGTTGTTAATAATCTTTACAATTTATATTATCCTACATTTCATTCTCGATAGCTAGTATCACCTGCAAAGTCATTTTTTTTAAAAAATGGGCTAAGGCCTCATGAGTATTGGCTAATGGACTAATGCATAAGTTTCTTAGTTAGGATAAGAGCTTAATTGGTTTGAGTTTTGAACTTTAGAGCTATAATGGGCCAACTACAAAGTAACAAAATTTTATGGGCCATAGGTATAAAACTTATCTATACTACATTATAAAGATGGGTAAATATGTTCAAATTGTCCAAAGTTAAGATGACATATGAAGAGTACCTTGATTCTCACCCAAAATGTTAAGAAAATTCTTTCAATACTACCCTAATTTGCAAAATCAACTTGTACATTTTTTTTGTGATATTGAATGAAATGGTTGAATACACCTTGCTATGAATGTAGAAAAGCTCTAAAGGTTGCCTACACATTGCAATTTATGTAAATCATTATTTCATGTTAAAGAAATTATTAATATTAATAAGGTTAAATACCTTTTATATAAAAATTATCAATTTTTTCGAAAGATTCTGTTTTACAACAATATTCATTAGGTCATTTATTAAATTTTGAAAGCATCTTAAATTATTATATTATGAATCAAAACATCAAGTTTTTTAAAGCCTGTGCTTATAAAATTACATATATTATTATATAGTAATTAGAGTCAAGAAATAGAATGTTATTTGGGAATCAGATCCGAAGTTTAGAATGAATCCAATTTAGATTTTGTTCAATCATAATCATTTGGAACAACTGGGGTAGAAATTGTTTGTAGAAATTTTGACGTAGTGGTGGGTGAGAAAACAGAAATATATGTGTTACTTATTTATTATTATTATTATTATTATCTATATTTATCCTACATTATAAAGGAGGAGGCATGGACAAATATGTCCAAAGTTAAGATGGTATACCAAATGTTTGTTTACAATTTCCTAAATTTTACCACTTTTCTTCCTTAAATGCCCTTAGAAGATAATCACGCTACCTGTTTTCCCATTATGCTCATTCATACTTTAAAGTGATTCTCCTCACAAGGGTTTCTCCTTCAATCGGTTACAAACTGTATATAGCTCGGGACAGGCAAAAAGTTTATAACATCCATTTATCAATATCAATATCATATCACTCATAATCCTTTAATAACTATCAGGTATCAGAAAGCGAAGTGGTAGAAAGAAACTCTGATGTGCGTCAAGAAATGGAATCTATGAAGGTAATCTGCATAACCAAATTTTAGGTTTATATTAAAAATTAACTCCTTATCTTTACAAGAATCTGTTTTTCTTTGCATAAGATTGATGAGTGTGTTGGTGAGACAGAAGCATATGTCGTTAACCCTGTCCTCAAGGCTGAGCAAGATGCACAGGTATCTATCGACAGTTGATTGTAACAAAGTTTTCTTGTAAATGGCACACTGAAAGCAAATATATTGAGGTTTATTTTGTAATTTCAATATCACATAAGTAAGCCTAATAAAACCTTTTTGGTTATTTCATATACATTGTTTTGCATTCAAAGACAATGGAAGGAAGACAGTATGTTCTTACACATTCCCTACAACTTGGTAGGCTAACATTGCTATGCTTGTACATTGTTAAAAAAAAAATATTTATCTTAACTGTCTCGCAGCAATGCGCGGGTTTCCCACAAGTTGATTCTAAAAAGATTGAAACTTTAATATATCTATACTATATTAATAAGCATATAAGGGGGGCACTTTTGGTCTTTTTTACACTTTTTTTAAAGGTACAACACTTTATAGCTTTTGTAGAAGTATTCAAAGCAATAAAACCTTAAAAACCTCCTTAAAATCCTAGATCACATTTGGCTTCAACTTTTTGTAACTTTGAATTTTGAATTTCAACCCACATCTCAAAATTACAATACCCGAATCTATAAAGGAGATTTCAAAATTCAAACATTTTAGCTCCCCCCATCTCAAAAAGCATACCCATTTCACTTCCTTCGTTTCATTCCTTAGGTTACCACATCTTTAAGCAGAAGTACCAAATTTGGCATGTTGGTATGGTGGCTATACATAGCAGCTCCTGCAAATATATTGAGGTTTATTTTGTAATTTCAATATCACATAAGTAAGCCTAATAAAACCTTTTTGGTTATTTAATATACATCGTTTTGCATTCAAAGACAATGGAAGGGAGACACTATGTTTTTTACACTTTAACTACAACTTGGTGGGCTAACATGGCTACGCTTGTGCATTGTTCAAAAAAAATATATTTATCTTAACCGTCCCGCAGCAACGCGCGGGTTTCCCACTAGTTAATTCTAAAAAGATTGAAACTTTAATATATCTATACTATATTAATAAGCATATAAGAGGGGCACTTTTGGTCTTTTTTTTACACTTTTTTAAAGGTATAACACTTTATAGCTTTTGTACAAGTATTCAATGTAATAAAACCTTAGAAACCTCCTTAAAATCCTGAATCACATTTGGCTTCAGCTTTTGTAACTTTGAATTTTGAATTTCAACCCACATCTCAAAATTAGAATGCCCGAATCTTCAAAGGATATTTCAAAATTCAAATATTTTAGCTCCCCCTCTCAAAAAGCGTATCCATTTCACTTCCTTCGTTTCATTCCTTAGGTTACCATATCTTTAAGCAGAAGTACCAAATTCGGCATGTTGGTATGGTGGCTGTACATAGCAGCTCCTGCGACAAACGGTGGTTGGTGTCCAAATGTAGTTCATCGACTTTAGTTAGGGTTCAGCAACCCCTTTTCATTGTTTTCCTCCATACACAAAGGTAAAGCTGGTTGATTCACACATATTTAATTGTTTTTTGTGTTTAGATTTTTGACATTTAAAACCTGCTTTGTGGTGTATTCAGTAGATCTTTGGCGGAAAGGACTCAAATTTTTTTTTTCAGCGACCTGAAATAGCCCAAGATTCAGTAAAGTGTTCCATCTTTCAGATCTGCAAGCCATAACTCTGGTTCTGGTCGATTAGGGTTTTTGATTCCATGGTGTTGCAGGTCGTTATTCTTAGCAGTTCTGATGGTGGCTAGGGTTTCATATTGGTATTTACCTGCAATATGGATTAGGGTTTCACGTTTGTATCTTTTTGTTGTCCTATGTTTATTGAGCAATTAAGGAACGACTTCTTTGTTATGTTCCACTTTCACATACGTATTCGTCATAGTTTTTGGATTCACCTTACCTATTTTTGTTAGTTTCATTTAATAGGTGTATGTCGGAGGTCGACTTTCAAATATCTTTCTGTTGCCTTTTCTTCTTCTTATTTTTTTCCGAGGTTTGTGATATATGTGCACAATTAATATTTGCCTACATGTGTAGTTTTGTAGGTTTACTTTTGTAAGCAAATTGTTGAATTATGTAAATATCATGTGTGCACGATATTTTGTTCCATGAAGGCTGCAACCACTGTTATATGTGTGTGTGTGATCATGTTAATTGGTTTTCAAATTATGTGTCTTCTTTGATATGATAAGACCCGTAGGATAAAATTGAGTCATATGACAATGTAATGACACTTATTTTGGTACAAGTTGTAGATTTGATCAGGTATTCAAATAGGAATATGATCACTAGATGTGCAGTTGTAATCGTTTAAATTTTGGTTTTCAGGTTTGTTGTAATTTTTGTTTATTTACATAATTTAAAACCATAAATTGAACTTATCATACTTAATTCGTAGGGCTCCCACGATAAATATAGTTATCGTGGGTTTTAACTTTCCCTAAACCTGTTTATCTAAAGTGCACTGAGTTGGAACATTGTTATCACATGAATTTGGTTCCGCACTAGTC
Source organism: Ambrosia x helenae (assembly GCA_030844895.1). Taxonomy (NCBI): domain Eukaryota; kingdom Viridiplantae; phylum Streptophyta; class Magnoliopsida; order Asterales; family Asteraceae; genus Ambrosia; species Ambrosia x helenae. The sequence continues at coordinate 121,590,161 of CM061231.1, forward strand.
GGGTTTGGCCAAGAAATTGTTCCAATATCACAAGTAATCACATTTATTGGCTCATTATTACATCCTAGTTATATAATCATAATTATATATGAATTTTAAATTTGTTTTCATAGAAAATGTAATTGTTGCTAATTTTTATAGGTCGGTGAAACGCCATCGCACCATTAATACATGGATTGTAGTTCCAATTCCCAGATATGAGCAAGTATGCTGATTAGGGCTGTAAACGAACACGGACACGGCTTTGTTCGTGTTTGTTTGTTAAGGTTTCGTGGACAAACGAACCGTTCACGAACACACTAACGAACATAATTCTATGTTTGTGTTTGTTTGTTAAGAAATTCAGTTGTTTGCAAACTGTTCATGAACACGGGTCTTGAACACAAACAAACAAAAACAAACATTTAATATGCAACTAACTAAAAAAACATTGTTAATATTAACCGTTAGACAAAGTACATCTACTAAACAATGTCGATAAGTCAAACTGTACTAACTTAGACATAATTATCTAAAATTACTTAGGCATAGGCATGAATACATGATATTTCTAATTCAAAAGTTCATAATTATCCTAAGTTTTAACTAGTGATCGAACATAAACAAACTTATCCTAAGTTTTAACTAGTGATCGGACATAAACAAAACATACACGAAAGGATATAAATAAACGAACGTAAACAAACACATTGCCGAACGTTCACGAACGCAATTGAACAAACGAGACATTTGTTCGTGTTTGTTTGTTTAGATAATCAAACAGAATTTTTTGTTCGTGTTTGTTCATTTATTAAGCAAACGGACACAAACAAACTTCCCGCCGAACGGTTTACAAACTGTTCACCGAACGTTTGGTTTGTTTACAGCCCTAATGCTGATTAGCAAACATTGGAGCTGCAGGAGAATCCTGAGGTAAAGATATTTATTCATTGTTGGTTTCTCCCAAGATTGCTGTTAAAGTTCCTTGGATAAAATAAGCTTTTGGATTTATTTGTGTTTATTAGTCGAGGCTCTCTCTTACTTACTGCAGATTTGTGATATCTAGAGGGTTTCTTATTACTTGATTAATAAGGGAAGTCAATAGAAATATGATTATATAAGATTGAAATATAATACTTTTTGGCGCATTTGGTCAAGAACAAAAGTTTAGGAACAAAAATTTGGTACCCCCTTCATTGCCTCTTTGTTAAAAATATAGTCTATCCTACTTTTAGCTAACAATCCGTGGTCGTTGGATGAAAGGTTGTAAAAGGTAATTGGTTTTTCTTCAATATTGAGTAATTAACACCATGATTATGCTAATCAGATGAATATCCGAAGCCCAGAGGCTCGTTTTCCTACATTGGTGTTAGATTTTGTGGAATTTTGATTATTGATTTACAAAACTATGCTTTTCATATGGCCATTTAATTTGTTTGCATCGTATTGAGTATTGACTATGTAACCTACTGGGATACTATATTTTATTTCTATTTTCTAATTTTGACTTGAGGATACTACTTTTTTTTTTACTATATGCAACATGTTCTGTCACACCCTCAAATTACCACTTGCGGAGTTTTACCGCGAGGCGCATGACAAACCAACACCCAAGTCAACGGTCACAATAAACAACACTATATGGAAATACATAACATTCAAAAGACATAGTTTTCATAAACCCATAAACTGTAGCGGAAGCATTCAACGAGTTACAATCCAAAGTTTCAATGTTTCAAATGTTTAATGCAAAACGTGAACTAAACTCTAGACGCCAGTGCAGACCCGTGCGCCTAGTTCCATATGTTGCTACCTTAGCGACCTGAGAAAAACATGCCAAAAAGATGTCAACATATAATGCTGGTGAGTTCACAGGTTTATTCAAAATGTTACCAAGACGTTACCATGTCCATACTATATCAATGTTACCAAGTACGCTAGCTAGGCATATGTTTCATTACTACTACGATTGGAAACCATTACTAGACACGTTTAGCAATGTTCAGCATGTTTAAGCAGCCCGTATGTTTAGCATGATACCAATGTACCTGTTCAAGACAATATGCACCCGCCCGGCCCTCCAAGCCGACGAGTGGGGCAGGTCACGCCCAATAGATCTATCCACATTTCCCCCGTTGTGCAACCCCGCACATTCATGGTTTCCCCCGGGACTTTCCAAAAGATCGTATAGCAATATAAAGTTAAAACCATAGTATGACATATGTTACCAAAACCGTTTAGCGCATGTTTTCTCCCCCAAAAGTTAAAGCAGTAAAAGTGGGGCCGTGAACTCACCTTAAGTAGCGTTCTTCAAATATAAGTAAAGATGTTTAGCCCTTGATAATCCCTCTACCGGAGATCTATCAAAATGTTCACATAAGTGTTCCGACTAATAACCATAAGGTTATCTAGTCCCTGATTGTCCAGATCGTAACCAAGTATATTTTAAAACGTGTTTAAATGTTTAATCGACACACTAGACCGACCCGACATCCCGTTGGTGACCCATTATCCTAACTAATCAAGTACACATAGATTACACACAAGGTTTAAGCATAAAACACTTAGTTTGTATCAAAAATCTCATTTCTGCATCAGAACGGTCGAACCAGTCAGTTTTAAGTCTCCTTCGCACCCTTTTATCTCCTTCGCACCCTTTTACATCTCGTTCGACCGTTTGATGCTTCCTTCGCCCGTTTTATCACATTCGTCCAATATAAACCCAGGTTCGACCCTGGATCCCTCCTTCGCACCATCGACTGGTCGAAGGAGGCCAGGTTCGCCCCTGTTGTAATATTTTTCCTAAAAACGCTTCAAACACATTCAAAACGACCCGAAACATCATCAAACACAGCAGTCAAGCATGGATAACTTATCCCTACAAAACCCCATCGATTTCCCCCGATAATACATCCGTTTCAGCCCTTTCCCAAAATGGTAAAGATTATGGAAACATCACTTTCATGCAGGAATTATTTACCCAATTTGGAAACTTTTGAAATCGATTCATGTTTAGCTTAAAATACTCAGTTTGTCGATTATCCGATCTTTCTTATTGATTCTATTAATCATAAATATTAATACATCAAATATTAATCCAATAAAACCCCCAAATATCAATATATCCAATCCTAACCCTAGACAACAATATTCCCTCATTAACAACAATCCTATATCATGTTTCTATCATAGATATAGCAGCAAATCAGTGAACAACACATAACACCACATAACACACAATTTACACATGTTATTCATTATGAAAACCTATGTTAAATGATCATGTTTTGATTTAGAAAGATGTTTAAAAGGTTTTTAATCATAAAAACACCCTTAGAACAGATCCGGACAATTAGGGTTAGATGAAAACGAATTAAAAATGCTTTTAAAAGATTTAGGATTATGAACACACCTTGGATTCTTGTTTAGATGTTGTAGATGGGTTAGATTATGAAAAAGAAGAGCAAAAACTCCTTCCTTAGTGTTTAAGATCGTTTGAGAGCGTTTTGGGACGGTTAGGGTTTGTGAAATGATGAAAAATGACAAAGGTTGGTATTTATACTAATCTTCCTTCGCACCAACTCATTGGTCGAATGTAGTCTCCTTCGCCCCTTTCACAGGGTCGAATGAGACCTGATTGGTCGAAGGAATTCCTCAATTTCCACTTCCTGGTTCGCCCATTTCACAAGGGTCGAACCAGGCAACTTCTTCTCCTTCGACCACTCGAAGTGGTCGAACCAAGACCTCTTTTAAAACTAGTTTTCTAGTTTGTCGTGTTTAACGCATTCTAACACATCTTAACACATAAGCATGCATCCTTAGTCTATATTTAACATATTAAAGCACAGATAATCATTTACACAACGTTTAAACACATCTATGTATATAATCCACCACACGACCCATAATCTACACATATACTTAATTAGTTCATGTAATGTCACCAACAACGGGACCCGGTACTAGTGTATTACCAAAACGACTCCCAATGATCCTCCAGATCATTGTACCCTGGACAATCCTAACTTGACCCGACTCAACTATCCCAGTTAAGTTTGTTTATAAACGTTTCTCGCTAAGGTAGACTTAGATGTTACTAATATGTTTAAGCCAAACATGCCGGGTGTCACATGTTCCGTTCACTAACTAATGTACCATCCCCTCCTTGCATTTTATCTACTTGTGATCATCAAAGATCGACATATTTGGTTTGCAAATTGAGGACACCTTCTATCCTACCAATGAGTTAGATCCTTGTCATGAAGGTACAAATATAAGTTGTGCCCATTTTCTTATGAAAATATGGCTTACTTAACCATTTTAGAAAGATATCAACTTCCCATGTTAATATGACCTATTAATGGTTTTAATATATAGAAGTCTAAAGTAGAAATGTGTGTTGGGTACATTATTTTCATTACTGTAGTCACACTCATTATGAGGTCGGGCTAAATTATTGAGGATACAGTTGATATTCACCAAATTGTCTGGTTGGTTAGTTTTTATTTTCATCTAAAAGTTGATTCATTTTGATAAATGTGGATATTTGACCCATTTATTTATGTGGTTTTAAAAAACGATAGGTGCACAAAAACGACAAGGTCTAAGCGTGAGGCGTGAAGCGCAAAAGTGGTGAGCTTTTATGCAGAAATATACCCCAGGTACGTGAGGCGCGCCTCAGGCGTGAAAATACAAAAAAAAAAAAAAAAAAAAAAAAAAAAAAAAAAAAAAAAAAACCTTGAAAAAAATGCGTTTTATTGGCACTTCTTGGAATATATGAAAGCGTTGAACGAAAAGGCGCCAGAGGTGTCGCCTTGCACCTCAAGCGAGCTTTTTAAAACCAAGTTTACATATAAGTGTATATGTCCAAGGTGGATGGAAAATTAACCAGTTGAATGCTATATGATTTTCTTGTTACAGCCAATATTGGTGACTTGGTGTGTATTTCCAAGGTGGATGGGAAGTTCAATTTTAGCCCTCTTAGTGTGTTAACCTTTTGACCCAAGTTGCAAAGGTTAGTCTTTGCATTGGTTATTCTTCTAATTCAGGTGAATTGTTTTTTCTTACTGTGGCCCGTGTATCAGCCTATGAGGTTTTTTTTAATCACTGTGACTTCATCTTTTTTTTAATGTTTTGCGCTATATTAATCTACTATCTTTAAAATAGTGTCAGTGTTGCAAGCTAGAAATCAAAAGTCAGAAGAGAAGTCATTTCTTTTGATCCCTACTTATGTATAGGTAACACCTTCATATTGCTTTGTTGTGTCCTGCCATTTTGAGCATGTCGTTTTTTTAGTTCTCTACATTAAATTATAAGTAGAGAAATGGGTGGAGGGTAACATGCCAAATGGGTTCGAGTCACAAACAGCCTTCCCAAAAGTCCAACACGCTATGGCTTTGCCTCTATCACAATCGCATCCTTTAATAAAGTTGCAGTTAATGTAATTAAAAGTTATTTACATACACCATAACGTTTATATAATGTTGCCTTAAATTAAAGACCAAGTCACCAAACTAAATATGGAGAGTCTCTTACACACTGCATTTTAATTTGTTCACAAATAGATGGGTTTATATTATGAGGAAGCACACGTTGTAATAAATGTTGCACCTTTTACTTAGCACTTTGCCAATTTAGGCGGTGGACCAACCTCAGTCTAATACTCTTAACCAAAATCTTGCATGATCGGTTAAATAGATTTGCAGCAAATCTAAAGAAACCTGCATATAGTGATGCTAGACTCAAATGTTCTATATAATAATTATGTATGACGTGGGTTCTTTGATATTTCTCTTTTCTTTTTGCTCCTTCTGATGAGGGGTGTGTAACTGGTCAAGATGGATGACCTTTTTGTGTGGTTAGGGTGTGTTCACCTGAAACACTTTGTCCAACAGTTTTGCGTGGGGTGAGTTTATTTTGTTTTATGTGGTGTATGGTATTGGTTCCTACATGAATCTTTTGAGTATATATATCGGGTTTTATTAAGTTAGGACGGAGTGGATCAACATTAGTAATTGTCAGTTATAATGGTTTAAGGAAGCTTCGATAGGGGTATAATTTAGGAAACTTTGGTTGTAAAAATTGAAGTTGGTTAGTATTTATGTTCAATGTTTCGTTTCTTAATTTGAATTTTATGTAAAATAACTTCATTACTTTCATATCACATTGATCATCTACGTTTATAAAAGTTGATCATATTTAAACTGATCATTACTTAGTATTTTGATTTTTTAGTTCTGTTTCTTATTAATTTATATATCACACAATTTCATTACTTTCGTATTAAAATTGATCGTCTCCAATATTTGTAACTAAATAATAATGTTTTCTTTTTAAAGTTCATTTTCTTTTATCTTAAATTATCATTTAAGTACTTTCAAGGATAGATAAACTAACAAAAAAATAGTAACTAAGTTCTGCATTGTCGTTATACCATTGCATCGTGTAAGTTTTCTACTATAACATATTATGTGTATGTTTAAACTAATTGGAAATGCGTTTGTGTTTCTTTACAAGATACCAACACGATGATGATAAAAAGTTTCTTAAATACATTATATAATCCAACCAAAATGTTGTATGTTATAAGTATACTAGTTTTTATCCCGGGAGCGTCCCGGGTTGAAATATCTAATATAACATAATAAAATATATTATTATTATTATTATTATTATTATTATTATTATTATTATTATTATTTTAAACAAATCTCTGCCATAATTTATTATTTTAAAAATATTGCCAATGATCTCCAGCTCAGATGGTTTGAGGTAGGGTGGGTTTTCCCTTAGGGGTTCCCATCCTGGGGGGAGGTCACAGGTTCGATCCATGCATACCACAAAAAAATTCCCCGTGACGGTTTGAGCTTAGGCAAGGAGGACACCGGTGCGTGGGTAGGGATTTGAACTTGAGACCAATAGGTTAGGGTTGTATAAGGATTTCCATTGATCTAAACCTTTAAAAAAAAATATATTCAAATATAAAAAAACGAATCTCTACACCAGGGTATAAATCTAGTGCCATTACAAATGAATTCGGAAGTTTGTAATCGATCATTCTAAAAAGAACTAACATGAAATAAGAAAAAAAAGTTAATTATTGAAATATCGAACGCATTAGTCTAAGAGTTATGTGATGCGTTAAAAAATTCATGGGTATATGATCGGGTATGTAGTTCGGGTATTTGGTATGTTGTTTCAGGTAATCGGGTTGGGTATCACCTAATCCAAGACCCGACCCAAACCCACAATTTTTTTTAAACTAATCCCAAACCCGACACAATACCTGTCGGGTTACAAAAAAGTCATTTTTTTCTCCGATTTTTATATAACACTATGGTACTCGTTGGAAAGATAATAAAACGCTCGTTAATTTGGTGTAATTTTTTTCTTTAAAAAATCTCGTATATAAAAGATATTAACGTTTAAAAGTTATGGGAGGAAACACGAGAGATAAAATAATAAAGTTTTATTATTTAGATTTAGTAGATTAGGTATTTAATAGATTAGGTTAAAGATTATAATAAATTATGTTAAATCATATTTATTTCTTTTTTTTAATTGGTTTAGAATTGCCACATCACATCTTATGTGGCATCTCTCAAAGGAGAGATTGCATAAGAGTATGACATGTAGGATTAATCCCTTTGCAATATATATATATATATAGATATAGATGTTATTACCTAAACTTACAACGTTTCCTTTTCAAAAGAAATTATAAAAATAAATGAATAAAAATTCAGAACTTAACAAAAACTGAAACAACTGATAAACCTATGGAAAACGAGTACAACGCTATAAATTGTTAACTCCGCAGCATCGCGCGGGTTCCCTACTAGTATATATATATATATATATATATATATATATATATATATAGAGAGAGAGAGAGAGAGAGAGAGAGAGAGAAAATTACAAAAAAAAAAAAACTTTTATGTAGTACTCAAACTACACCTTTCACCTCTATTTTTAAAAAAAATACTAAAATCAACCTTAACCTATGTGGTTTATTGCACATCCAAACCTTTACCATTAACTGAGTTATTTTTCTCTTTTAACTCCCTTTCACATGCCTTGCATGTGAGGGCATTTTTGTCATTTTATGTTCTTTTATTTAAATGTTATCTTAAACAACAAAGCATAAAAACTTAGAAACACCAAACAACCTGATCATCTTTCAAACGTTCAAACCCTAATTCTTTCACTATCAATCAATGCCTCGATCTGCTGCAGATGTGGGAGAGAGGAAATAGTCAGGACGTCGTGGACCAGCAAAAATCCAGGTCGTCGGTTTTATTCATGCCTAGTGAAGGTTTGACCTAATTTCATATGTGATTGATTCCCCCAAATCTAGTTTGACCCAATTCCATTTCATCATGTAGGGTTCACAATGTGGAGGTTTCCTTGGATGGGTTGAGCCTGATAATATCATAGATGGTTTACTAAGGTCAAAAAATGAACTTGAGGGTTCAATTACTGAACTTGAAGCTGTTAATGAAGTGCTGGTGGACAAACTGAAAGCTAAAGAGGATGAATCAAGGAAAAGGAAGAAATATTTGGTTTTAAGTTGGGTCTTTTTTGTTGTTGTGTTTGTTTAGAATTACAACTATGTAATGCGCTTTATGGTGTTATGTAATGCACATTTGTAATGCAGTTATGTAATGCACTTTTATTGTAATGAATCATGTTATGCAGTTAAAATTGAGTTTATGACCATAATGTGTAGTGTGCAGTTTATGGCCTTTGTAATGCACTTTATGTATTGATTTTGACCACAAAAGTCGAACAACAAGTGTAATGTGAAGATTATGACCGGTATTTATATTGACCATCAAAGTAATACAACAAGTATAATGGGTAGTTTAATGTGCAGATTATGACTGATTTTGACAAACAAAATCAAACAAGTAGTGTTATATGCAGATTATGATCTGGTTGACCAGCAAAGTCAAACTAGTGTAATGTGCAGTTTAATGTGTAGACTATGACTGATTTTGATGACCATAATATGCTCTTATTGACCAGCAAAGTCAAACAAGTTTAATGGGTAGTTTTTGATGACCATTTGCTGAATTTGACCTCCGAAGAACAACAATAATCCGCAAATAATGTGCATCCAGTAACTATGTGCAGGACAACAATAAAACCATCATTTCAAATATTATGTGCAGATAACACCAACCCAGAGTCAAAGTCAAAGACCAACTATAATTGGCAAAGAACAACTATGTGAAGAAAACTCCAACCCAAACACATAACATCAAACACATATACTGCCATTAATACTAAACATCAAACACATAACATCATTACATACTGCCATTCAACATCAAACATTAGGCTTCCTTCTTTCAATTCTTCTATGACTTTGATGGTTGACTAGTGGATGCTTTAGATTTGGATTTGGATGGTTGACTAGTGGATGCTTTACATTTGGACTTTGATGGTGACTTGGATGTTTGACAAGTGGACTTAACTGATTTACCCCTGACCTTTTTTCCCTTGGCATCTGTTTTTTTCTGTTGTTCAATTGGTATACCAATGCATATCCTACTATTGTGTCCTTTACCTTTGCACTTGCTAAAAATTCCAAATGCATTATTCCTTGATAGTTTCCCACTTCTCTACACATCTTCATCCTCAAAAGAAGACTTCTTTCTTTTCTTTTTTGGTCTCCTAACTAGCTTATGATATGTTGGTGATGTGAGGGTGGTTGGAACCTTTGACTTTTCCCATAAAGACATGCCATTTATTGGGAAAATCTTAAATTTATAAACTTGCTTTCATGTCCTTAAATGATACACTAGATCCACCCATGATTCAGGAATCCCAACGCTCATTCCATAACATTACATATTCCATATGGTTGCCACTGCATGTGAGCAGGGCAACCCACTAATTTCCCATCTTCTACAAGTACAAGTTTTTTGTGCCATGTCCACCACACACTTCCACTTACCTGGCCCAACAACTCCATATTGGTCACCACCATTTCGTCTAACTCTGTATTGTTGTCTAATGTCACATGGTATCTTGATTCTTCATCATTAACCTTACTTTCTTTATTGGCTTTTGCTGATTCATCATCATTACCCTTTGCTTTTCCATTTTCATACCAACACAGTGAAAGAACTTCACTGCTTTGTGATTGAGAGTACCTCACAACATTTGAAGAACCATGTTCCATGTAAACATCAATAAACCTATCACTAGCTCTCACAAATTTAGCAAGTTTGAGCAAATCTTCATCACAAGATAATCGATGAAGGCTAGTATCAAAATCACCATGAGGATCACAAAAGTGAAAAAAATAGGAACTTGATTAGTATAACTTAGCATATTCTTAATAACTTCTAATTCTTGCAATCTAAACTTGTCAATATTCATCAGGTCGAAGAAATGAAGCTCGTCATTAAGATATATCCGGCCATGAGGATCAGTTAAATAACCTCCATGATATAGATGAATGGAGAACAGCTCCGAATATGTTTCTACATTTCATAAATTAAATTGAAATCAATCATAATAAACTAAAATTAAAACATGCATTTCATAGAAAATGAAGCAATACCGTAAATTTCGTCCGATGGTAAATCATCTTGAGCTCGTCTGGCTTGTATAAACTTTGGATCCATGATTGAGGAATGATAGTTGATAACATGGGAGGGTTTTGGAATGGTTTTGGGGGGTAAAGTTGGGTCTGGTTTTGGTTTGATTAGATAAACGAGGGTGTTCATAAGAAGAGTTTATGTTGTTTAAAATAACATTTAAATAAAAGAACATAACATGACTAAAATGTGTAGGATCGACGAACGGGTCACCCGACAATCACGAGGTTTATATTCAGAGTGCGGAATCCTCTAAATATGTTCTAATAACAGAAACAAACACGAAACAATGATAGACAAATGGGTCAAAAGATTAAAGATTTTATCATTAAACAGAGTACGAGTGTTTACAATGATCAAACCAGACCTTTCAGACAAGGGGAGGGTGTTTGGAGAGTGTGTGTGGCAAGAACTAATGATTAGGGCAATGATTGGGCCTATTTATACCCCTTGTACTCGTACAGAGCAGTATTGGCGATTAGACAGCTATCCACCATGCAGTATAGGCGATTAGGCCTAATCGCCTATACATACACACGATTGGATGCCTACTCGCATGTAGGAATATGCGAGTAGAGTTATAATCGCCTGATGACTAAGCCTAATCGACTGAAAGATCCAAACATCCCAAAAACGCTTATAAACTCCTCCAAACACCCCGAAACTCGTCCAACCAACATATATACTAGCCTAGAGACATCATGCACTAACAGACTCCCCCTTGGACCAGGCTAGTATACGTACAGAGACTTCAAAAGACAACGTTTTTAACAAAACACAACAACTTTACAGACTCGAAAATAGAAAACAAACATAACATAACATAAAAAGCAGCATCTTCAGTCTTCTCATCACTTCGACATCGTCCTGATCCTTGTAAGTCTCGACCAGTCGCATCCAGCATGAACTTTGTTGGCGTGGCAAAAGCGAATCACCCTCTGAAACTTCAAGGCTTGACCAGCTTCAGCTTTCAAGTGCTGAATGGGATACAGGAACAACGTTTCCACATCTTTCTCTAAACAGTTGATAAGCCACATCGGGTCCCAAATTTTGATCTTTCTGCAAGGTTTAGGAGAGTTGCTGAAGACGATCACTGCCTCAGTAGTAACTGCATCATAGTGCCAATATTAGAACTTTGAGGTGAAGTCTTGACCTTGTGTTCCCAAATAGGACTTTTGGTGGATGGATGAATCTTGTCTGTTTTGTAAGACTTAGGATACTGAGGTTTAAAGATTCTCCATTGAGTTCGGCTTTCTTCAGCTAGAAGGTTGTAAAAAGTATCTAGGCTAGACTCTTTCTCATAGTACAAAGGAAAATCTAGTCTGATAAGATCTCGGATATACCCGAAGGGGAGACTGAGGACATTCCGATAGGGATTGAAGTATAACAGACCTTCTTCCCATTTGACGCCCAACATCTTCGTCTTCTCCACATATGCCCAACTGATAACGTTTCCAGACATCTTAGACAGACGTTTCTTAAAGATAGAAGCTTGTACAGGACCCTTCTTCTTCTTTTCCTCTTCTACTGATGGAAACCAATTTGGATACTTCTGCCTGATCTTATCATGTCTTTCTTTCACTTTATCAGGAACAGGAGTAGGATTAGTCTTTAGCTTTTCTTCAACCTCATGAATCATCTCCTCAGAAATATTAGGAATCCTAGTGCCCGAATGATCAACCATGTATTCCGGAGTTGGCACACTGGTTCCTTCTTCCAAATTAACCTCGTTGTTCTTTGGATGCATCTCTGGAGGAGGACTTTGACTTGCACCGGAAGATTCTCCGTGTGCGTGTCCATACACCTCTTTCATATCATCAGATGTCATCTCAGGAGGTATCTCACCTTCTTCTAAGTCATACTCTGGAATAGCAGGAGGAGGGAGTAGGTTGCCTTAGTCAGCATAAGCAAAGTAACAGTTTAAAGGCTCAACATACTCTACTAGAACTACAACTTTCTTCATAGCGTCCCGTAGTTGCTGAATCTTGTCTTTCACAGGCCCTGGCTCCCCCTGAGCAGAAGAACCTGCTGCAGGATCCTTGCCTTGTCTGTCATGATCTTTCTTGGTACGTCTAGACCCAAATCCAACTAATGATCCACCACCACCTATGGCTCAAGGATCACCACCATCACCACCTTTACCAGTATCATCATCATCATCCGATTCATCCTCACCATCGTCCTTGTTATCATCTTCTTCATCGTTACTTTCTTCATCATCATCATCACCAGCACTAGCACTAGCCCCAGCTTCTGAACTTGCACCACCAGTGAGTCTAGGTTGAGTTCCAGCTAACTCGTTTACCCTAGTCCTTAGTTCCGTGTTCTCCTTCTCGTATCTGGTGATTCTGCGTTCATTGTTCACATTAGCAAGTTGAAGCTCGCTGTACTTGGCTTCGACACCTGTAAGTCTCTCCAAAGTGCTTTGCTTTGACTGTATTAGCTGCTGGTGAGATTCCATGAGCTGCCTATTCAATTCAATTATCTGCTAATTTGAAAGTGTAAGCGCGTCGACTGTCGCTTGCAGCTCTTTGTTGGATTGAATTGTTTCACCGATCAGCTCTAGAATCGCCGTTTCATTCTCTTCAATAGTTGCATTCTTGGTTCTTAACTCAGCCAACTCACGCGTTTGTGCAGCAACTGTAGCAGTTAATTCGCTGATTTTGCGCTGAAGTTGTTCATTCGATGCAGATGCTGAGGAAGAAGTCGGCTGATCAGAAAATTTGGAAGCTGGCGGTCTAACATCTTGTCTTAGCTTCCGAATCTTGTCACCGATTGGATTAGAAACAATCTGAGAGCTTGTCGCTGCTTCGGTAACTGAGATTTGCTCAGTGAAGATTACCGAAGTAGGCATTGACATGGTGACTCTTGCAGGCATAGCTGCACTAACTGATGTGGGAACTGATGTGGTTGCTGCTGCTGTTGTTGTTGTTGCTGTTGTTGTTGTTGTTGCAGTTGTTGTTGTCGTTGCTGTTGTGGTTGTCGTTGCTGCTGCCTGGGAAGACTGAGTGTCTAGAACCCCAAATGCTTCAGGAAGAGTAAATCGTCTTTTCTTTAAAGTCTTCTCCATTTGAGGTTTGTGCGACATTCTCTTCTTTCCACGAACTTGATCTTTCTTAGCTGTAGTCTTTTGTCTCTTGGGAGGAGGAGAAGTGTCGAGCTCCGCGTCTATTTCTGCAAATATATCGCCCTGTTCCACAATAAACGTGGGATCTTCAGCAGGAGCTCTCGCCTCAGCTGCGCTAGCTTTCTCCTCTACTAACTTTCTCTTTATCTTTTCTTGCTTCTTAGCAATCGTATCAGGGGAATCATTATCTGTATCATCTGAGTCATCTTCTGCATCTGTTATGTTAACTAGGGCGTCTTCATCAATTGGTGCTTTAGCTTTAGCTGATTGTGAAGATTCTTGTTCTATTGCTGCACCGGAAGGTTCCGTGAAATCTAGAACATCCGGATCAAACGCTTCCTCATGACCTGCAGCAGTATCAGTAGCCCTGCCAGGAGCATTTTCGCCTAATTCGGCTGTCTCTCTCCCAATGTTATCCCCCTCCTTGAATACCAGTTTATGAATCCGTGCGTCATCTTCAGAATCACTATCATCGTGTCTCCACCTATTGCCCGGTGGTGACACATAGTCTTCTCTGCTCATGTGCCCGTATAAACGCCTGCTTGGAGGATAACTAAACTTCTTTCTGTTCTTGTAACCTCTCATTCTGCTCATTTCTTTCTCACTTATGTCCTCAATCCCAATGAACTCCGCAGGATGCTTTATCAAGTCTGGAATTTGGCGATCGATAATCATTTGCAGAAAGCGAGGATAAACAATGAATGAGGTCTTTGTCGCCTTTTGCAATATGATCTCCTTCAGGTGATGTAAGATCATTTTAGAAAAATTGAACGGCTTATTGAGTGTCAAAGCGACTATCGTTGAAGCCAAAGTATCTCTGATAGCATCAAACGTCCCTTTCCTTGGACCAATGCACTTCAAGACTACATGAGTGAGGTACTTGAGTTCGGGTGGTAATAGACCTTTCATTAACATCTTTTGTTCTTTGACTATTCCCAAGTACTTCATTCTCAAGAAACTGCCTCGAATCAAGATGGCGTCGAACACAATAGGATCAGTAGCTGCATCCCCAAACTGTAACTCTTCTCGTATTATTTCTTCAGTTATAATCACCTCTTTTCCTTGAATCGTACTTGTTATCACAATCGGCACAGCCTTGTAGTCCACTTTAGCGTTCTTGTAAAACTCCAGCAACATGTCTTTATACGCCGCATGTTGCTTAGTTATCGCATAATGGATTGTTGAACGCTTCAGAAAATCAATAACGCCTTTGAACGTTTTGCACTTCTCCATCGTAATTGGTTCGAGGAAGGCACAACAGTTATGCTTAGGAGAAGTTTTCCAATTCATGATCCTGAAGATAGAGACAAGTCATAAGCATCACAAACAGGTTAAAAATCGACAAAAAACGGACAAAACGGACAAGAGTTTGACAAAATATGGTGAAAAAGGCTGCTAAAGGAGATTACAGAGTTGTAATCGCCATTAGTCAGACATAAATAGGCCAATCGCATGAATTTACAAGCAATTAGGACTAAACGTTATACCAAACACGCGATTACATCAAATTAGTGACCTAATCTTGTTACTGTTCACGCGATTAGATAATCTAATCGCATGAATTGTAACCTTCTTCACCAATTTCATCAAGCTCTGCAATGTGTTGTTTTGGTTCCGGATTATTGTCACTCTAAGCCCTATGATATCCCACTAGTAAAACCCCTTAAAATCTTTCAATAACTGATTCGAATATGGGGTCAATTGAACAGTTTTAAAAATTAGGGTTCATAGCAATTTGAATTTGGGGCTTTTTGATCTGTGATGATTTTGACTGATAATTTTGTACATACAGATCCTGAGGAGACCGATAAAGATACCCAACTAACATTCATCATTAAACAACAAGTTTTGATGTCCAATGATCACAAAGACTAAGACTAGGGCTTCGTTTAAAAGGAAACAGATTTAACCCTTAAAAACTTGAAGTTATGATCTGAAATGTTGAGCATAGATTACCTTAATGATGTAGAGCAAGATTTTAGAATCAAGAAAAATCGGGCAAGAAGGTTTGGTTAAGAGCAGATGAGAGGGAAACAAGGATACAGTGTGTTTGTTTTGAAATAATGAAAAGGAATTCTCTAAGTGTCCCTTATATACTTCCCTCTAATCGCATGACCTGAATAAGCGAGTAGTTGTAATCGCTCGTAATCGCTAACGATTACACGTAATCGCCTGAGACTCCACATGAATACAATCCTCTACTCGCCTATATCAACATTTGTGTATGATATTATATATAAGCCTAATCGCATGACAAGCATCACACGAGTAGCCCTACTCGCATATAAATGAAGAGATTACACATACTCGCCTATTTACACATGCGAGTACAATCTAAGTGTGTCCAACTTTCACCAGAATTACCAATTTGCCCCTGCAGCACCAAACTTCACATATTTGACCCGTTAAGGTTCAAAACATGCGATTTTTAACCCCGTTTTCACAGACGACTCAGATGTTGACTCAGATGTTGAAATATTTTCATTTTTCACCCCTATACTTAAGAGAAAGTACGGTTTTGACCCGGCAAAGACACAATTTTCAACTAGTTGATTTTTGGCGTTTTATTTTTGAAGAAGTAAGATTACAATGGATTAGGATTCCATCATCGGCAATCAAGAATGAATAAACTGATAAAACTAAGCAGAAATGAAACGAAAACGGGAGATCAACTAACTGTACACTATCATATTTTTGCGAGTTTCATCAGTTAGGGAATCATATCAGTGTACGGACCATACTAGAACCCTTATATATTCAGTTTCAGTTTAAATTACCGATAAGCATCCAACAACAACTGCCGATATTGTTGTCCACCTAAGCTGAAAATCAAGTTTTATCGCTAGGCACTTTAGATACGTTAAGGTAATATTAAGACTGATGTACAAGGTGTTCCCCGCCACGCGACACATTCTCGTATCATGTCATGCACAAAGCTTCCTCGTAACCGGTGAGTAAGCTGTTGTCATCCGTATTTTACAAGGAATGGACTCAGTGGTGTTCAGGTCTGCAAGAACGCTGCAACAGAGAGACCAGTGAGATCCAGACCAGGGTTCAAGTCAAATACCGTATTTTTGATTTTTCACGGTACGATGCTTTAGGTATATGAGTTTGATACCTTTGTGCGAATTCTCTTTGAGAATAGGGTTTTGGCATTTATGAATCTTTTTGCTCTTTTAGGATTCCCGGAAGTCTCCTTATCAGAATTTATTCTATTTTTTTTTTCAGGAAACGACATAGAGGTGTCTCAGTTGTTGGCTCCGAACACAACGTAAGACACATGTGCCACTCCTTTTTATTCTGAGAGACGTCCAGTTCACCCCGGATGTACCAACCTCTTAAAGACCATGAAACCTCGGATTTTGGCATGCTATCAAACGAGATTTCGGTTCCAAGACCATATGCCAACGCACGTTGATCCACACCTGTTTCAGTTGATTTAGATTTATATCACCGTGCCGAACTTGGAAATGATTTTGAGCCTACCGACACATCATTGTAGAGGCTATTTATCAGTTCCAATATTTTTAAGATGATAAGAGTCCAGACAGTCCAACGGATTGGTTAATATTATCTTCCCTATTTCACCAAAGAAACTCATTTTTTTTTATTTTGGGATTTTCTCAATTTTTTTTAAATTTTTTGCATTTTCTGATGTTTTTGTATTTTTCTGAATTTTCTCCCCTAAAATTCTAAAAATTTGCAAAAAGACAGTATTTTTGGATTTTTCTGATTTTTTTAAGAAAAATATTTACAAAAACGATTACCGATGAGGATCTAATCCTGCTTTACTTTAATGACGTTTAAGATTAACAGGTACTCAAAACGAGGACTGTCAAAAGCTTTGCTGAATAAATCGGCACGTTGGTAATCCGTGTGGATTTTGACCATATCGATAAGTTTCTTTTCATAGCAGTCGCGTATGAAATGATACTTAACCAAGATATGTTTCGCCTTGGAATGGTTAACTGAGTCTTTAGCAAGAGCTATAGAGGACTCATTGTCACAGTGAATGGGAGTATTAAGAAATTTCAAACCGTAGTCTCTCATTTGTTGTTGTATCCAAAGAACCTGGGAGCAGCAGCTAGATGCCGCTACATATTCCGACTCACAGGTGGATAAGGCTACCGAGGCTTGCTTCTTGCACTGCCACGAGACTAGTCTTGGTCCCAAAAACTGGCATCCAGCCGATGTGGATTTTAAGTCTTTCTTGCATCCGCCATAGTCAGCATCACTAAAAGCGATGAGGTCAAACTTATCGTCATTAGGGTACCATAGACCTTTGGTCGGACAACCCTTTAGATAACGTAAGATCCTCTTCACAGCAACCAGGTGGGACTGTTTCGGCCTTGACTGGTATCTTGAAAGTAGACATGTCGCGAACATTATGTCAGGTCTTGATGCAGTAAGGTACATTAGTGATCCAATCATCGCTCGATAGAGAAAAGGATCAACGGCTTGTCCTTTCTCATCAGAACTAATCCCGTGATTGGTCTAAATTGGTGTGCCTACTGAAGTAGAGTCTTCCATCTAGAACCGGCTCAATTTGTCAGCAACGTATTTTGTCTGGTGGATGAAGATCCCCGACTCTTGTTGTTCTACTTGTAGACCGAGGAAGATTTGCATCTCCCCCATCGAGCTCATCTCGAATTTGTCCTGCATAAGCTTTTCAAATTCCCTACACATTTCATCATTAGTAGACCCAAAAATAATATCATCAACATAAACCTGTACCAGAAGATGGTCACCACCCTTTTCCTTGGTGAATAAGGTGCAATCCACAAGTCCACGTTTGAACCCGTTGGATATAAGATAGTTTCTAAGCAATTGATACCATTCACGCAGAGCTTGATGGACTCCGTACAACGCTTTATTCAATTTGTAAACTTTTTCGCGATGAAGCGGATCCTCAAAACCCGGTGGCTGAGCAACATACACCTCTTCCTTCATGATACCATACATAAAAGCACTTTTCACGTCCATTTGATACACCTTGAACCGTTTGTACGAAGCGTAAGCTAAGAACATCCGGATAGCTTCAAGGCGCGCAACTGGAGCATATACTTTGTTGTAATCTATTCCTTCGATTTGACGGAAGTCGAGGACAACTAATCGAGCCTTGTTTCTGATAATCACCCCGCGGTCATCCCGTCTACACTTATAGACCCACTTTGTTCCTATTTTATTCGAGCCTGGAGGTAAGTCAACTAAGTCCCACACTCCTAGCCTTTGTAACTGCTGAAGCTCGGCTTGCATTGCTTCAATCCATGGTTCTTCTCTCAATGCCTCTTACACCGTTCTTGGTTCTGTTTGAGACACATAAAGAGCGAAGGACCAGTCGTTCTGATGACCTGCTTTCCTGATCTCCGAATAGAGTGCTAAGGTACCTGTATTGTCACTTGGACTAGCATTTCTGAGCTGACTGCGAGTCATAACTCTGCTAGCCGGATCACCAATCACATTCTGCATCGGATGAGTGTCGTGAATCCGAGATTCCGGATGTGCCGGCACTGGATCATCCGAATGCAGATTGAGGTTTACCAAACCTTGAGATAAATTTGTCTCTGCGACGCTTGAACTGGAGGGAGCAGCGGGTTGCATATTAAAACCTGAGAGATCGATCCTAAGACCTATCCCTAGAGCTACTGAAGAAGAAGGACCAGCTTGATTGTTTCCTGTCGGAATAACTGGAGCTGTAGTGGTAGATTCACCATTTCCAGCTTGTTCTTCAGTAAGTGTTTCATGAGACTTTGCAAAATCGTCGTTTGAAGATGAAGATTCTAGAACCTCTGCTGACGCTTCTTGAAAGACTTCCTCAACTATTGCTGATGCGGTTTTACCAGGGGGACCCGTGGATGCAGAGACATTAGATGTTGCTGGCGCAGGTGCATTGACGACGATCGGAAGCATTAGCGGTGAGCTAGCTGCGTTTTCATACTCGTAATACATTTGCGCAACAGAATCATCTACCAAATTATCCACGTTGAAAGAATTAAATAAACTGTTATAATCGAACAACCAATCAGGTCCAACACCAGGTGCATTGGCAGTATAGCGTTGAACATCGACATTAAGCCACTCTTCAACGCAATTGGTTCTTTTGTGGTACACTCTTTTATTGGGAGTATTGTAACCAACAAAGAAACCTTCTTCTGCCTTTGCACCAAACTTCCCATCGGGATGTATCATGGTGTATGGAGCTCCGAAAGGTTCCAGAAACTCTATGTTCGGTTTCCTCCCGTTCAGAAGCTCGTAAGAAGTCTTGCCAAGCTTCTTTACCGTTAGAACCCTATTTAGAGTATAACACGTGCAGTGAACTGCCTCGTTCCAAAAGATCACAGGCAAGTTCGAGTCTGCGAGCATTGTTCTGGCTGCCTCAATAAGAGTCCGATTCTTTCTTTCTGCAACCCCATTTTGCTGAGGAGTGTACGGTGCTGTAAATTCATAACCCACTCTTTTGGTATCTTAAATCCAGGTTTCAGAATGAAGCATGCATTGTCATCAAAGAACACAGTGAAATTTTTATCACATATCTGCGAGACGCTCAACAAGTTGTGGTCTATTTGTTTTACAAAGCTTATCTTCTCAAAGCTTACTATTCTTTTACTCATACTGCCTTCTTTCGTAATATAACTCCCTTTATTACCAGCAAAAGCAACATACCCCCCGTTGATATTCTTTATGTCAAAAAGCAGGGATAAGTCGCCTGTCATGTGCCCAGAAGCTCCACTATCAACAATCCATAGGCTACTGATCAGGCCCTGTGGAACTCCCTGCACAAACATTTAAAGGTTCAGTGGTTAAGGGGGACCCAAGCCTTTACGGTCTTGGGTCTACCATCTTCATCTAAAGTCAGAAAATCAACCCATCTTCCGTTTGGAGTTGGTGTTATTCCCGATGGTCCGGCAGTGTTGTCACTAGCAGATGATTCTCCAATTTTGTTCGGTGACTTGGGTCTCCAAACCTGTTCCGGTTTCTTTGGCTTGTGCTTCTTCTTTGCTTTGGGGCTAGAAGATCCAGCCTTAGATTCCTTATGAGGAACAGATTTTGGATCCACTTCAGACTTAACTGTATGTGGAGCAGTTTTAGGGTTGCCCTGTGGTTTAGCTGCAGCCTTTGCTAGTGGCTTAGGCGCTGCTTGAACCTTTGTGGGAACAGTGCCCCCCCTCAACTGTGGACCCCTGCCATCAACTGGCTTTTGGTTCATAGCAATCTTGTTTCGGTTGTCATAAACAATCTGCTTTCCCTTTTGTTTCTCAGAAAGTTTAGGGGAAGCAGGTTGTTTAGCTTTGCTAGAACTGGGAACATCATCCACTTTGATCCTTTCTCGTCTAAATTCAGGGCACGCAGCAACTAAATGCCCACGTTCCCCACATTTATGACAGGATCTGTATTCTTCAAATCGAGGAGATTCGGACTTGTTCTCATTTTTGTTCTTTCTATTAGATGTATTGGCAAATGAGTTTTTGTGTTTCAGATCCTCAAGCCATTTTCTTTGCACATCGACATGAGGATCGTCGTTAATCTCATTTCCAATAGATCTAACAAATTCAGTGACATACTTCTTCGGACTTTTCTTCTGAGCATGACTTTGAGGATTAACGGTGTTTTTCTTTTGATTTTTCTTGTTGTATTCATTTGACTGATTACCCTGGTCTTTTCTACCCTTACCCTTACCCTTCTTCTTATTCCAGGTTTCCTTTTCAACGGTAATGACAGATTCTTGCCAGATTTTAGCAATTAGACCAGGGGCGATACATCTGAGAGGGACTTCCTCATCAGCATATACCTTTTCAGACCCTTTAAGTTTATAAAACACCTTAATCCTTCTGCCATCCTCGGTTTACACTTTCGGTTCAAGTTCACTCAAAGTTTCAGTCGTAATGATATGGTTTTCAAGAGGAACATTTTGAACTTTGACCGGTGCATACCTAGGAGGCTGACGGGTGGTTCAACGAACACCCTTTATTAGTGTTAAAATGATTATATTATCCACATTTATTCGTGATATTGCTTGGAATTGGGTGACTACGGTTGCTTTGGTTGTAGGTATAATAAGGAGCTAAAAATGACTAAATACGGGCTTTGGGAATGGACCGGAACGCATTGGAACAAGGTGGAAAGGAAGAAAGAAAAAATGAAGATTTCAACAGGCCCACCGTACCCTTACGGCCCAGCCGTAGGGTTACGGTGGCTTCAGGCCTCAAATTCCACCGTATTGCAGTTGCAAAGTGCCGTCAAGATATCTAACCCACCGTACCCTTACGGTGGGACCGTAGGGGTACGGTGGCCCCTGCACATTTTTGTAACTCCTTCTTTAAAGAGCACTTTATGGTGACTTATCATTGGCACTTCCATTGTAAACGTTTCTACTCATCATTGGGGCGATTTTTGGCTGGATTTCTTGATTGGAGACTTGTCACAAACATTGGTTTTATGTCTTTGATTCTTATGAACATTGCTATGATTGTTTTGATGATTCATCAAGTCATGCGAGGCTAAACTTTTGGTGATCATTTTGGGTGAAGGTTAATACTAAACTCTTGTGTGTGATTTCTTGAATTTCTAGAATAATAACTTGGTAATTTCTCTTTGTTATTATGATGTATGAACAATTGCTTGTAGTGTGTTGATTAATTTACCAATTTTTAGTCTTTATCGTTCGTTCTTGGTGTTGCTAACAACCGAGATATCACGGGAAGGATTGGGGTTGGTTATTGATTAATTGGTCATCGGGAAACAACCTCGCGTTAATCTAATCCGAGTACTTTGTTCCCTTTTATGACAACAATTGCTTTTACATGAGTTATGTCTATGTAACTCTTTCTAGTGGAAATTCACACAAGTGTTTAGAGAAACCGGATCCTTGAATGATCATTGTTCCATAATTTGAAGAAACAAACTCACTTTATTTAAGTAATTAGTTTATAATCTAGTTCAAATCTAAAACAATCAACAACTCTTGATCTTTATTTCTATTTAGTAGATTAATTTTAGTTAATTCGCAAAGTTATTAGTTTACACACATTCCACAAACTCCCTGTGTTTGATACCTTCTTGCCACTATTTATTAAATGTTTTAGTGTCATTACCAAACCTTAATGTAATTTGCTTTTGAAAGATGTTCCATTTGACTTTACTAATGAATGTTTGCAAGCTTTCACTGTTTTGAAGGAACATTTGGTCAAGGCTCCTATTTTTCAACCACCGGATTGGTCGAAGCCATTTGAGATTATGTGTGATGCTAGTGAAACTACAATTGGAGCGGTTTTGGGCCAAAGAGTTGATAAAAAGCCGGTGGTGATTTACTATGCGAGCAAAACCTTATCCGAAGCGCAACTGAATTACACCACAACCGAAAAAGAATTATTAGCGGTGGTGTATGCTTTGGATAAGTTTCGTTCGTATATCTGGGGGAGCAAAGTGGTGGTATACTCGGATCATAGTGTGGTTCGGTACTTGATGGAAAAGAAAGATGCCAAGCCACGTTTGATTCGGTGGGTTCTATTGTTGCAAGAGTTTGATGTGGAAATCCGAGACAAGAAAGGAAGTGAGAATGTAGTAGCGGATCATTTATCTCGAATTCCGGTGGATAAAAATGATGATTTTGGAGAAATAAATGAGAGGTTTCCCGATTAGCAATTGATGGCGACATCTACTAGTCATGCACCGTGGTTTGCTCATTATGTTAACTATTTAGCCACGGGGGTCATTCCGGATCATTGGACCAAGAAACGAAGACACCAATTTATGGTCCAAGTGAAGCAATACATTTGGGATGAACCGGATCTCTTCAAGGTTGGACCCGATCAAGTGATTAGAAGATGTGTGCCCGAATCGGAAGTGAAAGATATTCTTACACATGCTCATTCATCCGCTTGTGGGGGGCATTTTAGTGGACACAAGACCGGTTACCGGGTTCTATCATGTGGGTTCTATTGGCCCACCATATTTAAAGATGCTTGTGAATTTGCCCGGAATTGTGTAAATTGTCAAAAGATGGGAAGTATCTCCAAGAGGGATGAAATGCCTCTACAACCAATCTTGATTGTAGAAATATTCGATGTTTGGGGCATTGACTTCATGCGTCCCTTTCCAAATTCTAATGGGTTTTTGTATATTTTGGTAGCGGTTGATTATGTTTCGAAGTGGATTGAAGCAATTGCTACAAGGACTAATGATCATTCGGTGGTTTGCAAGTTTGTGCAATCCAACATTTTCGCTCGTTTTGGTATTCCTAGAGTGATCATTAGTGATGGTGGGTCACATTTTAAGAATTTCAATTTTGGGAAGTTATTGAAGAGATATGGAGTGAATCACCGGGTTGCAACGCCGTATCATCCGCAAACGAGTGGACAAGTTGAAGTGTCCAACCGTCAAATCAAAGAAATTCTCATGAAGACGGTTCGTGTGGATAGAAAAGATTGGTCAAGTAAATTAGATGATGCTTTGTGGGCATATCGTACGGCTTACAAAACTCCGATTGGCACGACACCCTATCGGATGGTGTATGGGAAGGGTTGTCACTTGCCAATGGAGTTGGCGCATCGAGCACATTGGGCGATCACGACAGTAAATGCTAATTATGATGAGGCGGGTCGAACGAGAAAGTTGCAATTAAGTGAATTGGAAGAGATAAGAGATGAGGCTTATGAAAGTGCATCGGCTTACAAAGACAAGTTGAAGAAAGTTCATGATGCCAAATTGAGAAAAAAGACTTTTGAAGTGGGGCAAAGAGTGTGGTTGTACAATTCGAGGTTGAAGATGTTTGCAGGCAAGTTGAAAAGTAAATGGATGGGTCCGTACATCGTTTGCAGGATGGGTAAATTCGGTGAAGTTGAAATATTAGATGAAAACACCAATAAGCAACAAACGGTGAATGGGAACCGCTTGAAGCCATACTTGGATGGAAGTGACATCAATGCGTTGGAGATGGATAAAGCGGGCTATTTCTTAAGCCCGGTGGAAAAAGTGCAACCATGAGAGGCCAGGTTTGGTAGTGTAAATAGTTAGCGTTTATTTTATTTTTCTTTTGTGTGTGTTCGAAATCCGTGTTTGAAACAAGTGTGGGGACGTTCGGGTCACGAAACGGTTCTAACATTGTGTTGAGGACAACACGGGATTTTCGAGGGGGTAGGGTCATTTTCAGGTTTTCAAAGTACTAATTTTTATAAAAAAAAAAAAAAAAAAAAAAAAAAAAAAAAAAAATTCCCAGGTCCCACCGTAACCCTACGGCTGGGCCGTAAGGGTACGGTGAACTTGAAATCCCAACGGCCATTTGACGCTGCCATACAGTGAGAAATTGTGTCTTTGGTCCACCGTAAGGGAACGGTATGACCGTAACCCTACGGTGGGGTCTAGGTATGCAGCGGTTTCTTAAAAAAAAAAAAAAAAAAAAAAAAAAAAAAAAAAAAAAATTCTTAAAAGTTGCACGTGAAAAGCCGGCCCACAACCTCTTCTTCTTCCACCTAACTTCCTTAATCTTCTTCTTCTTCTATTTCATAAGAACAAAACACCCAATTCTTTTCTTCACCTTAAATCATCCATTTAACCTTCAATATTCCATCAAAACACTTGATTCTTGAGCCTATTTTGCATAAAATCTTACAAGGAATCCGATTTGTGGGAGAATAGTACAAGAAAAACACGTTTTTGGGGCTAAAATTCGAACCCTAAAAATCGCAAGTTTGGGGATTTTTCTTATTTTCTTGATTTCTTGTGTTCTAGCATCTTCTAATCCAAGGTATGTATCTTATTTTCTTAGTTTTTATGCTACATTGTAGGATTTTTAGGTTTTTGTTTTTGCCTAGTTTTTTTTTTTACCCACTTGCTTGTTAATAATGTAGTATGTGAATAGCTTTGTGTGATAATAATGTGGTAGTAGAAGTGTTGTTGAGATGAAAATTGTGAGTTTGGTAATGTTATGATTGTAGAGGCGTCATGCCCAATTTTTGTCAAACCAAAGAAGAAGTGTATGTTCAATAACATCTACTACCATAATAACAAGCAAGTGTGGGGATGTTTTGTCATGTTGGCTAATGTGTTTTGTTTTGTGTGTTTTTGGTTTCTTTGTTTGTTTGTACATTGTATAGGGAAATGGCACGCACGGGTGAAGCCGCTGGATCAAGTTCATCTGCTGCAAAGGCTAAGGGAAAGCAACCGGCTCAGCAGTACAAACGAAGGAAGTATGTTTCCCACAATACTGAGTCTGATGTAGAGATGGAACAAGCACCGGAGCCACCAAGGTTAGACCCGGCTGATAAGCCGGAATGGAAGACTGGCCCTTTGAACGCAAAACCAAGGATCTGGCAAGCTACTTTATTTCATGATCAACTTAAAAAGTTGTCAGATCGGCCAGGGGCATTTATTTATGAAAGAGAGGTGAGCAGATAAGACTTTGAACCATTCGGGGTTTTTGATAGATTTAAGGCGCTAGGTTGGGAAGCTGCACTCTACTGCTATGATCAAGAAGAGAGGAGGGTGTATTTGGATGAGGTCGAGGAATGGATGGCAACATTAAGATGTCTGAGATATGATTCACCCTCAAAGATGAAGCTAATCGGTGAAGTAAATGGGATAGAAGTGGAAATGTCTTACGAGACATTGCGCAGGCTTGCAAAGTTTGACAGTTTACCGGCGAAAGAATATAAGAACCCGAGCATCGACGAGTTGTTAATTAATCCAGACAAGCATCCACGTTGGATGGACATGTTGAGTGATTTATTTTTGCCGGGTACTTATCATGGTACCTTATATCGAAAGAATTTGAAGATAGAGCCTAAACTGTTGCTGAATTTTACCATCCCGAATGTATTACCGAGACGTGCTGATAAGGAACAAGTGCGTTTTTCCGAGGTTCCTATCTTATATGCTTTGACGCACGGTGGTCCGAAATTCTCTTTTCGGTACTTGGTCTTGAATCATGTGTGGATATGTAGAAATTCACCGGAGAGGTCAATCATTCCTTACTGTCGAATAATTACTGGGTTGTTGAAGCAGCAAGGTGCGATCACTGAAGAAGATGAAGGAAGAAAAAGGAAAAAATTCAAACCTATTGATCTAGCAATAATGGGGTCTGGTTGGGTGTATTCTGAGTCCGAAAGATATCATAAATTGAAAAGTGGAGGTCAAAAGTGGAGAATGTTAAAGAAAGATGCGCGGGCACTTTTGCCCGGTGAGGAGGATGAAGCTGAGAGTTGAGGTGAAGCGCCACCAAGTGATGATGAAGAGTACGAAGACAATCCGGCGGGAGGACATTTGGATATAGGCCAGGGGAGTTCGAGTGGATACCATGGTGGAGGGTTTTATGATTTTACCGAGAGGGCGTATGTTGATGGTTGGGCCTTTGGGGGATCGATGCAGGAAATAATTGAATGTCAACGCCCCCCAACCTCGGTATTTGACACTTGGTCGGGTCGGAACGAACATTATTTGATCATCAAACAATGATGGGAGCTAGCGTGGAGCGAAGGATGCAACAAGGTTTTGATCGTCAAGAATTATGGAACCGAGGACACGCTTACGCTCAGCAAGTGGAGATTAATCACAGATACATTGATGATCAGAATAGGGGAATGAATGATGATTGGCATGCGGGGGACCCGTAGTCGCAAATCCACAACCGGTGGATTACGGGTCCCTACCGCCGTATGATGGAAGCATCTCCTATCCGACCCCACCAATCCACCATTCTCAATGGGTCAACCCACAGCAGCAACAGCAGCCCACAGATCAAGGAGGAAGCAGTGATGGAGCATTTGGCTTTGGCGAATGGAATGATTTATTCACTTCGGTGTTCGGGCCGCCTCAGCCGCGCTATTACTAATCAGGTCGTGCTTCTTGTACATAGCTTTATATTTTGTTTGTTTGTGTTTGTGTTTTTACCTTTGGTTTTTGGGTGGTTGGGTGGTGTATTGAATCATATTGAATTGTTGATGAGTTCGGGTTGTGGTAGTAGGATGTGTGTTTTTGTTTAAAAAAATGAAAAATCTAAAAAAAAAATTACAAAATGAAAAAATCCAAAAAGAAATTTGTGGTTTGAGTGTTTGAGCGTTTCTTTCCAAAACCATGCATTGGGACAATGCATCCCAAGTGTGGGGATGGGAGGAAATTTTTGGAAATTTTAAAACAAATTTTTTTTTTCGAGGTCAAGTGCAATGTTGTAAAAATTGGAACACCTTGATTTAACCCCCATTAGACACACCAGCAACCCTTAATACCCGTTTCTTTTTCTTGGTGAGAGTTGAAGCCACATATGTAAATAAATAAATTTTTCCTTTGTGAGAGTGGCAACGGGTGGGGGTGCACTAGAACTTGTGCCTGAATACAGCTTGAATCCTTGATTGGGCATGGGTGTAGAAATGATAAGGGCATTAGGTAGCTTCGTCATGTGAGTGCGAGTGTGGGTTTTTGGGGGGTTGGACCTCATACATTACAAATATGAGCAAGGTAGCGAGAGGGGCGGGGGTTTGGACATTTAGTTACCCATTTTTGAGCCTTAAAGCCTACTGTTTGATGACCCTTAAACTAGCTCCTAAATTTTACCCAACTTGACCCGGTCTTTTTGTGTTTGGTTTATTCTTATATTAATAGTATTATTGAAGTGTTGAGTTTAGTATGTGTTAGTATGTTTATGTAATTTGTTTGGCAAGAGAAAAAAAAATAGAAAGATAAAAAAAAAAAGAAAGAAAGAAAGAAAAAAAAAAATGAAAAAGAAATGAGAAAAAGAAAAGAAAAGAAAAGAAAAAGCAAGTAAAGTAACGTTATGTGTTTGTATATAGTAGTGTTTCTTTGTTCGTGTGTGTTTGTTTTGTAATAAAAAGACCGGGTAAAGTTTGCGCTACTTATATATATCCTATTCCTTACCTTTACACTTAGCCAAGTTACAACCGTTAAGTCCCTTTGATTTATACTTATGTTCATGTTAGGAGGATGATTGATTTAGGTACAAGCTTATGGTTGTGCAACCACCCGTTTGCCTTTTGTGTGTCTAGCTTATCTTTGCTAGAGCTTACTTGACACCGAGAGGAGAGATATTGTGTGGGGTGTGTTGATTGGGGTGTTGAGGATGGGTTAGTATGAGGATTGCACATTAAACTTGACTTTGAAATGATCGTTTAGTCGTAAAAAGGAATTGTAATAGATTGCTTGGGACAAGCAATGGGTAAGTTGTAACACCCCAACCGATGGCGGAAACATCGGGATGTCACGTATTGATGATTGTTCAGTAGCTCATGGTGAATAATAAATTCCATTAAATGATTTAAATGAATTACATACAATTGTTCTAGAAATTGTACATCAAATTGAATAAAACTATACACATATCTTCAAGCATCAATTCAAATCTTCAAGCAAATAGAACCTGAAACATGTTAAGTTGAAAATGTTTTGGGTCAACAAAAGTTGGTGAGAATTACATAGGTTTTTGATAATTGAATAAAAATGTTGTGCAATTCATGTGTCATGTCAATCTAGTCCATATGTGAGAACATACTAGAAATAAATCGAGTGCATAACCAATCCTGGTGACTGTTATAATATGATACATCCCATACGCTCATGGTTCACTTGAATATGTTATACGATAACAAACACCCACGCTACCTTTGTAGGAGGCACGTATCCGGGTGGGATTGTCAGTCCAATAGATCTATCAATGTATACCGTCGGCTTGTACGGAGTTAATGATTATGCTAGAATGGTGCTTACTCTAATCATGCTCAAGACATAATGCAACATAGAAAACACATAGACACATTGATGATTGAATTGCATAAATGATGTTATAACATGTTTCACCCCAAAAATGGTGATAAATAAAAGGGGCTATGTAAAACTCACCTTGGTAAAATGTTATATCTGTTGAGAAATTTGGATAATTGTGTTGCCCAAATGTATCAAGTATCACCCTATAATGAGGTAATAAATATGTCTAAGTCTATCAAATCTACAAATGTATAAGTTTCTAGGGCTTCGAATTGGGGATAATTGCTCGTTTGATTAATATTAAAAATATTCACCAATTGAGATAAATTTAGTAAATAAATAACCAAAAATCTTTTTATGAAATTTAAATTTAGGATGGTCACAATAATGTGTTTAAAGTATAAAAATAATTTTTATAAAATTATTTCCTTTAAAATAGATTTTTAAATCTATTTATTACAAATTGCCAAAATTTAACTTTAATATTTAAAAATACAAAAATTAAAGAATTATTATTTTAAAAATCATATTCCTGTCCTAAATATTTAAAAATAAATTGTATAAAATTTTGGTGCAAAAATAATAAAAATTGAATTTATTATGATTTAATTATGATTAAATCTAACAAAAATTGATTAAAAATATAAAATAAATGATTTTTCTGAATTAAAAATCATTTCAGTAGAGTTTAACATTGTACAAACATAGGATAATTTTTGTAGAAATTAATAAAATTGTTTTTATATTTTAATGGATTTTTATAAATATAATAGTATAAAATTGATTTAATTATTATAAATATTAAATAAATGAATTTCAGAAAAATAAAAATTGTAGATAAAGCTTTGACATCATATTTGTTAAAAATAATTTTTTTAGAATTTATGAAAAGGTTTTAATAATTAAAAACGAATTTACAAGATTAAATGTATAATATATATAATTGGTTTGTTTTAAAAAGGTTAAAAAAGAAGTGGAAAAAGGGTGTCCATGCCGGGACTCGAACCCAGGTAGTCTCAGTTGTAGGCATCAGTCACAACCACTTGGCCTAGGCCTGTGGTTGTGATTTACCTCAGTTTTTAAAAAATATAACCACGATGCTAAATCAGATTTATCCCCAATTTCATACATACGAACCCTAGTTCTAGCAATAATCTGTTACACACATCAATAGCCCAATTGATCTTAGGGCTTTTGATGTGTGCACGCCGGTGATCAAAACCCACATAACAAATTAGACTTACAGGTTTGATTGAATTCGTGCACGATTGTTTGGTCAAGACCACAAGTCAAAATTGCGAATCAAGAACAAGAACAGAGTGAAATTAAAAAGATTAGAGGTTAAGGAAGATGTATGAGCGAGTCGTAATGGATCGCAGAAGGTCAGTTTATATAGTGGATCAAAGGATTGACGATTTGGCAAGGTTGACCAACGATTTAATGTCAAACGCGTATAGTTTAAATTGGGTAATAATTGATAGCTGTTTATCGTGTATCATAACCACTGATGGCCGATAATCACGAATCCATACCATTTCTGGATCAAAACGCGTTTAAAGCCGTTAATTAGATTAGTCAAAATGGGTGTTTGGATGTGGTCAACCAGCTGCTGCTGTTCGAAGATCAGGGAAGGAAAAAGGAAAAGTGATTATGTGTGTATTTATATAAAGGGATCAGGAACTAAACCAACATACATGTGTGGCTCGGGTGGTTAGTATGCGTGTGTGTGTACGAGAGGTCTCTGGTTCGAAACCCGGCTGGGACCTCTTTTATTTTTGATTAAAACGGGAAAAGGGGAGGTGGGGTTGGGCCGGGTCTTGTACTGGGTTTCTAGGTGTTTGGGCTTGGGTTAAGGAGTTTGGGCTGTGATGTTGGGCTCCAAAGCTTGCAAGGATGAAAGGGAGGTTGGGCTTGGATCAGATTTGGTCCCATGTTTTTTTTTTATAAAACTGAATTATAATTATTATTATTATTATTGTTCTTGTATATATACATTTATATATATATATGAATAATTATCATTGTATTAGAGTTTAAAATGCCACAAAAATAGTTAGATGTAAATAGTAATAACGCTTTGTCGTTTTTATCGTAACAGATAACTATTTAATGCGAAATGTTACAGTCTCCCCTACTTTTAGGAACTTCGTCCCGAAGTTAAGAGGAATACTAGGTTCACAATTGGTCAACTACTGAAAACCTTGATAAAATTTCACACTACCTTAACGTACCTGTAAATTCATGATTACGTTCCGGACCGTAATTACCAATTTACCTTACATTAGGGTTTTGCGTCCTTTTATGACTTTACCGATTGTTGAGCAAGTCTGATAGTCTCCACCAGTCGTTGAGCAGGTGGTAGGGCCTCTCCCGACTGTTGGAAAGACATGATGACCTCTACCAATCGTTAAATAGGTTGTTTGGTAGTCAACTAATTGTTGTACAAGTAAACAAGTATGATTATAGATATAGCAATTAGTTCACATTCAAACAAGCATGCACACAGATGTTATGATAATACTTGAATTTTATTATTTGAATTAAAAGTGACAATACATGGAATTAAAGAGAAAGTAGATATCATTCAAATGGTAGGGCTTGCTGTTAAGTAGCTGGAGGGTTTCAAGCGGGGTTATTTGGAGCATCAGGAGTGTTTGTAGCAGGGATTCGACAAGTATCTGCAAGATGTCCATATCTTTGACAATTGGTGCACTGTCGGCAGGGGACTTGAGTTGGGTGGTGATACTGGCAGATGTCACACTTAGGTAGCTTCCCATTGTATTGTTTCTTGTTGGGTGGGGCAGTGGTGTCTATTGCAAAATTCCTGACCTTGTTCTTCCCGTTGGTTGAGACCTCCGTTTTGATATCAACGGCAGGTTGGGGGGTATCCTTTTTCTTTTCCCCTTTACGAGTCAGGGTCCCTGCCTTCACATGGTTATCTGTTAGGGTGGCAGCCAAACGCTTTGCTTCCTCCAAGGTAGCAGGGTTCCTTCCCCACACCGTGTCTTGAATCTGCATCGGTAAACCACCAATGTATTTTTCGATAGCAATGGGCAAAGGGGTGACTTTGTGGGGTAGCAGTAAGCTAAGTTCGTGGAAACGAGTGTTGTAAGCAAGGTTTTCCCCACTGTCTTGAGCAAGATCATGAAATTCGTCTTCCAGTTTCTTAATTTCATTACGAGGACAGAACTTTGCCTTCATAATGTCTTTAGCTTGATCCCAGGTTAAGGTTAGTGCAGCTTCAGTTCCGCGAGTGCGTTTTTCTTCATTCCACCAAGTGAGTGCTCGTTTATGAAGAACACTCATGGCATAACGGACTTTAAAGTTGTCGGGGCATTCACTGTTAATGAAGGTATTTTCAATACCCTCAAACCATTGTAGGAGTCCTGTAGCTCCTTCTTCTCCACTGAATTTTGGGGATTGCAAGAATTAAAGTGCTTAAGGGTACAGGCTGGAAGTCCATTCCCGTTGTGGTGTCCATTTCCATTCCCGTTGCCGTTGCCGTTCCCGTTGCCGTTCAACTGGATGACTTGAGCTAGTAAGTTGGGAACCAGAGTTGCGATTTGCTGCGCCATTTGTTGAGAAATGATTGCAGCCAGTTGGGCATCGACACCATTGTTGTTGTTGTTGTTGTTGTTGTTAGTATCGTGGTTGTGGTTGTGATTGCTACTTCATTCATCATGATTTTCACCACTGTTAAGACGAGCACTACGACGTGGAGGCATGATCTGTAAGAGACACAGTGAAATGAATGAGATTATATAAGGAGCGTAATCATTTATTCATTAAAACGAATAAACGAAAACGTTGACTTATCAAAGATTCTAAATTCTAATAACATATGAAGACATGCTTTAGCCTATAAGTGAACACTCATCCCGAGAATTCCCAGGTAGGCATCCGGGTCCCTCGTCTGATTGGGATATATGCGCAATGCCAGCCTAGACAGAAGACTCAGAATACAGGCGTTCACCCTTCCAGATTGCACGTGTTCGTTATTAAAATCTAGAACTTCGACGAGATCTCAAGGGGGTTCAGGTTAAACCTGAGGATTTTGTCCTACTAGTCTAAGAGTAGATCCAGTGATGTAGAGCAACCTTCTTGTAGGGATGAAAGTAGAGATATGGAGTAGGAGGGAGATAGAGAATAGCAAGTACTGATTAAGTCCCTAAGGTTATAGTCTAGATTATTTCTAATAACCTAATTCCCTATAACCAAGGCTCTGATACCAATCTGTAACACCCCAACCGATGGCGGAAACATCGGGATGTCACGTATTGATGATTGTTCAGTAGCTCATGGTGAATAATAAATTCCATTAAATGATTTAAATGAATTACATACAATTGTTCTAGAATTTGTACATCAAATTGAATAAAACTATACACATATCTTCAAGCATCAATTCAAATCTTCAAGAAAATAGAACCTGAAACATGTTAAGTTGAAAATGTTTTGGGTCAACAAAAGTTGGTGAGAATTACATAGGTTTTTGATAATTGAATAAAAATGTTGTGCAATTCATGTGTCATGTCAATCTAGTCCATATGTGAGAACATACTAGAAATAAATCGAGTGCATAACCAATCCTGGTGACTGTTATAATATGATACATCCCATACGCTCATGGTTCACTTGAATATGTTATACGATAACAAACACCCACGCTACCTTTGTAGGAGGCACGTATCCGGGTGGGATTGTCAGTCCAATAGATCTATCAATGTATACCGTCGGCTTGTACGGAGTTAATGATTATGCTAGAATGGTGCTTACTCTAATCATGCTCAAGACATAATGCAACATAGAAAACACATAGACACATTGATGATTGAATTGCATAAATGATGTTATAACATGTTTCACCCCAAAAATGGTGATAAATAAAAGGGGCTATGTAAAACTCACCTTGGTAAAATGTTATATCTGTTGAGAAATTTGGATAATTGTGTTGCCCAAATGTATCAAGTATCACCCTATAATGAGGTAATAAATATGTCCAAGTCTATCAAATCTACAAATGTATAAGTTTCTAGGACTTCGAATTGGGGATAATTGCTCGTTTGATTAATATTAAAAATATTCGCCAATTGAGAGAAATTTAGTAAATAAATAACCAAAAATCTTTTTATGAAATTTAAATTTAGGATGGTCACAATAATGTGTTTAAAGTATAAAAATAATTTTTATAAAATTATTTCCTTTAAAATAGATTTTTAAATCTATTTATTACAAATTGCCAAAATTTAACTTTAATATTTAAAAATACTAAAATTAAAGAATTATTATTTTAAAAATCATATTCCTGTCCTAAATATTTAAAAACAAATTGTATAAAATTTTGGTGCAAAAATAATAAAAATTGAATTTATTATGATTTAATTATGATTAAATCTAACAAAAATTGATTAAAAATATAAAATAAATGATTTTTCTGAATTAAAAATCATTTCAATAAAGTTTAACATTGTACAAACATAGGATAATTTTTGTAGAAATTAATAAAATTGTTTTTATATTTTAATGGATTTTTATAAATATAATAGTATAAAATTGATTTAATTATTATAAATATTAAATAAATGAATTTCAGAAAAATAAAAATTGTAGATAAAGCTTTGACATCAGATTTGTTAAAAATAATTTTTTTAGAATTTATGAAAAGGTTTTAATAATTAAAAACGAATTTACAAGATTAAATGTATAATATATATAATTGGTTTGTTTTAAAAAGGTTAAAAAAGAAGTGGAAAAAGGGTGTCCATGCCGGGACTCGAACCCAGGTAGTCTCAGTTGTAGGCATCAGTCACAACCACTTGGCCTAGGCCTGTGGTTGTGATTTACCTCAGTTTTTAAAAAATATAACCACGATGCTAAATCAGATTTATCCCCAATTTCATACATACGAACCCTAGTTCTAGCAATAATCTGTTACACACATCAATAGCCCAATTGATCTTAGGGCTTTTGATGTGTGCACGCCGGTGATCAAAACCCACATAACAAATTAGACTTACAGGTTTGATTCGTGCACGATTGTTTGGTCAAGACCACAAGTCAAAATTGCGAATCAAGAACAAGAACAGAGTGAAATTAAAAAGATTAGAGGTTAAGGAAGATGTATGAGCGAGTCGTAATGGATCGCAGAAGGTCAGTTTATATAGTGGATCAAAGGATTGACGATTTGGCAAGGTTGACCAACGATTTAATGTCAAACGCGTATAGTTTAAATTGGGTAATAATTGATAGCTGTTTATCGTGTATCATAACCACTGATGGCCGATAATCACGAATCCATACCATTTCTGGATCAAAACGCGTTTAAAGCCGTTAATTAGATTAGTCAAAATGGGTGTTTGGATGTGGTCAACCAGCTGCTGCTGTTCGAAGATCAGGGAAGGAAAAAGGAAAAGTGATTATGTGTGTATTTATATAAAGGGATCAGGAACTAAACCAACATACATGTGTGGCTCGGGTGGTTAGTATGCGTGTGTGTGTACGAGAGGTCTCTGGTTCGAAACCCGGCTGGGACCTCTTTTATTTTTTATTAAAACGGGAAAAAGGGGAGGTGGGGTTGGGCCGGGTCTTGTACTGGGTTTCTAGGTGTTTGGGCTTGGGTTAAGGAGTTTGGGCTGTGATGTTGGGCTCCAAAGCTTGCAAGGATGAAAGGGAGGTTGGGCTTGGATCAGATTTGGTCCCATGTTTTTTTTTTTTATAAAACTGAATTATAATTATTATTATTATTATTATTATTATTATTATTGTTATTATTATTATTATTATTGTTGTTGTATATATACATTTATATATACTAGTAGGGAACCCGCGCGATGCTGCGGCGGCAACAATTTATAACGATATACTCATTTCATGTTAGTTTAACAATCCTTCTCTGATGATATATTCCATAATATTACGTTAGTTTATCAATCCATTATGTAGTGATCTAGTCATCAAGTATTTATGATGCAATAAAAACCGCGCATAAAAAGAAATTAGCAACTGGTAATATTAATTAAACGCTCATAACAAGATAATGATTCCCAAGAGTAGAGATGAACAAAAAACCTGGTTCAGGAACTGAAAATGGTAAACCGACCCAAACAGAAACCGTACTAAAACATCCCAAACCGAAAACTGGAATAAAACCGACATTAAAATTGGGAAAATGAACTGGAACCAAAACTGATTCATAAACCGGAACTGAACCAAGACTCGTACCGCTAAAACCGGTTGGAACCGAAAAAACTGAAACCTATTTAAGAAAAAAAAAACAATTTTGCCCATAAACACAAATGAAATTACGTTTCCTTTGTATTAAAAGTAAATTTCTTGTTCAAAAAAATCTAAAAGGTAATAAAAGTTATATATTATATAGATTTTAAAATACTAAAAGTTTGTACATGAACCGGAATGGAACCAAAATCGGAATCTCGTAAAGAAATCGATTTATGGCCGACCAAGCTGATATGATAACTGAACCTATTTTAAACCACAAAACCAGTTTGGCTTGATACCGGTTCTAAACCTAACCAGTTAGTGAAACAAAAACGATTTCTTCACCTTTACCAATAAGTTATATTGTTATATTCTACAAAGAATGGACCGATGAAAAGCTACCCAAGTTGGATTCATCTTTAATATACTCTACTAACAAGTATATAAATAACCAGCATCTTTAATTTGAGAATGGAATACATAAATAAAGGGATATGACTTGACCAAAATATTAGTTCTAAATTAAGTTTTATCCGTAACAAAAACCATTTACCCAGGCAACCCCCTAAAACAAATATCCAACTATATTTACAAATGTTCTAAAATTCTTGATATTAAATCATACTATTGATTTTTGAGATTTGTTTATAGTGTATTATCAGCATGGAATTAATTTTCTTTTAGTTGCTCTCCACGAAAAATGCAAACAATAAAATTAAAAGAAGGCTGTTCCGCCGACTGTGGCGCTGAAAGGGGTCGCATACTTGATATCGGTTGCGGTGGCGGCGACGGTGTTGTAACGTTGCAGTTGCAATGCACTGCAGCTGTGATGATGGTGATGGAGTAGATGAAAGCGGCAGTGATATAGCCGGTGTGTTGGAGCAGACCGAAAAAATGTTGAAGCAGGAAGGGTAAAGTTGTAATTTTCTTGTGCCGACCAAAGCGAAAGAATAAACTTTGTGGTGAAAAATACGAAAGGCAAAAGACGGCTATTGCGCTGACTGTTGTGAATTAATATATATACCAATGGATGGGTTTCATCTACATTATTTTTGGTTTAATCATTATGACTGGTTATTAGGTTAATCAACTTGATTATAAGCTCCATAAACAAGATTTGGATCTCCACGCACAACATAACAAAAAATAAACAAATAATTACTTCAAGATTTTTTCCCGAGATATAATCTACCACAGCTACACCAAAAAATGTAACTAAACATACAACAGGAAATTGTATCACATTGTGCAAAGTGGCTATAAGAACACACATTACTGAACAAACTGAACTTAACGACTCTCTAAATACCCAGAAAACGACCCTTATAAATTGTCTCTTTGTTTCTCCTGATGCCACAAAATTGGGGAACATCAAATTGTAATTGAATCAACTTGTGCCGAAAGAAAGATGCATACTTGTAGGGTGTGGCAAATCAATAAACTTCTTAAAGCATATTTTACGCCTCATTTATGAGAATCATCTGTACTCTCCAACCTACATGACGTGTTTGCCACGCTTATGTTTGAGTTCTTCAATAGACAATGATTGCCTCCCATTGGAGTGAAAATATTTCAAGTAATAACAATTAGACCTTGATCTTTGCCGTTTTGATCCAGAATTTAGCCAAACGGACCTCAAAATCAGAGTTATATGATCCCTTTCTGTGGAAAGATCGCTCATCTAAATCATGTATGGATAATGCAATCCTGTATGGATAATTATTTTATAAAATTCATATGTCAAAATATTATTTTCAAGAATTTTTGATCTAGATATGCCAATATATTACTTAAAAATCAGATCTACCTCCTCTGACATTCTAAGTAGTTTTTATAGAAGCTTTAATGAATATTAAACCATGTCCTTCGAAATTGTTCTCTTGTGCTAGCAGCTCTTCCATGTGCAAGGTCACATGTGTTACCAATAAGAATAATAGACATGTTGCGTTTTTGCAGTGTGTCTGCATCCTCTAACCAGGTAGCAAGGTGATTAAAAGTTTCCCTCCTGCATTTTTAGATAATTAAAAATATTTTCCATAAAAAGATAAAACTATACAACTAACCATGCCTAGTGATAGCATACACCAGAAGTTCCCCAACATCTGCAATAGTAGGATCTTCTTATACATCCAAATGATTGTTGACCCTCCTAGCCAAAAAAATAAACAAAACATGATATTTAAATACAATTTCTTTTAGCTAAAACTTAAACCTATGTATCATCAAAGGTATGATAGGACATATTGTATCTCAGATCTAGAGTTTTGTTGGTTTGTTGTCATGGTTACTAAACCTGGTAATTCTTGCTCAATTCTTTATAAATAATCAAAATGACTCCTTTGGTACAAATAGACTTTTTATACACTTTTGTAAGTACAACTTCCCAATATTCGATAACCATAGCCTTGCCAGATTGCATCTCCAATTCAATTTATGTGTAAATTTTTATGTTCAGCAATGATTTCCCATTTAGAAGTTTCTTCACATCAACCACAATACTTGAATGCGTACCCCATTACCCCAAATCTAGGAATTTGATTGAAGATAGTTTAGTTTTGTACATATCCGTATGAAAGCTTTGTTTTATACGGTAAGGATGTAAAGTAGTTTCAACAAAAGGGCGACCTTAAGTTAAAATTAATCTACTATGCTTCAATTAAGAAGTCATCTAGCCTTACCATTTTGAGGTGGAACAGACATCCAGGTTAAGTCAGTCATGCGCACCTCTAGTTATTCACCAGAGACACCTCCGATATGGACTCCAAAACAAACATAGTCAGGTCTGAACATTCGATTGACGCCAACATAATTTGAGCTTGTAGCGAACCAATTCCTTCTTCCTGAAAAACACCAATGCACCTAATCCATCCTCTCACAAAACGACTTCAATTACTCCATATCTTCTGAGGCAAAAACATGCCGACTTGGCTATTTCGTTTATATCCTCTAGATAATCGCACACGATATTTGTTTTCTGCATTTTTATGACAAACTTCCAATGCGGGAACCCGCAATCCACATGATTCAAATGATGATATAAATATATACTGTAAAAAAAAATAAACCCATGAAATTGGAAAAAGAATCCGGAAACAATATTTTTATGCATGAGGAATGAAAGAGCTTTGACAATTCTAATCCAACAGGGCACTAAATTCTTTCCAGATCTGAAAAATATGAAGCATAATTGACTAACCGATGTTTTTAAAGTCGTCGGAAAGCAATGTGCCATTGGTGCAATATTGTGATCAATCTTGTTAATCAAGGCTGGGAAGTCATCGGAAAATAACACAACCTGTACATTGTTGGATCCTCAAAAACAAAACATTGTTAATTATCCATTAATTAAAAACACTAATTTCTCTTGAAAATAATCATACATATAGTCTCGATAAGCCAATAAGGAAATAGATTTCTTTCAACCCCTAACCTAATCCATAATCCAGGCCCTTCACCAATTTTTCAAAATAGTTAAAAATAAGAACCCAATGAAAATGACAACTACTTATATGGTACACTGCAGTGATATTTTCAGACCTTAGATTTTTAGTACAAAGAGGGTTTCAAGAAACTTGTTTGTGAGTAAACCCGAGCCAAACAGTTTCTGATTTATAATTGACAGAACTAACAAAAACAATTAAGCAACTACAACAGTTACAGTCACCATAAAAGCTCCACCAAACTAATCTCTGTGAAAAAAGTATGGTATGTACCATGTCAAGTTGCTTAAGAAACCATTTATCTAACTTTCTCATACAAGATGATACAAGTAAGCCAGCATGGACAAAAGTCAAGAAATTGTCGAATAAATGTCTACTTCTGCATATTAAGAAAACTAAAACTCATGGAAAATGTGAGAACTTTAATATTAATGTTATTATTTAGGTCCCTCAAAAGTCAAAACTAACCAGAATCCTTGTTCGTACGCCACT
The DNA here is from genome assembly GCA_030844895.1 of Ambrosia x helenae. Classification (NCBI taxonomy): domain Eukaryota; kingdom Viridiplantae; phylum Streptophyta; class Magnoliopsida; order Asterales; family Asteraceae; genus Ambrosia; species Ambrosia x helenae. The sequence continues at coordinate 121,630,735 of CM061231.1, forward strand.
TTCTACTGCTTCAAGGGAGAATCACTTCTGGTCGGGCCTGAACAAAAAAAAAAACTGGTTTCGTTGCTTGTGGCAGATCCGCTAGATCTGATGCCTCCATCAGTGAGTGTAGTCGTTGGGAGACTAACCCTAGTCATAGTCGTCATAGAAATAATGGTAGTGAACATTGACCGAATGATTTCAACGACAATTTCTGGAATACAGGACAAATATTAACCATTTATTAAAAAAAAAAAACTCCAACTAACTAATAGTCAATTTACCTCACACTATGCAGGGGAGTGGAGACTGGTACGGATGAAGAGCAAACAACAGGGTCCAGATCGGTGCTACCCAAGAACCCGAGATGGAAACTTCCCCATCCATCTTCACACCCAAAAAAACAGAAACAAACTCTTCATAGAATCGTTACCTTGTCTTGTCAGAGAAGAGGTCTTCAAGGACAAAAAAATTAGGCCTCATATGACGAATAAGCCACTGGAAAGTGGATACTGGAGTCGTAGCAATCCAACAAAAATTCTTGAATGAGATAAGGATCGCTAGTATTCTTGAACCCCTGAATCGAACAAAAATTCTGAGAGAGAGATTGTGTTAGAGAGAGAGATAGAAAAAGAGAGAACATGGTATGGATGAAGAATGAGGAGAGAGAACATGGTATCACATGTAGGTTTGTGGGATCAGGAATGAATGAGGAAACAGGGAGAACATGGTATGGATGAAGGGTATAGATCGAGTCTATGGATTTAGATTTGAATGAACGGTGTAGATCATGATCCATGTAGTCCTCTCTTATTGGCTGTGTGTTTTTAAGGTTGGATTGTGTTTCTTGAAGCTTTATGAGTTGTACATTGTGTTTATTGAGTTGTACGTGTCTGGATGTATGTTGTGGGGTGCTTTAGGGTTTGTGAGATAACATAAGTCCATGCTTCAAATGATTGTACACGTGGCTTTAATAGTTGTACATCTCTTAAAAGTGGCAAATGACCATTCTTGCCCTTCCTATATGCTTATTAATATAGTATAGATATATATGAATAATTATCATTGTATTAGAGTTTAAAATGCCACAAAAATAGTTAGATGTAAATAGTAATAACACTTTGTCGTTTTTATCGTAACGGATAACTATTTAATGCGAAATGTTACATAAGTGTGGGGATGTGACGGGTGGTTCAACGAACACCCTTTAATAGTGTTAAAATGATTATATTATCCACATTTATTCGTGATATTGCTTGGAATTGGGTGACTACGGTTGCTTTGGTTGTAGGTATAATAAGGAGCTAAAAATGACTAAATACGGGCTTTGGGAATGGACCGGAACGCATTGGAACAAGGTGGAAAGGAAGAAAGAAAAAATGAAGATTTCAACAGGCCCACCGTACCCTTACGGCACAGCCGTAGGGTTACGGTGGCTTCAGGCCTCAAATTCCACCGTATTGCAGTTGCAAAGTGCCGTCAAGATTTCTAACCCACCGTACCCTTACGGTGGGACCGTAGGGGTACGGTGGCCCCTGCACATTTTTGTAACTCCTTCTTTAAAGAGCACTTTATGGTGACTTATCATTGGCACTTCCATTGTAAACGTTTCTACTCATCATTGGGGCGATTTTTGGCTGGATTTCTTGATTGGAGACTTGTCACAAACATTGGTTTTATGTCTTTGATTCTTATGAACATTGCTATGATTGTTTTGATGATTCATCAAGTCATGCGAGGCTAAACTTTTGGTGATCATTTTGGGTGAAGGTTTTTCCTAAACTCTTGTGTGTGATTTCTTGAATTTCTAGAATAATAACTTGGTAATTTCTCTTTGTTATTATGATGTATGAACAATTGCTTGTAGTGTGTTGATTAATTTACCAATTTTTAGTCTTTATCGTTTGTTCTTGGTGTTGCTAACAACCGAGATATCACGGGAAGGATTGGGGTTGGTTATTGATTAATTGGTCATCGGGAAACAACCTCGCGTTAATCTAATCCGAGTACTTTGTTCCCTTTTATCACAACAATTGCTTTTACATGAGTTATGTCTATGTAACTCTTTCTAGTGGAAATTCACACAAGTGTTTAGAGAAACCGGATCCTTGAATGATCATTGTTCCATAATTTGAAGAAACAAACTCACTTTAATTAAGTAATTGGTTTATAATCTAGTTCAAATCTAAAACAATCAACAACTCTTGATCTTTATTTCTATTTAGTAGATTAATTTTAGTTAATTCGCAAAGTTATTAGTTTACACACATTCCACAAACTCCCTGTGTTCGATTCCTTCTTGCCACTATTTATTAGTTGTAATTGGGAAATTTTACGTGTACCACGACACGCACGTCAGAGGCTCATCAAGCTCATCGTCCGACGAGTCTGTTTTGTACACACTGATATCATCAGCTTTCTCACCAAGTTTGACAGCTTCAGCAGGTGTTGCAACCTTAGTAACTTCAGCAGGTTTAGCTGCTTCAGTTGCTTTGGCCGCCTATGCATCTTTTGATGCTGCTGCCACGTCCACAAGTTCCTCCTTTGGCAAGACATCAAAATTGTGATTTTCGAATCTCACCGGATGTGGACACTGAGAATATTTAGGACTGGTGGAAGTGCTTTCTTTCTCTGAGTGTTCAATGATTTGATCAAGAACATACTTGCAGTTTAGGTAACTTTCAAGTTTCTTCTTGATCTTCTCATAGTCACAGTTTACAATGGCCAAGTGTTTCTTTGTGTCTTCTACCTCATTTATGTAATTATTTATAGCAATTTGTTTGTTTGCTAGAGTTTTCGACAATTCAGAAACATCCTTTTTATAGTTTTCAACCGTACTAAGAAAACTTTTCTCCTTTTGCCTTAAGGAATCAATTGACCTTTGTAAAGGACCTACATCAGCTTTAAGATTCAGATTCTCTTCAGTCAGTTCTTTGATTCTTAGTTTTAGCTGATCACACTCAGGAGTATCTTTCTTCAGAGTTTCAATGGTGATTTTGAGTGCCTTTTCATTAGCTCTCAAAACATCATTGCTCTGTTGGCATTGACTTAAGTCAGCTTTGAAGTTCAGAAGTTCGTCTAATAAGACATCAATTTTGTACTTCAGCTTGCCACATTCTACACACTCTATCTTAGAATTGGAGGAAGAACTTACCTTGTTTGACGATTCTGTAATAGCCATCAAGGCATAATGAGCTGCAGTCTTCTTAGATCCAAAGAATTCGCCAAAGTTGTTCTTTGTACAGTCAGCATCCACAAGAAACGATCTTTTGCTGATCAACGCGTCTGCTTCAGCTAACAGGTCTTCCAAGTCTTCCCCCATATCAGAATCACACTCAGAGTCACAGTCGAACGCTTCAACATCAGAATAATAACGCCAGACTGACTTGAGCATTCTTCAACTTCAACTAGTGCATCAGAAGTTTGTTGGGCAAAACATGCTGCACCACCCTAGGGAGCTTCTTCTCCAGTGATTAGATGGTTCTAGTTGAAACCTTCATCAGCTTGAATTACCAGGGCTTGTCTTTGATTGTTGTTTGTAGGAGGCCTCTGATTCTGGTTCTGGTTGTTTACTGGGATAAGAGCTTGCTCAGTATTTGGGTTTGGTTGTGTCTAAGCTTGCTGCCTCTGATTCTAATTGCCTCTATTGTTGTTGAAGGGATTTTGATGCCCTTGTTGCTTCGGTCGGTCACATTCTCTTGCAAAATGCCCTTTGGTGCCACAGTTGTACCACGTGACCTTAGTTTTTATCAAACCCAAACTTAGTGTTGTTGTTTATCAGAACATCTCTCCTCCCTGTCCAGTCCATATACTCATTTGCTCTTCTCACCACACTTGCGAAGTGCCACAGGATGTCTATCAGATCCATGTCATCTTTATCGATCTGCGCGTAATCCTCTTGTGTGAGATGAGGATTCCCGATCTATCCTGCAACCAATCCACTGTAGGAGTTGACCAGGGTTGACAGTAGAGCCATGTGTTCTTGGGCTAACTCTAGCGTCACCTTCTCAAAACCTGTTGTGTTAAGCTGCTCAATGACTGGATTGGTCCGATAGCCACCATGACCTGAAGTTGATGCACCTCCATATCCACCATAACCTATAGATGGGACACCACCAAACCCTGATGAAGAAGGTCCACCAAAGTTTGAAGGTGCCTGAGCTGGTGCTGCAAGATAAGAAAAATGGTTAACACCAAATTGGTTAGATTTATAATTTAAAGGATACCGGTTTCCTTGTCCGAAGGGATAGACTGGGGGAGGAACATCAGTTGGGGGACCATAGTTGTCAAAGGCAGAAACTGGATCCGGGTTAACCACAAAAGCAGTCTGTGGTTTGGATCCACCCACACTGGCGTCCTGATGAGGGTTCCCGTAGTAGATACTGGGATTCTATGGAATGAGCGCCTTGTTTGCCCTCCTTATCTCTTCTATCTCCTTATTCTCCAGCTCGGCTATGAACTCATTGATGGAGAGTGTCTGATATGCATTGTTCGACTTCAGGATGTCTAGCCACTGATGCCAGTGAGGAGTAGCGCCTCTACAAATCTTTCCACAAGGTCTGCAGATGTGTACACGACCCCGTACTGATACATTGCGGACATCAAGTGGTAATATCTTGCGGTCATATCTCTCAGCGATTCGTTCCCAATAGCATTGAAGTTCTCGAACTCCTTCTTTAGTTGATCCATTTTGACTTTTCGAGTCTTCAAATTTCCCTCGTTTCGCTCAGCAAGCGCTAACCAAAGCATCTGTGACGTAGTGCACTGTGCGAATTGATGAAGTATGTCTTTGGGAAGAGCTTGTTTCAACGCTGCCATCGCCTTCTTTTCGTAGTTGTACTTCTTCCTCTGATCTTCATTCATGTCTTCCAGTGAGATCGGAGTATTTGAATTCTCAACCACCGGCCTGCTGCACCCTGTCTCAATTGCTGACCATACGAGACCATCGATACCCTCAACGTATGTCTGAAATCTACCCTTCCATCCATGGTAGTCGGACATGTATTGCAGTTTCGGTGCCCTATTCGAACTACCAGTCTCTAAGTCACTTAGCAGAACATATGACAGATGATTTGTCTGTTGATTTGCAGCAGCTGCGAGTGCCCACGGATTTGTATTCATTTCCTGCTGTTGAGCCGCTAGTGCCCATGGATTGGTTCCGACAACATTCGCTTGCATTTGCGCTTGTTGCATCCGTTGCGCGTTGCGCTCGACTGAGAATTGCCAAGGGTTCGTGGGTACGTTTGTTAGATTGTTCATTTGTTGATTATATTGTTGCCTTGGTTGATTCAGATGTCCCCACGGGTTTGCCATATGTTTAAGTTCGTTAAAAGTCCGATACTTAGTCAAATTTTCAGTTTCAGATGGTATTAGGCGATTAGGGGAAGTAATTGTCTGATTATTGGCGATTACAGATACTAAGAGGCGAGTACAGATGTAATCACTAGTTATTACACGCGATTAGAGTGTAATTGCTAGTGAACATTGAGCGATTACAAGTTTATAGGCAATTGGAGATCTTCAGGCGATTAGAAGCTATGCCAGAAACACCTGAATGGCGATTAGCTTCTAATCGTGTCTAGAACCAAGAATGAAGGGCGATTACAATTGTAATCGCGTATACTTGATGTCTAATCGCCTATTGATAGGCGATTGGAATGATTAGGTCTATGTAATCGCCTGATCTGATCTGTAACTTCACTTTTGCTCAAAAACTACCATTTTTGCCTCAAAATCTTATCCAAAACGATGCGTTTAATCCCCAAATGATTAGAAAAGTTTCCAAAACAATTTTAGAACAAAACCTAATAAAAAAACATATGTTTTCATCCATAAAAACACACTAAGAATTTGAAAATAAGGGTTTTTTTATGAAAAACTCAAAGTTTCAAAGTTCAAACAGGTTTTTGATTAAAAATCACAACTTTCACACAAAAACCCACCTGTTTTCACTCGTTTTTGTTATCAAAACGCTCGTGATAAGAGCCTCGGCTCTAATACCACTTGTAGGATCGACGAACGGGTCACCCGACAATCACGAGGTTTATATTCATAGTGCGGAATCCTCTGAATATGTTCTAATAACAAAAACAAACACGAAACAATGATAGACGAGTAATTAACACACACAAATGGGTCAAAAGATTAAAGATTTTATCATTAAACAGAGCACGAGTGTTTACAATGATCAAACCAGACCTTTCAGACCAGGGGAGGGTGTTTGGAGAGTGTGTGTGGCAAGAACTATGATTAGGGCAATGATTGGGCCTATTTATACCCCCTTGTACTCGTACAGAGCAGTATTGGCGATTAGACAGCTATCCACCATGCAGTATAGGCGATTGGGCCTAATCGCCTATACATACACACGATTGGATGCCTACTCGCATGTAGGAACATGCGAGTAGAGTTATAATCGCCTGATGACTAAGCCTCTTCGTCTGAAAGACCCAAACATCCCAAAAAACGCTTATAAACTCCTCCAAACACCCCAAACTCGTCCAACCAACATATATACTAGCCTAGGGACATCATGCACTAACAAAATGCCCTCACATGCAAGGCATGTGAGGGGAGTTAACAGAGAAAAATAACTCAGTTAGTGGTAAAGCTTTGGATGTGCAATAAACCACATAGGTTAAGGTTGATTTTAGTGCTTTTTAAAGTTAAAGGTGAAAGGTGTAGTTTAGGTAATACATAAAGGTTGTATTATGTAATTGTCATATATATATATATATATATATATATATATATATATATATAGAGAAGAGAGAGAGAGAGAGAGAGAAAGTGGGGGGAAGGTTCTTTTACAAATGGTTCTTGTCCTACAAATAGCCCTTAACGTGAGAAGTGAAGAAGGGTATTTTCTTATCCTACAAATATCCTACAACTCTAAGTTTGATTAGGGATGGCAATGGGTCGGGTTCGGGTAGGGTATTGGTAATACCAAACTCGTACCCGTTTATAAAACCGAATACCAAATCCGACTCGATACCCGTCGTGTAAGTACCCATCAGGTATTGGGTATACCCACGGGTAACGGGTATACCCGTTATTTTGTTAAAAGAATACCTTTATGATTTGTAGTAGAAAGTACCATAAAGTTTTGACATTTCAATCTAATATGATAGTAAATAATGGGATTGGGGAATGTTTGGAAACATTAAACATATAAGGAAATTATATTTTAGAAATACAAATAGACATACATATACTAATTAAAAAAATATATATTATAAATAAATTATATCGGGTATTTTTACGGGTAATCGGATATCCATATATCGGGTAATCGGGTCGGGTATAGCTATACACCATACCCGAACCCGAACCCGAAAAAAATAAAATTTTAAACCCAAACCCGGATCTGTACCTATTGGGTATCGGGTATACCCGTCCCAAATATTTTGGTTTTCGAGTATACCCGTGGGGTTCTGGTTTTTTGCCATCCCTAAGTTTGATCCATTAAGATCGATAAATTTGAATAGTTATTTTGGTGATTTTTTTTTAAATAAGTTTATTTATAGATAAAAAATATTAGTTTTTTTCAATTTTATAAGTAATTGATATTATTATCATCAATTAATTTCATTTTCCACAAAAAAATTGTAATTCCCGCCCCAACTCTGGTTTCCCCCCTCAAGAAATTAGTTATCACTCCCCATTTAAGTTTTAACCTAATTCATTGATCTCAACCTCCATCCTGTTCCCCCTTCTAACACCAAATCGGCCCACCTTTCCATTATCGTTGCATCGATCTCATGCTTTTATATAACCTTTGTGGATGAGGGTGAGCAAGAGGAACCGTAATGGTGATGATTGATGATGGTGGTTCTCTATGATGATTCTTGATTCGTTCATCTACAACTGTTATTCTTGAAGATAAGGGTTCTGTAGTTATTAAACATATTCATTCAAAATATCAATTTTGTGTATTTGTATTCTAGATTTTATTTTAATTTATGTTTTTTCAATGTGGGTTTTGAATTATGTATAGGAATTTCTTAACCTTCTTGTTTATAAGAGCAACAAAGCCCCTTGTTGTTGACCAATTTGGCACCTTCTTTCTCACCTTCATGCCTGCATACATTTTCAGGTACACAAATAAGTTTCTACTTTACTTGACTGACTTGTTTGATTTTAATAGAAATTGATAGTTTATAAAACTAGAATCTGATACAAGATTTAAGATTAAATTAGTCTCATATGGTTTTGTTTGATATGTTATTATGCTCTTGATGTTTTGATTTTTCTAATGCTAACTTTGACCAAGATGTTACTTTTTTCTTGAAACTACTCGGCTGAAGTCTATTATTTTTTTATATTTTTATTCAACATTAAAGACCTATCATAATCATAGTATCATACTGCACAAGTTTACCAACTATATTATGTTAGCGTGTTATAATACAAAGTTGAAGTTGTTCACTTGTTCATACTTATATAGCAATATATCATGTTAACTGATTATATAGCAATGTGTTATTATATTCACTTTGGGGGGTTTTGTATGATCATTCAATCAATTAAAGTTAAGAATCTTTGGTTCAAGGGTTTCTTTAAAAATTGCGTTTTAGGCATTACATCCTTGTAACATCCATATATGATTAATATGTTTGTCTTGGTTTTAAAAATCGTGAAGCATACAAAAGCGACAGGTTTAAAATCGAGGCGCAAAGCGCCAAGCGCAAAAGAGGCGGGCTTTTCGTACCGGAATATATTATTTTTTATATACATCCCATAGGTTTTTTAGCTTCCCCACCCGAAATATAGATATAAATAAGTTCTTATATGATTTTATAAAGTTTTAATATGATTTTACCTACATGTATAATCCAAAAACCCAAGGTACGACAGTTTGAATTTTGAAGCATAAAATCGCCATAGGTCTAAGAGGCGTGCATCTCAAGCCTAGAAAAATCACCAAAAAGCGCGCCTTTTGGAATTCCTCGCTCCATGATGTGCAAAAAGGCGACAAGCCTTGAGCCATGATGTGCCTCGCTCCTCAGCGTGCCTAAGGCGTGCTTTTTAAAACCAAGATCTTTGTGTGTGTGTGTGTGTATTACATAATGAGATAGGATATTATCTACATTGTTATGCCATTTAAACATGCTTTATTCATGACTTATTAATTTGAGTGTTATGATCTATTACATGTGCATCTATTTGGGCTTATTTTAGCACACAAGTTGAGTATACATCATGTCTTCCACTCACTGGTCAAATGCAACCATGGTGTGCTGCTGAAGCAAATTACACAATTCTTATATTATGTTAATATGCTATGTCAAGTGTATATGAATTGAGGTATTATAAAAATATTATTATATTAACGTCATACAGACTTAAAGCTAGAAGTCAAGATATATTTTTTGAATTATAACCTTACGTTATCACAATTTGTCAAGAACATATGAGTATTCTAAATATTAGAGGCGGCAATTTCAATTCTTTTTAATGATACAGGTCAAATTGGTATTCATACAGTGACCTATAGATGGAATTGGTAAAATGGGTTAAACATACCCAAAGTGGCCGGTTTAATGTATATTCAAATGCTTATTTTTTAGGAGTTGGACACCAATGTCACACTATTGGTGGTCAAAAAAAAATACCAGAGCCTACTTGTAAGTTATTTCTATAATTTTCTAGCATCAAATGAAATTTTTTGTTGCATTATAAAGACAAGAGATACAACCAGTTGAAACTTAATGGAATGATAACAAGGTATCATTATTAATCTTCTGACCTTGCTATGCATGTTTGGAACTGTTAGTCTTGGAGAGAACTAGTGGATGCAAGATGGCTATGATCATATTCGACAAAGTCATTTGAGGGGCATGTGATGGCAACTAACCAGAAAGTCAAAATTCAGGTAAAGAGGTTAAAAATTCAGGTGAGTTAATCATATTCTATCCAGACAAGTATGTGTTTATGTATAAATATGTATGCTAATTCTTTTACAACTAATGTGTTTCATTGGTCATCGGAGAATTATGGGATGTTATTTAACCAATGAATATTGAACATTAATATTTTACCACGAACGACATAACTGACCCATGAATGGGTCTCGATAATGATTCAATAAGGAGAACGATGTTAATGTATTTGGTGAATAAGCTTGGACTCGCTAAGCTATGAATCACATGAGGTATGTAATGTTTATTTTGAAGTTGTATGAATGTACTATTGGAAGAGAACATACTTGAGTTACAATCAAGTGAACCGTTTAGGAGATTTTGAATAAGTTATCATGTATTACGCTTATTTTGTTAGTGTTCAGGTTGGACTTGTTTATGATGGGTTCCATACTTCCATGTGCCATTGAAAGTCTATTTCAATTGTTGTATACTAAATGGTCTGGTTCATAAAAGATAAAACAACTAGTCTACATGTCATATAAGATAAAAACGGTTAGAATATGCCTTGTCGATAAGTTGTGATTTATCTTATGATATTTTTTCACAATCTCATATTGGTTTCTAATAAGTGGATTCATAGTTTGGTGAGACTGGGGCTTTAAAGCTACGGAGACATGTTCTTGATGTAAAAATCTTTCAACGTTGAAATCAAGTTACAGTAATTTTTTGGATATTTGTGTGAAATTCCTGTAAATAAATTTGTTATATTACTGTTTCAGGTGAATCACTTATGATAAAATGACCGTTCTTATCTGATTGAAGCTGCTATTGAGGTTTTTATAACTATATCCTTCAATGTTTTTACTTTTCTCAATGTATTTGTAGATTATACGTATACACACATGAATATATTTGAATTTGCTATTAGTATGAGCCATAAGGTGTTTATTGTGAGTAATACACTAATATGTTGCACCTATTTTAATTATAAGTTGATGTAAAACTAACATCATCATCATCTCTTTGTCCTGCAGGACTTTTTCACTTGGTTGGCTATAACTTTAGAAATCTGAATGTTTGCTGATGAATTATCCTTGAAGCAAATTCACTTTAAATATTTTGTAACTTTGAATATTTTGTAAATAACCAAAATGAATGTGTAGTACACTATATATATATATATATATAATATATATATATATAAGGGTTCCCATACAAAAACCTTATATTGTGAGAAGGGTAAGAAGGAATCTCATAGTGACATGTGGCACCAAGGTGGAGGATAAATAAGTAAATTTACATAAATAATTATCTTATTAAATTTAAATCTTTTATTAATTTAAGAGTAATTATAGGGATATTAAATTCAAATTTAAATTAATTTTTTTTTCAAAACAGACGAATATGAATTTTTCATAAATATGGAATGATTGTTGGGATTTTTATTTCAAATTTTTCATCCCTAAAAATACACATACAACTTATTATAAATCGTTGTTTTTAGTTCTGTGTTAATCTAGTATACATTTTTTCAAATTCATAAAGAAGATATCCATGAAAGTGTTTTGTGTTTTACGTTGGGATTTATTTTCATGATGTGTTTTACAACTACATATAAAACACCATTGGAGTAACAAAAGTGACATTGACTTTAAGCATAAAACACACTAATGATTACATATAAAACACACAATGAAGAACAATAAGAACTTTAAACACATAACCAAGTGTTTTTTTTTTTACTTTAAACATAAAACACACAATCAAAAACGAACTTTCCTAAATACAAACTTTTAAATATAAAACACTTTATGATAAAAACATAGTACAAAGAAGATTAAACACATCCTTTGAATCTTCATTGATATCTTCTGATTTAGGAGAAGGAAGTTGCCATTTTTATGGGATAAGGAAGTTAAGAGGTGTAATAATTATCCAATAATCAAGGTGAAGAGGGTGTTGAATTATCCGATATTCAAGCTAAAATTACGGTTGTTATTATTATGTGAATTAAATGGGTTTTATTAATTAAGAGGTGTAATATTACACATCTACCCCTACATCCTTAATTTATCTAATATAATTATAACACATATTACAAAATTGCCACTACTATCATCTTATCCCTTCATTAAGTTGATCTAATGGTTAATTTTTCTTCTCACCCTTCTTACAAAACACCTCTTTTGTATGCTAACCCCACCCTATATATATATATATATATATATATATTTATATATATATATATATATATATATATAGGTTTAGGATCCTGTACAAAGTACATTTTTCGTGAGAAGTGTGAGAAGGACTAAGAATTGACATGTAGACATCATGTTTTGGATTTAGGAATGATTTTTTAGGTTGTTTTAACTTGAAAAACACCAAACACAACAATCTAAAACACAATACAGTGTATTATAGTCATTAAATTTAAAAAACAGCTAAAACACACTACTTAACGCTTAAAACACACTGCTAATGTTCTTAGCATGGTGTTTTAAGTTTTAAGCCTAAAATACATTGTTTTCGGGTTTTAATTGTTATGTTTGGTGTTTTTATAGGCAAAACAATCCAAAACATCACGACTATGTTCAAAAAATGATGCCTAAGTATCAATTTTTAATCCTTCTCACACTTCTCACAAAAAAACCACTTTGTACACGATCTCGACCCTATATATATATATATATATATATATATATATATATATATATATATATATATATATATATATATATATAGAGGCTAAGTATCCATAGTAAACCCTAAAAATTTGAGAAAACTCTAGTAAACCCTTAAAAAAACCTACTTCCCGAGCTTTTTTTTTTTTTTTGAAAAATTAGGGCATGTAATATACATGTTTTTAAGTGTTTTAAGCCAAAAAAATTAAAAAAGCGCCGAGCGGTTTTTTTAAAAAAAAAAAAAATAAGTTATGCACCATAACATATGTTAGCTTATTTTTGCACTGGTAACATATGTTATGATGCAAAACTTATTTTTTTAAAAAAAAAAAGCCTTCGGCGCTTTTTTGATTTTTTTGGCTCAAAACACTTAAAAACATGTATATTACATGCCCTAATTTTTTCAAAAAAAAAAAAGCTCGGGAAGTAGGTTTTTTTAAGGGTTTACTAGAGTTTTCTCAAATATTTAGGGTTTTCTATGGATCCATCCCCTATATATATATATATATAGGAGAGGGTTATCTTGAGAATGCTAAATATTGTGAGAACCGTGAGAACAAGTAAAAAAATTAATCAAAATCAAATTTTTTTGATACAAACCTCATTATAATCAAAATACAACTTTAATAAATGAATTTTCTTTTCAAATAATTCATCTTTTCTTGCGAAAACACTTTCAAATTAACTTTTTACACACGTGTAAATGAAACAGTTTACACATGTATAAACAGTAAATTTACACATGTGTAAAAACAAAATTATTTTCGTATACGTTTGAATTTTTATGCGTAAATTGTGTTTTTGAGATTGTATTTTAGTAATAAAGATAAGTGTAAAAAGAAATTTTGAATTTGAATGGTTTTAGATGTCGTTCTCACAGTTCGCACGAAATATAGGTGTTCTCAAATTAACTTTCCCCTATTTATATATATATAAGTATATATATATATATATATATATATGTATGTTATTATTGTTATGGTGTAGCTTAGATCCTAAAGCATATTAATAGCAATTGTAGTGTTTAGTTGCATTTGAATGTAAATAAGGCATCAACTTTACTATAATTATAAAAATGTTGCATTTTTTGTTCTATCAACATGATAATGGTTGCATTTGAGTGAAGAAAAAGTTGTGTTTTTATAACTAAAACCATAATAAAGGTTGCATTATAGGATTAAAAAACTTTCATCTCAAAAAAAAAAAAAAAAAAAAAAAGTTGCATTAGATGTAAAAAAAAGGTACATTAGATGTAAAAAAAAGTTGCATATTAAAAATGTTGTAATTGAATAGTAAAAGCAACACTTTAAAAAAAGTTGCATTAGCCCTTAAAAAGGTTGCATAAGATCTAATGCAACTTCGCCTAATGCAGCCTTTGATAAAAAGTTGCATTAGCTTCATTTTCTTGTAGTGTTTTGAGCCACTATGATCAATCTTCTTTCTTTTAAGATCAGGACAATCTCTCTTCAATTGTTTCTTTGAGTTACACAGGAAACATCTTCTTTTGAACTTGTTCTTGGACTTGGTTCTTGAATTTCTTTGACTGAGATTTCTCTAATTTGGCCTTCGGCCTTCCTATTAGAACCAATCCATCTCCACCTTCCTATTTCGAATCTGCTTTTTTCTTCAATTCTTAAGAGTTCAAAGTTAACATCACTTCATCCATTGATAAAGATTATCTTCCATACATCAATGTATCAACAAACAGTGGCGAAGGTTTGTAGGGGCGGGGAGGGGCGGCCGACCCCCCCGGATTTTCGCGCAGAAGTTCCGATTATATAGTATCCGTATAGAAAATTTTGAAAATATAGGGTTTCGACCCCCAGAAACCAGTGACTTCCGAACTCCCGGTGACTTTCGACCCCCCGAACCTTCGGGTCAAGCTTCGCCACTGTCAACAAAGTGATCATAACTTGATGGAAGTGATGTAAGAAAAAATTATAGTGTGGTCTTCATCTTCCAATTCAATCTCTATTTCTTCAAGATCCAATATCAACTTATTGAATTCATCAGTATGATCTTCAAGACTCTTCCCAGGTGCCATATTAAACGTGTATAACCGTTTTTTCATATACAGCTTGTTTGCCAAAAGACTTTGTCATGTACAGAGTCTCCAACTTGGCCCATATACCTGCTACATACATCTCCTTTGATATTTCTCTAAGAACTTGATCACCAAGACTCAAGAGATAATCACACTGTGAGCCTTTGCAAGAATGTCCTCTTCTCTTTTTTCATTCAATCCTTCAGGCATCCTGTTTTCACCCAACAAGGCTTCACTTAAGCCTTGATGTATGTTCAAAAACATTTATATTGATAAACAAATATAAAATAATAAACCACAAATATTTAGATTACTTTATAGATGTACAGAAAATGATTATTTCTTTGATTTCAATTAGATTATGGAGGAAACCTCCATCAGAGAGTTCCAGAAGGTGAAGTGGCTAGATGTATGCATAACCAACTTTCTTAACAACCAGGCATGCTAAATGGATTGAGAGTATATATATGATTTTCCAAAAACAAAAAACAAAAACAGAAAAAAAGATTGAATAGCACATTAAGCGGTCATCATTTGTAGTTCCAACTTAATGGGAAAAACCTTTGGTCTCATAGAATTGCAACACGCGACACAAAAAGTTACTTATTTATTAGGTATAGATATGAATCGCTAGTTTTTGTTCATTTATTAGGAAAAGATATGAATTTGCTAGTATTATTTGTTGACCGAGGTATGGTTCATTTTTGAAACTTTTGAACTGTAAATCACAATTTATGTTACACACTGATTGATTTGGCTATTTGGGTCATAAATTAACCTTCCTAGTTTATAGTCTTTTGATATAAACGTAGTGACGATTAATATATAAGAAAAATGATGAGAAAGATACAACACAAACATTAAAATATAAACTAAAAGATCAAGTGAAAAGTAAAAAGTTTGTAGTTCTTTGTGAATCTTTACCCTTGGCTAGGGACTTTCACATGCTTTCTCTTTAAACACCGAAACAGTTTTACATGTAAAAACATGTATTCTGGCTCGAATGTGGCCCGTAAGGACAGGGTGGCGGCATTGGCATGTAAGGACAGGGAGGCGGCATAATTGGTGGTCCATAAATTGTTGGTTCACTTATCTTCTTTTTTACTTCAACTCCTTTTTCTCATACTTTTCTGTTATGTCTTGAACTGCCTTTTCTGCTTTTTCTGCCCTTTCATAGGCTATTTTCTTGTCTTTCTTCAAATCTTCCAGTTGTGTCATCAAATTATTTATTTGATTATTGTAGACTGAGGATTACAAAAGTAAAATAGCATGAATTACAAAAAGCTTTATAAATTATAACATATACATACAAATAATATTTTAAATTTACTTTTAGGTTTGCTAATTTTAAACTTAAAACTGTAAATTTATAATATTTTAGCCTTGTAGACATGCATGCTTTAGAAATTATATATCCATCTGTCAATTTGTACTAAAATATAAAGTACTTTTCATAATAAATAAATAAATAAAAAGTGTGTGTATACGAAAACTATTTAGGTAATTAGAAATCATTGAAAACCATGTTTTTTTTATATCTTTCATGGTAAAGAAAATGGGAAAGCTAGAACAGATACAATATTAAAATTGTCTCAAAATGTGCGAGTGGTGTAGGATTCAACCCATCTTTGCTTTCAACCTCAGGGATCTTTTGGAAATTCAAAAATCTAACAGGTCTGAGACATGTAAAGAAAAAGGCGCCCCAAGCAGTGATTCTCACAGCATGTTGGGTAATATGGAAAAAAAGGAACGACAAGGTCTTCAAGGGGAAAAACGTAGATTTGTAGCAAATGATGACCGACATTAAATTGCTATCATTTACATGGGTACGAAACCGGGCAAAGCAAGACAATATCGACTTGGAGAAATGGAGAAGGTTTGAGTTTTAGGAACACAATTTTATGGCTATGTAAATTGAGTGTTGTATTATGGTCTTCTAATTAGTGCCTTCCTATTAGAAGAAATGTAAATTTTTTGGGTATGGAATAAAATAACTTTTGCCGTTAAAAAAAAAAAAATTGTCTCAAAATGAAGTAATATGTACCAAATTTGTTACAGCAGCTGCAAGTAAAGGTCACATAAACAGTCAATCCCCCGCCAAAGAAGGCGCCAAAAAAACTGCCAATCAAACTCCCATAGCTGAACTTCCGACCTTTTCCCTTTCTTTTATGGGATTTAGATTTATCGTTGTCATCATCAATATTTGAGTTATCTGCGTCAATTCATGCAGACTTTGTATATTGTTGATGCAATATAAATTAAGTATTTAATCCAAACTATCACCACAACATAACAAGTTTACTTACCCTGATCAGCATACCGGATATAACATTTTCCTAGGTACATATCACCCCAAGTAGATGTCTCACACTCTGATCTCAATCGTCCACTCGCCTCTAAAAGACAATCATGACAATCGCTTAAACTTAAATCTTGTACGCATTGTGCCACGCCTCGAATGCTCCCAAAATCTCCCCCACGAAGTATTGTTCATTCCCACCAACTAGATTTGCCAAGGCATCATCTATACGGTTCAAGACATCTGAATTATACCCTATCGAAGGGCCACATTTCTTACTTACCTCGGTCTTGTCATCGGCCCCAAAAAATGAGGTATCATCGTACTTAACGAAGCATCCTTCTAACTGTATTTGACCACAAGTGGCCATAGGACAAGATGTCTTGAGTTGACTTATAGCACTGGCCACACAATCTTTGCAATTGGGGGAGCTAAGGTCGCCTCTACATTGGAAGAGCCCATACACGTTATCACTTTGTGAAGAGGTTTCGAATTTGTTGAAGTTGTAGACAGAGGCTGAGTCGATTAAGGAAGTAAATAGTGAGTTTACATTCGATTCATAAGGTGTTGTTGATGTGAAGTTAAGTTGAGAGCATTGAACATAGACGTTGGAGTTTGAGGCAGAAACTGATGAATGGGAGAACATGAAAGATAATATGAGGAACGAAAGGGAAAGATTTTGTTGCAACATTTTAGGAGTATATAATCTCAGTTCTATGGTGACTTGTGGCAACTAGCTTCTGAGTCAAAACACATGCATGTATACATCAATATATGTGATATATATACATATATATATGTTGTATGTGTTTTGAGTGTTTCTTTTTCTTTCTTTTTTTTTTTAATACTACATTAGGCAAGACTTTCAAGCCTTGACTACAAATAAAAAAACTAACATAACTAAATCAAATACTGTGTATAGATAGTAGTGTTATTTTCTAAAAACTTAAATTAACTTAAACTAGTATTAACTATTAAGTTACTTTTTGGGGGCGTAAATATGTGCCAAATAGTATCAATGGTACCCCACCGCCGACGACTACCGTATCAACACCCTAAAAAGTTGTATTAATAAGAAACAGAAAACGAAAAAAAAATAAATCGAACGAAAAAGTAGACATAAAAACGTTGAACCATGTAAACGAAACGTAAAACATATAAAACAATAACTAAGTCGATCTAGGATTAGTGCGTTGCAACGGGGTCGTTAAACGGAGAAACGTTGAACCATAAACACATGATGTGGCGTGCTAACTTGCAAAATTCAGACCGAACCTAGGGGGAGTAAATATGTGTCAAACAGTATCAATGGCACCCCACTGCCAACGACTACCATACCAACACTTGAAAAAGTTGTATTAATAAGAAACAGAAAACGAAAAAAGTAAATCGCACGAAAAGTAGACATAGAAATGTTGAACCATGCAAACGAAACGTAAAACATAGAAAACAATAACTAAGTCAATGTAGGATCAACGCGTTGCACACCTAGTGTATTCCCAATTTCATATTACAGTATAAGTTAGTAAATAACGAAAATATGTAAGCTTTGATAGCATGTATGTTTGTGATTCAGTGAGTTGTAGATTACAATCCACAAGTTAGTTTCGAGTAAAATTGACATTGAGGTGCAGATTAAAGTATGTACGTCCGAAAGATGTACTTAGAATTTTATAAAAAAATTATATCTTAAAAGTTATAAGTAGAATACAAAATATTTTTAGAAGTAATTAAAAGCATTAAAGCATTCTTTTATTATATATATATATACTAGTTTTTATTCTGGGAGCGTCCCGGGTTGAAATATCTAATATGATAATATAATTAATGACTTGCCAATATATGATTAATGAATATTATTATTATTATTATTATTATTATTATTATTATTATTATTATTATTATTTATTTATTAAACAAATCTCTGCCATAAGTTATCATATTTTAATATAAAAAAAGGGTAATTGGGTCGGGTATCACTTAATCCAGGCCCGACCCAAACCCACAATTTTTTTTTTAAACTAATCCAAAACCTAACACAATACATGTCGGGTTACAAAAAATAGTCGTTTTTTTCTCCGTTTTTTATATAGCACTATGATACTCGTTGGAAAGATAATAAAACGCTCGTTAATTTGGTGTAATTTTTTTCTTAAAAAAATCTCGTATATAAAAGATATTAGCGTTTAAAAGTTATGGGATGAAACATGAGAGAGAAAATAATAAAGGTTTAATATTTACATTTAGTAGATTAGGTATTTAATAGATTAGGTTAAACCATATTTAAACCATATTTTTTTAATTGGTCTAGAGTTGCCACATCACATCCTATGTGGCATCTCTCAAATGAGAGATTACATAATATTATGACATGTATGATTATTAGCTTTGCAATATATATATATATATATATATATATATATATATATATATATATATATATATATATATAGGGGATGGTTCTGTAGTAAATCCTAAAAATTTGAGAAAACTCTAGTAAACCCTTAAAAAAACCTACTTCCCGAGCTTTTTTTTTTTGAAAAAATTAGGGCATGTAATATACATGTTTTTAAGTGTTTTAAGCCAAAAAAATTAAAAAAGCGCCGAGCGGTTTTTTTTAAAAAAAAATAATAAGTTATGCACCATAACATATGTTAGCTTATTTTTGCACTGGTAACATATATTATGATGCAAAACTTATTTTTTTTTTAAAAAAAAAAAAAAAAAAAAAACCTTCGGCGCTTTTTTGATTTTTTTGGCTCAAAACACTTAAAAACATGTATATTACATGCCCTAATTTAAAAAAAAAAAAAAAAGCTCGGGAAGTAGGATTTTTTAAGGGTTTACTAGAGTTTTCTCAAATTTTTAGGGTTTACTACAGAACTATCCCCTATATATATATATATATATATATATATATATATAACAAAAGAATGCTTTAATGCTTTTAATTACTTCTAAAAATATTTTGTATTCTACTTATAACTTTTAAGATATATTTTTTTTATAAAATTCTAAGTACATCTTTCGGACGTACATACTTTAATCTGCACCTCAATGTCAATTTTACTCGAAACTAACTTGTGGATTGTAATTTACATCTCACTGAATGACAAACATACATGCTATCAAAGCTTACATATTTTAGTTATTTACTGACTTATACTGTAATATGAAATTGGGAATACACTAGGTGTGCTTATTTTTATCCGATAAAAGTTTCATTCGGACATGTCATATACAGTTTTTTTTTGTATCATGGACCAATATCTTCTTAACATCGGTACCGATACCGTTATCATTTTAACAGTTTTCTCACCGTACCAGCATAAGATTAATTGAAAATGAAGTTGTATTCACTATAGAGTATTTATTTGGTAACGTTAGGTCGTTAGCTATAGCAAGTACCGGCACAGTAATGGTACCGTAACGAAGTGAACCGATATGTGTCGAACAACATCAGTACTGATACCGGTATTCATTTATATAGTTTTTGATTCACGTAAAACATTGTGTTTGATAATCTGTTGCCATATTTATTTTGGTTGTTATACCGGAAACCTGTATTGTGCCAAAACAAACTGATACCGATTGAAAGCTGGTTGCAAAACCAAAACAATACTGACTGAATTATCGTCATATCGTGAGTGGGAATGCAAAAAAATTGAAGACCGTCATGATAGACGGCTTTCTACGACTATAGTTAAAACTTAAAAGCTGTAGAAAGAATTCTTTCTTAATACTTTGTAAAGGTTTAGATTTCTATTTTATAATAACAGACGTTAAAAGTATTAATAATATAAGCTTATACTAATAAATATATATAATTAAAAATCCTATTTACTAAGTTTTTAGTGGGAAAGAGTTCCGACTTGATGGCTTCAATCTTTGGAAGTTTCCATTATGCTTTTTTGGAGGTGTGAATTTTTATTTATTGACTTGTAGCCGGGATGGTTCATACTTAGGTACTTATGTTAATGGACAATACTCGTTTTGTTTTCTTTTTATTACATGCTTATGGTCCAGAGAAAAATGTTTAAAAAACGTATTTATTTAACTGAATTAAAAATAATGGATTTATTATCATGTTATGAGTGACAATATAGCAAATATGGGGACTTTTATAGTCAAGTTATATCCTTTTTTTATTATCATAACCGTCAACGAGTTTATAATATATGTATTGCACAATAATTATACGTTTTTATGAATTAGGTCTTTTTCAGCTACACACGTTGCGCGCTTTAATTGTGGTTTTGTGATGTGTACAAACATGAGCTATCATATTCGAATTAGCTAAGGGATCATTAGTAACAACAAATGTAATGGCGAAGATGTCCTAAACTAAATGATCCTTCATTTCCCGAGATTACAAGTTATCTCTTATATCAAATACTTTGATTATAATATGTACTTTTGGTTGTATATATAAATCTTATGCCTCATGCGTGAAACTCCCCCAGGCTTCATGACATAGCTGCTAGGAGCACCTCAAACTTTTCAAAATCAAGGATGACACCCATAATTTAAAGCACTGTTGGTTGGACGAGGATAAGAATAGAACATACAAAAAATAGAGTATATCAAACAAAAACTAAGTACCCAAAACATATTGATAAATATATAGAACTAAGGGGGATGGGGCATCACCAGAATTGGGCACGGGTACTCCACTATCAGTACGGTAACATCGCCGCCACCCGTGTTGGTAGGGTTCATGTGAACCAATTTCTGGTTCTTGTTACCGTGCTGGTATAAAAAAAAACGGTCTTTTTTTATTGACCAATAAATACTTGCCACGTTTTTTTTTTCCTTTGACCGTTTTTTATTTTTTAACCGTTTTTATCTTTTACCCCTATATAAATCATACCTTCACATAAAATTTTGACCGCTTTTACACAACTACATCTTTTAATATGGGTGGTGGTAGTATGTTTCCGAATACGTATCGTCGACGTCGACGATCATCCCCCTTCCCCTCCCCCCCCCCCCCCCCCCCCCGCAACACATCAACCGACCACACACACACACCAATAACACAACCGACTACACACACACACCGACAACACATCAACCAACTACACACCCCGCATTTTAATATTACGAGCCACAAGATCCTGACGATTTAACTACCAAAGAATTGGTTTACGCGCATGATTACGTAATGGCAATAGTACAACTCGGAACAATACGACTTGGAGAATCTGCACGAGTGCCAGGGCGTGTCAATCCTCCTTTAGTGCGAAACCCACAGGTCCCGCTACAAAACCCCCCGGATGAAGATGAAACTGGGGCCGAATACGTAAATAATTCGGATGAAGAAATGTATTGCCCGACACCCGAAAGTGAGGGATATCAATATCACTAGGAGAGGTCGGACGGGCGTGATAGTTATCGTGATGTTTCTTTGCCCGGGTCAATTGCGTATTCTTTCTTTTTTTAGCTATGCTTAAGTAGTATTTTAGTTAGGTTTATGTTTATTTTTAATTAATGTTTTAATTAGGTTAATTATGTGTGTATTTTGAGTGTTATTTTTTTAACGGTTAACTTTCATTAAAAACTAAACAATATCAAACATTAAATACTAAACGTTAAACAAAATTAACCATTAATTATTAAACAAATGACGCAACATTTGCCATGGCGCAAAATGGATGAAGTTAGTCCCATGTGCATGGTAATAGTCGCGGCGTGTGACTTGGATTGCAATGTCTTCTTGAAGATTAGGGTGCCTCTCCATCGTGGCTTCATAGAGGGCGTTCCATCGGATACACCTGGACCAGAGAGCAATCCACTTACTAGCGAGCGAATCCTTGGGGCGGTCATTTGTGCCGGTTATTTCATTGAATATCACCGACACCCGGTTCCAAAATGAAGTTCTCTGGAAATCGGCAGCATGAACCCATGTGTTTCTCACTATCAAATATGCCCTCGTTAACTCGACCTCCTCATTTACATTCCACGGGACCATTTTAACGATACGATTAAAGTATAACCGGTTATGGTGTGTGTTTGGTATTGAAGTTATAGGGTTTTTATAGAACAAAATGTAACGGTAAGAATTCTTGAAGGTTGCAACTATTTAAATTTTAGTAACGGTAAGAAAATTAATTACCGTCTGCAAAGTAAAAAACGGTTACTTTTTTTAATTTAAATGAAAATATAAATGAAAGAGTCAGTGGCGTGCTGTCTCCCAAAAAGTGTTTCAGTTAAGTAAATCAGTGAAATGATGTGACAAGACAGGATTGGTTAAAATCAATTAACTGAAAAAGAAATACAATAAGTGCCTCTTTCCCCATAAGAATCCCTGAGGCAGGCTCACAATCCAAAAGTATTTCTCATTAAAACTTGTTAAACATTACAAAATTTCGACATAAAATTACAAAAGATATAAACACTAAAAGTTGTCTATCTAAAATTACAAAGTTGGAAGTTGCAAGTGGAGGTTGATGGTGGCCGGAAGTTGCAGGTGGAGGTTGATGGTGGCCGGAAGTTGCAGGCGGCGACAGTTGCAGGTGGCGGAAGTAGACGATGATGACCAGAGGTTCACTACAAAAAAAATGCCATTTAGTGATATACAAAAAGTGCCACAAAAAAAAAACAAAAAAGTGCTACTAAAGGGACTTGAAGGAATGTGCGGCACACAAAAAAAAGTGTCACTAGAAGTGCTGACGCTAAAGCCTTTTAGTGACACATTTTCATTCTATCACACAAAGTTTTGTTGGCTTTTAGTGACACTTGTTTTTTGCCACAATATAAAAGAAGACTTTTGTGACACATATTTTGTGCCACTAAAAAGTAATCCTATTTACATATTTATACTAGTTTTAATGACACTTTTTTTTGCCACAATATAAAAAAAAAGACTTTTGTGACACATATTTTGTGTCTTTAAAAAGTAATCATGTTTACATATTTATACTAGTTTTAATGACACTTTTTTTGCCACAATATAAAAAAGACTTATGACACAATATAAAATATAAATAAATGTTCAGTAAAATTGTATATGTAAAAATTATCATAATATACTTCAATAAAAATTCAATCCGAAACATATTTCAAATGTTAGCAAAACATTATGTAATAAATAACATATTCCAAATGCTTGCACGACGAATCTAAACATTCTTTTAGGAGAGAATTCAACTTTCATAGAACTAAGCTCCAAAATTTCTAATGATATATATCCTGCAATTATAAACCATATAAATAAGTATTAGTATTGATTCTATGAAATCTAAAAGTTCTTTAATTTATGAAACTCATTGTTCCTATTCAAAGGAAATCCAGTATAAACAAATCTGATCGAACAACTAACAATTAGAGAAAAAACCAACATATAATTAATAGGCAGCCACTTATAATTTGTCCAAACACCTAACAAGTATACAAAAAATCAACATATTACCTTAACTGCAATGTCAACAAAAAGAGTTATAGATCAATTATCCACATGTATTTCTAGCCCTGTAAAATGGAAAGTTTTGGCTAATCAATTTCAAACTAAGAAGCACGCTCGTTTAATATTACGAAATAGTTAAAAGTAAAAAGTTAATAGTAATTACCATTATCATCATGACTTCTTGAAGACGATATTTCGTTAACTGGTAAAGAGTTATTACGTACCAAAGAACCAATACCAGGGACCTAAAACATATAAATTAAATAAATAATAGTACATAAATATGTAATGGTAAAAGAACAAACAATGGTTCATGCATGTAATTACCTGTATGTTCTTATTGCTAAGAATCGAAGATAGGTTTGCATTTGGGATATGTTCTTGGATGATAACAGCCATAGCATTAACAACACTCGTTAGCTGATCAATAGTTTGTGAATCTTTCAAAGATGTACCACTAGTTTTTTCGGCTGGCATCCTTCCCACTAACCGAACATATCCTCTTTTCTCAGGGCCTTTGACTTTTGAGTAGTCATCATTTGTAAAATCTTCTGGATCACCGGGTGTGGTTGTAGACTCATTGACAATATCTTTTAATGAAGCCTAAACACGTAATAAAATACGTAATCATAGAAAAATTAAACACACCCATGATATATAGGGACATTAAAAGTATATTACCACAACATGAGCAGCTTTATCATTAACGATGCTTCCATCTTTACGAGTGCGAGTTGCGATATACATTTCTCCTCGTGTTGGATATACACCATTATTATTCATTGCCTATAATTGATGTTTGATGGTTAGTAAGGGAAATAAAAACCATAAAATATAATAAATGTCAAAAATAGCTAGAATAATACCATTTCATGAGCAAGTCTAGCAAATGACTTTGTCCCACTCACATGAGGCTCCTTCATCTTTGAGCGGCTCATTCTTTTAACATCACATGTACTTTATGGTAAATGATAAAATAAGACATGATAAGAATTCTTTGATATAATTAGATAATTGTAAATATTGTAAAAGAAATCAAAGTTCCATATCATTGTTACCTGAAATTCCGGAGTGAACCAACGAGTAACAAGTTCTTTAAATTGAGTTGGATTCAATCTGTCGTCAGTCTTAACATGTTGCGCCACGATTTCATCAACAGAAAGGCTTGGATCATAACATGTTTCCTTTAACGAACCTTTCCACGATCTCCATTTTGTTCCCATGCTTTGGAAGATCCAATTTTTAATCTTGTTTGTTTCATTTGGATAAATAACAAATTTTGACTACAAACAAAAATTATATATATTAAGCATACGCCTCTTACATTATCTAGTAGATACATTTTGAAACTTAATAAAGACATATACCTTAACGAGTGAATATTTGGAAATTCAAAGCTTCTTCGTGCTTAAATATTTGGAAATGTTAACCATTTGAAAATGTTATCTCTTAGATACATTAAAGAAGATTAAAAGTATAAAAAACCTAAGGTTCATAACAGGTAACCTCAAATCACCCCAAATATTACAAAGCAACCACACATGTGCCGATATATAACATAATTATCCGATTAACATTTAACATTCATTAAGGAATTATATATGATTCAGAAAAAAAAAAAATAGTAACCTGAGTGGAAACGAGAGATTGATAGTTAAAAGGAAACTTCTTTAGCGCTTTTGAGGCATCAATACATCGATCTTGCTCAGGCGAAACCCCCAAATGCTGAATGAACGGTGGAACCCTAGTTGTATAAGTGTGTGAAAAGATTTGATAAACAAAAAGGTTTTGAGGAAAATTTTTAGGGTCAATAGCGGGAGATTGAAAATTTAGGGAAAAATAGGGAGGGTAACAAAAATATATTCAAGGGTAATAGCGGGATATTTCAGTTTGGGGAATAGGGGTGTACAAAAAGCTCGCGGCTCGAGGCTCGCTCGAAACTCGCTCGAAAAAATCTCGAAAAAAGCTCGGCTCGAAGAGGCTCGTTTTGTAATCGAGCCGAGCTCGAGCCAGGGGTGTTCAGCTCGTGGCTCGGCTCGATGGCTCGACTCGATGTCTCGACATATGACTCAACTCAGGCTTGTGTATGTTAATTAATATATAGATGAAACTAATATATTGGCTCCAAACCTAATTCTAAAATTCAAAATTTGAAAATCCCTCTCATACTACCTATCTACCCCCATCTTTTCATAATAAATAAACCATAATTTAGAAAAAAAAAAATATACATGATTATGTGTAATTTTATTGTTTTTTATTTAATAAATATTTGTAAAAAAAATAAAAAAATATAACGAGCTTGCTCGAGACAGCTCGAGCTCGGCTCGAACATTTACGAGCCGAGCTCGAGCTCGACTTTTCAGCTTGACCAGAAAAACGAGCCGAGCCGAGCTGGCTCGGTTTAAGTTCGAGCTCGAGCTCGAGCTGGGCCTGGCTCGGCTCGACTCGGCTCGTGTACAGCCCTATTGAGGAATCGGAAGAGATCAAAGTTAAATTTTTTTAATTAAATTTAAAATGTTAATTATTTTTATAATATCTTTTATATGTATATGAGTTGATCATTTGTGTTTTATATAATTTTTAGTGTCATACAAAAAGTGTCACTAAACACCTAAATTAGTAGCATAAAGCCTAAA
Organism: Ambrosia x helenae; assembly: GCA_030844895.1. NCBI lineage: Eukaryota > Viridiplantae > Streptophyta > Magnoliopsida > Asterales > Asteraceae > Ambrosia > Ambrosia x helenae. The sequence goes on from CM061231.1 coordinate 121,657,648, forward strand.
TGCCAGTATATGTATTTGTTCAAATAATATGGTATACACAAAGTGTCATTAAAAACATATAATAGTGGCATAAAAGCTAAATGTCACTAAAAGTGTGTGCCACTAAATGGACTTTTTTTTGTAGTGGGTTGGACATGATGCTTGTTTGTATTGTGATTAGTTGGAGGTACGTTGATAGTGTTTGAGAATGATATGAGTCTGTGTTTTTGAAGAATTATGTTTGTTTGAGAAGGAGAAGATTCTAACCATTCGATTAATATTTGATCAGTGGTTATGAGCAGATCTTGCAAAAAGCACATGGATCGACCTTTAGCGGCGACTCTAACACGGGTCGTCACTATTGCTCCAGGTCACCACTAAAAGCTTAATTTCTTGTAGTGATAGAATAGTAGTGTAGATGTTTTGGTTTTATTTGTCATGATGTTCTAAAATTATAAACCAAAGATTTTTTATTTAATTTATATTTTTATTTATTAAATTTAGTTCTATCACGATTTAAATCATTCTAGTAAATACATTAACTTGTTGAAAGAAAATAAACTATTAGGTATTTAGGTTTTGTATTAGGGGAAGGGGCACAAGCCCCATGGTGCCCCGTTCTCCCTTACTGTATAGTATACAAATTAATTAATACGAGGCTGACACATGATAGAACTAAAGATACTAGTAGGAACCCGCGTGTTGCGGCGAGGCTGCATGTTGTTTGGCTGTTGCGTTTGTAGTTTAGAAAAAAATGTTCGAAAACTGATCATTTTGTCAAAATTTTATTTGGCTATCATCATATATATGACAATGAATTAAAGAAACAAAGGTTTAATATTTTGAAAAACAAGCAAGAGTGTACGTACTTTATATTACAGAGAAAGAAATTTGAATAGTGTGCCCCACACATTTCGCATCGAATTAGGTTATTTATCCTGATTTAATTTTGTTCATATTTATTTATGGTGTATAAAAAGATTAAATGGTGGACAAAACAAAAATTTAGGTTACTTTCAAATAAAAAATTAAATATGTTCCTGTTAGTTTAGTTGATTAGTATAAATATACATTCTGCAATTTTTTTTTGCCTTTTTTATTTAGTTTAGTTTATTATTATAGATGTAATATTTTTGCATCGAACCTTCAATCGTCTAACATGCTTGTATATAACAAAAGCCAACCAAAAACACATCTCAAGACCTAGGAAATGCATAATCAAAGTGGATATTGTAAAAATCTATTGGTAGTCACTAACATGATTAAATCTGTGCTGGTTACCAATGGATTCCTGACAAAATTGCAAACGTAATTCTTTAGTTTGATAACATGACAATAGAACTGTCATAATAAAAATATTATTACAATATTAGTAAATATAAAAAATAATATAATTTTCATTTGAAATTAAATGTATCAATAAAACAGGTTGAATTTGTTTTTTCCAACTGGCGTCCAAGTTTAAAAGTGAAAATAATAGTATTCTAAACCCAATTCACTTAAGCATGTTGTAATTCAATTAGGCATGTTGTAATATGTTGTCATCGGTTTTGACAATGTTGACCAATTTAAGCTTTGTTTTGCCATCAAATTTTAACTACTATTAATACGATTATAGATAAAGGTGGTTATCATTAGAGGTGCAAACGATTTGAGCGAAGTTGTCAAAACTAAAAACATCATTTAATAAGTTATTTATCATACAGTAATGGTCTATATGTCACATGGTTATCGGCAAATTATGAATTTAGTTCGTCTACCTGTTTTACTGTAATTTGGCAGTCATGAAATGAAGAATTTAGTCCTTAAATATATAACTAAAGTTTATAGGTCCTCTAGAATGGTTCCTGAGTTTACAAGTCAGTTTCTCAGATAATTTGATCAATTTATATATTGGTAATGATGAACTTTATACTTTGTCTTGATAGCATGAAGAACTCGATTAAGAAAAAAATAAGCACAAAATAATCAACTTTGTTTATTTCCCTTTCACAACACAAACAATAGTTAAAAAAATAACAAAAAAAGTTGAGAAAAGGCCACAAGGACCAAAACTTTTTAATGTAAAGCTAGCCATCGTTTCCTCGTGCCTCTTCTTTCATAGGTATCATCACCTCTTTTCTACACCCCGTCGCTATCTCTTTCTCTCTTTAAAATCTCTGCCAATTCCTGTAACACCCCAACCGATGGCGAAAACATCGGGATGTCACGTATTGATGATTGTTCAGTAGCTCATGGTAAACAATAAATTTCAATAATTGATTTAATTACATTATATACAATTGCTCTACAAGAATTCGTACATCAAAATGAATAATACTAAGTACACATCTTCAAGCATTAACTCAAATCTTCAAGCAAGCTATAACCTGAAACATGTTAAGTTTGAAAATATTTTGGGTCAACAAAAGTTGGTGAGAATATATAGGTTTTCGAATATAATAGATAACAATAGTTTGTACAACAATCACAGTTGTATAATGATAGGGTATGAGTCCGACATGTAACAATGCGTCTTTTGTACAATCAAACCTTATGTCGACTGAGACCTAACTCGCAAGTTAGTAAAAGTGTAACTGTTATCGATCATCCCTGAATTTATGCGGGGGGTGGGTTTGTCAGACCTATAGCGCTATAATCTAAACAGGCGGCTTGATCAATGTTAATGATTGTACTGTGTCTTTTTGTTACAGTCAAATGATAGAATGAGTAAATGATAGTGTAATTGAATCACAAGTTTCAACAATGTAAGAATGAGTAAATGATAGTGTATACAATGTTTAAACATGTTTCAGCCCAAAATGTAAAACAGAAAAAGGGGCTATGTAAACTCACCTTAGCAAATGTTAAGTCTCGTGAAAATAGAATAAGTATAGCCCAACGATGCCAAGTATTACCCTATAATTAAGGTAACTAGGTATTTAACCTGCCACGCGTTGCGCCGGCATCAATCAATTCGTTGCGGCGGTGACAATACGATTTACAAAAATAAGCAAGCATTCAACGTTTCTTAGCTGAATATATGTATTTATAAAAAATTAAGAGCTTTAAACTACGCTACAAGTCAAAACATATTCCAATATCATTTCATGTAAACGCCAACTGTTTCAAAATTTAAAACATACAACCTTTCTCTTATGCTTTCCTTTCTCACTCCTCTCTATTCTCTTCAATTGTTTCTTTCTTCTTACCATCTTCATGTGTTGGTGTTGCTTCTACTCTTGTTTTTCGTTTTACCCCTCTTCCCCTCGTCCTAAAGTGGCGCCACCTGCTATTGCATTACAAATGTACAATACGTGCCAATATCAGTTTTGTTGAACAAAACATTTGTAAAGTTGAGAAACTTATAAAAAAATATTCAGAATAGTCATGTATAGTGGTGCCACTGACAATTCATTCACATTTTCACCATGCATCAACTCCTATATACAGTTTCACAACTCTGTTTGGAAAGCGTAAAATTTGATTAAAGGTAAAATATCATCCAATCCATTCGTACCTTTGTTCTTAGTAAAACTTCTAAAACCATTAAATCCAAGATTTAATCCACATAAAAATGTAAAATAATATAAGAATATTATGTATAACGAAAGGTGATATATGATATATAGTATGACACTTTACGACACTTTTGGAATAATGCAATTTCAAAGTGGAATAATAATCAATTTGACATTAAATAGTCAAACTATAGCATTCACAAATACACCTCAAATAATTATGAACAATCTAACTAAATCAAATCATGGTTAGTAAAACAAACCTGCAAACCTGTGTTCATAAGACAGCAAGCCTTTGGTCCTACAAAATTGGATTAGTACCAACTCAAAGTAAGTCTTAATGTTCTACATTTATACAAACATAGTTAGTGGGCAGTATAAGCTTTCAAGTTTCTAATTAATGATAATCATTCTTAGCTAAACTCAAGTTTCTAATTTTTTTAAACAAAACTTCATAAAAACAAATTTGGCTAAAGGTGCTAACCAATTTCTAACAAATAACAATTACATGAATGATAGTGGAACTTTTTTCCACTCATCCCACCGAATACATAAATCCGAGGTTCTAATTACACTATAGATTCAGTTGCAAAGCCATTTATATTGCCTTGCCGGCAAAAAGCTCCATCTTAATAAAGCCCAAGCCAAAGCCAAAGCCACCCGTCATATTTAGTTGAAATTTTTCGTAATCAAAGACACGATAAAAACAAATAAAAAAAAGACTAAATCGGAAAAAAAGGGTAAAACTCAAATATTTGAAGCTGGAAACGTCAATTGTTAGTTGCTAAATACGCTATACACAGAATCAAATAAAACATCAGATGATTAATAAATTAAACATAATATAATTGCATAATAAGTTGGAATCAATCACCTTAGGGGTTGTTATTTGTGTAATGGAATTTAAAAGCAAAAAGAGATCGTTTTTATAGAAAGAAAGCTCAGGCTTGTTTTGTGGTAAGTGGTAACGAGTCTTGTCTTCCATGAAGCCTGGATGTAGCTGATGCCTGTATTTGGCCTGTTTTCATGATTTACCAGCTTTTTATGACACCTTCATAGAATGCTTTAAAAGGCTGAATATGGTGTTAGCAATAATCTTACCTTTGGATGCCATCTTTCATATTGACAAATGCAATGTTTTGTCATTGTGTGACCTGTTTTTTGAGGGGCAACAGAATTGGATCTGAAACCAAACGGGTTGAGAAACGACATAACGTAACATGCTTCAAAGTATGCATTAGTTTAGTGTACATTGTTACAATTCCAAAGAACCATACTCATATAATTTGAAAAATTTAGTTGGTGCGAATCGGGAACAGATAATGCTTTAAATGTTTATCATAAACGAAACCAGAGCACATTATGATGAAAACACACAAATGAAAAAGTACAAGAATATAACCTTCAATTTGCAGGATTCAACTATCTGGAAGACCAAAACATCCCCTTCAAGCAATTAATGTCCAACTGCAAAGTTTCTCCACCTTGCACTAAGCCCAAACCTATAAGCGATGAATTTGAGATTAAATTGCTCTCCATCTTCGTCTTTGATTACGATCAAAGAGTCTTGTTTTGACAAATACGATCTGCAAAAAGGCAGCGGAAGGCCCTGCCATCCATGGTGTAAGTTGTCACATTGCGTATGAAGTTGGTCTATTTAATAAGTAAATATATATCAAATTACCATCCAAAAACAAATAGCAACATGTGATTTGAGCATTGTTTTTATAAAGCTAGGGTACTCATTTCCAAGGGCCGATTGAACCTCTCTTGCTGGAGCAATAGTTTGTAAGATTTGCTCTAGAGTCTTAGAATCATTAGTGACATTTTCTTTTCCCCCACTGCATGTAAAATTTAGTAAATATATTTTATCGAATGAAGAGATGAAATGTTTGAAGACAAACTGACCTCAAACGCTTTCTTGAAGGAACATGTACGGCCTGCACATAAGAAAACTAATCAATTTGGTCATTTGTTCATGATTTTTTTTATATATTTTATGATTTTTATCTGAACCACTTTAGTTACCACACGTATATGGATTACTAATATGGATTAGCTCAAATAATAAAAATATAGATATTATTATGTATAAGATCTTACCTGAAAGCTTAAAACACAGCGATTAACCAAGAAACCTAAGAAACATCTAAAACAATAAAAAAAACACCTTGCTTGGAGATGACATAATTTGAAACCTTATTTCATCAACTCAAATAGAATCAACCTCTTCATGATCACCATATCATCATAGCAAATCGAGCAGTTCATCTTCATCACAAAAACCTACAAACATGAAAAGTAAATCAATTAATACCAACAAACCTAATGTCGGTAAACCGAAGTGAGGGTAAAAGTGGAGCAATCACACACAGATAACCGAAGTGATGACCGGCGCCACATCTGCTCCGCCGTCGCCGCCACTACAACACCCCAATAAAAAAATATTAGGTCTTATTAATTGAAAGAATGATGAACTAAAGGTGTAGTGGTTTTCAATTGTTCAAAGTAGCCTGATGAAACGGTTTACTCAATTGTAACTTAGTTGAAGTGGCCTGAACCCTAGCATAATCAGTGTAACCCTAACCTTAAAAACTACGAAATCAAGAAATAAAGATGAATAACACGAACAATCAGTTTAAAAAATTTAAGGTACGATGATTCATTTACCTCGATCTGATTTAATTAGATCTTCTTAGTTGCCGGTGGTGGGAAAATACTAAACAGGGTTTATTTGAAGAGGTTTTGTTATAGAGAGAGAAGGGGAAAAAGAAAAGAGCAAGAGGTGGTGGCAACTTGCAGAGCTAACAACAGGCAGCTTGCTCTAAATTCATACACGCGTCCAAATCACAGCAAGAGCGAGGCCACCTGTCCCACTTAAAATTGGCCAACCCTTTTCAAACAAAGAACAAAAAAAAACTGGTAGTTGGAATCGAACCCAGGCCAAACACTTATAAGACAAAGCATTACACACCACACCAACAACACAAGATGTTAACATAATTGAAAAACAACATATTTATCAACATACAAATGAGACAAAATGAAAAACACTATTCATTACCTTCACTTATTAATATAGTATAATAAATAGCCTAAGTCTTTCTAGTCTACAAGTATTTTCTAGGGTTTCGAATTTGGGGATAGATATACGTTTGATTATTAATTAAATTGTTTATTAAATAAAAGAAATTCGATAAGTAAATAAAAAAAAGTCTTTTTGTAGGCTTTTGATTAAGGGTGATCACGTTAATAGGTTTTAAGTATGAAAATAATTTTTATAAAATTATTTTCTTAAAAATAGAATATTTAGTCTATTTATTTCTATTTTGCCAAAATATAACTTTAGTATCTAAAAATATTAAAATTTAAGAATTTTTAAATTAAAATTTGTATTTCTGTTCTAAATGGACAGGAATAATTTATATAAAATTTTGGTGCAAAAATACTGAAAAATGAATTTATTATGATTTATTTATGATTAAAATAACAATAATCGATTAAAAATATTAAATAAATGATTTTTCAGAAATAAAAATCATTTCTGGAATATTTATGGTTTTATAAGTTTAGGAAAATTTTTGTGGGATTTTATAAAATCGTTTTGATATTTTTATAGAATTTTATAATTATATTTGAATAAATTTTAATATTTATTATATATAATAAATAAATGATTTTTGAAAAACTAAAAATTGGATAATAAACTTTATCATAAGAATAACTAAAAATAATTTTTGTAGAATTTATAAACCACCATAACTATTTTAAATGTAATTTATAATACAAAAGAAAATAAATAAAAACGCAAAAGAATTGCAGCTTATGGGGGTCGAACCTGGGCCCTTGGCCGGTTCACAGTTTTAAACAACGAGGGTTTCACCAACTAATCTGTGGATCAGTTGGTGATTGCTTTAAGACTGATTTAAATAAAAATGATACCTGCGAAGTGTTATCTTCCCCAAATAAACCCTGGAATTCTAATCCGATTAAACACATGATCAAATCGTAATTAACCATAGGAGTATCAATGACCAAAGGCCGATTAACATACAACAACAAAGAATTAGACTCATACCAGTTTTATTGCCCTCTAATCGCGAGTCAACCCCGAAGTCAAAGAAGCTTCAATTAGACGCAGAAAATGATTGATTTGTGCGATTAATGTGTACAGAATTTGGATTCGTCATGGTCTGAATAGAGTTTGAGGATCAATTTATATTGTGGTCAGGTTTATATGAGAACTTAGAAGGTTGACTCGTCAAGGTGTCAAGACGCGTTAATCACGATCTGTAACCACGTCATGAAGTTAATTGTGATATGGTTATGGCCGAAAATCATGTGGCGGTCACATAATAATCAAAATAACTTCCGGAAATAGTTTGATGGCGCGTCAATTAAGGGTTTTTAGGAAGTTTGACTTTGTGGGTCTTGATTTGGATGAACACGCCTTAATATATATATAATACGAATCAGATTGAAACCAAAACAGGACTTTGGTCTAGTGGTTGTGCACGTTTGTGTTGTTTCTGGTCCGGTCGCTGACCCGGGTTCGAATCCTGTGAATGACTCTTTTTTTTTTACCAATAGACTGGTTTGGGCTGGGTAATATGGGCTTGGGTTAACATGGGCTTAGGTTAACAAAAGAAAATGGGGTGGTTTTGGTAGGACTTTGTTATGGTTAAAAAAAAAAATTCTACAAGTATATATGTTTAAATAAACATTATAATTTTTGATATTCTAAAAAAAAATCTGATCATTTTATTATTATTATTATTATTATTATATATTTATATATATATATATATATATAAGTTGTTTGTTAGGAAAATAAAGACTCAAGCACATTTGTATAAAATTAATGATAAAGATGTATAAAATAAGGGCTTTTATGTATAAAAATTTGGGGAAAAATTTTTGCGATGTTACAGTCTCCCCTACTTTTGGAAACTTCGTCCCAAAGTTTATTGAAAACACAGGGTTGAAGGGGATTGGGTAGAAATTAGGACAAGTGTGATCTGGAATATTTTGTGTTAAGGCACGACATGAATAGAATAATCTGTTTCGAATAGTTTGGGAAGAGGTTTTTTATCTGTGAGTTTAAGGGTAGGATTAGGTGTGTCTTGAAATCGCAAGGAGAATAAGAATCTAGCAAAACACTAACTTAAGTTTTAGGAATTCAAAAAAAATGCATGAGTTGATAAACAACCAGGTAACTAGAGTTTACATTTGGTTATCTACCGAAACCTTGATAGAATTTCACACTACCTTAACGTACATGTAAACTCATGATTACGTTCCGGACCGCAATCACCAATTTACCTTACATTAGGGTTTTGTGTCCTTCTATTACTCTAAACACACATGTAAGTAATTGCAGAAATAATCATGTGGTTGAACCTTTGTATTTAACGAGTCCAACTGTTGAGCAGGAAAAAGACTCCTACCAGTTAGTGAGCAGGAACCTCTACCGATTGTTGAGCAGGTTCGATAACCTCCACCAGTCGTTGAGCAGGTTGTAGGGCCTCTCCCGACTATTGAAAAGGCATGATGACCTCTACCAATCGTTGAGTAGGTTATTTGGTACTCAACTAACTGTTGAGCAAGTACTTCATCCTCTATTAAGTGTAGCAATTATTACACACATAAATTGCAAATTGATAATATGTTTATGTAAGCAAGTTTATAAGTATAACGAGTATAGTATGTGAGTTGTAGTTGTATAGATTTAGATATTGATAAGGCAATTAGTTCACATTCAAACAAGCATGCATCCAAGTGTTATGGTCATACTATATGAACAACCCTCAGACAAAAAAAATTTCAATACTAGAATTTATTACTTGAATCAAAAAGCGTCAATACATAGAATAAAAAGCAAACAACATTCAAATGGTGGGGCTTGCTGTTAAGTAGCTGGAGGGTCTTGATCTCGGTTTAGTTTAGGGCATTGGTTACGGAAGTGATTTGGGTCTCCACATTCATAGCACTGACCATAGTTGTATCGATTAGGATTAGCAGCCTAAGCAGGGTTGGTTTGTTGGTTGGTATTAGGGTTTGGGGTCTCACGACATGTGTTGACCAGATGGCCATACTTACCACAATTGGTGCACAAGCGACACGCTGAAGCAGTGGGATGATGTCGCTTGCATGTGTTACACAATGGAAAGTTTCCTGTATAAGGTTTCTTGTTAGAAGCTTGTGTAGTGAGGTTTGCATCAGGATCCCTGGTCTTACGCTTCTGGTTCTCAGTAGTTACCGCGGGTACAATACTTGCTTTCTCGCCTTTCCGAACTAAGGTCCCGTTCTTTACGTGATTGTCAGTTAAGGTAGCTGCTAGACGCTTGGCCTCTTCGAGGGTTGCAGGGTTCCTTCCCCATACCGTGTCCTGAATCTGCATGGGTAAACCACCGATATACTTCTCGATGGCTACAGGTAGGGGAGTGACCTTATGGGGCAACAACAGACTGAGCTCATGGAAGCGGGTATTATAAGCAAGGTTTTCCCCACTATCCTGAGCAAGGTGTGGAACTCGTCCTCTAATTTCTTGACCTCATTACGTGGGCAAAACTCAACTTTCATTATCTCATTGACTTGATCCCAAGTCATAGCAAGTGCAACTTCAGCTCCACGGTGCGCTTTTCCTCATTCCACCAAGTGAGTGCTCGTTTGTGAAGAACACTCATAGCATAACGGACCTTAAAGTTATCGGGACACTCACTGTTAATGAAGGTATTCTCAATACCCTCGAACCATTGTAGGAGACCAGTAGCTCCTCCATCCCCACTGAACTTAGGAGGATTACAGGTATTAAAGTGTTTGAGAGTGCAGACTGGGAGACCATTCCCGTTTCCATTCCCGTTCCCATTGTGATTTCCGTTGCCATTTCCATTTCCATTGCCGTTTCCATTCATTTGGATGACTTGAGCCAGTAAGTTAGGAACCAGAGTTGCGATCTGTTGCGCCATTTGTTGGGAAATGATCGCAGCCAGTTGGGCATCACCTCCATTGTTGTGGTTAGTGTCGTGGTTATGGTTGTGGTTGCTGCTTCCTTCCTCATGATTGTCACCATTGTTAATGCGAGTGCTGCGACGTGGAGGCATGATCTGTAAGAGACACAATGAAATGAATGAGGTAATATAAGGAATGTAATCATTTATCCATTAATTAAAACGAATAAACGAAAACGTTGACTTATCAAAGATTCTAGATTCTAATAACATAGTGAAGACATGCTTTAGCCTATAAGTGAACACTTATCCCGAGAATTCCCAGGTAGGCATCCGGGTCCCTCGTCTGATTGGGATATATGCGCAATGCCAGCCTAGACAGAAAACTCAGAATACAGGCGTTAACCCTTCCAGATTGCACATGTTCATTATTAAAATCTCGAACTTCGACGAGGTCTCAAGGTGGTTCAGGCTAAACCTGAGGATTTTGTCCTATTAGTCTAAGAGTAGATCCAGAGATGGAGAGCAATCTTCTTGTAGGGATTAAAGTAGGGATAAGAAGTAAGAGGGAGATAGAGAATAGAAACAAGTAAGGTTGCAAGTAAAAGGAGCAAGTACTGATTATAATCCTATGGTTATAGTCTAGATTATTTTTCAAATAACCTAATTCCCTATAACCGTGGCTCTGATACCAATCTGTAACACTCCAACCGATGGCGGAAACATCGGGATGTCACGTATTGATGATTGTTCAGTAGCTCATGGTAAATAATAAATTTCAATAATTGATTTAATTACATTATATACAATTGCTCTACAAGAATTCGTACATCAAAATGAATAATACTAAGTACGCATCTTCAAACATTAACTCAAATCTTCAAGCAAGCTATAACCTGAAACATGTTAAGTTTGAAAATATTGTGGGTCAACAAAAGTTGGTGAGAATACATAGGTTTTCGAATATAATAGATAACAATAGTTTGTACAACAATCACAGTTGTATAATGATAGAGTATGAGTCCGACATGTAACAATGCGTCTTTTGTACAATCAAACCTTGTGTCGACTGAGACCTAACTCGCAAATTAGTAAAAGTTTAACTGTTATCGATCATCCCTGAATTTATGCGGGGGGATGGGTTTGTCAGACTTACAGCGCTATAATCTAAACAGGCGGCTTGATCAATGTTAATGATTGTACTTTGTCTTTTTGTTACATTCAAATGATAGAATGAGTAAATGATAGTGTAATTGAATCACAAGTTTCAACAATGTAAGAATGAGTAAATGATAGTGTATAAAATGTTTAAACATGTTTCAGCCCAAAATGTAAAACAGAAAAAGGGGCTATGTAAACTCATCTTAGCAAAATGTTAAGTCTCGTGAAAATAGAATAAGTATAGCCCAACAATGCCAAGTATTACCCTATAATTAAGGTAATAAATAGTCTAAGTCTTTCTAGTCTACAAGTATTTTCTAGGGTTTCGAATTTGGGGATAGGTATACGTTTGATTATTAATTAAATTGTTTATTAAATAAAAGAAATTCGATAAGTAAATAAAAAAAAGTCTTTTTATAGGCTTTTGATTAAGGGTGATCACGTTAATAGGTTTTAAGTATGAAAATAATTTTTATAAAATTATTTTCTTAAAAATAGAATATTTAGTCTATTTATTTCTATTTTTGCCAAAATATAACTTTACTATCTAAAAATATTAAAATTTAAAAAATTTTAAATTAAAATTTGTATTTCTGTTCTAAATGGACAGGAATAATTTATATAAAATTTTGGTGCAAAAATACTGAAAATGAATTTATTATTATTTTATTTATGATTAAAATAACAATAATCGATTAAAAATATTAAATAAATGATTTTTTAGAAATAAAAATCATTTCTGGAATATTTATTGTTTTATAAGTTTAGGATAATTTTTGTGGAATTTTATAAAATCGTTTTGATATTTTTATAGAATTTTATAATTATAATTGAATAAATTTGTAATATTTATTATATATAATAAATAAATGATTTCTGAAAAACTAAAAATTGGATAATAAACTTTATCATAAGAATAACTAAAAATAATTTGTGTAGAATTTATAAACCACCATAACTATTTTAAATGTAATTTATAATACAAAAGAAAATAAATAAAAACGCAAAAGAATTGCAGCTTATGGGGGTCGAACCTGGGCCCTTGGCCGGTTCACAGTTTTAAACAACGAGGGTTTCACCAACTGATCTGTGGATCAGTTGGTGATTTCTTTAAGACTGATTTAAATAAAAATGATACATGCGAAGTGTTATCTTCCCCAAATAAACCCTAGAATTCTAATCCGATTAAACACATGATCAAATTGTAATTAACCATAAGGGTATCAATGACCAAAGGCCGATTAACATACAACAACAAAGAATTAGACTCATACCAGTTTTATTGCCCTCTAATCGCGAGTCAACCCCGAAGTCAAAGAAGCTTCAATTAGACGTAGAAAATGATTGATTTGTGCGATTCATGTGTACAGAATTTGGATTCGTCATGGTCTGAATAGAGTTTAAGGATCAATTTATATTGTGGTCAGGTTTAAATGAGAACTTAGAAGGTTGACTCGTTAAGGCGTCAAGACGCGTTAATCACGATCTGTAACCATGTCATGAACTTAATTGTGATATGTTTATGGCCGAAAATCATGTGGCGGTCACATAATAATCAAAATAACTTCCAGAAATAGTTTGATGGCACGTCAATTAAGGGTTTTTAGGAAGTTTGACTTTGTGGGTCTTGATTTGGATGAACACGCCTTAATATATATATATAATACGAATCAGATTGAAACCAAAACAGGACTGTGGTCTAGTGGTTGTGCACATTTGTGTTGTTTCTGGTCCGGTCGCTGACCCGGGTTCGAATCCTGTGAATCACTTTTTTTTTTTTTTTTACCAATAGACTTGTTTGGGCTGGGTAATATGGGCTTGGGTTAACATGGGCTTAGGTTAACAAAAGAAAATGGGGTGGGTTTGGTAGGACTTTGTTATGGTTAAAAAAAAAATTCTACAAGTATATATGTTTAAATAAACATTATAATTTTTGATATTCTAAAAAAATCTATTCATTTTATTATTATTATTATTATTATTATTATTATTATTATTATTATATTTATATATGTATAAGTTGTGTGTTAAGAAAATAAAGACTTAAGCACATTTGTATAAAATTAATGATAAAGATGTATAAAATAAGGACTTTTATGTATAAAATTTGGGGAAAAATTTTTGCGATGTTACAATTCCTTCTTTTTTTCTTCAACCCCATCATCAACTCTATTCTCCAACTTAACTCACAATCAAAAGTTGAAGCATTACCAAAAACAATAGTTTGTGGTGCCGGTCGAAGGTGTGGCAACATCCCGTTTACAATTCAAGAATACGGTACAATGAGGCGGTAAGTGTGTGCGGTGGTGGTGACATGAGGTGTAGTCGTAGGTTGTTATGGTGGGTTTCGTCTTGCCGGATTTCGGTCTGAAAACGTAGAGAAAGAGATAGAGAGAGAGAGAGTCGAGAGTTATTAAGGTTGTTTGGTGGTGTGAGTGTTAGGTTTTAAGCTCAATTGTTTGGTGGGTCCACGCTGGAGCGGTGGGGTGGGGTAGGGCCCGTCATTGCACCAGACTATTGTCTAGACGGGCGCGATGATCTTTGTCGTGCTCTGAGAAAGAAAGTCGCCTTCCAAAAAAAATGTTTCCTATCGGTTACACAATGATTCAATTGTAATAGTTGTGTTGAGTGAATTGTAATAATTTTCATATCCGTTTCATCCAGTTAAGATATGCAGGAGGGTAAAAGACTTTTAAATTTTCTCCCATGTTGGTTGTTTGTTTATATATACTTATTATGCTACATAGGATGTGAGACAGATAAAAGAAATTATCTACGTTTTACTTGAAACTAGCAGGAACCCGCGCGTTGCGGCGAGGCTGCACGATGTTTGGCTATACATAATTGGTATATGTTTAGCTTTAAGACTTGGACATGTAGCTTTAAGTCTTGTTTTATTGGTAAAAATAGATAACCATAGAGGATATAGTAATATAGTGATGATACTACTACTACTGCTACTGCTACTGCTACTGCTACTGCTACTGCTACTGCTACTGCTACTGCTACTGCTACTACCACTACCACTACTACCAAACCACCACTACCACCACCACCACCACCACCACCACCACCACCACCACCACTACTACCACTACTACCACTACTACCACCACTACCACTACCACTACCACTACCACTACCACTACCACCACCACCACCACCACCACCACCACCACCACCACTACCACTACCACTACCACTACGACCACTACGACCACCACTACCACCACTACCACCACCACCACCACTACCACCACTACCACCACCACCACCACCACCACCACCACTACCACCACTACCACTACTACCACCACTACCACTACCACCACTACCACCACCACTACCACTACCACTACCACTACCACTACCACTACCACTACCACTACCACTACCACTACCACTACCACTACCACTACCACTACCACTACCACTACCACTACTACTACTACTACTACTACTACTACTACCACCACCACCACCACCACCACCACCACCACCACCACCACTACGACTACCACCACTACCACTACCACCACTACCACTACCACTACCACTACCACTACCACTACCACTACGACCACCACCACCATCACCACCACCACCACCACTACTACCACCACTACCACCACTACCACCACTACCACCACTACCACCACTACTACCACTACTACTACTACTACTAACAAATAAAAATATGGTAAGACAATTGATATGAGTTTGAAAATTATATATATTAGTTGTTAATAACGTAATTGATATGATTAAAACAATTGTGTGTATTCATGCGTCCAAAAATAGCAAAACAAAAGTACAAGCATTCATTGGTTAAAGTTGAAAGACTGACACATATACTTGAGATACAATCTATTATGTCACTGGTATTTAAAATAGTTGATGTCCAATCTATGAAGGGATATGTAGCAAGATTGTAAAGAGGGTATGCTGGATTGTATAACCATTTAAGTTTAACATCATCAATGTTAAAAGAAGAAACATAGCAATAGTAAAGCTCCCTTTAAATTACCTTGGACCTTTGCAAACTAAAGGGAAAAATAATTACTAAAGAAATCTAATGATTTAAACTAATAAGACAATCAAGAAAAATTGTATATTTGTGGCATCAGTAAGTAACCTTGCTCCCCTAAATAGGATACTCTAAATAAATGCCCAACTTTCAACCTAATTCCAAGTTTATAGTGTAATTTAATTTATTCTACAAGTTTTAAATCTTTTTTATATCTACTTATACTTTATATGGTTACAAATTACAATATAAGAATATGACGGAAGTGTCGGTTTGCATTAAAAACCTCTATTTCTTTGTTTGCCGAGTCCCCCAAGGCATCCGTTAGAATAACATCCAAGGAGAAGTTCCTACGACATGATGCCTGCATTGATGTAGTTAGTAACAACATTTGAAATACTAATGAAAAGAAAGAACTTTGATTTAACATAGCAAATATATGTAAAACCTAATAAGCTTTACGCACAAACAACCTAAGAAGCTATATGTACAACCTAAAGAATCTAAAAAAAACATAAATATCAGTAAGAAACAAAATCAAAAGTGGAAAAAAAATAGAAAGATGAGAAAATAGGCTGGTAAAAATGTAATAAAGCGAATAGGGTTTTTCCAAAAAAAGATAAGGAAGCGCCACTCTAAATTGAAGAGGACTCTCAACATCTCAGCTCTAGAATATACTTGTTATTATGTAGAAGATGAGGTTTTTATAGGGGAGCATTGAATTGGGTTAAAAACCATTGGTAATTAACTTATACAAGCATTGAATTAGGTGTTTCATTCACAAAGGTGTGTATTAGAGATATGTACTATTATCATTAAAAGTTGTACATAGGGGCATAAAAGAAAGAAATGAGGTAAAAGTTAGAGATTTGTAAAGACACCTTTGGACTCCCATCTTAAAATAGAGATGATTTTACTATTTTGCCCATCTAGAATGTATTATATAGTAGTATAGATATTATACATAAAAACACCATATACAAATGTTATCTCTAACCACAAAGTAAGCCGTTAAAATTAATAGCGGCTATGTTTCTTATATTTTAGGAGGATGATGAAAACTCAATTTATTTGATACTAGTGGGGTGTTCGCGCGTTGTGGCGGAGAACACAACACTTTAATTAGTGATTTTAAGGGTGTGTACAAGTTGTTGTTCGGTTCACTTTGGTTCTGAGCCATAACAAAAACCAAAACTTTCGATTAAAATATTTCAAAACCCGATTGGTTTCAATTATTCATTTGTTCCCGTTTGGTTAATCAGCTATGAACATCGGTCCAATTGGTTTTCAATAAATAACCAAAAATTTTACTTGAGCGGGAAATGTGGACTTGAGTTGAAGTACTCAATAAGAAGAACCCATTATTATTAATTAATTAATTTTTTTTTGTTATTGTCTACTCCTTTATATGAATATTTCTTAATATCTTTGTTCAAAATTCATTATAAACATAATCTTTCTTCTCCGATCATAGAATCCAGTGACAGTATAGTTTAAGATCAGATAAGCCATACGTAGTAATTTTAGAATTCAAATCGTTACTTTATGATTAAAAACACAACTTTCGTTATTGATCGATTTCTCAATTTCTATATAGTATTATCAGGTTTATAAAAACTTTAACTTTTATAAAGTACCTAATTGTATATAAAAAAGATTATAACAAAACATGTAGTTTTATGAATTATTATTATTTTTTATATGTGTTCTAATTAATGTGTTTAAAATAATTGTAGAATTGAATGTCATGAGGTCTCATAAACATCTCATGACTCTTGATTACCTTTTGATTAAATATGGTGTTTAAAAGACAATTTTACCCTCAAAATGTAGTTATTATATGCATTGTTTGTTGTATTATAAGCAATTAAACTTATACCTCTTAAAATTTAAGAAGTCCTTGTCAAATGCTTTATAATATAGTATAGATATAGATATAGATATAGATGAGGCTTCATAACTTTAATCTAGTTGAGGCAAATTGTCATAGGTAATAGTTAAAAATATGAAAAATTGCATAAACTCAAATTAGTATCAGAAATGAAGTGAATTTACTATTAGTTATTAAGCTAAGCATTTAGTTGTATCAATTTTGTCTCATCAATTTAGTGAAATTACAATTTTAGCCATGTAAATGAATATAAAATGACTAATATGCCCATCCAGAACCTATTATATAGTAGTATAGATTAGAAAAGAATTATTTGTTAATACTATAAGTTTTTTTTGTTCGCCAAATAAAATGTCACCTTGGTGCGTATTTTTTTAGGTAATTCTATTAATTTCATTTAAACAAAATACGAAAGTTACATCAAAATAGAAGGCAGACGGGCAACAAGTTGCGCCGCCACCTCTTTCTGAATTGCGAACCATAGTCTACCAAAGACAAATCCTTGCCCCCCGAGATGAACTATTGCTGTGGACGACCCGTTGGACCCTGGTCAAGAAACGAACAACTTCTGGCGCTAGGGAGCCAAAGGTATCAAAGGCCAAAGGGATAAAAACATGTTGGTTCTCTACACAAGCTTTAGCATGCTTATCTACTTTCTTCGATTCCGCATTTCTCGGTGTTTGCCCAGCTACAAACCCTGTTTCCCTTAACCCAACCAAAGGAGATACCCATGTGAGGTCCACGCAAGCATGTTTCCCCCTCTCCCAACCAAAGACAAGCAGATCTGCTAGTCGCATGATGGATCTCCCTTCCGTAGGGTCTGTGAGAAAATTTAGAGGGGCCTCCTTTTTGGCAGAAATCCCAGCTCTTCTCAGGATGTCCCACAAAACGTCCCACACCCAGTCATGCCGGTATTTGAACCCAGGGAGTTCTTTGCAATGAATTGCGTGCTCCTCATATTTATCTGTGCAAGCTTTATGGCAGATGGGGCACGTTTCATCTTCCGGATACATAGGGATCATCAACCGATACTTGAGTATGGCCTTGTACTCCACTACGGACATGCATTGTCCCAAACCCTCAATCGGGATAACGGTCAAAAAATCCTGAGCATGAGGACCCTTTAGGCATTCAATCACCGCCTTCTGGCGGGAGGACAACTCAAACACTTCTCCCAGGCTCTGAGCAGTTTTGCTAAATAGAGCATTCGCCAAAGTTTTTTTGTGGCTTTGAGGGGCGGTGTCCATATTAGAAAAACAGCCTATATCAAAGTCCGGGAGATAGACATTTAAGCGTTCGAGCGCCTGTTGATAGTCCGGGTCTAGCCCGACGACCCCACTGTTTCGAAGTATATGATCATGAAGTTTCCAAGACTGATCTCTTGACGCCACAAAGGCATAAACCCCAAAATCTCGAGCTGAAAGGAGGCCCAAGCCACCTAAACGCATCGGGAAGGATAGGGTTGTTCAAATCGCTCGTCGCTCGTTCGGAAAATGCCCGAAAAAACGCTCGCTCGATCTTTCGCTCGGTTGTAAATGAGCAGATTGGCTCGGTTCGGTTTGTAAACGATCCAAGCACGAGCAAAGGTCCTCTCGGCTTGGTTCGGCTCGAATAAATTTTTATTTATTTATTATATATTAATTATAAATATAGACACAAATTACAGATATATTTATAGCTTTATACATAACATTCTATTGGATTTGGCTCAAATATATGCAAACAAAATATAACAAGTCCACTTAACACAATAAAAAAATTAACACTAAGTTTAATAGTAAAACCATAAGTCATGAGGTGACAGTCTTGACTCCTCTATGTTATTAGTTGTCAATCACTAATCGTCGCTTGATATCACCCTACGTCACAATGCAACAACTGTTCTCTACAGTATGCTCATCGCCTCACCCGCCTCCACCTAAGCCTCATCCTCGGACACTCGGATTTCAAAATTAGTGTTATCATCGAACAGTTCGGCCTTAGTTGTCACCCGGCAATGAAAACATCAAACGAAACATCCTAATTTTATGGTTGTACAAATTACTCTGTGCTCGATTCTCGCTCGACGCTCGCTTGGAAATATTCACGCTCGAAAAATGCTCGCTCGGTTTTCGGCTCGATTGTAAATGAGCCGCTTCGCTCGGTTCGATTTGTAAACGAGCCAAGCACGAGCAAAGCTCCGATCGGATCGGCTCGGCTCGTGACCAGCCCTAGGCAAGGATGCAAAGCGCCACTGGAGGTCCTCGAAGAAGGGGCCACCACACACAACTATATTTTCAATAGCCTCCCGGAGGCCATCATCGAAAAGGGATACCGCATCCATCATCAAGTGGGGTTGACAAGTTCGCAACCCAAAAAGTAACTTAACGACCCCATGCATGACCTAAGCAGCAGGAGTTCACTTTGGGGATCCCTAAGGAAAGGCAGGTGTTTCATAAGGTCAACCACAACCGTAGCCTGCCGCCCTGCCAACTCCCAAATACAGACATGATCTCGGCTAACAGCCCCACCAAGGAGCTTAACCCCCCTCTCTGGTCTACCAATCCCTCTCGGGAAAAGCCCGTACTGAGCTTTTAGCCCGTCACACGTCGACCAAAAGACCTCTGTTGTCTTAATATTGAGATGAAGCCCCAGGGTTGGCCCATACACGTTGATAAACCTTAGCAAGCTCAGCTGCATTGCCTATAATCGTCCCATCATCCAAATACCAAGCATGAAACGGGAGGTTACAGTGTTCATGAACCCGCATGATAAGGGGGTGTAAGGCAAGAGCAAAGAGAAGGGGCCCCAAAGGATCTCCTTGCTGTACTCCGGTGATAGCCCCTATACAATCATTGCCCACATACAGCCTAGCAGGCTGGGCGTAAAGGTACTGAGAAGTCTACGGATAGATATAAGTTAGATTCCATTCTTATAATAAATACTTAATAATTTATGGAACAAAATAAATAATTTGAAAATCCAATTTATTATGTTTTTTTGAGGGAAGGGGGTCCAACTTGGACGACTTCATTGTTTGGAAGTTTCGATTGTAATTTTATTTTGTGGTTTTGAACTTTGATTCCTTATATAAAGTATCGAAGGTTCATGCTTACTTGGTTATCATAAGACTATTTTCAATGCATCTTTAACCTACATGCCCTTACTAGCCCTTATCATTAAAGCAATGGTGCCCTTTGAAGCCCTTAGTATTGAAGTCTTTACACAAGGACATGGGTTTCCCTAGGTGAGCCCAATGAGGTGAGCCCAATGTAAAAGTTTTATTTAAATATTGTGTGTAATGAATATGTGATGAGGTGGAAATTAAGAAGGGTAAGGATATTTGTAAGGTTGGAGATAAAATTGAGGTTTTTAAGGATTTGTAAGGATATTATGTGGCAGATGACGTGGTAGCTAAGGGCGCCTAATGGCTCACGTAGCATTAAAGATAGTCTAATGGACAATCCTATTTTGTTTTGCTTTGAACATGCTTGTGGTCCAGAAATTAAAAAACGTATTTAACTAGTTTAAAGATAATTGATTTATCAAGATCATTTTGTTTTGCTTTGAACATGCTTGTGGTCCAGAAATTAAAAAACGTATTTAACTAGTTTAAAGATAATTGATTTATCAAGAAGGACGAGATACCTAATACTGTCACTTGTTAATTGTTATAGTCAACTTATTTTATTGGTTCTTTCATCATTATTATTATTATCATAGCCATCGACCAATTATACATATTTGATTTGCACAATAATTATAATAGTTAAAGGGCATGCCCAATTGGATTTTTTTTTTTTCACACAAAAGAGCAGACAAGAGCTTTGTATACACGATCCATATTAAGGACATCAAGTTAAAAACAATCTTAAGGTTATCTGCAGTGGCGGATTTAGACCAAAACTTTAGGGGTAGCGTTTAAATTTTTTTTTTCTGTACTTTCATGCAATGTAAACGATATTCTAACCAATGTTTAGTGCTATATTCTAACCAATGATTTATTAAACTATTTCACATCAACACATCACCACCAATTAGGATAGTTTTTCCATTTAAATTGATGACTTCATGGTTGAAAAATATTTTTTTAACAATATACAATTTTCTTTTGTGGTCTATCTGATCAGGGTGATAACTATTAATGGGTGACCTAGTTCTCCGTTACTTCTTTTGTTCCCCACTCTTGATTATTTTTTTTATTTTTACCCGTTCGAAACTAGGGGTGCAAACGAGCTGACCCTGAGCTCTATCAGACTTGGCTCGTTGGTAGTTTTTCAAAATCGAGCTTGTCTCGTTTTTTATTTAATATATTAAATAAATATAATATAATAATAAACTCGTTTAGGCTCACGAACTCGATAAGTGAAAGGTTTGGCTTGTTGGTAGTTTCTCAAGCTCGAGCTCGGCTCGTTTAGTAGTTAATATATTAAATAAAAATAATATAAATAATAGACTCGTTTAGGCTCGCGGGTTCGATAAGTGAAAAGCTCGGCTTGGTTCGGCTTCTCAAGCTCGAGCTCGACTCGTTTAATATTTATTAGTTAATATCTATACATATAATAAACCAAAGCCATTTTAATGACATGACATTCAAAGAGGGTATTCTCTTTATAGAGTGTGCCATGTGTCATCCCATGTCGCAAGGTCTTTATTTTAAGAAAATAATAATTTAAAATTTAAAAACAAAATTAGATTTTTATCTCTAATGTTTCCTCCTATAACTTTTAAACGTTAATATCTTTTATACACGAATTTTTTTAAAGAAAAAAATTACACCAAATTAACGAGCGTTTTATTATCTTTCCAATGAGTACCATAATGCTATATAAAAAACGGAGAAAAAAACGACTATTTTTTGTAACCCGACAGGTATTGTGTCAGGTTTGGAATTAGTTTAAAAAAATTGTGGGTTTGGGTCGGGCCTGGGATTAGGTGATACCCGACCCAATTACCCTTTTTTTATATTAGAATATGATAACTTATGGCAGAGATTTGTTAAAAATAATAATAATAATAATAATAATAATAATAATAATATATTGGCAAGTCATTAATTATGTTGTCATATTATATATTTTATTATGTTATATTAGATATTTCAACCCGGGGACGCCCTCCAACAGGTAATTGTTATGTTTTCTTTTTCTACCATATTATGAAATAGCTCAAATCTTATTGTATGCAGTTAAAGACCTTTAACTGAATGTATTGGTGCTAAACAATCTATGTCCCCTTGAAGTGCTTGGGATCTTAATATTCTGTTTTAGGTGTTGATGTTGTAAAATGAAATAGATCTTTTGGTATTTTTTTTAAAGTATCTAATGTAAGTTGATATATAGATGTCATTTTTATAGTTTAGATACTTCTAATTTTATTAACTTTACTTAGATTTCTCAACCCGGGACGCTTCCGGGGTATAAGCTAGTATATATTAAATAAAAATAATATAAATAATAGACTTGTTTTGGCTCGCGAGCTCGATAAGTGAAAAGCTCGGCTCGACTCGTTTCCTAAACAACTTTAAATGATGGGTAAATAATATAATATATTAATAAAACTAATATTACGAGTATGACGAGCTTCACATGCTAAGCTCGTGCTCGAAAAATAAACGAGCTTTGTTTTAGGCTCGGGCTCGCTAAGGCTCGGCTCATTTCGAGCTTTTTATCACGCCGGCCTCGGCTAGCTTGCGAGTTGCTCGGCTCGTTTGCACTCTTATTCAATACTTTAACCATGGTCAATGGGCTTGTGTATTTTAACTAATCAAGAACTTACAAATTGAAAGAGTGATGGCCTATATGTTTCTATCCTTTTTTTTTTAATGTTAGGCTTATATTAAAAACTTTGAGGGCGTGTTGGGTTTTAAAAAAAAAAGTTGAGAGGTAACGTTACATAATATTCAGGGGTAATGTAATACAAAAAATGTAAAAATACGTAAAAATTTACACTACGCAGAAAAAGTTGAGGTGTAGCGGGCGCCACCCCTCTTTATATTATATGTCCGCCCTTGGTTATCTGTGAGGGCTAGTGAATGTGAAAAAAAGGTATATATCACGGTGGCAGGTTTTATTTCACCCTCAAAGTCACTAAAGGCGTGTGCTGCGTTAATGATCAGGGTGAGGTGTCTCTAGAACACTTGTCATTGTCTTATCGACAAAATATGAAAGAAATTAAAACTTTGCACCCAACACCCATTATGTTCCTCTCTGTGGTGGTGGTGTGTGTGTAGTGTCCGATTTTTTCGGATTACTATGATATATTTAGTTATTTAGTCATGGGGTCTTAGTATGATATACTTTATTAGCTAGTCATTACAAGAAATTTGACCTTTAGCGGCTACGGCCAGGCGGGTCGCCACTAAAGGTATAAAACAATCCTGGCCCTTGATCATCTGACCCAACGGTGGACTTCCTTAACCATTAGCGGCGACAGTGTTGCCGCTAAAGGTCTAAAAA
This sequence comes from Ambrosia x helenae, assembly GCA_030844895.1. Taxonomy (NCBI): domain Eukaryota; kingdom Viridiplantae; phylum Streptophyta; class Magnoliopsida; order Asterales; family Asteraceae; genus Ambrosia; species Ambrosia x helenae. Next base: position 121,681,593 of record CM061231.1, read on the forward strand.
AAAGATGCTTATTATACCGCCAAACATTTGGCTTCCCTCTCATTTCTTACACTCTCTCCCTCACAATATTCTGCAGCTCCCTCCCAACCCTACCTACCGCCGCCGCTGCCCCACCACCGAACCCCGCCGCAGCCACTCCCTCTCGCAGCCACCCCCTCTCGCAACCACCCCTTTTAATCAAAATACTTTTTAGCCAAAATGAATAGATGAATCCTGTGGATCCACTAAATGCAATTAGTTTGCTTTACAATGGATAATTGGTAAACTTGTAACTCACTATAGAGTACCAAGTATGAGGCACATGACTTTATTACGAACCATTCCGTAGAAATCAATTTATTCTTTTTTTAATATTGTCTTCTTTCTTGTTTTACTAGTATCCTCTCACAAAATAAGTTTTCTGGATCTATTCCAAAAGAGCTTGGTGAACTCTCAATGTTGTAATTGCTAGACTTACGGGATAATAACTTAAGTGGACATATTCCTTTGGGATAATAACTTAAGTGGACATAAAACCTCTACCAAAGCAAGTAAGTAACGAAGAGCAAGACGAAGACTTTTAGGCAGCTTTGGTATGTTTGTTTAGTTTTGATGGTGTATACTTGATTCAAATATTAGGTTGGTATGTTAGTTTATTTTGTTTTGATATGTTTTGACGAATGTTCGTTTAACTTTGTTACGTTTATTTTATATATATGTAGATGTTGGTTTATTATTTTTGTTATTATAAATAGTTTGGTTATGCGTGTGCGGAGTAAACGAATAGAAAAAAAAAAAAAAAAAAAAGACCTTTAGCGGCGACGCGTCGCCGCTAAAAGTCTTACCCAGGATGCACAGAAATCTGCCACGTGGCATGCCACGTGGAAAAAAAAAAGTTAAAAGATAATACCACGTAGATAATTACTTTTAGCGGCTACACCTTTAGCGGCAACAGGAGCAATAGCGACAGACTAAAGCTGGCAGGACCTTTAGCGGCAGCCGTCGCCGCTAAAGGTCTTGCTGCCGCTAAAGGTATACCTTTAGCGGCAGCAGGCGTGGCTGCTAAAGGTGGACTTCCTTGTGTATGAACGAAATTTCATATTAGTATAAAGGGGTTATAAATAAGGAATAGTATATACGTAAACTATGTAGAGGTTTAAGGATTAAAAAGACATATAAGTTGTTTGGGGATTCACCGAAGAAGAATGAATGCGTGGAAGTAAAAGGAGGAATGTCAGTGCCTTTCTAGTGTCCCATTTTTCAACTCTACAAATTATGCTATTTGGGCATTAAGGATTAGGGTAATATTTCACGTCCATGGAATTTGGAAGCAGCGGAACCAACAGCGGGAACCGAAACCGACCAAACACTACTAGAAAAACACCCTTCCTTAACATTCATTTTATGAAATACATGTATTTAATGACATAAAAAAGTGTATGTCATAAAAAAAAGTCATCTTTGACAAAAACTATTAATTTCTTGACGTTTTTCTCTGCGCGTCAACAATTTTCCGTCATAAACTAAAAAAATATGACAGTAAACACAAATAAGTGTCATGATTTTGTGACACAAAAATTTGAATTTCCTCCACTCTCCCATAACCCCCCCCCCCCCCTCTCTCACACTAACAAACACAGATCTGAATAATCCTAAACACAAATCCTCTTCAAGAACAAAACCCTACACTCAAATCCCTATTGCAATATGTACAACAAAATTATGCATGGTTTTTTTCTGTACAACTTCCTTTTGCTGCATATATCTGCCTCTGCTTTCTCTCTTCGCTGTATTCTTTGCTCTCTCTCTCTCTCTCTATCTCTCTCTCTCTAAGCCACCGCCACCACCACCATTGTTGAGCGTGAATCAGTAGCAGTTAGAATTTTTTAAGGCTCCGGATATTTGCACAAGTAGCAATTTTATTCAGACAACCCTATACGGGTCGTAGAGAGCTCTACGGGTCGTAGAGCCAATTTTTTCAGACTTCTACGAGCCGTAGAGGCCTCTACGGCTCGTAGGTACTCATTACCAATGATTGGTAATCATACAATCATTAGTAATGATTGCCTACGAGCCGTAGAGGCCTCTACGGCTCGTAGAAGTAGTCTTATTATTTTTGAGAATGAAGAAGGAGAAGATTGATGTTTTATGGTGCCTACGACCCGTATAGGCCCCTACGGGTCGTAGACAAAAAAAAACCCAAAAACGTTTGGGACGAGGTTCGATCTTAGGCACATTATCACACAAACACACAGACAAAGTCTTATTAAGTATATGGGGACCATCTGGGCTACCAGTTCGCTGGTTTCTTAGTTGGAAAGTTTTAATATAACATAAACCAGTCTTAGGCAGCCTCTACGGCCCGTATAGGTCTATACGACCCGTAGATAGGGTTTTTTTTTAAATCATTTTAATTATGTAATAATTAATCCCGAGCGTGTAATACATTAACACAAGCATGTAAAACGTGAACACAATTGTTTATAACATAAACCAATATAAACCAACGTCGTCTCGATAAGCGTGTAAAATAAACGTTAACAGAAACGTTCAAAATAAAACTAATCGTTTATATACGCAAAAAAATAAAACTAAACGTTAACAGAAGCGTTCAAAATAAAAGATTGTTTAAATACATAAGATGATCAGAAATAAAACATCGTAGAGTCAGTCGGCGGCGCCGTCCCGGGCTGCTGCGAAGACGTCTCGGGCTGCTGGGAGGACGTCACGGGCTCGTCCGTGCTGGTCCCTAAAGTCGGTGGGACACGAGCCTGCATGCCTAGGTGGCGATACATATCCTGCTGGCCAGCAATCAACCAGCGCATCGCGTCGTCCTGCCGATCACGCCACTGACGCGTATCGGTGTCCTGCTGCTGACGCCAGGTGTCCTGCTGCTGACGCCAGGTGTCCTGCTGCTGACGCCAGGTGTCCATCTGCTGACGCCACGCACGCATCTCGACAGCCTCCTCGGCAGCCGCACGAACGTCCGCCCTAACATCAGCAGGCAACCTAAGAGAGTGATAAACGCGCGCCGGTATCTGCACGTCCTCAGGCTGCTGCTGAGGCATCTCGACGTCCCTAAGACCGCCCCCCTCCTGCTCATGCACAAACTGCAACCCGACCTCCACAGCATCACCTGCAATGGATAACAATAAATAATTAATAAATAATAATAATATTCCAGGATTTTATAAAAAAATTGGGCAGAGTTTCCCCTGTTTTTAGGCAAACCAGACAACACAAGTTGTCTACAAGTTTCCCAAATAATAATAATAATAATAATAATAATAATAATAATAATAATAATAATAATAATAATAATAATAATAATAATAATAATAATAATAATAATAATACCTCTAAGGCCCTGATGTACTAACGGCTCATGCACAAACTCCACGCCACCGGGACCAATCAGATAGTGGAACTCATCATGATCCGGCGTCTTCGCCTTCTTCGCCGCACAAAGCATAGCCTTCATCGTGGGTAGACCTATTGGGCTGAAAGAAACTCAAAAACATTAACATTAATAATAATAATAATAATAATAATAATAATAATAATAATAATAACATTAATAACCGAAATACCTGGGCGGTAGTGACGGAAACCGATTACGGTTAACATAACCGTAATACTTCATGGCATCACAGCGCTCAGCAATCTTGCTGATGAGCCCCCCGCATGGGATGCCTCCCTTCAACGGCTTATGGGGAAGGAGGCAAAAAACTCGGCCATGACCCGATGCAAGGCAATCGGCGTGCCGGTGAGTATACAATGCAGGTACATCAGGTCCGTCTTCGTCACCCGCTCGTTACTATTCCCCCGTGCCGTTAGGGAATAAGTAATGCAACGGTGAATGTAACGAACTACGGGGTGACGAATGTTGGATGCCCTGTCACACCTCTCCCTGCACAACATAATAATAGTAATAATAATCAGAACAAAGATATTGAAAAATAATAATAATGATGATGATAATAATAATAATAATACTTCTGTGCCGGGTTTCCGAACTCGGGACCGCCAATGGTGGGCCACCACGCATAGAGGACGTCATCAGCGACAGTAGTCACCGCCCTAGTGTAGACATCCTGAACATTAACATTAACATTAACATTTCGAATAAGAACAAAAACAAAAATAATAAGAATAAAAATAAAAATAATATTAATACCTCTACAAGGTCGTCGCGAGTGTACCACCGGATGTGCGTAGCCCACTCATCTAGAGAATAACCATACTCAACGCCGAGTATGGAAAACTCAATATCCCTCGGTGGGCGGCCTGACGATCCGGCGCCCGAAGATCCGGCGTCCGACGATCCGGCGGTGGGCGGGCGAAACCGAAAGGTGGATAGAAACTCTATCACCAACGGCTGATGGGACGGCGCGCAAAAGTCGTCGAAAAACCTGTCCAGTGGGCTCCCTTCCGGGATCCACTGTCGGGCAATCGCCTCAGCACCCCTACACTCCCGAAGCGCGTCCCAAGAAATCCCACGCGCCTTTCCAATCTTCTTCTTCCTCAACCTATGAAATCTGGCACCCGGGTAATCGACTCGCAGAAAACTGCAATGCTCATAGCCTGACAAGTCACCCCCTGCCATGGCAGCCCCCGCCTGCACCACGGCCTCATCCTCCTCCTGCTGCTGCTCCTCCTCCTCCTCGCCTATGTACTGCTCGTCTAGAAAATCTGCCATAACTGCAAAATCAAAGAATATATAGTTAGTTAGGGCGTTTCTATAATTAAGGTGTTTCAAAAGAATCGCCAAAACTATATAGTTTTGGCGATTCAAAAGAAACGCCAAAACTATATAGTTTTTGGCGATTCAAAAGAAACGCCAAAACTATATAAAAGAATCGCCAAAAACTATATAGTTTTGGCGTTTCTTTAGAATCGCCAAAACTATATTAGTTTTGGCGATTCAAAAGAAACGCCAAAACTATATAGTTTTTGGCGATTCAAAAGAATCGCCAAAACTAATATAGTTTTGGCGATTCAAAAGAAACGCCAAAACTAATATAGTTTTGGCGTTTCAAAAGAATCGCCAAAACTATATAGTTTTTGGCGATTCAAAAGAATCGCCAAAACTAATATAGTTTTGGCGATTCAAAAGAAATCGCCAAAACTATATCCACCACCACAGCCCCACCACCACCACAGCCCCACCACCACCACAGCCCCACCACCACCACCACAGACCCACCCAACCACCACAGCCCCACCCACCACCACAGACCCACCCACCACCACCACAGACCCACCCACCCACCACCACTCACCCTACCCAACCACCACAGACCCACCCAACCACCACCACCACTCACCCTACCCAACCACCACAGCCCCACCACCACTCACCCTACCCAACCACCACCACAACAGCCCACCACCACCACCACACACCCACCCCACCCCACACATCATTTAAAGAAAAAAAAAAACGAAGAAAAACAAAAATAAAAAAAAAAACCTGTTTCTTCGATCTTTGTTATATATAATCTTCGGTGGATTAGCACCTCGTGGTGGTTGCAGTGGTGGAGAAGGAAGTGGTGGTGGTGGATTAGGGTGGTGATGGTAGTTTTGGTCGAAGGGGGCGGTGGGGGGTTAGGGTTGGGATGATTTTTTTTGAATTGGGGAAATGGTCGACTGATCTGTGTATTTGAGTTTTAACTGGTTACCTACGGCTCGTAGAGGTCTCTACGGCCCGTAGGTAAACAAAATAAAAAAAAAATTTAACTGCTTTACCTACGTCCCGTAGAGGTCTCTACGGCCCGTAGGTAAACAAAATTAAAAAAAAACGGGGTGGGACAAGGATCGAACCTGGGCACATTATCACACACACATATACAAGAGCATATATACACACATATATAAACCATCTGGGCTACCAGTTCGCTGCAATTATATCCAGAAAATTTAAATATAACATATCACTGAAAACCACAATTTTTTTAAAAAAAATCCTAGTCTACGGCCCGTAGGGACCCCTACGGGTCGTAGACTCCAATTTTTTTTTTAAAAAACTACTGATTAACTTTTTATAAACTTTACAAAGTTTTTAGAAATCAAAAATTTTTGCCTACGGCTCGTAGAGGCCTCTACGGCCCGTAGGCTCAATGGCCTCTACGAGCCATAGATGGTGTCTACGAGCTTGTCCCAGAAGCCTACGGGTCGTAGAGGGCCCTACGACCCGTAGATAAATCTCTTCTACGGCCCATAGAGCCCTCTACGGCCCAATAGAAGTTTTGTTTTTTTTAAATTTTGTTAGTTTTAATTAGGTGGTATAGGTTTTTTTATAAAATAACGTTTTCATTTCATATTGTATATGTAAAATAATAATAAAAAATAAAAAAATGTATTTAATAAATCATTATACATTATAAAAACAAATTTACACCGAACTATCAGAAGAATCAGGACAGCCTGTTAGGTCAAACAACTCTGGATCTCTTTGAGATAGCCTACGCCCCTCATCAAGACGATCCCTGTATAGTGCTAACCATGGGTTGTGATTTACATCTACCCAACGCCTCCATGTTCCATTCGGATAAGGCATCGGAGCGTCGTCTGTTAGCTTTAGCATGATGAAGTGGTTGCCGTTCACGAAGGCCATCGAAATGACCCGATGTTCTGGCACGCTTTGAGGATGCTTGTGAATAGGGAAGAATGTGCTCGTTCCAAGAGGACTGAAGAATTGAAGGACCACACCAAATGCCTGAGCAATCACTAATCCAGTCAAAGGCATCTCCATCCACTTTGAATTAGGTGTGTTCCCGACTCCCGTCTAATCTAAGGACGAGTATATGCGGGCGAAACCGTTATCGTCGAATTGGTTTAAAATCTCGTACCAATCCTCATGGTATTGACCCATCATCTCTTCTTTAAGAAGGTGGCGGATCAAATCCCAGTCTTCCTCCTCCATATCCAAAGCCAAAGCTACAGATCGGAACCCACAGTTACCGTCTGGCTGAACATTTTGAATATGCGTGACAAACCGTCGATAAAGGGGATCAATCTGATGCTTAAATTGTCTAAGAACAAATTTATACCTGTCACCGCCAAACATTGGGAAATCATGATTAGGGGATGTGAACATATGTATGTATGTATAAATAGTTATTTATGTACCTGTCCCCTACTAAGAGTGGATACTTTTTGCTACACACTCTCATTTTATCTTTACCCGGGTCTGATGGCCTACGTCTTCTAACAGGCTCGTCTTCCTACAATGGATAATAATAATAATAATAATAATAATAATAATAATAATAATAATAATAATACTAACATCTTCTTGCGCATCCTCCTGCTGTTTTTTTTCTTTAATTTTGTAGTTGGGCGCCCGCGAGTATTCTTTTGTACCTCAGGAGGTTGAGTGTCAGTCATACTTGGATTTACCACCGACTTTATTTTTGACAACATATTTCTTTGAACGCATGGTGATTGAGACATCAGTGTCTCTTTGACTATCTCCCACTCACTCGCAAGGTCACGTTCCCCCATACTACTTCCGGTTCGTAATTCAGTCGTGTCCAGAAGATGTCTATTTCGGACAGCTGTATTTTTATTCCTGTATTCAATAAACATAAACATAAACATAAACATAAACATAATAGTTGTAGTAGTAGTAATAATAATAATAATAGTAATAATAATAAAGTAATGGTATTACCTTTATTTATATACGAATCTAATTGACATGCACACGGCAACCCAGAACTCGTGAAAAGTTGGTGACCACAACTCATTTTTCGTTCCTTCAACCTCTCTATATTTGTTATCTCTTTTATCAACTTTTCGATCGCTGCATGGGAAACTTTACCGAGTAGGTCCTCAAAAAGAGGTATGTCATGGTGCACCTTTTTCACAGATAAACTCTCTTCAAACGAGTGGTTTATTGCCCTCTCTTGTGACGTTACAACATCGTCTGCAATCATCACAAGTTTGTGGAGTGAGTTGTTAGCCCCCTTAATGTGCATCTTAAAACTTGCATGCTGGCTCTCAACTCTGTTGGTCGTATACTGACCAAAGTTGTAGTTTGTGTCTGTCCATGCAGAAACAAACCTTTCTTTGTAGTCACGGAGCCAGACCCGGTCTATATATTCAAAAACACCTGTAAAAGATAGAAAAAAGATATTTGTTAATGTGTGTATGTATGCGTTTTAAACTAAATTAATAAAATATGTACCAGCTCGTTCGTCCTGACATAGTCGTTTGTAGAATCGGTCTAACTAGAGACTATAAAATTCCGGAGATGAAGATCTACATAATCGCTTAAAAGATTTCACGAATATTTCCCAATCTGCATTTCCAAAGGCTTGTCTGCAGTGCTTCAATATATTTCGTTGAATGTGATACCTGAATGTATAATAATAATAATAAAAAAAATAATAATAAAAATAATTAATAATAATAATAATAATAATAATAATAATAATATGTATACCTGCATAACAACTTCGAAGCTGCTGGAAATACAATGTCGCATGCATTCATCAAGGCTTTCTCACAATCAGTTATTATAGCACGGGGCTCCGTACTATCTTCTAGCAACTCTTTAAGCCTTTGTAGCACCCATAGGTAGTTATCCTTTTTTTCACGGGAGATGAATGCATGGGCGACATAAAACGACTTGGATGTTGATGTCATACCCACAACTTGAACAAACGGAAGTTTATACTCGTTCGTTTTGTAGGTCGCATCAATCATCAGCACATGCGGGAACGCACGCCATAACCTGTGCGAGGTGGGATGGACAAACAAAATATCCTCGATCGCATTTGTCGAGTCATTCCTCCGGGTGAAGTAAACAAATTTTTTTTCCACCAATGTGGCTTCGAGTACCTGCATAGCAATAATAATAATTAAAAAATAATAATAAAGAAGTAATAATAATAATAATAATAAAGAAGTAATAATAATAATAATAATAATAATAATAATAATAATAATAATAATAATAATAATAATAATAATACCTGCATTTGAGTCCTGCCGCCGTATAACAAATGCTTAACCTTGGTTATTGTGTTATGTATGTCTCTTAAGATGCAGGGACTATCCGGGTTTTGTTTTCTAACGGCCGAATGTATGTCTACTGGCGTAACATTTTGAAAATAAAGTGTATCCACCAATTTTAACTCGGCCGGACCCAGCCTCCTAGCATACGCGTGACCCTCGATGTGTTGAAAAGGTTTGTGATTATGTGTTTGGTTTTGGACCTCCAAAATATAACCATCGTGGCCGGAGTGGTATCTCCCTATTAGTTGAAACGGGCAATTACATTTTTTACTGCCCGTCTTTCGAACCGTGGCTACACTATGATGTACGCCACTACGGTCACATCGTATCCATGCCGATGTTACCCTCCTATTCGGCCCCCTGCCTTCAGAAACAGTACGTCCGAATACGGTAATGTAACCATTTTCTTTTGCTCTTTGATAAACCCACTCTTTGAGGTCTTTAAGAGACCTGAATACCTGCAAAATTTATATACGACTTCAAATAGCAACTAATATATACGAGTTCAAATCTCACAAACCCTACGAGTTCAAATCTCACAAACCCTACGAGTTCAAATAACAACTAATATATACGAGTTCAAATCTCACAAACCCTACGAGTTCAAATAACAACTAATATATACGAGTTCAAATCTCACAAACCCTACGAGTTCAAATAACAACTAATATATACGAGTTCAAATCTCACAAACCCTAAAACAAATTTAGGTACGGGACTAAATATACGAGTCTAAATATGTACACGGGTCTAAATATCTCACAAACCCTAAATATACGAGTCTAAATATACACGGGTCTAAATTATAAACAAGTGCAAATTCATAAACACACCTGATTCGTTTCGTACGAAACATCCGGGACAGGTTCCTCGCCACCGTTATCACCTCCCTCGTACTGTGGATGACTTGGCGGAGGCAAGTAAAATGACCCCGGTTCTTCTACGTACTCCTGGTTCAAATCGGGCAGCAGGTTCAAATCGGGTAGTGCATTCCCGTCACCATAGCGAACAACGGAGCTAACCTCCTCCTCACCACGTTCCACCATGGCTCCGAAAAGGCTTTCCGAGACGTGAGATAGGCTAAACGAATGCTCCCATTCATCCGAAACATTACCGTAGTGACCCGAAGACATCGTGGTAGCTTGGAATCGATCGGATTTTTGTGCACCGCGTTTTTAAATTTTCTTTCGTTAACTGAAGAAAGAAGACAAGGAAGAAGAATATATCTGGACCCTCTACGGCCCGTAGAGGCCTATACGGGTTGTATAGGGTTTAATGCTCCCAACAACCTGGTTTTCTACGGGCCGTATAGCCCTCTACGGCCCGTAGAGGGTTAGCTTTTTCAGACTGACACACTGAATGTCAGACACTTCATTCAATGACCTCGTACCTCGTACTGCCTACGGGCCGTAGAGCCCTCTACGGGCCGTCTAGGGTTTAAATGCACTCGACCAACCCACCTCTACGGCCCGTAGAGGGCTTTACGGGCCGTAGAGGGTTGAGCATTTATTACACTGACCCCCTATACGGCCCGTAGAGCCCTCTACGGGCCGTAGAGGGCTGTGCAAACTTCCTTTTTGTTATTGTGTAAATAACATACCTCTTTTTTAAACCAGACCTGACCATGGGTTCAATGACGACGGCGGCGGTCTATTTTGGGTCTGAGAAAAACAACGATGGTGTGCACACGGACGACATCGAAAGTTAGGGTTTTGGTGGTCTCAGATCGCTATGTCAGGTAGCTCAAGCCATATTATATCGTATAATTTCACTTTTTTAGTTATGAACTATGATTCCTAGTAGGTGCACTTTGCTGTCTGCAGGTGTATGGTTGTACTTTAGTCTTTAGGCTTTCTTGACTCATGCAATAAACCTCACAGATTACTTGCAGGATCAGTTGACCACAAGGGACACAGAGATAAGTCACATGGTTGATTATATCCAGAATCTCGAGTTGGAGGTCAAAGCAAAAGAAGATTTGGATGGGATTGTGAGAAATTTAGAGCAAGAGTTGAAGGCATGCAAGTCTGAGAATTCAGCTTTACTGAAGAACGTAGAGGACAAAGAATACGAGTTGCATAATTCATCATTATATATAGAAAAATTAGGGGAGTCGATTTCTGATATTGCACTAGATTTCCAATGTGATATAGAAAGCATGAAACTTGATTTGATGGCCATCGAGCATAGTTTTCTTGAAGCTAAAAAGCTCCAGGATGAAGTCGTTCAAGAACATCATCAGATGCAGGAACTTACTAAAAACTACAAGATTCAAATACAAAATGCTCATGTTACGCGATTAGTTGAAGAAAATAGAGAATTGCGGGAGAAGCTTAATGCATATGAAAGCAGTGCAGATTTAGAAATCCAAATGAAGATATGAAATGAATATGAAGCTCAACTACACGAATATGAACATCTTGTGAACCAGCTGAAGGTATGTTGATTTTAAGTGATTGGAATTAACAAACGGGTTGTAACTGTTGCTTAATTTTCCACTCGTTGGCAGGAACAAATAAAAGACGAAAAGTTTAGGGCAAATGAAGAAGCTGAAGAGTTAGCTCAGGAAATGGCTGAGTTAAGATATCAGCTAACTGGATTGCTTGAAGAAGAACACAAAAAACGTGTGTGTATAGAAGAAAAAGCTTTACAAAGAATAACCGATTTGGAGGCTCAGGTATTAATGTATTATTATAGTTACTGTAAACCGTACCTTCATTACTCAGCTATTTATTTAGTATGTGATGTCAAGTTTCTAATGTTTCATATTTTTTTATCATCATAAAGATTGAAAAAGAAAGAAGGAAAACACTTGCTAATGTTCCGAATCTTCCAAACGCTTAGGAGATTTTTTCTAGGATCGCAAGTCGTGGCTTCAAATTTTGGTCCTAGTTCCACATCTGGTTAAGGTAACTTTCATGTCTAGCTTTGACTTGTGTATTGTATATGTTTTAGAAACGTTGGAGAATTCGATTGGTTGAGTTTCTTAGTCATTTTGGTGTGTTCAAAGTCTAGTCCGTCATGTAAATAATAAATATTATGTCTTCACAATGAATCGAAAGGAAGGCTCAAGATTAATTCATATAACTAAATCGTAACTGATTTATTTCATGTGGAGATATGATATAAACATGGTGTATAATCATTGTCTTTGCGATTCAGAAAGCTTGAAAAGTGTTAATTGAGTTTTATTGATTGTCTGTTTAAAAGGAAGATGGTGCGTAACATAAAGAAAGAATATTTATTTTGGTTGACAAAGTGTGTTATTGCGGGTTGGTTATTCGTCAGCACTGGTTTAGCTTCGATTGGTGTTCACTGTCAGATTTGAATTTATAAAGGATAGTGTGGCTGTGTAGATAATGGAGTCCTTTATGACAACAAGTAGCACAGAGGTTGCAGAGGCTGGCAGCGGCTTTTAAATCTACTTGCAACACACTAAGGTTTTTTTTCTAAACTAAACACATATAATCTCCGTGTAATATGTGTCTCAAGTAGTTAAGTCACCTACATAACCTAATCATGATAATAATACTAGCGTTCATATATGAGAAGTTACAGGTTTATTGTTTGGTTGTAGCTAGAGCATCAGAAATCAAAACACCAAAATATATTATCCAAAAACGATAAGAACTAAGTACATAAATCTTACTTTAAAAATAACTAAAAGCATATAATGGTATTACCATATGTAGTTTTACGGTTTTAGTTTTTTTTTCTTTTTTGGCTTCCAGTCATGTAAAGTATCATAAGAAATTATTGGAGATGATTGGGAAGAAGTTAAAAAAAAATAGTGTAGCTCTTAAGTCTTAATGTTGTGAGCTTTGGTGAAGAAGATGAAGTCAAGACACAAAAGCTTGAGGCTCCGGTTGCTGCTCTAAATAATAATGACAGAAGTTACATTGTTCATGTTCTAGATGGATCTAACCCAGTATTTGGTGTTCTTTTAAGGTTTATAACTTTTTGCTTGTATGCTCAATACATTTTAAATGCTCAAACTTTGGCTGATATTGTTAACGTCTGCTTTTAGTGAGAAGGTGGAAGTGGTTTTGCCGAAACAGCTGCAGCGGTAGTTGGCGTCGTATCTGGTATTTATTTTGGCGTTGATCCAAATATGGACCCTGAACTTGCACTTTCTCTTTGTGTTTCAATGGAAGAAAAGAGAGCAAGGCAAGAAGTTGCCGCAAATGATTCTTCAAAGCAAGAGAAAGAAGGGGCGTCAACCTCACAAGATACCACAATGTCTAAAAATGTTGCCACCTCAGCTTCTGAATCTGAGAATAAAAAAAAAAATGATCTAATGGTTAGCTGCTATTTTTTTATTTGTACTTATATTTTGCTCTCCAAGTTTTTTTTAACTAATTAACAACACTACGATATTATTTATGTAGGATGATGCGGATGCACCACTACAGCAGGCTCTTGCCATGTCAATGGTTGATCCCGCTGCTACTGTTAACATGAGGGATACTGATATGTCTGAAGAAGTTGCTGATGATGATAAAGATTTGGCACTTGGTAACTTACTGCTATTATGTTCTGTTGAAAATTTGTATCTTATAGAGTTGATTTTGAGATGTTGGTTTGCATTTTGTAGTGCTTAAGTTATATGCAAAACCTAGATATTGTCTAATCCTGTCACTGAATCGATGTAACTTGCAGCTCTATAACTATCCGTGCAAGGAGGTGTGAAAGATTAATCAGGGGAGATAGATATGGGCACACTTATGGCAGATCAATGATTCGTGTCATCCATTCTTGCTACTGTATGTCTATATAATTTCACTTAAAAAATTGCCATAATTGGTTAGAAAAAAATGTCAAAATGCATCTTTACTATAATTCATTTGTGTTTCAGTGTAGGTTTCGTATCTCCTAGGAGTTGACCTGAATGATCCTCAACTCAAAGATTCGCTTCCTTCCATGTACGATCAGGCTAAGGTTAGTGCAAGGAGGAGTCGAAATATTGGGCAATGTAAGTTAAGGAAAAATAAACGTAGCGATGCGTTATGATTCATGTAAAATAATTGGTCGGCCTCGATTAATGTATTAATTTTATTGTTGTCTCAGGTTGGGGGAGGAGCGGATCATTACGGGGATGAAGACATAGATGTCGTTCGCGAATAATGGTCAGTTTACGCCGCGACATTTATTTTCAAATGATCGAAACTTGTTTGTTTGAAGGCAATGTAATAGATACAACATATTTTTGTAAACGTTAAACGTTGTCTCGGATTAGTTTGTAATTAGATAAATATGGATTATATAATGAAATTGTGTTTTTGTTATTAGTTTGCTAATTATTTTGCATATAATAAAATGGCAATAAAAATAAATCCAGGAAGGTAAATATGTATTTTTACAGGATTTTTTTTTAGATTAAAAAATTATGACACGCAAAGAACGTCATAAAATTCTGTCATAAATTCTGTCGCAACAAATTGTCATAAAAACTGTCATAAAAACGTGTCATTAAAAAGTGTCATAACGCGTGTCAATAAATGCTGTCATAAATGTGTGTCATAAACAGATGACACGCGAAAATATGTCATGTTAAATTTATTTTCCCTGTCATCAGACCCCTTTTTTGACACGCAATGCATGTCAAGAAATGGCTTTTTTCTAGTAGTGAAAAGAACAACACAAAAATTATAATGTTATACCAAGCACTTCCAGAAAACGTGGTATTGCCAATCGCCAATCTTACATCAGCAGAAGATATTTAGGACGCGTTAAAGGTTCGCACGTGGAGGTTGATAGGGTTGAAGAAGCATGGTTACAAACACTTGATTCAGAATTTGAATCTTTAAAAATGTATGTTAATGATTCACTCGATGTCTATGGGATAAAGATCAGCGAGATTGCATCACATGCAAGTAGTCTTGGGCATACCTTGGATGATAAGAGATTGGTTCGTAAATTTGGGGCTGAGTACCACAAAAGTTTATTCAAATTGTTGTTGCAATTGAACAATTTGCCAACTTAAGACGATTCCATTTCAAGAAGCCATTAGGATATTGAAGGCTTTTGAGGAATGCACCAAGAAGCTAAGGACAAAGACAAGTCTAGTAAACTTCTATTCATAGAAGAAAAAAAGGTGGAGGATAAACACTAGAGATGTGAATGATGCGGTTGTGGAAACCTAAATCAGAAATACTTTAGACGTGGCTAAGGAATAGGTAGGGGGTCCGAGAGAGGTCGAGGAGGTGGTGGATTACAACGGGACAAGAGTAACATAAAGTGTCATAAGCGTCATGAATTTGGGCACTACAGGAACGAATGTCCGAATTGGGATATAAAGATGGGGCAAGCCTAATATGGAATACGACGATGAACCAACGCTGCTATACATGGGTCTTGAAGAAACCGGCCAGAAGGCCTCCGTTAGACTATATTGAGTTTGAGGTGAGTATGGAAATTAATCTAATCTAAATATTGGTATAACGGGTATTGTTGTTTATAAGGAATAGCGTATATGTTAATCATATATGTAAACTATGTAAAGGTTTAAGGGTTAAACATGACAAGGCAAGAAAATCAATTAAGAGGTGTGATTAACATTAGAGGCACCACGATGCAGGGGTGTGTTAACCAAGAAAATGGTGCCAAAACACTAGGGTTGAGATGCTTCAAGGGGACGCGGGTTTCCACTTCAATCAATCAAGAGACGCACCGATTCAATCAAGATTTGTCACTATACATCAAGGATTGGGTCAAATATATGGCGTCTTATCAATTAGTATAAATAGAACTAGTGTGTTTAAAGGCGCGCGTTGCGCACCTTACAATTTTGTCGTATTCAAAACACAAAAAAAAAAAAACTATTATCAACCAAGTAACTACCAATTTTCATACCATAATTTAAAAACGAAATCCCACATAAACATCGGTATATTTGTATTTATTACTTAATAACATGTTGCGAATAAAAAAAAATGAACTCGCCCTTGCTTTCTTACCATAATTTAAAAACGACATCTCACACAAACATGGGTATATTTGTAGTTATTACTTAATAACTAATGAAAATGATCCAAAAATAACATGTGACTGATTGCATGCAATTCGGAGATCAAGTCAAGACTTTCAAGATCGTTGAAGCTGACCAAGTTTTTCTGATTTTCTGTTATTTCTTTGAATAAGTTTACGTTAGAATTTGTTCTATTTTCATGCATGTTACCGTTTGTGTATTTGGCTATATAAGCCTTGTTATCTGTGGTGTTTAATTATCACTTTTCATCATCTTTCAATCAATAAAAATACGATCTTGAGTCTTGAATTCTAAGTGTTCTTGTACCATCTGATTCATCAGTGGTATCAGAGCTTGTTCTACCGATCCATCAAACCTTACGTTTCCACACTCAATTCAATGGCTGATTAAACGAGCAATTTACCCACAACACCTACCCCAATCCCTGTGTTTAAGGGAGAAGGCTATGATCATTGGAGCATTCGAATGAAAACAATCCATAAGTCACGAGACTTGTGGGATCTTGTTGAAAATGGAGTGAACTTGGCAGAAACAGATGCTGCAAAATTAAGGAATCAAAGGAAGAAAGATGCTCATGCAATGGCCCTTATCCAACAGGCTGTTCATGATCACCTCTTTTCCAGGATTGCCTTTGCTGAGTCTGCTAAGGAAAGCTGGGAGATATTGAAGATGGAGTATCAGGGATATGATCAAGTGAAAGCAGTCAAACTACAAGGCCTCCGAAGGGACTTTGAGAACCTGGTTATGAAGGAAGGAGAACTTGTGGGAGATTATTTCTCACGAGTAATGGCTATTGTTAGCCAAAAGAGATCCTATGGAGAAACTGTATCAGATCAGGCTATAGTTGAGAAAATCCTGAGGAGTTTAACTCCAAAATTTGATTTTGTGGTACCTTCAATAGAAGTGTCACTCGATCTCTCTCAACTAACACCTGTTAAATTGATGGGATCTCTTCAATCACAAGAAGAGAGGCTTAATAGCAGGCTGCCAGAAAAATCAGAAGAGCATGCACTTCAAGTGATGCAAGAAAATAGATCCTCTTTTGGTAGAGGTAGAGGAAGAAACAATTTCAGGGGACGAGGTAGAGGCAGAAGCCTAGACAGAAGCAAAGTACCTCAGTGTTATGTCTGCAAAAAGTTTGGACACATCGCAAAGGACTGCTGGTACAACACAGATGATGCTTATGCTAATATGGCAGGAGAAGTCCCTGAAAAGAGGAGCTAAATGAAGAACCACACCTGTTTATGGCCATGATTACTCAAGTAAGTGAGTCTAACAACCTCTGGTTTATTGATTCTGGATGTTCAAATCATATGACTGAACCAGGGGTAGTTTTGTCTCATGGAATGAAAGTTTTAAACTTGAAGTTCAATTAGGCAACAAGAAAACTCTAAGTGTAGAAGGAAAGGGAACTGTAAAGATTAATACTGGTTCAGGTCAGTACAAATTGCTTGAAAATGTGTATTATGCCCCCTTAGTTGAGTACAACCTACTTAGTGTAGGTCAACTCATGAAGAAAGGGTATTCCCTGTTGTTTGCTGATGGCAGATGTGTCATTAAGATTAATGGGACAGATGTTATGGAAGTAATGGTGTCAACTAATAACTTGTTCTTACTAGATGCTGCTAAGCCTGCAACTTCTAGTAACAATAAGTCATTAGCCCAATTATGGCACCAAAGATATGGTCACCTTAATTTTAACAATCTTAAGAGTTTGCATGATAAGCACATGGCCATTGGGATACCAAGAATTAAAGGAGCAGAGATATGTGAGGGGTGCATACTTGGGAAGCAAACCAGACAATCATTCAATTTGCACTCATGGAGAGCAACAAAGAAACTTGAACTCATTTACATGGACTTGTGTGGTCCTATGCAGGTTCCAAGTCTTGGTAAAAGTCTATATTATTTCCTGCTTATTGATGATTATTCTAGGATGTGTTGGGTATACTTTCTAACACAGAAATCAGAAGCATTTAGCAAGTTTAAAGTATTCAAAGCCTTGGTTGAGAAACAAAGTGAATAGGTGATAAAAGTACTCATGTCTGATAGGGGAGGAGAATTCTGCTCAAAGGAGTTTGACAACTTCTGTGATCAGGCTGGAATAAGAAGAGAGTTGTCTCCTCCTCACACACCTCAACACAATGGTGTTGTGGAGAGGAAAAACAGAACCATTATGGGGATGACCAGGAGTATGTTGAAAGACAGGCATCTACCAAACTTCCTATGGGCAGAAGGTGTAGCTACTGCTACATATGTCTTAAACAGATCTCCAACAGTTGCAGTTGAAAACAAAACACCATATGAACTATGGTTTAATGAAAATCTAGATGTCTCATTCCTAAGAACCTTTGGGTGTATTGGTTATGGTAATACTTATGTTCAGGGCAGGAGGAAGCTAGACAACAGGTCAGAAAAGATCGTCTTCATTGGCTATGCAATGCAGGGCACATGCTACAGGCTCTACAATCCTGACCTCAAGAAGTTTGAGTCAAGACCAAGAGATGAAGTCACTATCATTGAACATGCTTCATGGGACTGGGAATCCACATATAAGTCTGAATCAAACATTTATGAAAGGCTTTATATGGATCCTTTTCCTATTGAAGATGTTGAACCAACTGCTGAATCCTCACACACAGAAGAACGTGCACACTCAGCTGCTGAATCAGAACCCTCAACACCTAATACTCAATCTAGTGTGGGTGATCAAGGTTCTAGTTCTAGCAGTTCTTCTGTCCCTGCTAGAATGAGAACTGTTGAAGACTTGTATGCAAGTACTCAGGTGATGGATAATCCACACAATGATTATTTAAACTTACATTTTTCTCTAAGTGTTGCAGATCCCATGTTTTATCATGAGGCATCACAAAAACTGGAGTGGATAAAGGCTATGCAAGAAGAGATACTAGCTATTGAGAAAAATGATACTTGGCAGCTTGTGGAACTCCCAACAGGGAAGAATGTTGTTGGTCTTAAATGGTTATTTAAGACCAAACTTGGATCAGATGGTGAACTATTAAAGCACAAGGCAAGACTTGTGGCAAAAGGCTACTCACAAAAGAAAGGTATAGACTATGAAGAGACTTTTGCCCCTGTAGAAAGATTTGAAACCATAAGGATTGTGCTAGCTGTGGCTGCTTATCAAGGTTGGTTTATGCATTAACTTGATGTCAAATCAGCCTTCTTGAATGGAGAACTGCATGAAGACATTTATGTTGAACAACCTGAAGGGGATGAAGTAAGAGGAGTAGAGGGGAAGGTGTACAAGCTGAAGAAAGCATTATATGGCCTCAAACAGGCTCCAAGAGCATGGTACTCAAAGATAGATGGTTACTTTCAAGAGAATGGATTCAAGAAAAGCCTGAATGAACCAACTCTTTATGTAAAACAAACTGGTAATAATAATATCATCTATATATGCCTTTATGTTGATGATAGTATCTATACCAATTCTTGTAAAAAGTTGATTCAAGAGTTCAAAGAAGGGATGAAGGCCAAGTTTGAGATGACAGACATGGGGCTCATGCAATATTTTCTGGGATTAGAAGTCAAGCAAACTGCCAAGGGTATTTTTGTCAATCAAGAAAGGTATGCACTAAACCTGCTCACAAGGTTCAGTATGAAGAACTGCAATTCAGAAGTGACACCTATGAATGTTCAAGATAAATACATTTTAGATGATGGTTAAATGAAAGTGAATGCCACTGATTACAGGAGTTTGGTTGGAGGGTTGATCTACTTGACCCATACCAGACCAGACCTATCATATGCAGTGGGAATGTTATCAAGGTTTATGCAGTCCCCTTCCAAAATTCATTTGGGAGCTGCAAAGAAGGTGCTGAGATACATTGCAGATACAGCTCATCTTGGGATTTGGTATGAAAAAGGAAGTTGTAATCAATTAATTGGTTACATTGATAGTGACTAGGCTGGAAGTATAGATGATAGAAAGAGCATATTAGCTAATATGTTTCTGCTGAGTAATGGAGCTGTGTCATGGGCATCAAAGAAACAAACCACAGTGGCCTTGTCAAGTACTGAAGCTGAGTATATCTCAGCCACAAGTGCCACTTGTCAGGCTATATGGGTAAGGAGGTTATTGGCAGATTTAAATGTCCCTCAGTTACAATCTACAAGTATTTTTTGTGACAATAAATCTGCTATTGACTTGTCTATTAATCCAGTTCTGAATGGCAAGACAAAACACATTGAGCTGAAGCATCATTTTATAAGAGACATGGTTAATCAAGAGTAAGTCAAGTTGGAGTATTGCAGTACAAATGATCAATATGCTGATTTTCTTACAAAGGCTGTTACAAAAGAAAATTTTGTGTACTTTAGGCATGCTGCTGGAGTGAAGGAGTTTGGATCAAGGGAGGGTAATGAAAATGATCCAAAAATAACATGTGACTGATTGCATGCAATTCGGAGATCAAGTCAAGACTTTCAAGATCGTTGAAGCTGGGCAAGTTTTTCTGATTTTCTGTTATTTCTTTGAATAAGTTTACGTTAGAATTTGTTCTATTTTCATGCATGTTACCGTTTGTGTATTTGGCTATATAAGCCTTGTTATCTATGGTGTTTAATTATCACTTTTCATCATCTTTCAATCAATAAAAATGCGATCTTGAGTCTTGAATTCTAAGTGTTCTTGTACCATCTGATTCATCAATAACATGTTGCGAATAAAAAAAATGGACTCGCCCCTTGCCCTTCCCATGTTTCGAACCTAAGACCTTAAACAATAGAAATGCATCACAAAGTACTATAAAAAAAATCCCAAGCTTCAAACCTGAGACCTCAAAGCACACAAATGCCCCACAAACCACTACACCCCCAAGCCATTTTATTAATTATTATGGAATCATATGTATATATACATAAATAAGTGTTGGAAAAAAAACAAAATATTTCAAACCAGTTTCGAACTTGAGACCTCAAAGTACACAAACACACCACAAACCACTCCACCACCAAGCCACTTTGTTAATTATTATGGAATCATATATGTATTAGTAAAAAGGTGAAAAAAAACCAAAAAGTCAATGCATGAAAACCAAAATGCAAGTTACTATTCACCTACACGATCCATAAATATATATAATTTGTGTATTCAATTATATGCAATTCAATTGAAGTTCTTGTCAATTTCATGTTCATTCGTATTACGGTTTTTATTTACCAATAGTATAATTTCAATGCAAAAGCTTATTTAATCTTGCAAATCTATATTAGTGAGTATGCTACCAGTAATAAAGATAATAAGGGTCGATTGTAATAATTGTAATAATACAGGGAGTATTAGTGCCAATAGTTAGAAGATTACAAGTTAGGTACTGGTAGTTGAAATAGGCGGGAACTATATGTGTATAAGTACTAGCTCGATCAATGAATAATAATATGCTATGTTGATCGAATCTTCCTCTCTATTTCTCTAATTCTTTCTCTTAGCTAACAATTTGGTATCAGAGCCACCGATTCTCGGTATCCGATCACCATTAACTACCAATCACCACCGTAACTACCTCATAACTACCAACAACCACCCTAACTACCACCAACCACCACCCACTCTGATCATCTTCTTTGTTACATTTCCATCAATTAACACTCTGTTTTCCATTCAACTCTTCTTCTTCGTTCTTTTCCATTCAATTCACTGATTCTTATCTTCTTTTCATTTCATCAACTTGTTCTTCTTCTTTTCAAATGTGGTTTGATTGTTCTTGATCAAACTAATCCATTAATTGATCAATTTGTGATCAGTTAATTAATAAAAACAATTCTAATTCCATTCCTGTTTCTTGAATAACCATTGATTCAATACATCATGACTACAACCTATAATCAAAATGTTGAGGAAAAAAATACAAGAACATGACAATACCTTGTTAAGGCTCGAAACAACTGCTGGCAAAAATCTAACTGAGATTGAAGGATTGAAGAGCTTTGCTCTTAAGAATGCTGAGAATTTGGCTGCCATTAAAACACAAATGGAAGCACAGATGAATGAGCTTATAGAAACCATGCAATCTTTGGGAAATAATAATAATAATAATAATAATAATAATAATAATAATAATAATAATAATTATATGTTTCATTTCAGTCAACACAATGCTAGAATGAATCATAACTCACATAATAGCCGCCTAACAAAGATTGACTTCCCTATATTCAAGGGAGATAATGTAGATTGATGGTTATGCGGGGTAGAACATTTCTTTGTTATTGATTCTACTCCTAAATCATTAAAAAAATAGGCATGCAATTGTCCATTTGGAAGATGTGGCTCTCTTATGGAATCAGTCATTTGTTCAGTCCAGGGGAGGTACCATTGATGGAATAAATTGGATTGAATACAAAAATGCTATAACTGCAAGGTTCAGCCTATTAATCAACCAAGATGCAATGGGGGCTTTGGCTGCAATCAGGCAGACTGGTTCATTGGAGACAATGAACCAAGAATTAGACATGGCCTTAACCAAGGTAACATTCTGTGATGAATATTCAGTTAATTTGTATTTGAGAGCATTAAAGCCTGAGATTGGGTATCATGTGAGGCTTTTTAGACCTAAAGATTTACCTAAGGCTTATCTTTTGGCAAGAATGCAAGATGAAGCCATAAAGGCCATCCAAACAACATTACCTAAACCCTCTAGAAACAACTATTCTACTCATAATAATAATAATAAGCCATATACCATGGCAAACACCAACAAATTATCCCTATTACCAAGCCCTAAACCAGTTAGTGCAAGAAAATAGACACTAACTCAAAAAGAAATTAAGGACAAAAGATCAAAAGGTGAATGTTTTGGGTGTATAGAGAAATATACCCAAGTTCATGTGTGCAAAAATAAACAGCTATTTTCTATTGAATTGTGTGGGGTAGAAGAGGAGGGGGAACAAGAAATGGATGTTTCTGAGTTCATAAATCAAAACATCCAAGAATTAGAGCCCAAGATCTCATTGCATGCTATGATGGGAGTACTATCATATTCTACAATAAGAGTGCAAGGGTCAATTTTGACTAAGACACTGCACATATTGAATGATTCTGGTTCCACCCACAACTTTGTGAATGAGTCCCTAGCACAAAAGATTAAATGTTCAATTGAAAATATCCCTGAAGTTGTAGTCACTGTGGCTGATGAGAATAAGTTGAAATGTATAAAAAGGTGCAGAAACTTTCAGTGGATGATGCAGGTAATTTAGTTTAAGGCAGATGTCATTTTGGTTCCACTGCCAAACTATGACATGGTTCTTGGTGTTCAATAGTTGCAGACCTTACATGATATTGTCTCAAACTTCAGGAAGTTGACTATGAAGTTCAAGATCAATGAATAGTGGGTGGAATTGAAGGGTTTAGAGAACAACAAGGTGACCCTGTGCTCTGCAAAAAAAAAATGGATGATCTGCTGAATTCTCAAGAAGAGATTGTGTCAGTTCAGATGTTCAGCTTGCAATCTTCTTTTGGTGAATCTTATCAGCATGACACCAAAATAGGTAACACTTGTAATAATGAAGCTTTACAAGAATTATTGCACAAGTATGAAGATGTGTTTGTAGTACCTACTGGACTACCACCTAAAAGAGTTTGTGATAATAGAATAAGATTGAAGGATGAGAATATCACCATCAATCAAAGGCCATACAGATATCCAACAAGCCAGAAGGATATGTTGGAAAAATTAACAAAAGAATTGGTAGATCTGGTGACTCAATCTTGCCAATTTTCACAAGAATGAGAGATCTGGTGACTCATTCTTGCCAATTTTCACACGAATGAGAGGTTTGGTGACTCATTCTTGTGAACTTTCATAAGAATGAGAGATTTTCCAAGTTTTAATGTTTAACTTTCGAACTTAATATATCGGTTACAAACCTGGTAACACGTTTATCATACAAATCACTGATTATCATGTTAATTCACGTAAGGTTGTATTTTCAAGTTAATAAATAATCATAAAGCTTATAAATCATACAAGTTAGTTTTTTATATTGATCCACCAATGTACAGACTACGAGACCCGTATGTGCTACCCGGTGACTCTTGGAATCACCCAACCCATGACTGTAATGTATGTAATCTAACATAACTAACCCAGTTAAGTATGTGTATCAAATGTTTTGCTAAGGTAGACTTAAGTGTTTTATAAAAGTATTAACATGAGTTTATTGGGTGTCACACTCGGCCTAGGATTGGCTCATTTACACCCCTACTTTGACCTAAGATCATCATCCTAGGAGCTTAAGACGTGTTAGGATCAGTAAATCGAAGAGCTTAAGGTATAACAATCATTCCTTTGTATGTTAGTCTTCTTAATATTGTTTTATAACCTAAAAACCTATTTTGTGATAGAATTTGCTTCGGTATGCACTTAATTTGTTTGAGAGTGAGCAGTTATTTGGACGGAAAATAGAGAGGGAATTGTTTGAAAGTTAGTTATAGAACATAAACTTTCTTATTATGAAATTATGTACATATCAACCTATTTATACATTTATCAAACTTATACTTAAATAATAACTAATCGGTGTGTCACATAACCGACTATAAACATGACTTCTAACTTAATTATAATAACTATATTAACATATGTTCAATAATCTTCTAACATAGGTATATAAATCAAGTTTATATCTTTTCTTCTAACAATCTCCCCCTAAGCTTGATTTATCTTGTTTGGCTTTATTCTTCACTTGAGGATGATCGGCTTCTCTTCTTTGGTGGCATGTCTTAATCGTTCCATTTGCTTTCTTTTATTCCACCATCTATGCTACCTTCTTCATTCCTTATTTCGACAATAACTCACGGACTTTGTATTTAAGATGGTATTATTCCATCATTTCCAAATAACGAATATACACTAGCCTTAGAGTTATTGCTATATATTCCTTCTTTGCCAAACTTGGTAGCCATCTTCCGTACCCCGTTGACATTGCAACTATTTCCCAATTGTCATCCTTTGTCACTTTGTCGTAGCCACCGAATACTTGCACTTTTGTATATAAACCCAATAAACTTATTGGATATTCGGTTCCATCTCTTGGTGGCATCGGTGCTCTTGTTTTGATCTTTAAGAATTCTTGCATAAACCATTCAATTGTTCTTTCAAACTCTAATTCAAACTTTCTTTTGTACCTTTCAACCATGGTGGTAACATGGATCAAATCCATGAAAACTAAGCAATCTTGTAATCGTGATCCTTCAGTCGAGTACATTACGAGACCTTTTTCCATAAAACCTTCATTGTTGTCCTTGTTGATTGAGAATTCTTAAAAGTGTTTGAATACGGAAGCCCTTTCTTTATCCTCCTCGGTGATTCCCTTTTGATGTGCCTCAAATCTGACCCGTTTGCCTTTCTGCGCCTCCAATGCGCCTTGTGCATCTTTGTGAACACATTTTTGTTTTCGGGACATTTAAAGTGAAGTGATCTTCACCATCACAGATTTGGCATGTTATAATATTTGTTTTCTCTTGGATGATCGGTCGATGGATGTGACAAACATCACCATCAAATTCAACTTCTAAACCTTCTTGATTCAATTTTTTGATACTTAAAACATTCTTGCGAAAGGGTGGGAACATAGTATACCAATTTTATCTTGTGGATTTGCCCACCACTTGTTAATATGACCGATCCTTTTCCACGGAAATATTCCCTTCTATAACCATTTGGTTGGCCTTCAATACCAAATGATTTACTAAAGATTGCGAATTGATCCTTGAATCCGCATCCATGTTCTTTCCTCATCAAACTTGCATACCACACGTCGTCCCAACCTTTCTCGTCTATCGTTTTAACCATAAATTCGGTCTTTCCCGTATTCTTTGGACAATTCTTTCGAAAGTGGAAAGGTTCTTTGCATTTTCCACAACACATAGTGTAACACCCCAACCGATGGCGGAAACATCGAGGTGTCACGTCGTGACGATTGTTCAATAGCTCATGGTACTAAAGTGTAAATTTGAGTATATTGAATTAAATAGTTTATTACATTGAAAGGAAATACAACGATTCTAAATGCCAACTAAAATTAAAATACAATGAATCAAAATCTAAATATAAATCCGAAAGCTTAAAGGATACATCTCAAAATAACCTGAAAGATGTACAAAATAATTTTGTCAACACATATAATGTATTGGTGAGCATACCCATTTCGTTCAAAAAGTATTTCGCAATTTATGTGCTACGATATTTTTAATATGTAAAAGGGTCAAAATCAAGCCTCACGTCGTTCAACAAGCGTTCATACATCGTTCAATAAAAACCATAACAACGACCAAGGACTTAACCCGTTCACGTAAGTCAATCAAGAGATATAATTCGTAGTACTACTCATTGTTAGGTGCGGCCCAAAGGTTAATGACTTTGACAAATCGTTTATACAATTCACACAAAACATATCAATGAGCACATTGCTTTATAAAGAATATACGTAAGTTTAATAATAATGTTACATGAGCTAAGTAATGGGAATTCCGAGGAATTCAACCTATAATGTATAAGAATACTAATAAGGAAATGTCTAAAAAAAAGTCTAAGGTATCTAGGGTTCTAAGGCATTAGGGTTTGCTATGTCGATTTGGGGAATTAGAGTTCTTATGATAAATCGAATTAATATAAACGTTGAATATAAAAAAATAATATGCCAAAGTTTGTAAACATGGTTTAGGTAATATAATTATTACCAATTGAATATTTAGATAAATATATGTTTGAATATTAAGACAAAATAATTTAGTTAATTACTTTAACTAAATTATTGTAAGTAAATACATTAATCATAAATATTTGAACAAAAATTTATGAGTTAGACAATGATCCAAACAAATGATAATTAAGACTTTAAAACATAAGAATATTTCTATTTTATAAGAAAAGTATTTATAAAATAGACTTTAAATAGTATAAAAAATACATGATTAATTATGTCTAATTAAACATAAATAAGACTAAAAATACAAGATATGATCCAAAAATATTATTTTTATAGAAAATGAATGCTTTCTAATGTAAATTAATGAAAATATTTTTTTCATAAATATTCTCCATTTATTTGCATATAAAACTAATTTAATGAATTTAAATCATGTTTAAATGATTAAAAATAAGAAAATCAATAAAAATAAATGTTTTCTAAGCCAATAATTTTTATTTTAGTTCATTATGATTAGAAATAATTTATCAAAAATTTTGAGATAAAAATAATTGAAAATGAATTTTTTATCAATTAAATATGATTAAGACAATTTATATCAATAAAAATAAGAAAATAAAATATTTTCCAGAAACTAAAAATATGATAATTTTCTATAAGGTATCGAGAAGCTACACCTAAATTTTCATAATTTTTGGATCAAAAATAAATTTATTATGAATATTATAAATTTTGCTTGCATCTTATATGATTATAATAACTAAAATTAAAATCTGAAAAAAAAGGGTGATACTTGGAATCGAACCCATGTCCCCATCTTCAAACAACACCACAACAACCAATACACCATAGTGTTATTTGTTGAAATATTTAGAGCATAAAAGTTTTTAAACTAACAAACCACTTCATCTTCTTCCCCAAAACTAAACCCTAACCCTAGAAATCCAATACCATAAATTTGACAACAATGGAACCCGAATCAATAGGGCTTTCAAAGAGCAATGAACTAATAACAAAACGGCTAAAAATGTTTGGACTTACAAACACGTATGGAGCTCGAATAAGAAGAACAAAAGGTCGAACTTGGTACCCGATTTCGATGACTTTCTGTGCGTGATTTGCAACATTTTTTAGTGGGTTTAAGATGGTAATGAGCGGAGAAAATTATAGAGACAATCGGTTTATATAATGGACGCGCAGAAAGTCTAATTTAATATTTTTAAAAATCTGGCGTTACATAATAAGAACTCGATTGACACTCGATTTAAAACATGTTTGAATGCGTTATATATACTTGAAACGCTCAATAATTGATGGAGAGATGAAAGCCCACCCTAAAATTGAATTGAAAACACGTTAAAAACAGATTTTAATAAATTCCGGCGACCGGAATGTGTCCACCGGAAAAACGAGGGAGGCCAGGGGAGGGAATGAAATTTTTTAAAACTTTTGATTATTGGCAGTTTTTGTGCCTCACGTTTAACCTTGTTAGTTTTATTATAATTTAGTTAGTTTTCCCATTATAAAACTTAACCAAGTTACCTAGATTAACCTAAAATGTTTTTAAGGCTTTATAAAACTTGATTTTTTTATAAAATCTATTCCGAAAAACGTTTCAACGCGTGCATTTGATTAAAATGAAGATACGATCTAGAATAAATACAATTGATAAATTTGAGTTCGTTCTTTTATTAAATTTGAAGACGACGAAACTTACATGAAGTACTATATTTGACAACTTGTTAAAAGATCAGGGTAACGGATGTCATACATAGTGTTTGGATATTCGGGAACTTCTTTAATTTGCTTGTTAAATTCTCTTTGTGTCTTCTTTCTTCTAACAACTTGATTCTTTGGTGATGATCCGATGTGAAATTTAGAGAAATTGATGTTTAACGGATTATCATAATCCTTCTTACATTCTGAAGCCCTCTCGGCCTTCAAATAATAATCCGATGTGTATGCATGTTTAAAAGTGGGTAGCTTTGTTGTGTTAACTTGTATGAGTTATAACGTGGTTTTTGTGTGCTTGTTTGGATTGTTACTAGATGCTAGGATATTGTTTATGATGTGAGGTTTTCAGAAGTTCAAGTTTGTGTGTTTTCGATATCGTTTGATATGTATTTGTGATTTTATAATATTGGATATCAAACATGATTTTCGGATTAAAAACTTGGGTCAACTTTAAAAAGGTCATATCATGAGTTTTACAAATCATTAGACCACTAAATATGTTGGTAGCTAGCTACATGAGTTTAATTTGCTTGTTAAATTCTCTTTGTGCCTTCTTTCTTCTAACAACTTGATTCTTTGGTGATGATCCGATGTGAAATTTAGAGAAATTGATGTTTAACGGATTATCATAATCCTTCTTACATTCTGCAGCCCTCTCGGCCTTCAAATAATGATCCGCATGATCATTGTATTCGGAGAACATCCGTTTCTTACCTTTCTCCCTTGAAACATCGTCGGATTTCTCTAATACATCAAACAATCCACAGGATTTAGATCGTGGCTCTGATGCCATGATAGAATTTTCTTTGGTATGCACTTAATTTGTTTTAGAGTGAGCGGTTATTTGGAGGGAAAATAGAGAGGGAATTGTTTGAAAGTTAGTTATAGAACATAAACTTTCTTATTATGAAATTATGTACATATCGACCTATTTATATATATACAACCGGTGTGATACCAACCGGTGTGTCCCTAAAACATTTATCAAACTTATACTTAACTAATAACTAATCGGTGTGTCACATAACCGACTATAAACATGACTTCTAACTTATAATAACTATATTAACATATGTTCAATAATCTTCTAACATAGGTATATAAATCAAGTTTATATCTTATCTTCTAACATTTTGTCCTGATCTAATATGAACTTTTAAAATCTTAACATGAGTTTTTAGTGAAGATTCACATGATGGTTAACATGATTATTGTATGATTATATGATGGATCTTTCATGAATACTTGCAAGTGTATATTGTTAATGATCTAGGGTTTGTTATAATTGATATTTGTGATAGATCTAATGGCTTGGAACCTTATTAATATGTTAGGAATATAGTATGGCATGTATTTAAGCGTTATTAGATTGTATTATGAATATAGGGTTCGAAAATAATGAGTGTATGCATGTTTACAAGTGGGTAGCTTTGCTGTGTTAACTTGTATGAGTTATAACGTGGTGTTTGTGTGCTTGTTTAGATTGTTACTAGATGCTAGGATATTGTTTATGATGTGAGGTTTTCAGAAGTTCAAGTTTGTGTGTTTTCGATATCGTTTTATATGTATTTGTGATTTTATAATATTGGATATCAAACATGATTTTCGGATTAAAAACTTGGGTCAAATTTAAAAGGTCATATCATGAGTTTTACAAATCATTAGACCACTAAATATGTTGGTAGCTAGCTACATGAGTTTAAAAGCTTTTCCAAGTGGATTCATTTCGTTTAGATGAATCTATGATTTTTAGTAATTGTTCTTGTAAACAGTCGTAGGCAACTCGTTTTTAATACCTAGTTGTAGTAAACAAATTTTCATAAATTCTTAACAACTCTTTGTCATGAAATAAAAAAAGTGACATGTCTAGTGAACATATAGGGATGTTCAGTAAATTTTTGAGAGTCTAATGTGTTGAATTGATATTTTATATAAATCCATTATTACAACTCATAATCTGCACCGAAAACGCAGATTAGGGAAATCTTGCATATGTGCTTAGTTGAGGGTTTTCTTCACTTGTATGTGGTATGTACGTGTATGTAAGCTTATGTAAATCATATATGATGTATATAATCACATGTAAACATATTATTCACCAACGGGTCGGTGGGTCACTTGTTGCATGTGGTTGCAATTGTGTCACTTAAACTTTTCACCACATTATGTCCTGGACAAAATGGGTTTTGTTGTACATTGCATATAAACTTGTACTAATAAATTAACATTTATAATAGGGAGTCGTTACCGGTTCATTATTGTTTATTTAGAGTTTTGATATAAGCTCAACACAACCTAAGGCGAGTTTCACTACTTTTTTTTTTTTTTTTAGAAACACGTATCCTGTGGAGGGACCACTTTATCCCTGGATTTGGACCACTTTGATTTTAGAGGTGAGTCTACTTTACTAGTTTTCATTACTTTAAATTTAATATCCTTAGTTAACTAAAAGAAACTCTATCACGGAAGTCCTTCACTTATAACGAATAAATTGTCGGGTTTTCGCAAGCGTGGTACTAGTTGATAGCACTATTAGGTTTGTCAAACTTCACCGTGCTGGGAGCCAGAAGTGAACTTTTGACCTTATACTTTATCATTGTTGATAGACGATGATGGGAGGCACAACTGCTCACATTAGTGAGTGCAACGTTTATAACAATTCGGTACCACATGTTTAATTGCTTGACACTGGGTTAGCTACCCATGACATGTCTTTTAAAAACTTATGAATTCTACTTGTACCCTTACTTTGTGAATACTCAAACTTGTTAACTCTACTTAGCATACTTTTGCAGGTCGCTAGGTATGGCACACGTTAGGGCATGCATAAATGGAGTGTTTGATTGAACATTTAAACTTATTTCAGCTTTTACATATACTTGGTTTGGGGCGCGTTGATTTGCACATGATATAAATTATTTACTTTTATAAACGCTTCCGCAATCGTATAAGTAATTATTCTACAAAACATTAATCTTTGATTTTTAAATGAACTAAATGGTTTTTAAACGAACTAAATGGTTTTTGACTTTTAGAGTCGTTCCATGTAACTAATGGCAATTAGGATCCTGGTTGGTCAAGCGTCTCGCGATAAAATTTCACAATGAATTTTGACGGTGTGTCAATAATAATGATTATATGGCGATGACGATTAGAGGAATCGTTGTGAACTTAAACACAATGGAATCTAGTATTATAATATAGTAAGTTTGCTTTTCGCAAATTGTGTTCATTAATGATTAACTTTTGTTAGCCGGTTAGCCGGCTTGATTTTGAAATTGTATTCAATAGTAAACCACGGGTTGATTATAGAAAAAAAGGTAACCAATCCACCTACCACTTGGTTTACACACTGAAGACTTCTTTTATAGCTTTTTAAATTCTTGAGAAATTAATTAGGCTGTTGATAACAATACAACACAACCACGTGAATTATTTACCAAGGTAAATCCACATTTTTAACCAAACAAAATGACGAGTGAATCGTAAAACCTAAAAAGCACTACACAATTTTACCTGTAATGACAGGGATTTGGAATGTAATTTGGAATGGGATATGGATAATAAGCACAGGGAGGCGGCATTGGCAGTACGTTTGGATAATAAGGACAGGGAGGCGGTATGAACGGTTCGGCTTTCTTTTTTTCTTTTTCTTTTTCTTTTTTCTTTTGTTTTTCTTCTTCTTTTTTCTTTGTTTCTTTTGCTGTATTGCTGACCTCCTCAGCTGCTTTTTTTGCCGTTTTGTTAGCATCTTCCGCGATTTCCAGGGCTTTGCCCGCAGTAATTTTGATATGGTTTGTTGTTGAACTGTTGTCTGCCAAGGTATCACAAAAGTTTTATAAGCATTAGAAACTATACGACATACATTCAAATAAAATTTTAATTTTTAAGGCATAGTATTAATATTAAACAACTAATGTAAATATAAATCAACCAATCGATTGACCCGAGTCAAGTGTTGTTAGGTTAATCTTTTAAGTCCCAATCGATATTATCACACACACAATTAAGGAATTTGCTCTCCTTTATTTAGAAAATTACTCAAAACTGAATCTCACTCATAACCATAAAGTCCTATGAAGGATTGGTTATATATATAGGGTTGGGTTATTCTACAAAGGCTACAAAAAATGAGAAGGGTGAGAAGTCACTAGAAAATGACATGTGTCCAAAGGATTAACAAGTGGGAGGGGTAATTTTGTCAAAAACATATGCACATGCTAGTCACATGCCATTTCCACCTTCATTTTTAAATGCCCATAACTTTTTTATACGTTATCCGTTTTTAAAAAAAATTATACCATAAAATTGAGCGTCGTTTTATCTTTAATATGAGTACCATATTGCTATACTTTTGAAATTTTTTTTCAAAAACCACTTGCATAAGACACAATGGAAAGTAAAACACAATGAACACCAATTAAATATAGGGTATAAAACATAATCAAGAGTCTAGTAAAACACAATGGACGACATACTAAAGACACAATGAATAAAAGACTAAAACACAATGAATACTTTTGAAAAAAAAAAGTTGAAAACCCAGTTACGTAAGACACAATGGATGACATACGAAAGACACAATGAACAAAAGACTAAAATACAATGAATACTTTTGAAAAAAAAAAGTTAAAAACCCAATTGTGTAAAACACAATGGACGACATAATAAAGACACAATGAACAGAAGATTAAAACACAATGAATACTTTTGGAAAAAAAGTTGAAAACCCAGTTGCGTAAGACACAATGGAGATAACGTAAAACAAAATGAGTACCTATTAAATATGCAATGAATAATATGGTATAAAACACAATGAACAGTCTAATAAAACACAATTGACGACATATAAAAGACACAATGAACAGAATACTAAAACATAATGAATAATAGACTTAAACACAATGAACAACATAATAAAACACAATGTACGCCTAAATACAAAACTCATTTGCGTAAAACACAATTAAAAGCATACTAAAAACACAATGGACAAAGTTAAATCATGTGGACTAAAAAAACATAAATAACATATTTATAAAGCACACATGCATACTATAACACAATGAACGTGCAGAAGACACAACGGAGAAAAAAAAAACCCATTTAGCACGAGTTTTTTTTTTCAATTTTAATGTAGCAATGTGGTACTCATATTAAAGATAAAAAAACGCTCGTTAATATGGTGAAATTTTTTTGAAAAAAAAATGTCGTATGAAAAAGTTATAGACATTTTAAAATGATGGGGGAATTGACATGTGCATTGCATGTGGAGAGAGAAAGTCAACAAATGTGGTTTTCCTTTTATGCCCTTTCTCTAATTTATTATTTATTTTTTTCAAACAAACTAATCTCAACCCTTCAAATATATGATCAATGGATCACAATCCTTCTCACCCTTCCTAGAAAAAGTGTCTTGTGTATTTGATCCTAACCCTATATATATATATATATATATATATATATATATATATATATATATATATATATTTTGAAAAGTGAACTTCATTAAAAACCGCACACCCGGCCCTTAAAACAAGGACCGTAGGCAAAAAACTACAACATGTACAACGGGCTCAACCTCCAATCATTCCAAACAATCTTTATAAACCTGCATCTAACTCTAAACCACAAAAACGATAATGACTTCACCTTGGCGACAATCTCACCAACTCTAACTTCCTTGTGTCTAAAGATCTTCTCGTTTCTAGCATTCCATATCGCCCACATCGTTACCATTATAATACCTTGTATGATCATTCTTTCCATCTTATTTCTTCTACCATTTGGTAATTTTAACAAGTCTTGAACATCAAAAGCGAATATGGGCCCTATATTACACCAAGACCCAATAGCCGTCCAAACCCCAAACGAAACACCACACCCGGTAAACATGTGAATAGCCGTCTCATCATCCGCTTCGCATAAAGCACATTCAGCTTCTTGAACATTAATGCGTCTTCTCCGAAGAGCAACCCGTGTTGGAATTCGATCCATTTCGAGGCGCCACACAAAAATTTTTATTTTGAGAGGAACCCATGTAATCCATCGCATTGAAAACTGCCTCGATTGATTTCGATCACGGACCAAAAGCATCTTAAAATCAGCTACAGAGAAACAACCATCTTTATTCCCATCCCAAGACCATCGATCCTTTTCCCCTGTCAAAACCAGCCCTTGTAGACGACATTCTAACTGTTGAATCTGTTGCATTTCTTCATTTGAGAGAACTTCTTTATTCCAGCTACAATTAACCGATCTCGCAACTTCATTCCAGCAAACAGAAACTGCTGCAGACTTTTCTGCAGCGATTCGATACAGGTCCGGGAATAGGTCTTTTAAAGGGATATCGCCACGCCATTTATCGCACCAAAAGCGGATGTCATAACCATTGCCAATCCATCCTCGAAACTGAACATTCAAACTGGCCGATTGTATCACTAATTTATTCAAACATGTGACCATAGCTTTCCATCCTCCTGAAATGCTTCGATTAACAGGAAGAATCTCCCACGCTTTATTTTTTCCATGGCAATAATCAATAACCTTTCGCCACAGTAACGAACCCTCTATTTTATATTTCCAAACCCATTTTGCAATAAGAGCTATATTAACTTCCGAAAGTTTAGAAACGCCTAAACCACCACTTTTTTTAGGAGTCGTCACTACATCCCATGCCACCCAATGAATTTTTTAACAGTTTCGTCACCGCCCACAAAAAACGCTTCATTATTTTTTCCAGTTCTTCAATAATTTTCACCGGGGCCTTGTAAAGGGAAAAGTAGTAAATAGGCAAGCTCGAAAGGACCGACTTTATTAAGATCAGATGCCCACCAATTGATAACATTTTAGCCTTCCACAATTTCAACCGAGACTTAAACTTATTAATCACTGGCTCCCGACTTCGGATGCGATTCATGTTCGCACCGACTTTTATCCCAAGGTATTCAAACGGAAGTGTCCCATACTTGCACCCACAAGTTTCAGAAAATAATTCAAGCTCTTCTTCGACACAGTTGATACCATAAATGTTTGACTTGTGCAAATTAATCTTCAACCCGGAGCAAAGATGGAAAATGCAAAGAATACGAATCATATTTTTGAAGTTGCTCATGGACCACTTTCCCACAATAAGAGCATCATCCGCATAGAGCAAGTGTGAAATACGTGGCCCATCGTTACCGATGCGTAAACATTCAAACACACCATTATCTGAGGCTTTATTAATAAGGCACGTAAATGCTTCCATAACCACCAAAAAAAGAAAAGGGGATAAAGGATCACCTTGCCTCAAGCCTTTTTCACATTGGAACATGTACGTCGGGGAGCCATTAACCAAAACCGAAGATCTAGCCGATTTCAAAACCCCTTCAATCCATTTACACCAATGGGATGGGAATCCCATTTGACTCAAAATTGATAATAAAAAGTCACAATGAACATTGTCATAGGCTTTTTCAAAATCAATTTTAAATAAAAACACTTTGTCGCTTCTTCGATTTAACCAAGATGCAATCTCATTAATGACTAAAGGACCATCAAGAATGAATCGATCCGAAAGAAAACCACTCTGATTTTCTGAAATAATATATTTCATCACCTTCTTGATTCTGCCAGGATCTTGGAAATAACTTTAGACAGAATACCGATCAGCGTAATGGGCCTATACTCCTTTAAATCAACCGGAAATCCTAATTGAAACATAATACCTATTCTAATCAAATACATATTCCTTTCATTATTTAACTAGAATAGATAACCTTAGATAATTATCTCTAACTCTTATATTTATCTTCAATTAGGTTCTAATACAAATTACATAAATACCCCTGCTCCTTTTAAGATATTATCGACCCAACCCATCTGCTTGGGTTCGGGTACTAGACGATCCGGTCCAACATTCACCCCCCTAATGCCCGAACCGGGCTGGGGTAATCTTCAACTCCAAGCAGCTCACGCATTTCTCTAAACTTGACCCTTGCGAGTGCTTTAGTTAGAATATCGGCCTTTTGCTCTTCTCCGCGAACATACTCGACTTCCACCAATTCATCTCAACACATTCTCGAATGAAATGGTATCGTATAGCAATGTGTTTACTTCTACCATGGAAGACCGGATTCTTCATCAATGCTATAGCCGACTTGTTATCAACCCGAATGGTTATCTTTTGCTCTTTCTCACCTACAATCTCCGCATACAAACTTTGAAGCCAGATTGCTTGACAAGCTGCCGAAGTTGTAGCCATAAACTCCGCTTCACAAGATGACAAGGCCACTGTATTTTGTTTTTGCGAACACCATGTCATAGGTGTTTCACCGAAATAAAATACATGCCCTGTAGTGCTTCTTCCATCATCAAGACTTGTATTATGGCTACTATCACTGTATCCCGTTATCTTGTGACTTCCTTCTCGTTTATACCATAAACCATAACTCGTAGTACCGGCAATATAACGAAGAATTTGTTTTATAGCAACTAGGTGAGATACTTTAGGAGTTTGCATATACCTGCTCGCAATCTCCACTGCATAAGAGAAATCCGGTCTCGTATGTAACAAGTAGCGGCGACATCCGACCAATCTTCGATAACTTGTTGGATCCACCGGCTCGCCCTTCTCATCCTTCGTGATCTTTAAACCCGGATCCATAGGATACTTTGCTGAATTGCAATTTAACAAACCTGTTTCCTTTAGAATTTTCTTCGCGTATTCTTCTTGCTTGATCACGATTCCATTCTGGGTTTGCTGCACCTCAATTCCAAGATAATATGAAAGTAATCCAAGATCACTCATCTCAAATTTTCTTTCCATTTGTTTCTTGAACTCCTCGATCTTCTTAGTACTCGAACTTGTAACAATCAAGTCATCTACATAAACACCAACAATGGTTAAATCACCCCCTTCACGCTTAGTGTAGATTGCTTGTTCTCTCGAGCACCGCTTAAATCCGAGATTCTTTAGTGTCCCATCCAGCTTGAGATTCCAAGCTCGTGGCGCTTGTCGAAGTCCATATAACGCCTTAGTTAACCGATAGACCTTGTTCTCTTGTCCTTTCTTCACGAAACCTTCCGGTTGACTAACATAGACTTCTTCCTTCAAATCGCCATTCAGAAACGCTGATTTGACGTCTAGATGATGCACTTGCCATCCTTTGCAAGCCGTATGTGCAAGTAGTAAACGAACCGACTCCATTCGTGCCACTGGTGCGAATACTTCATCAAAATCAATTCCAAATTGTTGAACATACCCCTTTGCAACAAGCCATGCCTTGTACTTAACGATCTTCCCGGACGCATCACGCTTCACTTTATAAACTCACTTCAGTCCAATGGGTTTAACATTCTCTGGGAGTTTTGTTAGAGTCCAAGTTTTATTTTTTTCAATGGACTCTAACTCTACATGCATTGCTCTTTCCCAAAACGCGTTCCCTTTGGCTTGGGAATAACTATTCGGCTCATCTTCTGCTGCAAGTAACAATTGTTCCGGTCCCTCTCGATTAACACCATCTTGTACTATGAAATCATTAAACTTGACCGGTAAGCGTTTCTGTCTCGACGAACGCCTTAAAGGAGTTTCTATTTCAGCATTTTCGTCTGACGCACCGTTCGAATCTGCTGCACTTTCTGTTGCAGCTGAAGCTGCTTGTTCCGAGGCAGCTGCACTTGATTCCGAACCAGTAGATGAATCTGCTGAACCTGCAGCATCAGATCCTTCATTCTGTTGTTGGTCAGCTTCATCCACTGTACCTGTTTCGGACGAACCGTCTTGACCCGAGTGGAAAACGACTATGAAATATCTGGGTTCATGCAGCTCTCTTTTCCACATCCAACCTCGTTTCTCATCACACTTAACCGTCCTCCGAACACATATTTTGTTCTCAACCGGGTCATACATCCGGAATGATTTTGCCTCTGGTTCGGAACCAAAATATACCATCGGTACTCCTCTATCGTCTAGCTTGTGCAAATTAACATTTGGTTCAGTCGCAAAACCCACACAACCGAACACTCTCAAGTATTCCAAATCTGGTTTACTCTTTAATAATGCTTCGTATGGTGTCTTCGAATCAACCGATCTAGTTGAGCTTCGATTTAAGACATACACCGCATGCTTTGCAGCCTCGCCCCAAAACCTTTGTGGAACATTTGTTTGCTTCAGCATACACCTTACCATACCTATTACAGTTCGGTTTCTTCGCTCAACGACTCCGTTTTGCTGCGGTGAATAAGGAGCCGTGAGATGTCTTCGGATAGCTTGAACTTCACACCAATCATTAAACTCGTTCGATGTGAATTCGCCTCCTCGATCTGTTCAGAAAGTGCCAATCTTTGTTTTCAAATCCTTCTCTACCAAGGCTTTAAATCTCTTGAATACTTCAAACGCTTGATCCTTGGACTTCAAAAGATAACACCACATATAACGTGAGAAATCATCAACTATTAAAACCATATACCTGCACCCTCCTGGTGTGGCTGGAGTAATCGGCCCACAGAGGTCCCCATGTAGTAGTTCGAGCGGTCTCGTTGCTCTAAACATAGCTTTCTTCGGGAACGGCTTCTCAGTTTGCTTTCCAATCAAACAACAGTCACAAATCTTTGACTGATGATTTATCACGGGCATTCCTCGAACCATATTCGATGAACTTAGACGTTTCAAAGAGTCAAAATTCAAATGCCCTAGACGAGCATGCCAAAGCCAAGAATCTTCATCAATCTTAGAAAGTAAGCATACCGGAGTACCCACTGCCAGCTTTACCTTGTACAACCGATTAATGCTTCGAACCACCTTCATCATTAGTTTCCTGCCTTGATTAAACATCAGCAAGAGATTGTCTTCCATCACAATTTTGCACCCCGTCTCAGTGAGTTGACCCAAACTAATAATATTGGAACGAAGGCTCGGTATATAATATACTTCCATCAGCACGATATGTTCACCGGTTTTGGTTGTAAACACTATCGAGCCTTTACCTACAATTTCAACACATGAGTTATCTCCAAAGCGTACCTTACCGGTTACTTGTTCATCAAGCTCAGAAAAAAGTGATTTGTCCCCCGTCATGTGATTAGAAGCTCCATTATCTAAGAACCATGAATTCTCCTCCACTAGCTTGGATTCGAACTTCTTAGGGATTACACCCTCTTCGTTTATGAACATCGTTTCGCTCGTACACTCCATCATGAACAAACTCGGGTCTAGTTTCTCAGTTTTTCGGCTAAGTTGGCTTGCTCATTCTTTCTCCGTTCTGGACAACTAGAAGCAAAGTGGCCCATCTCATCACACCTAAAACATTGGATTTCGGACTTGTCCTTCTTTGGTCTCTGTCGATTCCCATTGCTTCTTCGGCCCGAGTCTTTTGTCCCACGGGTTTGACCATTATCTCGGTACTGCACCTCATCTCGTCCTTGACTTGAACCACGCCCTCGTCCCCGACTTTTATTGCTTGAACCACCCCGTGCACGCCCCCAAGAATTGTCACTGGGTTTGTGTTTAGAAGACGATTCTGCAAACATTAACTGACTTTGACTTTCAGCTGAGGGATCGATACCTTTGATTATGTCTTCAAAAGTTTTTAGCCGACCTATTGCTTCTTGGAAGGTCATCGCTTTTAGGTCTGCAAACTGTTCGATTGATGCCACTATCGGAATAAACCTTCCTGGGACAGATCCGAGCAGCTTTCTGGTCAGCTTCTTATCTTCATACGTTGTTCCAAGGCTTGATGCTTTAGTAACCAGTTGACTTATTCTTCCTACGAACGAATCGATTGAATCCGAATCTTTCATCCTTAAATCTTCGAACTCGATCTCCATGCTCAATCTTTGCTTCACTGACTCGTTCAACCCCAACATACCGGGTTTTCAGTGCATCCCAGATCTCTTTAGCCTTTTCGAACTGGGCTACCTGAAATACCAAGTCTTCGGGTATGGCCTGGAGTAATAAGGCGACTGCCATATGGTCCTTCTTCTCTTCAACATCTTGTTCGCCTGGTTCGATAGCTTGCAATAACCCATGTACTCGGAATACTGCTTTAATCTGAACAGCCCAGATGTTGTAATTGGTTGCCGTCAACATAGGGCACTGTAACCCAGTCCCATGTTGCTCCTTTGAGACGATTGGAGGGGTCCTTCCCGTTTCAGCAGCAGCTTCGTCACCAGCCATCCTTCAGTGATCAAAGTGCTCCTTCTTCTCTTCTTGATACCCTCCTGTCACAATTCACAGCCACCGATACCTTTGGTGCTATGAACAGGCTTTGTTCTTAATCGGCCCTTTGACTTGGAAACAAAACCAGAACTCGGGTGGGATTTGAATGGCTCTGATTCCAATTCAAATCCCAATCGATATTATCACACACACAATTAAGGAATTTTCTCTCCTTTATTTAGAAAATTACTCAAAACTGAATCTCACTCATAACTATAAAGTCCTATGAAGGATTGGTTATATAGTGGAGGAATCCTAATTGAAACATAATACCTATTCTAATCAAATACGTATTCCTTTCATTATTTAACTTGAATAGATAACCTTAGATAATTATCTCTAACTCTTATAATTATCTTCAATTAGGTTCTAATACAAATTACATAAATACCCCTGCTCCTTTTGAGATATTATCGACCCAACCCATCTGCTCGGGTTCGGGTATTAGACGATCCGGCCCAACAATCTTGACATATTAGCTATTTATTAGTTAGTTTGATTAAGTAGTGTGTTAGGTTGTTTTGTTTTTTTTTTTTTTTGAAAGATAACTTTTATTAAACCACCAAACAAGGCAACTATCTCCAAGACGGAAATAGCACCCGAACACCACAAAACAAAATTACATTACATAATCTCGAATCTTTTCCATCTATCCCAATCCACCAACCCCCTTTTGAACCTATTTTTGTACCATAAAAATCCCAAAATCTTAATGTCCGCAACCATTTCAGTGACCGTCGACTGTTTGTTGGCGAAGATCTTCTCATTCCTGGCCTTCCACATCTGCCAACAAGCAATAATCATAATACCATGAAAAACCATCTTTTTGTTCCCAATAAAGCCATAGTACTCGTGCATATCCACTAGATCTTTAACATGAAAAACATAAAAACCTGGAATCTTGCACGAACTTGTTATCGCACTCCAAACTCCAGACGAAAACCAACAAGCTGTAAGGAGATGTTCTATAGACTCGTTGACACATTCACACCACACACACATCTGGTTCTCCACCGAAATACCTCTACGAACGAGCGCCATATTGGTCGGAAGCCGATCAATAAACGCCCGCCACATGAAAATATTACATTTGTTTGGAACCCACTTACTCCATGTGAAGCCAAATCGAACACCCGTATTCAATGTCCCAAGCATCCATTTCTTTACCGCTCCAACCGAAAAACCATCTCCCTTACCATCGTCCCACCTCCACTCATCCATATTGTCATCAAAAGTCACTTGCGTTAGGCGATCTTCCACTTGTTGTCTCTATTGCAATTCTAGCGCCGAAGTCGGAGCACGAGCCCAATCCCATCGGACACCCCAATTAACTCCTCCCAACCCAACCCGCTCACAAACCAAAACGCGTTTGCACCTCTCTAAACGAAATAACTCCGGATACACCTCCCGTAAAGGTTGTGATCCCAACCATGAATCTAACCAAAATCTAACAACTCTCCCATCCCCCACCTTCCCCGTGATCATACTGCTCAATCCCATCTCCTCAATTTTGTAAGCATTCCAAAATTTTGCCATATTCTTCCAAACCCCCGTATAAGAATTGTTCACCGGCACCATACCCCATCCCCGACTAGTCCCATGAATCGAGACTATCACCTTCCGCCACATAGCACACCGTTCATTCAAATATCTCCAAACCCATTTTGCTAGAAACGCACTATTACTAACCTCCAGATTCGCAACCCCCAACCCACCATGTTTTATACTCTTAGTAACCGTATCCCACGACACCCAGTTGAGCTTCCTAACATCATCCGAAGCTCCCCACAAAAATCTCCTCATCAACCCTTCTAACGTTTGCACTATCGATTTAGGCGCCTTAAAAATAGAAAAATAATAAGTAGGTAAGCTATTCAACACCGATTTAATTAAAGTAAGACGGCCGGCTATTGACAAAGTGTTAGCTTTCCACTTTGATAATCTCTTCTTGAAAGTGTTGATAACCGGCTCCCAATTTGCAATTCTATTCATATTTGCGCCCACCTTAATGCCCAAATAAACAAATGGAACGACTCCGGGCTTACACCCTAAAACCTCCGCCACCGCCGTAACCTCTTCATTACTTACACCAATACCGAATAAATTCGACTTGTGTAAGTTTATTTTTAACCCCGAACACAAATAGAAAATTCTCAATATCCGCTTCATATTTTTAAAATTAAATGAAGACCACTCACCCACCAACATGGCGTCATCAGCATATAATAAGTGAGAAAGAACAGGACCTTCATTAGGAAGCCGCATACCTTCAAACGCACCAATGTCACAAGCCCTTTTCATCAAAGCGGAAAAAGCCTCCATAACAATAATGAAAAGAAATGGGGAAATTGGATCACCCTGTCTAATACCCTTTTGACACCCAAATTCAAATGTAGGAGAACCGTTAACTAGAACTGAGGATCTAGCCGAAATAAGAACACCGCGAATCCATTCACACCATAACTGAGGAAAATCCATTTGCATCATAACCGACAGTAAAAAAATCCCAATTGACATTATCATACGCTTTGTCAAAGTCAATTTTGAACAAGAACATTTTTTTACCTCTCTTCTTGGCCCATGTAATCAACTCATTCGTCATCCATTCACACCATAATAGGACGAAAATCACCAAGCAAAGCTGGATCGCCCACTATAGGAATTAGTGCAATGAACGACGACGCCACACCCATGCTAAACCGCCCCTTATCGTAAAATCTATTCATAATATCCACAAAATCCTTCTCGAGCAACTCCCAAAAAGCCCGAATGAATCGAAAATTAAACCCATCCGGACCTGGAGCTTTGTCCACGCCACAATCAAACACCGCCCTTTTGACCTCTTTGATCGAAAATACTTCCAATAGACTCGCAGCATGAACCCCCGAAAGCTTCTTTAACCCATAACAATTCAATCTCGGTCTAACCCCCATTCTTTCCTTAAATTTATCCCTGAAAAAACCATGAACTTCCCGTTTAATAACATGAGGCCTCGAATCCCAATTCCCATTAACCATTAAACCCGGAAAATAGTTCGCCGCCTTCCTTTTATTGATACAACCATGAAAATACTTCGTGTTATCGTCACCGTTTGACGCCCAATTGTTGTGAGCCTTCTGCTTCAAATCGCTTTGTCTATATAACTCCAATTCCCTTTTCCGCTTAATAATCTCCTCCAAAGACCACATTTCATCCTCCAAGAGTTCACGATGTTCCATACTATCCTC
The DNA here is from genome assembly GCA_030844895.1 of Ambrosia x helenae. Taxonomy (NCBI): domain Eukaryota; kingdom Viridiplantae; phylum Streptophyta; class Magnoliopsida; order Asterales; family Asteraceae; genus Ambrosia; species Ambrosia x helenae. Next base: position 121,725,418 of record CM061231.1, read on the forward strand.
TAACACCTTGCGCTCCATCTCTAAAACATTTTGTTCCTCCATTTTTTTACTATTGTTCTAGGCCACCCAAACTCGTATGTGAGCCCGAAGATGTTTCAATTTTTCAACCAGCTTCACGTCTGGTTCCCCCTCGAACTGGGCGGTCAACAACGTTTGCTTCACGAACTCTCTAAAACCTTCGCGACCAAGCCACGAATTATAAAACCTGAATGGTTTTGGACCAAAATTCCTTGACACCGTCTTCAGCAACAACGGACTATGGTCGGATATATGTCTCTCCTCGGAAATATACTAAGCACTCGTCCAACGCATGAAAAAATCCCAATTCACAAATATTCTATCAATACGGCTCATTTTAGTACCTGCCACGAAAGTATAGCGTCTCCCTTTCAATGAGTATTCGTGCAGATTCGTTTCGTCAGTAAACCCATTAAACTCCGCCGCATCCGTAGGAGAGAAAATCGAATTCCGCCTATCGCTTTCACTTCGAACCGAGTTGAAATCCCCTGCCACAACCCACCAGCCTCCCCCTTGACCCAACAAACCCCCTATAGCCGACCACAAAAGCCGTTTATTGACCAATGTTTGCGGCGCATACACATTGAGAACCCGAACCATCTCCGCGTACCCTTTAACTTTACCCACGATCAACATATAATTATCCGATTTAACCACTTCCTCCCGACTAAAAACTCGAGGATCCCATAAAGAAAGTAAACCACCCGATCTACCGTCCGATGGAACCCAGTCAAATAAATAGTCATCATTACCCCAAAATCTACGTAAATCCACCGAATCTAAAGACGTGAATTGCGTCTCTTGAATCAGTAAAAAATTCACCTCATTCTTCACTCGAAAACCCCGAATCCAATCCGCTTTACCTACATTCCCCAGCCCCCGAATATTCCACGAAAGAATATTCATAATTCACCGTCTTGATAACCTTCGCTTCTCAAAACCTCTTGTACGTTCGGAATAAAACCATCCAAATCTTCTGCACCTAAAGCACGTCCCAAAGTAATTGTCTCTGAAGTCTCATTAATGGAACCAACTGCATCGTTCGATTCATCCACATCCAAACCTCTACCTGTATCTTCCTTGTTTGTAACATCCTCTTCACGAAAATCTTCGCCATCCAAGTTAACCATGTAAATATTATTGACCGGTGTGACAAAAGCAGCTTCATCCAAATCATCTTCCACTTGCTCGCTCGTAGAACTTTGAGACAATATACCAATCAATTTATCCAACCCAAAAGGATCATTCCCATCTCTACATCGCTTCTTCGGACGATCCTGAGAACCGGTAGAACGACTCCTATTCTGAAACAAGGATCTCCTACGGTACTTCTTCCTTTTCACAGACTTCTCCACCCCATGCACAGGACTCGTCACAACCCCGTCGTCCGTCTTGCCTTCAACCTCTCCATTCCGCACCATGTCACCGTTTTCATTACCAAAATCATCCCCTCTAAACTCCCCCTCTTCTACCTCCTCCACAACATTGACCTCTTCATCCGACATCGCATCCACCGCCCTATCGTCCTCCTTATCCGAAGAACCACAATCATCAGGAAAGTCCTCCACACAATCCGGAACCCATTCTCGCACATCCTCGTCAACCCACACGTGATAAGTTACACCTCTCCAACTGATGTCCACTCTATCATTAATCCGACCATATTTCTTACACAAAACACCAATATACGCAAACGAAAGATCTTTATCATCAGCCAACATATTTTCTGATCGTACAACTTTGCCATATCTTTCACCAATCATCATATAAACCTGATCAAGGCCTATATGAACAGGGACTCCATGAATCTGTACCCAAGCTAATCTCTCCTCCTCGCTCCTTTTACCCCCTTCCCACCCTATAACCACTTAGACGAGGAATCCTTGTCTTCCAAAAACCGAGATGCTACCACCGAACTGTGAAATATTATAATCACAGAAAAACCACCCAAGTACTTAATACTCTTCAAGCCCCATGCATTACTCACAGCAATCTTGTTCAGCGTGATCAACGTAACAAAATCCACCACTTTACCCATCAACGCCACACCATTCCAAAGATCGAACTCTTTAGCTTCAACACTATCATCCACCTTATTTCTATTAAGAACCGAGTCCATGAACGTTCTACCTCCTCCAACCTCATCCACGTTAACCCCAAAACCAGATCCATCCATACCCCAGACGAAGAACCAACCTTAGGGTTTGCATGAGCATGATCATTACGGCTGTTCAACTTCCTGTTATTTTCAGCCCCCGGTCTCTCCACTACATTCCCATCGACGAACCTAGCAATTGCTACGAAGAGTTTATACGAACCGATCCACACATCTCCCATCTCCGCTTCCAATCGTTTCACATCGATAACGTCCTTGAACGACACAAACGCAAACCTTTTCCCCTATCGATCTACTTTTCTAGCGATATATGACCCCTCAAACAGCCCAAACCCAGCAAACGTATTCTTCAAATCCGAAGAAGAGCACTTCAGAGGAATGTTAGACACAAAAAATTTCGAGATTACCTTGCTATTGTTCCCATCATGGTTAGATCCGCTTCTCCCCTTCCTTCCTGGTACATCCTGCCATTCATCCTCGTGCCGCCGTTTTTCGCCCGACATTCTCGGAGCACACTAGGGTTAGGTTGTTTTATTTAATGTATGTTTAGGAGGTTGTTGGAGAAGTAGTCATGGTTATCCGAATAAAGTGGATATGTACGTTGAGGGGTGCATGGGTTTAGAGTAGATTTTGAATAAGTCTTCCAACTTTATTTGTGTGGTTAATTGTTATTGTACGTTGGTGGTCAGTGACCTATATATATAGCCAAGTCTATTAATGAATAAAGTATCCATTTTCTCTTTCAATCATCTTTTCCCTTTCACCACAAAACACAAGTTTGTACATCTACTCAAACTTTCCTATACAAGATTTGTTTTCTTTTATTTATTATCTCATTACGTGAGTTTTGAGTGTGAGTATTGTTAGGGGCCTGAAACCAACAAGTGTTACAAATATTTGTATAAAAACTATTTACATAACAAATATTTGTAGGAATACTATACTTTCTAGTTCAAGGAAGGTAAAAATTAGATAATTATCTTGTTAAAATGAAGTAACGTACCATTTACGTTACAGAAGTTCGTGGCCGCTAAACTCAAACCTCCAGCGCCAAATGCGGCGGCAAGTATATAGCCAATCCACTTTGCTATGTCGTTGTTGCTCCCTCCGCCATTCGGGGTAGAGTTACCGTTAGTTATTAAATTCTCACTACCTGCATTAGTTCATGTAGATTTTGGATGTTAATTCTGTATAAATTATATGATATATAGCTAAAAAAGCACAACCACGATAGGTTTACCCTGTTCAGCATATCGGATATAACATTTTCCAAGGTACATATCACCCCAGGTAGATGTCACACACTCTGATCTCAACCGTCCACTTGTCTCTGAAAGACAATCTTGACAATCACTTAAACTCAAATCTTGTACACACTGTGCCACACCTTGTATGCTCCCAAAATCACCCTCCCGAAAGTATTGTCCATTCCCACCAACTAGATATGCCATCGCACCATCTATACGGTTCAAAACAACCGAATTATATCCAATCGACGTGCCACATCTCTTGCACACCTCCCTCGTGTCCTGGGCACCAAAAAATGAAGTATTCTCATACTTCATATAACATCCTTCTAACTGTATTTCACCGCCTATGGACATAGGACAAGCTGTCTTGAGTTGACTTATAGCACTGGCCACACAATCTTTGCAATTGGGGGATTTAAGGTCACCTCTACATTGAAAGAGGCCAAACACGCTATTGTCTTGTGGGGAGGTTTCAAATTTGTTGAAGTTGTAAGCAGCAGCTGAGTCGACTAAGGAAGAGAATAGAGAGTTTACGTTTGACTCGTAAGGTGTCAATGTTGATGTGAAATTTAGTTGAGAGCATTGGACATAGACGTTGGAGTTTATGGCAGAAACCGATAAGCAACAGAACATTAAAGATAATATGAGGAACGAAAGAGAGGGAGCTTGTTGCAACATTTTAGGAGCATGTAATTTTAGTTCTTTTTGGTGACTTGTGAATTATTTGCTATATGAACTTCCTATTTAATTTTAGTTCCGCCTTGAAGGCCTAACCCCACTCCCACTAACCTTATTGTCATAGAATAACTTTTGATTACAAATAAAAATCCGAATATGATTAAATATGACTATGTAGAAGCTTTGTTTAATAATTGCTCAATAAAGTACTGTCTAATAGTGTAGATGTTCTAAAATTATAAACCAAAGAGTTTTTATTTAGTTTATCTTTTTATTTATTAGATTTAGTTCTATCACGATTTAAATCATTCTAGTAAATAAATTAACTTGTTGAAAGAAAATAAACTATTAGGATTTGTATTAGGCGGAAGGGGCACAAGCACCTGGTGGCGGATCTAAGATTTTTTTCTTAGGCAGTCATCTTTTTTCAGTGATCGTATATCTCAAACGAAACATTAGAATTTTTGACCGGGTCTAGTTGAGAAACATAATAAAATACGGTATGATAGAAATACATAATTATTAGAAAATACACAATAAACTGCGATTTCATTTTAAATGAATGTACCCTAGGACTCTAAAGCTTAGCCTTCATTTAAACTTACATTTAGAAACATAATAAAATACGGTACGATAGAAATGTGATTTCATTTTAGAAAATACACAATAAAACTACAAAATAATTTAATAAGATATATCTAAACCTATATATACTTTTAAAGTGTGAATTATTTTGTAGCCGATGTTTCTATTTATTTTTATTTTTTGTTGTTAAATGCTTATTAAATTGAATCACGGCTTAGTTTTTTTTTCTTCAGTAATTCGCCTCCGCATAGTGCTTAACTACTCGTTTTCTTTTGCAATTGTTAGTTTTTTCTGCTTTGTGCTTAGTTACATTCGACTCAAGTTTTTCTTTTTTTTCTATTTTGTCAGTGAATTGGTTTTTGATGCTGTTAAAAGTAATCCGTTTTCCATCATAATAGCATAAACACTTTAAAATCGAACATAAACATAAGAATACATTAACTAACCTCTAAATCGAACATAACCATAAGTTTGCCATTGTTTAGTTCTATCAAGAATACACTAACATAAATTCGAATGAAATAATGATTTCAAGGGCTGAGTGCGATGACACGCGCAAATCAATTTTGAATTTGCAGAAATGAAAACAAATCAATTGGTGGTGATGATTTGGTTCATGGATTTCTAGCTTTATGGTCGTTTGTTCAAGGTTATTTAATGTTTGGATTGCCTCTAGTAGTTTGACTTGTATGAAAAATCATGTGTTTTTTTTATTCCCCGCTTTCGTTTGCTTCCTTTTTACTAATGCTTAAAATATGAAGCTGCTAAAAACCAGGGCTAAAACTCGAACTCGTGATAAAGTGAAAAGAAAACAAAGGCATCAACCACCACAACAACCTATCATTTGTTAGTATGTAGTTACTCTAATAATTATTATGTAGTCACTCAAGTAATCAATTATATCCGCTCTACCAAACTCTCAAAAATCGTTGTTGTCCTATGACCTCAACCCCTGTAAGGTGGCTCTGTCCCTGCAAGCCCCATGGTACCCCGTCCTCCCTTATTGTAAAGTATACAAATTAATTAATACGAGGTTGACTTATGATAGAGCTAAAGATTTTAGAAAGAATTATTTGTTAATAATATAATAAAGTTAGATTCCATTCTTATAATAACTACATAATAAAGCATCGAAGGTTCATGCTTACTTGGTTATGATAATGGACAATCCACATTTTGTTTTGCTTTGAACATGCTTGTGGTCCAGAAATTAAAAAACGTATTTAACTAATTTAAGGAGAATTGATTCATCAATAAGGACGAGATACCTAATATTGTCACTTGTTATACTCAACTTATTTTATTGGTTTTTTAATTATTATTATTATTATTATTATTATTATTATTATTATTATTATTATTATTATTATAATTATAGCCATCGACCAATTATACATATTTGATTTGCACAATAATTATAATAGTTAAAGGGCATGCCCAATTGGATTATTATTATTTTTTTTTCATACAAAAGAGCAGACAAGAGCTTTGTATACACGATCCATATTAAGGACATCAAGTTAAAAACAATCTTAAGGTTATCTGTGAGGCCTAGTGAATGTGAAAAAAAGGTATATCACGATGGCAGGTTTTATCACCCTCAAAGTCACTAAAGGCGTGTGATGCGTTAATGATCAGGGTGAGGTGTCTCTAGAACACTTGTCATTGTCTTGTCGACAAAATATAAAAGAAATTAAAACTTTGCACCCAACACCCATTATGTTCCTCTATGTGGTATGTGTGTGTGTGGGGGGGGGGGGGTTGTTAAGCTAACATGGTAGAAGTCCTAGTGTCCGATTTTTTCGGATTACTATGATATATTTAGTTATTTAGTCAGGGGTCTTAGTATGAAATACTTTATTAGCTAGTATGAACGAAATTTCATATTAGTATAAAGGGGTTATAAATAAGGAATAGTATATACGTAAACTATGTAGAGGTTTAAGGATTAAAAAGACATAGAAGTTGTTTGGGGATTCACCGAAGAAGAATGAATGCATGGAAGTAAAAGGAGGAATGTCAGTGCCTTTCTAGTGTCCCATTTTTCAACTCTACAAATTATGCTATTTGGGCATTAAGGATTAGGGTAATATATCACGTCCATGAAATTTGGAAGCAGTGGAACCAACAGCGAGAACCGAAACCGGCCAAAAGAACAACACAAAAATTGTAATGTTATACCAAGCACCTCCAGAAAACGTGGTATTGCCAATTGCCAATCGCCAATCTTACTTCAGCAGAAGATATTTAGGACGCGTTAAAGGTTCGCACGTGGAGGTTGATAGGGTTGAAGAAGCGTGGTTACAAACACTTGATTCAGAATTTGAATCTTTAAAAATGTATGTTAATGATTCACTCGATGTCTATGGGATAAAGATCAGCGAGATTGCATCACATGCAAGTAGTCTTGGGCATACCTTGGATGATAAGAGATTGGTTCGTAAATTTGGGGCTCAATACCAAAAAAGTTTATTCAAATTGTTGTTGCAATTGAACAATCGGGATATTGAAGGCTTTTAAGGAATGCACCAAGAAGCGGACTAAGGACAAAGACATGTCTAGTAAACTTCTATTCACAGAAGAAGACAAAAAGGTGGAGGATAAACACTAGAGATGTGAACGATGCGGTTGTGGAAACCTAAATCAGAAATACTTTAGACGTAGCCAAGGAATAGGTAGGGGGTCTGAGAAAGGTGGAGGAGGTGATGGAGTACAATGGGACAAGAGTAACATAAAGTGTCATAAGCGTCATGAACTTGGGCACTACAGTGATGTGTAGTAGATGAGGAGAGGGGCTGATGTGTCAAGTTCAATAACGATGAGGGGGATAATAGTTGTATTAATAATAGTTAGAGGGCTATATGTGTAAAAGTGTAATTGAGTCGGTGATTGGGTTGTTAAATATCGTTATACAGTAATGAGAAGGTGTGTCTTGTTTGTGTGAATCTTTCTCTTGTTTCGCTCTCTGATTCTCTCTCTCTTAAACATTCACCACCCTATCACCACCATCTACCACCATTAACTGCCATTGATCCCCACTACACATCATTGGTATCGATGCTTTGATCTTGTTCGAAGCTCGATTATCAACCTCCTTATCAGCCATAATTATTTCTATTCAGCGTTCTTGATCCATTTCTTTCATCACTCTGTTTTCTTGGTTTCTAGATTCGTTCCACCGTTTTTTCTTTATCTCCGTTGGACTGATCAATCGTGATCAATCCATTCCATAGCGAGATCAATTTGTGATCTTGCTATTCTAATCCATCAACTGTTGTTGGATCAGTTTCTTGTTTTAAAAGGTTCTTCTCATGAACACTTGTATATTTAAACTATCAAAGTGATTTGCACAACAGATTATAAGTTAAGTGTCAAGTTAAAGATGTACTTTTAAACAAAGAATAAATACTCCCCCTTGAGTTATGAAACTAAAGCAGTAAGTGAGAATCTAAAACAGTTAATGAATAAAACAGTAAATTCTTCAATGATTCTCAGATATAATGGAAATAATAACTACAAAAGGAATGTCTAAAATACTGAAATGAACCCATCTATTTATAAACTAAGTGTAAACGTACAAGAGAAGTATTGAAGCAATATAATAAGTAGAAATACTACAACAGGCTGTAGCATTGGTACTTGTTCAAAAGATCTAAGAATACTAATATTTAATAAACTACTAAAGTTCAAAGGCGGTGGGAAGCTTCTATCAAAACATCTGATGAGTGACAAGCTACCCATAAGTAGTTTGTCTTCAGAAGTTCTTCAGTTGACTTGTCTGGTTTGACTTCAGAACCTCTGTTCATTACTCTTCAGCACTTGATGTTTTTCTTCTTCAGCACTTTGAATCTTGTTCTTCAGCAGTTTTCATACTTAGCATTTTTGCCAGAATAGGAATTAGACTAAGGCTTGCAAAAGTGGTTTCTTCAATCCTTTTTGTCCTTACAACTGTTGATCAATTTTGTTGTTTCAACCATTTTTTTTAAATCCTTCTTGTCCAGTTTTTCCCGCCATTAACAACCATACCTACAATATAATAATAATACTTTCACAATCAAATACAAATCATGACTACTACAAGGAGTCAATCCGAATTTGAAAAAACCCTACAACACCATTCCAATGCTTTGTAAAATTTGAAGCCTTCACGGAGAACACTTATAAGTCTTTCCAAGAATTAAGTCAATTCATGGAAAAGATTGCCTAAATCAAATAAACCAGAATAACCAGAACTTGCATGCAAACAACAATTCTGGTGTTAATTCAAAAAGTTCTGGAACAAGTAATTCAAGAACTGATAGGTTGTATAGACTATGGAAGATTGAATACCGTAGGTTTGATGGAAATGATGTTGAAGACTGGATTTGTAAGTGTGACCACTTCTTTAATGTCGACGATACTCCTGAAAATTTTAATGTTAGGTATGCTACAATAAACCTAGAGGGAAAGGCTATGAAATGGCATGCAGCCTATTTGAAATCAATTAACAAACCCATTTTAGAAGTTACATGGTCTGAATACACTAGCAACATTATAGACAGGTTTTCCACAAACCAATTTAATGATGCAATGGGGGTGTTGACATCTACTATTCAGACAGGAACTCTAGAGGAATTTTGTGAAAAAATTAATGAAAATCTTTTGCATGTGACCATATGTGAAGAATATACTGTAACCATCTTTCTGAACAATCTGAAACCAGAATTGTATGGACCTGTCAAAATGTTTGAACCCAAAACCATGAAGGAAGCCTACAATTTTTCTAAAAAACAAGATATGGCCAATAAGACTCTTGCAACATTCAGACCTAAATCCTATTCTAACCAAATGGGGAAGTTTTACCCTAATCCAACACCTATTTCTTCTTACAAACCACCAAACCCTTCTACTCTTAAACGACCACTCAATACTAACCATTTACCATTGTTACCCACTCCATCAAATCATCAAAACTGAATACCAATAAAAACATATTAAACCTGCCTTCCAAAGAGATGGAAGCCAAAAGATTGAGGTGGTGGGGGGAATGTTTCTGGTGCCTTGAGAAATTCTCTTCTACACATAAATGTCCAAACAAACAACTTTATGTGTTGGAAATAGAAGATCGGGAGGGGGTTTATAATGATGATAACCAAGAACCAGAAATTATGATTAATACTACCTCAAATGACCCATTGATATCTATCCATGCTCTTACTGGTGTCCCTTCGTTTTCCACCATGCAAGTGGTTGGAAACATTGGCACCAAAACCCAACATATCTTAGCTAATTCAGGATCAACCCACAACTTTTTAGATGAAAAATTGGCCATGAAACTTAATTGTAAGTTGGAAGACATTGGTGCAATGAGGGTAGGTATTGCAAATGGAGTTCCCTTAGTTTGTAAAAAGATTTGTAGGAACTTTGAGTGGCAAATTCAATGGCTGTGGTTCAAAGCTGATGTGCTTGTGATACCTTTGGCCAGTTATGATATGGTTTTAGGCATACAATGTTTATTTCCTTTGGGTGATATAGTTTGGAACTTATAAAAGATCTAACAATGCAATTTAAAGTGGACAATAAGTCATATATGTTAAAGGTCAGTCAAAACAGTAAATTGTCTTTATGTTCATCGGAAGTAATATATCAACTGTTGATAGAAGATGATCAGTTGGTTCAGGGGCAAGTGTGCAGCATTAAGGTGGATGATTATGTGGATCAGTTCTAGCACAAAACTGCAGTAACTGGTAATGTAAGTAATGAAGCTATGGACTCTCTTTTGAAAGAATTTGATGATGTATTTGTTGTGCCCTTTGCCTTGCCACCCCACAGAGCCTATGACCATAAAATTCTATTAAAAGATGAATCTGTTACCTTAAGTCAGAAACCCTATAGGTATCAGTTGGCCAAGAGAGATATTATAGAAAAAATGACCAAGGAGTTATCAGGGGTACTAGCAGTCCATTTGATGTTCCTGTAGTTTTGGTAAAAAAGAAAAATGGAAGTTGGCGTATGTGTATTGACTACAGGAAGCTTAATTAAGCCACTATTAAAAATCGGTTTCCAAATCCCTTTATTGAAGATCTATTGGATGAATTGGGGGGGGGGGGGGGAACTATTTTTTCTAAAATAGATCTTAGACCTGCTTACCATTAGATTAGAATGGCTCCTGATGATATTCATAAGATAACCTTTAAAACACATGAAGGCCATTATGAATTCCTTGTTATGCCTTTGGGCTAACAAATGCCCGAGCAACCTTTCAAGCTCTCATGAACTATGCCTTTAAACCATTGTTAAGAAAATTAGTGTTGGTTTTTTGATGATATTTTAGTGTATAGCAAATCACTAAATCAGCATTTGAGACATTTGAGAGAGGTTTTGATGATTTTAAGGGAAAACAAGTTGTTTGCTAAACTCTCTAAATGCTCATTTGGAGGTGGTTATGTGGAATACTTAGGCCATGTTATTCCAAAAGATGGCGTCTCAACTGATCCTAAAAAAATTGAAGCTATCAAGTCTTGGACAATTCCACAAACCATTAAATAGTTAAGGGAGTTTTTGGGCTTGTCAGGATATTATAGAAGGTTCATAAAGTCATATGGCATTTTAGCAAAGCCATTGACTAATCTTTTAAGGAAGGACAGTTTCCATTGGAATGAGGAGGCTACAATAGCTTTTGAAAAGCTTAAACAAGCTCTGTGTGCACATCCTATTATAGCATTACCTGATTTTGCTAAAACTATCATTCTGGAAACTAATGCATCATGACTTGGAATTGGGGCTGTCCTTATGCAAGAAGGGTATCCTTTGGCCTTTATTAGTAAAGCTCTTTCCCCAAGATAGCAGGTACTTTCTGTCTATGCAAAGGAGCTTTTGGAAATTTTGTTTGATGTCAAATAGTGGCATCATTATCTATTGTTTGGTCATTTCATTATAAAGACAAATCAAAAAAGCCTTAAGTACTTGCTTGAACAAAAACTGACAACACCTTTGCAACATGCATGGTTGTCTAAACTCTTTGGCTTTGACTATGAGATCATGTATAAGAAGGGAACAGAGAATAAGTGGCAGATGCTTTATCAAATGTTCAGGGCCCAGTTTTAAGCACTATCTCCTTGTCTACCCTAGACCCTACCCTTTTAACCAAACTTCAACAGTCATGGTCATAAGATCCTGTTATTTGTTCTACACTGCAAGTGTTAAAAGATGGTGGTTTTGTTCCTATGTATAAGTGGAATGGTATGCTTTTGAAAAAAAAAATGATAAGGTTGTGGTGGAAAAGAATGAAGACCTACAGTAGGAAACCATTCACATGTGTCATAGTTCTGCTATGGGGGGCCATTCAGGTATGCATGCTACTGTTCAAAGAATCAAGAGTATGTTTAGTTGGTAGGGATTACATAAGAAAGTTAGACAAGCCATTAGATAGTGCCATATATGTCAGAAATCTAAAATCTAAAATCTAAAAATGAAAGTGTGGCTTATCCTTGTCTTCTACAGCCTTTTCCTGTCCCTAACCATATTTTTTCTAACATCTCAATGGATTTCATCAGTGGTTTTCCTAAGATTCAAGGTAAAAATTCAGTTTTGGTGGTGGTTGATAGATTCACAAAATATGCTCATTTAATCCCTCTTGCACATCCCTATTCTGCTGAAACTGTTGCTCAAATGTTCCTGAAAAATATCTAGGGGTGTGAATTTCTGACAAGACCTGAAAACACGACCCGAACCTAACACGAAATTAGCGGGTTTAGGTTTAGTCTAAATGGGTCGGGGTCGGGTCAACCCGGGCAGGTTGGCGGGTTGACCCATTTAACATATTTATACTATATATTGTTTTTGGATTTGGATCATTTGAGAACCACCATTTAGGGAGAGAACCAAAGAACCAAGTGTGAACACAAAAACCCCTCCACCAAAAAATAAAAAAAAATAATAAAAAAATTATATAACCTAAAAAAATAAAAAAAGTAAAAACACCAAAATGTTTTTTTTAGTGTTAATCTTTCTGAAAAAAATACAAAAAAAAACAAAAAAATGACCTTTTTTACGTCATAATTACGTCAGGTCTTATGCACATGTGCATTTTGCTGTTATATATATACATACATATACCGTACTATTAGAGCACACTTTTGAATAAATTATCAATTGCCATAATGAAATGATCATTAAATGGACGTGATATGATATATAAGGTTGAAAAAAATTATTCAACGATCTTTAAATAAACGCGAAGTGCATTTCACTATTATAGTTAGGTTTTTTTTCATGGGTTTAGCTTTAGGGTTTAGTTTTTAGTTATGATGGGAATGGGGTTAGGTTTTTTTGGGGTTGTTGGTGAATAAACTTAAAAAAACCTCTATATAAAACTATAAAATAAGATAATTGTACTACATGCACATGTGCATTTCACTATTATAGTTAAGTTTTTTAATAGGTTTAGTTTTTGGGTATGGTGGAATAAGGGATATCTTTTTTTTTTTTTTTTGGGGGGGGGGGGGGGATGGGATGGAGCGTTTTGGTTTTTGGGGGGTGTGGGGTGTGGGGTGTGGGGTTAGCTGCACATGTGCATTTCATAATTGGGGGGGGGGGGGTTGGGGGGGTGTGGGGGATGGGGGTTTAGGTTTTTAGGGAGTGAGGTGGGTGGGTTTAGGTTTTTAGGGGTGGAGGTGGGGTTTTTAGGTTTTTTTTTTTTTTTTTTTTTTTTTTTGTGTTGACAATGGTTCTCTGGTTCTCTCCCTAAAGTTGGTTCTCGATGATCCCTACCCTATTGTTTTTTACAATATGTTTTATGTTATAAATTAAATTGGTTACGTATTTTATGCTACACTTATAACCTAAAATAGAAATTGATATTAGATTTTATAAATAAAACATAAATGTTTTATATATGTTTGTGTTTTTTGTAGTAAAATTTTAAGTTTAATACATCAGTTTGTGAAAAGTAAAAAAAAATCAGGTTGAGCGGGTCGGGTTCGGGTTCATATGTATGTCACAATTTTTGGGTTCGGGTCGGGTTCGGGTTCATGTAAAATTTTTGGGTTAGGGGCAGGTTAGAGCCGCCAACCCAACCCGTTAAGCACCCCTAATAATATCTTTAAACTACATGAGTGGCTACATACTATTGTTTCTGACAGAGATCTTATTTTCCTAAGTCAATTCTAGAAGGAATTTACTAAATTACATGGCATTCAGTTAGCTATGTTTACTGCATACCACCCACAATCAAATGGGCAAACATAGGTCGTATATAAGTGTATTGAATCTTATTTGAGAACTATGACCTTGCAGTATCAAAGTAATTGGCTTAAGTGGCTTTCCTTGGCTGAATGGTGGTATAATACTAACTACCATACTTCACTAAAGATTACTCTTTTTCAAGCTTTGGATGGCTATCCACCCCTACTGCTTATTCCATACATTCCTAAGGATAGTCCAATTGATTCTATGGATAAATTGATTTGTGAAAGAGAGAAGATAATTAAAGGGCTGAAGACTAACCTACTCACTACTCAAAATAGAATGAAGCAACAAGAAGACAGGCAAAGAACTGAAAGGGAATTTAACATAGGAGATTTTGTCTACCTTAAGTTGCATCCCTACTATCAAAACTCACTTCGAATGTCTAAGCATAATAAGTTGAGCCCTATGTTTTTTTGGGACTTTTATGGTGACTAAAAAAATTGGGAAGGTAGCCTATCGTTTAGAATTACCTGAAGAAGCACAAATCCATCTTGTATTCCATGTTTCTTTTCTCAAGTTTGCCAGGGGTCCTCATTTAGATATCATTCCATTACCTGCTCAGCCTCGATTTCAGTTTCATCCAGCTACTGTATTGGAAAAGAAGGTGATTAAAAAAGTAATAGAGTGGGTGTTGAAGTTCTAATCAAGTGGCATGATTTACCTTTAGCTGAAGCTTCATGGGAGGATCTTGGAGAGATGCAACTCAGGTTTCCTGATTTCAATTTTGGAATTTTAGGGCAAAATTCCTAATGGAGGGGAGTATTGATGTGTAGTAGATGAGGAGAGGGGCTGATGTGTCAAGTTCATTAAAGATGGGGGGGATTAATAGTTGTAATAATTATAGTTAGAGGACTATATATGTAAAAGTGTAATTGAGTTGGTTATTGGGTTGTTAAATACCATTATACAGTAATGAGAAGGTGTGTCTTGTTTGTGTGAATCTTTATCTTGTTTCTCTCTCTGATTCTCTCTCTCTCTCTCTCTCTCTTCTCGAACATTCACCACCCTTTCACCACCATCTACCACCATTAACCGCCATTGATCCCGACCACACATCATACAGGAACGAATGTCCGAATTGGGAAAAAAATATGAGGCGAACCTAATGCAGAATACGACGATGAACCAATGCTGCTATAAACGACTCTTGAAGAAACCAGAAGGCCTCCGTTAGACTATATTGACTTTAAGGGGAGTATGGAAATTAATCTAATCTAAATATTGGTATAACGGTATTGTTGTTTATAAGGAATAGTATATATGTTAGTCATATATATAAACTATTCAAAGGTTTAAGGGTTAAACATGACAAGGGTAGAAAATCAATTGAGAGATGTGATTAACATTAGAGGCACCACGATGCAGGGGTGTGTTAATCAAGAAAATGGCGCCAAACCACTAGGGTTGAGATGCTTCAAGGGGACGCAGGTTTCCACTTCAATCAATAAAGAGACGCACCGATTCAATCAAGATTTGTGACTTTACATCAAGGATTAGGTCCATTATATGGTGTGTTATCAATTAGTATAAATAGAATTTGTGTATTCAATTGTACCCAATTCAATTGAAGTTCTTGTCAATTTCATGTTCAATCGTATTACGGTTTTTATTTACTAATAGTATAATTCAAATGCAAAAGCTTATTTAATCTTGTAAATTTATATTAGTGAGTATGTTACCAGTAATAAAGATAATAAGGGTCTGATTGTAATAATTGTAATAATACAGGTACTATTAGTGTCAATAGTTATAAGATTAAAAGTTAGTTACTATCAGGATGATTTAATCCACATCCCTAATATGCCATCCCCATGATGCTGAAGGACTTGACTAACTTCAGGATGTAACAGTATTTCATCATGTGCACATCCTGAAGATGAACTAATGACTTGATTTTCCCATGTATGATTGCAGGTACAATTAAGTTATCATATGGATTTACATGCTTGATAACGTCTATATTATCGCCCTCAATTGAAGAAGTCAAGGATAGAAGTATAACTCATGGTCAAGATGGAAGATATAGTCAAAACTATAACCGATATTCATTTAATATCGGCGATAAACAAGGAAACAGCTGGATCATTGACTAACTAAGGAGAAACAGTTAACCAACGACTACTTTCTGTTGAAGAACTTTAACATTCACCTGGAGCAGCTGTTACACGACATATAAGAACCTTAACTACTAAGCGGATCTCACGGATCCTTTAGTTATTTCATGTACTATATAAATGGGGGTATTGGACGAGTATAGGACACTTACATGCACATTGCTTACATTATAGCTACACACATAGACTTAGTTGATCAAAAACACTCACACAATCATTGTAATCATAGTACACTCGTCCATATACTCATCCAAAGTTGTATCTTTTTACCATTTTAATATTAACAAACAAGGCAGGGGCCTAGACTCCTCCCGAGGTTTTATGCCGGCGATCTACAACTGATCAAGGGCTTTCCTCGTAGATCGTATGTTGTTCTTCTCGTTATTTGCTTTATTTGTCCATTTCCAACAGTTCCATCCTGAGGATATAACTGTCCATCCTGAGGATACAACTGTCTATCCCGAAACCGACCTAAGCCATCTCGATCATAGTTGTCATATTTCTGCTTATTGAACATCTTGATACACCGTCTTAAGAATATTATTGATTTGCAAACATATTTCTACACATTTAGCACTCTACCTCACATAAACTAATTTGGAATACAAAGTTATTTTTATTAGATAATTTTTGACCAAAATAATTTGGCGCCCACCGTGGGGCAAGTGGTGCTATTTTAACAAAAAAACTTTGTTAAAACTCTCTTTTATTCAATTTCTATTTACAAAATTTGACAACTATGGCTTCTTCACAAAAATCTGTTTCAACATCCATGCCATCTACAACCTCTGCCAGAAACACTGTCTTACCACCTCCACCTGCACTTCCAAGAAGTTCCACTTCCCAAGTCCCACCTAGATCATCTGGATCTACTCCTCCTGTTCTTATATCGAATGAGGAATTACTTTCTATGTTTGCACTGATGAAGCATTCGATACATCAACAACAAGACACAAACCGGATGTTGATAAGAGAAATACAAGCTCTTAAATCATCCTCAAGGAGGCCAAGTGAAGACATGGGGACACCATTGCAACCCAAGGCGTTAGATTTTAATTCTAGCATCTCTGGAGGGATGCATCAAGGAGATTTCATCCCCATGAGTTCTGGATTCTCTGCCCCAGAAACGATTACTGCTCCCAGGATGGCAACCACCAGGGATACAGGATATGCACATGTGCCATCCCAAGGATATAACACTAACGGTAACAATTTAAGTTCTAGTACTTTTACTGCTAATGAGGTTGTTTCTTTGAAGGATACAGGAATAAGCCCTCAGCTAGCAAGGGAACTTCAGAAGATCAAGGATATGGTATCGAGTGTGCCAGGGATAGTACAGCCCATCCCTGAAGTATCCTCGGCATGCCATAGAGTGTCAAGATTTGCACCTCCCATATGTGATGCAGAGATTCCAAAACGGTTTCAAACTCCAAGCATGAAGCTCTATGATGGATCTACAGATCCTGAAGAGCATGTGGCTCAATATAGAGAAAGGATGGAAATAAATTCAATCCCTGCCAATCTGAAAGAAGAATGTTTATGCAAGGGATTTGGCTCAACTCTCACCGGTCCAGCCCTGAAATGGCTCCTAAGTGTTCCACCCTATTCTATTACTTCTTTTGCACATTTAATTAACATGTTTAATAACCAGTTTTCTAGTAGTCGAATGTTCGAACGTTTGACAAGTGATCTGTACAGGGTAACTCAACCACAGGGGGAATCACTAAGAGAATATATTACCAGGTTTAGAAAGGAAGCACTTGATATCCCGAACCTGGATGTCACTACAGCAGTGCAGGCATTCAAGATGGGGCTGCAGAGAGATTCACCATTCTATCAGGAATTGGTGATGAATCTATGCAGGAACTTGGATGAAGTCGGGAACAGAGCTATGATATTCATCCGACTTGAAGATGATAAGAAGATACAAGAGAGGATAGAATCATCCTCAAAATATAACCACCCCAATTGAAAATCCACTCCCACATACGAGCCATATAAGCATAAACCATATGCTAGGCTTGATAATAAGAAGGTCAATGTGGTAGAGGATGACGATAAGGATGACTGCCCTAAAGTATCACACTATTGTTTTTCTGTCGATGTAACAAATTTGATGTATGCCATAAAGGATCTAGGGGACAAAGCGTGATGGCCAAGGAAGGACAACAAGGCAGGATGGAAAGACAAATCCAAATGGTGTGCCTTTCACGAAGATTTTGCCCATATCACTGAATATTGCATTGCACTAAGAAAGGATATAGCATATCTCTTAAGCAAGGGTCACCTCAAGGATCTCCTGGGCAAAAAGAAATCAAGATCTCAGGATGGCACAAACATCCCGGAAAGAGCAGCATCCCCACCTAAGGATGCTGGCATTATCAACTTTATTTCAGGAGGGTCAGACATTTGTGGAACCTCATACTCAGCTGCTAAAAGACATGCGAGGGAAGCAAAGTCTAAAAATGGAGAAAGACCAACGAAGACGACTGTCCTGACAACCTCAAAAGTGATAAGTTTTGAGGAAGAAGACAGAGAAAACATCCTTGATCCTTATCATGACGGTTTGGTTATTACTTTATATATTGCTAACCACTTTGTTCCCAGGATTCTTGTAGATGGAGGAAGTTCAGTAAACATCATCCAGCTCGAGGCCCTCAAGAGGATTAACATCCCGGAATCGGAGATAGTTTCCAGGTCATCGGTTCTGGTAGGCTTCAGTGGAGAAACCAAGAGCACAATGGGTGACATCAAACTACCAGTATATGTAGAAGGGGTGAAGTTTATCCAGAGATTTTGTGTGATAGATTCCCTATCCTGCTACAATGTCATCCTGGGGAGACCTTAGATACATGATATGAAGGCCGTGCCTTCAACATATCACCAATGTGTGAAATTACCCACACCTTGGGGAGTTGTGAAGGTCAACAGCGATCAACAAGAATCTAAGGATTGGTACACTACATCAATGAAGGCTTCATCCCGACAAGCATAGTAATTACAGCAAAATGCACAGTGCCATCCTCAGAGTGTTAAAGCACATCCTGATCAGGATGTAAAAGCCATCTACCTTGACGACAATAATAAGGATATCATTGTGAAAATCGGTAAGAATATCCCACATGATATTGAACAATCACTAATATCTTTTCTTAAATGTAGGATGTCTACTTTTTCTTGGAAACATGAAGATATGACCAGCATATCAAAGGATGTCATCACTCACAAACTTGGGATTTATAAGAGTTTCAAGCCCATTCAGCAAAAAAGAAGGAAGTTTCCTCTAGAAAGAAATGTCATCATCCAAGAAGAAGTAGACAGGCTGCTGAAGTCTAAGATGATAAGGAAGTAAAATTCCCAAGATGGCTAGCGAATGTTGTGGTAGTCCAAAAGAAAAATGGGAAATGGAGAGTGTGTGTGGACTACACAGACCTTAACAAGGCCTGTCCTAAAGATCCATTCCCATTACCACACATAGATTCAATGGTGGCTGGTTACAACAAGCCACGAGATGCTGACATTCATGGATGCATCCTCAGGATTCCAACAGATACAAATGGAACCAAATGATCAGGAGGACACAACATTCATGACACCATCAGGTATATATTGTTATATAGCCATGCCATTTGGATTAAAAAATGCAGGTGCCACTTATCAGAGGCTAATGAACATTTTGTTCAAAGAAAAGATTGGGGACACGATGGATGTCTACATTGATGACATGGTAGTAAAATCCAAGAAAGCAGAAGATCATCTTCGAGATCCCAAAGAAGCTTCTGACATCCTGGACGCTTACAACATGAAGTTAAACCCAGTAAAGTGCCATTTTGGGGTTGGAGCTGGGATGTTTCTTGGATATTTGGTAACAAAAAGAGGGATAGAAACCAGCCCTGAACAAATAAAAGCCATCCTTGATCTCAAATCCCCAAGAAATATTAAGGATGTGCAAAGGCTGACTGGCAGGATAAAAGCCCTGAATAGATTCATCTCGAAATCCTCAGAGAAATGTAAAGAATTCTATGACTTCCTGAAAAAGAATAACAAGTTCGACTCAGGACAGATACATGAAGAAGCATTAAAGAAGCTCAAAGATTATCTTGCAGCAGCTCCATTGTTGATGAAACCTGAGGATGGAGAACCTCTCAAGCTATATCTTGCAGTTTTTGGGAATGCAGTAAGTGCCGTATTGGTAAAGGACTTTGAAGGGCAACAACATCCTATCTATTATGTAAGTAAAACCCTCCTAGATGCTGAAACCAGGTATTCACATCTCGAAAAACTCATTTTAGCTTTAATAATGGCTTCTACTAAGTTAAGGCATTATTTTGAAACACATAAAATATATGTTCAAACTAACTATCCCATTAAAAATGTATTAGGAAAACCTGAAATGTCTGGAAGAATGGCAAAATGGTCAGTTAAATTAAGCGCCTTTGACTTAGAGTATGAGCCTAGAAATGCAATCAAGTCACAGGCCCTAGCAGACTTTGTGGTTGATTTCAGTAGTGACATCCTGAGTGAAGTAGAGTCTGAAGTTCAACAACAAAATGAAAATTTAGGAAAATGGACTCTATACACTGATGGTGCTTCGAATGCAAGAGGCACAGGTCTGGGAATACTACTAAAATCGCCCCAAGGGGACAATATACCCCATGCCATTAGATGTGCATTTCAAACAACAAATAATGAAGGTGAATATGAAGCTCTCATTGCTGGTTTACAACTTGCTAGAGATTTACATATTGTTAAAATTGAAGTCTTTGTTGATTCTTTGTTGATTCTTTGTTGATTACTAACCATTTCAATGGATCATATGCAATAAAAGGACACAAGTTAGCCATTTATCTTGAAATCGTTAAAAATTTAGCTACTTCTTTTGTAGAATTTTCACTAACACATGTACCTAGGGAAGAAAATGCTGAAGCTGACGCCCTAGGAAATCTGGGATCCTCCTTTAATTTACCAGAAGGATCCAAGATTCCTATCATTCACATCTTGAAACCGGCGATTGAAGAGTGGCATCCTGAGGATGGCTGGCACATCCTGAGGAAAAAACAGACCATCCCGAGGATATCACTGTTTTGGCCACTCAGAAACAAGATGACTCATCATGGATGACTACCATAATCAAATATTTACAAGAAGATGTCATTCCTGATGAAGAAAATCCAAAGACTTTCAGGATAAAGGTATCTAAATTTACAATTATAGACAGTATTTTGTATAGAAAGTCTCTTGCAGGTCCATATTTGAGATGTCTCAACAAGGATGAAGCAAACGAAGTACTCAAAGACATCCACGAAGGAGATTGTGGAAATCATACAGGAGGAAGATCTCTCTACTCGAAGACTCTGAGGACAGGATACTATTGGCCTACTATGAAGAAGGATGCCATGCTATATTCCCAAAAGTGTGATGCATGCCAAAGACATAACAACATACTTCACCAGCCTGCTGAACCATTACATTCTATTGTTTCATTGTGGCCCTTCATGAAATGGGGAATGGACATAGTAGGAAAGCTACCCAAAGCTCCCGGAGGAAAAGTATTCATGCTAGTGATGACACATTACTTCTCGAAATGGATTGAAGCTGAAGCATTTGTCCAAGTTAGAGATAAAGAGGTGGTCTCATTCATCAAAAGAAACATCCTGACACGATTTGGAGTACCGTCTGAAATCATTTGTGACAATGGTTCTCAATTCATTAGAAAAAGAACAACTGACTTTTGTGAGAGTTGGGGGATCAAGATGGTAACTTCAACACCAGTCCACCCTCAAGCTAATGGACAAGCGGAATCCTCAAACAAAATCATCGTCAACAACTTGAAGAAGAAGCTTGGGGAAAAGAAAGGAAAATGGGCAGAACAACTTCCATTTGCACTTTGGGCTGATAGGACTACTTCGAAGAATGCTACTGGTCAGACACCTTTCTCTTTGGTCTTTGGAACAGAAGCAATGCTTCCAACAGAGATGGTCATGCCTACAGCAAGGAAGCATCTTCAGGATGCAACTACTAATTCTGAAGCATTACTACAAGACTTGGAAACTGTGGATGAACTCAGGGATGCTGCTAAATTAAGGATGGCAGGATATCAACAAATGATTGCTAAAGCATACAACAAAAACATCAGGATAAGAAGATTTCAAGTAGGAGACTTGGTATTGAGAAAAGCCTTCCAAAATACAACAAAACCAAGTGATGGTAAGCTGGCTCCCAAGTGGGAAGGTCCATACTTAATCGATTCTGAAGAAGGGACATGAGCATATTGGTTGTCAACAATGGAAGGATAG
Source organism: Ambrosia x helenae (assembly GCA_030844895.1). NCBI lineage: Eukaryota > Viridiplantae > Streptophyta > Magnoliopsida > Asterales > Asteraceae > Ambrosia > Ambrosia x helenae. The sequence goes on from CM061231.1 coordinate 121,747,703, forward strand.
ATTCTACCAAGAGCTTGGAATGCTATACACTTGAAATACTACCATGCTTAAGGATGCAACTATGATCCGAATCACAGATGGGATAAAGGTGAAGGCTGATAGAGATGAATAATCTTTATATGTAAGTATTTATCTTTGATTTATTTCGATCGATTATATTTTCACTAAACATGGTCTAGAAATAGTCCATCCTGAGAATTTTGCAGTACCATCCTGAAGATGGAATGCTTAGAAGACTAAGGGGCTGGCCACCCTCTCCTCCGTTAAGGTGTCCGACACCTTCCTAAGGTTTAAAGGTTTTCACCTTTCACATTGGGTTAGCAACCCTCGCCTGGAGCGCACGATGCCCATGTATATTCTCGGGATGGTGGGACCAGTCCATGTAAAAGTGGCTGACAATTTCATTATCTTCGAGATATACGATGAAGCTCTTAAGGTTTAGACATTTTTCAATGTCTCAAATGGTTAGACGTTTTTCAACGGCTCTTCGGGCCTTGTCGCCAGTTATTCCGAAGGGCCTTGTCGCCAGTTATTACTAAAGGCCTTGTCGCCAATTATTACTAAAGGCCTTGTCGCCAGTTATTCTCAAGATATTACATAATGGTCTTGTTACCAAAATCATTTCTAAAGGGTTTTAATCCCAGTTAAACCAAAGGCCTTGTCGCCAGGATAATAACAAAATCTTCCTTTACAGGATATTATTAAGATTCAATTCTTCCTAAGGATTATAGACTTGGATTCTATGCTGAAGATATTACACTGGGGACATCCTCAAGATGTAGGACCATCCCAAGGATGAAAAGAGACTGGGGACATCCTCAGGATAATGAGGACCATCCTGACGATGAGGATGACTTATGAAGAATATGACAAGTTTAGGTATTATCGATATATTATTCATGAAAAGATAACACCAACCCCTGGCTTCATCCGAAACCAGGATCCATCCACCAAGGGTCAGCATTTCAAAGTCAGGGATGAAAAAAGAATTTGGGGCTTCGTCTTGAAAATCAAGATCCCTCCACCCCAAAAACTTTCATTGTTCATACAGACATAAAAAGAAATTGTTTAACTGTTCACAAACCAACCAAATATCATAAAAAGTGGACTCTGGCCTAGTCATCTCATGCTTCATTGCCCACTGGTTCATCAACCTGAAACTCCTTGGCCACACCAGCATCTGTTACCTCAGCCTCCTTGCTAGCATCCTGAGGATCAGCAACAGGGATGGACTCAGATGCCACATCCTTTCCACCCAGACTGAGAATCTTCTCCTGCCAAGCCTCCACATCTCAGTCTTACATCTTGAAATTGGGATCCCTAGCCTGTAGTGCCATTCTCACCCTAACTTGAAAGACGGAAATGGTGGCAGACTTCATCAAGCCCTGATAATACTCTTCCATCTCCTTTTCGTGATCCCTCATGCTTTTGGCCTGAGCAGACTTCACAACCTTCCACTCAGTCTCCACCTTGCCGAGTTTCTTCTTAAGCTGTTTGCTCTTGTCAAGGGCAGATTTCTTCACGCCTTCAAGCTTGGCCTTGGTATCAGCAAACTCTTTGTTCATATCATGCAGAGACTTCATCACGTATTCATGCCCCTATAGAAAAGGAGTCAGGTAAGTACTCAAACCCTATTACATGCTAATAATAACCATAAGCATCCTCGGGATAATCAACGTACCTGAAGAACAAACTGAGAGACTTTGCCCAAAATGGCATCACCACTGAGACCATCAAAGGGAGAAGTTTCTTGAGTCGAAGTGCTAACAACCTTCCTCTTCTTAGAAGAGGTTGCAGCTCTGGCCTTAGGGGCAGGAGGAGGACTTGTCATCCTGGAGCTGGATGGAGAAGTTATCTTTGAAGACTTAATATCTTGACTGTCAAACTCGTCAAGATCAAAGTAATCAGGCTTCTTTGCTGAATCAAGAAAAACATATATATGTTAATACAAAAATTGAGGATAAACATATTCTCAAGATGTGACTTACCGGACATCTCAGTGGCACGACTTGTAGAAAAACTTTCTTCTATTCCAAAAGTCCTTGCTGAAGCAGGTAGCTCTAGTATTGCCTTACGTCTGATGAAAGCGTCGTCCAAAGTAGGAACAAGTTTTGCGAAACAAGCACCTACGAAATGAAGATGATTTAGAATATTACTAACATCCTCAGGATGTGACTATCTTATTTATACCTAACATTTTTACCGCTTCTTATCCAGGACATAGGAATTTCATCCCCATAAGGAATGGAATCACTCCTTACAAAAAAGAATTTTGATTTCCAGGGCCTATCAGATCTCACAACGTTATGTAGCAGAGGAGGTTCTTTGTCAATAAGTTGAAGAACATAACGGTTTGACCCATGTGTCCTTAACTTATATATGTATGGCAGGTCACCAACTTGAAGATTAATGCCATGAGTCTGAATGATCTTATCACAAACTATTAAGATCCTCTAGATCTCAGGCATAGCCTGGGCAAAAGCCATCCCTGTCGCATCAAAGAATTCTTTGATGAAATCTGGGGATGGATATTTGAGGCCGAGCTGGAATGGTAAAAAGAAAAAGCAAACCCAAACAGAAGAGGCAAAGTCAGACTTTGCATTTAGGTCAAAGGGCCTAAAAACGGCCGAATCAGGAAAAGCCCCTGATTTCTTAAGGGCTTGAATATCTTTATCATAAAAAGTACAGATTTCTTGATCAGGATCTTTGGTCAAGTTTTGGGCTGTGAAATCCTTAGGAATCCCAACGCTTCCAAGAGCACTTGTTAATTTCTTACTCATTCTAAAAAACTAAATTAAAAGACTTCTTTTTGCAGGAATAAGAAAAAGAAGATGAGAAAGAAGCAAAAGCAGTTACCTTTTAAATAATCCTAGTTGATTATAAAGGAGGAAGGGAAAGCCTAGATATGGGCAGCAGGATATGATGAGGCATAACGGTTATCACAAAAAGTTAGCCTGAAAAATAGCCGTTAGATCTCGAAACTTGGACAGTTGAGCCCATCAATTGAGAAAAATATTTTTACCATTAAGATAACGGTAACATATTTTTGGGGACGATTGTTATGGGTGAAAATCCTCAGGATGATTTTACCCCACATCCCTAATATGCCATCCCCAGGATGCTGAAGGACTTGACTAACTTCAGGATGTAACAGTATTTCATCATGTGCACATCCTGAAGATGAACTACTGACTTGATTTTCCCATGTATGATTGCAGGTACAATTAAGTTATAATATGGATTTACATGCTTCATAACGTCTATATTATCGCCCTCAATTGAAGAAGTCAAGGATAGAAGTACAACTCATGGTCAAGATGGAAGATATAGTCAAAACTATAACTGATATTCATTAATATCGGTGATAAACAAGGAAACAGCTGGATCATTGACTAACTAAGGAGAAACCGTTAACCAACGACTACTTTCTGTTGAAGAACTCTAACGTTCACCTGGAGCAGCTGTTACACGACATTGAAGAACCTTAACTACTAAGCGGATCTCACGGGATCCTTTAGTTATCTTCATGTACTATATAAATGGGGGTATTGGACGAGTATAGGACACTTACATGCACATCGCTTACACTATAGCTACACACACATACACTTAGCTGATCAAAAACACTCACACAATCATTGTAATAATAGAACACTCGTCCACATACTCATCCAAAGTTGTATCTTTTTACCATTTTAATATTAACAAACAAGGCAGGGTCCTAGACTCCTCCCGAGGTTTTATGCCGGCGATCTACAACTGATCAAGGTCTTTCCTCGTACATCGTGTGTTGTTCTTCTCATTATTTGCTTTATTTGTCCATTTCCAACAGTTCCATATCCTGAGGATATAACTGTCCATTCTGAGGAACAACTGTCTATCCCGAAACCGACCTAAGCCATCTCGATCATAGTTGTCATATTTCTGCTTATTGAACATCTTGATACACCATCTTAAGAATATTATTGATTTGCAAACATATTTCTACACATTTAGCACTCTACCTCACATAAACTAATTTGGAATACAAAGTTATTTTTATTAGATAATTTTTGACCAAAACAACTGGTAGCTGAAATAGGCGAGAACTATATGTGTATAAGTACTAGCTCGATCAATGAATAATAATATGCTATGTTGACCGAATCTTCCTCTATGTTTCTCTAATTCTTTCTCGTACCTAGCAATTTGGTATCAGAGCCACCGATTATAGGTCTCCGCTCACCATTAACTACCAATCACCACCGTAACTACCTCATAACTACCAATGGCCACCCTAACTACCACCAACCACCACCAACTCCGATCATCTTCTTTGTTACATTTCCATCAATTAACACTCTGTTTTCCATTCAATTCTTCTTCTTCATTCTTTTCAATTTAATTAACTAATTCTTATCTTCTTTTCATTTCATCAATTTGTTCTTGTTCTTTTCAAACGTGGTTTGATTATTCTTGATCAAACAAATCCATTAATTGATCAATTTGTGATCAGTTAATTCCATAAAAAACAATTCTAATTCCATTCCTGTTTCTTGAATATCCATTGATTCAATACATCATGACTACAACACGTATTCAAAATGTTCAGCAAAAACTACAAGCATATGACAATATCTTGTTGAGGCTGGAAACAACTGCTGGCAAAAATCTAAATGAGATTGAAGGATTGAAGAGCTTTGCTCTTAAGAATGCTGAGAATTTAGCTGCCATTAAAACATAAATGGAAGCACAAATGAATGAGTTTATACAAACCATGCAATCTTTAGGCAATAATAATAATCATCATAATGAAAATAATAATAATAACACTTAACACAATCATAATGATAATAATAATAATATGTTTCATTTCAATCAACACAATGCTTGAATGAATCATAACTCACGTAATAGCTGCCTAACAAAGATTGACTTCCCTAAATTCAAGGGTATAATGTAGAAGGATGGTTATGTAGGGTAGAACCTTTCTTTGTTATTGATTCTATTCCTGAATCATTAAAAATCAGGCATGCAATTGTCCATTTGGAAGATATGGCTCTCTTATGGCATCAGTCATTTGTTCAGTCCAGGGGAGGTACCATTGATGGAATGAGTTAGATTGAATACAAAAATGCCATCACTATAAGGTTGGGCCTATTAATCAACCAAGATGCAATGGGGGCTTTGGCTGCAATCAGGCAGACTGGTTCATTAGAGAAATTGAACCGAGAATTTGACGTGGCCTTAACCAAGGTAACAATCTGTGATGAATATGCAGTTAGTTTGTATTTGAGAGCATTAAAGCCTAAGATTGGGTATCATGTGAGGTTGTTTAGACCTAAGGATTTACCTGAGGCTTATCTTTTGGAAAGAATGCAAGATGAAGCCATAAATGCCATCCAAACAACATTACCTAAACCCTCTAGAAACAGCTATTCAATAATAATAATAATAATAATAATAATAATAATAATAATAATAATAATAATAATAATAATAAGCCATATACCATGGCAAACACCAACAAATTATCCCTATTACCAAGTCCTAAATCAGTTAGTGCAAGAAAATGGACACTGACTAAAAAGAAATTGAGGACAAAAGATCAAAAGGTGAATGTTTTGGGTGTATAGAGAAATACACCCAAGGTCACGTGTGCAAAAATAAACAGTTATTTTCTATTGAATTGAGTGGGGTAGAAGTGGAGGAGGAACAAGAAAGGGATGTTTTTGAGTTCATAAATCAAAACATCCAAGAATTAGAGCCCAAGATCTCATTGCATATTATGATGGGAGTACCATCATATTCTACAATGAAAGTGCAAGGGTCCATTGGTACTAAGACACTGCACATATTGAATGATTCTGGTTCCACCCATAACTTTTTGAATGAGTCCCTAGCACAAAAGATTAAATGTCCAATTGAAAATATCACTGAAGTTGCAGTCACTATGGCTGATGGGAATAACTTGAAATGTACAAAAATGAGCAGGAACTTTTAGTTGATGATGCAGGGAATTTGGTTTAAGGCAGATGTCATTTTGGTTCCACTTCCAAACTATGACATGGTTCTTGGTGTTCAATGGTTGCAGACCTTAGATGATATTGTCTGGAACTTCAAGAAGTTGACCAAGAAGTTCAAAATCAATGATCAGTGGGTAGAATTGAAGGGTTTAGAGAACCAATAGGTGACCCTGTGCTCTGCTAAAAAAATGGATGATCTGCTGAATTCTCAAGAAGAGATTGTGTCAGTTCAGATTTCCAGCTTTCAATCTTCTTCTGGTGAATCTTATCAGCATGACACCAAAATAGGTAACACTTGTAATAATGAAGCATTGCAAGAATTATTGCACGAGTATGAAGATGTGTTTGTAGTACTTATTGGCCTACCACCTAAAAGAGATTGTGATCATAGAATAAGATTGAAGGATGAGAATATCATCATCAATCAAAAGGCATGCAGATATCCAACAGGCTAGAAGGATGTGTTAGAAAAATTAAAAAAAGAATTGGTATATTCAGAAGTTGTGAGGACCCGTAAAAGTGCATTTGCTTCACTAGTTGTATTTGTGAAAAAGAAAGATGGTACATGGAGGTTGTGTGTGGATTACAGAAAATTGAATGATGCTACAATCAAAGACAGATTTCCTATACCACTTATTGAGGAGCTATTAGATGAACTTAGTGGATCTGCTGTTTTTATAAGTTGGATCTTAGGGATGGTTATGATCAGTGAGAATTGAAGAGTCTGATGTGCACAAGACAGCTTTTAGGACCCACCAGGGTCTGTTTGAATTTGTGGTAATGCCCTTTGGGCTTATCAATGCCCCTGCAACCTTTCAGCATTGATGAACAACACTTTTGCTGATCTTATGAGGAAGACAACTTTGGTATTTTTTTTATGACATTTTAGCCTATAGCCCAAATATGTCTCAACATATTAAAGCTCTTGAACAGGTACTTTTCCTTTTAAGAAAGCACACTTTATTTGCAAAGAAATCTAAATGCTCAATCGGTGTGTGTGGGGGGGGTCTGTTGAGTATTTAGGGCACATTATTTCTGGGGTTGGTATACAAACAGACCCACAGAAAATAGTTGCATAAAGAATTGGCTTGTACCTCAGAATCAAAATCAGTAGAGGGGTTTTTTTGTGCCTTGCTGGCTATTATAGAAGATTTATTAAAGGATTTGGAGAAATTGCAAAACCAATGACAGAACTTTTAAAGAAAGACTATTTTGATTGGAATGAGAGGGCAAATATGTCATTTGAAAAACTTTAAGAGGCTTTAACTACTGCCCTATTCTAGCTTTATCTGATTTTAAGAAGGTGTTTGTTATTGAGACTGATGCCTCTTCAAAAGGCATGGGAGTTGTTCTTATGCAAGAAGGCCACCCATTGGACTTTGTTAGCAAAGCCCTTTCCAAAAGACAGCAGGCCCTATCAGTATATGAGAAGGAGGTTTTAGCAATTTTAATGGCAGTAAAACAATGGCATCAGTACTTGATTGCCAAGAAGTTTATGATCAAAACTGAACATAAAAGTTTAAAGTTTTTACTCACCCAAAATATCACCACACCTCTTCAACAAACATGGTTAGCTAAGTTGATGGGCTATACCTATGAAATCACCTATAAACAAGGGGCAGAAAATCTAGTAGTTGATGGCTTGTCTAGATTACCTAGGATGGCCTTATTTAAATTGGTCATGAGTTCTTTGAACCCTTTTCTATTAGACAGAGTCAAGCTGTCATGGAGTGGAGATGATTACATTCAAGGAATCATACACAGAGTCAAAGTGTGGGTGGGTAATGATCCTGATCTCAAAAGGGATATCTTACAGTTGTTTCATAATTCTCCTACTGGTGGGCATTCTGGTTTTGTGCCTACACTAAAGAGGTTAACAAGTTTCTTTTATTGAAAAGGCTGCTCCAAGGAAGTGTTTAAGTATGTGAAAGAGTGTCATGAGTGTTAGCAGACCAAATATGAGCATGTGGCTTTGCTTCAGCCTTTGCCTTTCCCTATCCCTACTCATGTCTTTACTGATTTATCTATGGATTTTATACCTGGGTTGCCTAAGGTGCAAGGAAAAGACACTATATTGGTGGTAGTGGACAAGCTGACCAAGTATGCCATTTTTTACCCTTATCTCACCCTTTCATAGCACCACAAGTGGCCCAATTGTTTCTGGACACCATCTACAAACTTTATGGTTGTCCAATGAACATTGTTTCAGACATTGATCCACTTTTTATGAGCTCCTTTTGGAAAGCGTTCATGAGACTTCAAGGGGTTCAGTTATGCTATTCAACTGGTTATCACCCTCAAAGTGATGGGTAAACAGAGGTTCTTAATAGATGCTTGGGGTCTTATTTGAGAAGCATGTGTATGCATTCTTCAAACTAGTAGTTGAAATGGCTATGTTTGGCAGAGTGGTGGTATAATACTATCTATCATTCAGCTATAGAGTCTACAACTTTTGAAGCCCTATATGGTTTTCCACCCCCTACTCACATACTCTTCATTCCTAATGACAGTCAGAATGCAGCCATTGAAGAATTGCACATAGAAAGGGAAGCTATGGTTATCAAACTTAAAGAGGCACTAGTGCAATCCAGAAATAGGATAAAACAATATGCTGACCAAAACAGAACTGATAGAAGCTTTAAAGTGGGAGAATAGGTCTATCTTAAACTTAGGCCTTTTGTTCAGACATCAATGAGGAGGCAAAAACACTCAAAATTGGGTCCAAAGTCTTTTGGGACATTTTTAATCATAGCTAAGATAGGGCACGTTGCTTACAAGCTTGACTTATCTGATGACGCCCAAATTCACAATGTGTTCCATGTTTCTCTACTTAAATGAACTCACGGAAGTCATTCGCCATAGTGGTTTCCATCCCAGTTGGTCCAAGATTCACTCTTTAACCTTGAGCTGTGATTGATAAACGACTGGTCTGGAGTGGAAATTGGGTAGTTCAACAATTGTAAATTCATTGGCAAGATTTACCTGTTTCGGAGGCAACTTGGGAAATTGACGAGGATTTCAAGCTTTGATTTCGTTCTTTTGTTTCTTGAGGACAAGATTTTTTTGGGGGAGGGGAGATATGTTACCAGTAATAAAGATAATAATGGTCTGATTGTAATAATTGTAATAATACAGGGACTATTAATGTCAATAGTTAGAAGATTAAAAGTTAGTTACTGGAAGTTGAAATAGGCGGGAACTATATGTGTATAAGTACTAGCTCGATCAATGAATAATAATATTCTATATTGATCAAATCTTCCTCTCTGTTTCTCTAATTCTTTCTCGTAGCTAACGAAGTATATTGTTTAATAAGTGAGAAGCTAGTTTCTTGGTCATGATTAAGGATGATGCTTCGTTGAATACACTTGTGGAAAAGAATTCCATACTACAAATGTAGAATCCATGAACACAAAAATCATTATTTTTGAATTTAACTATGTAATTATCTCTTTCGGTTCTTGTTCTACTCATGGATCTAAACCTATTACACAAAAAAAACATTCATATGGCATACACATATTGGCCTTATATAACTATCTTAGATTATTCTCCGCAGAAAATGAATTAACTTTTGAAGAGTGGCTGGACATATGGCAACTTTTAAAATCTAATTACCTACATGATTTCATGCAAATTTAACAAGTTAATTCTCTATAAAATGATCTTTAAAGAAAACCACCAACAAAAACAACCTTAATTAGCATAGCAAAGATTGCATTTTCCTATGTACATATTACCCCAAGTTGAGGTCTCACATTTGGTTCTCACATGTCCACACGCCTCTAAAAGACGATCTATAAAATCACTTATACTTAAATCTTGTATACACTGTGCCGCACCCTGTATGCTTCCAAAAGGAACCACACGAAGGTATTGTCTGCTCCCACCAACAAGATATCCCAATGCACCATCTATGCGATTCATGACTTCCAAATTATAGCTAAGCAAAGGGCCACATCTCCTCCATACTTCCAACCTTTTCTTGACTCTAAAGAATGTTGAGTTATCGTACTTTACCAAACATTCTTCTTACTGTCTTTCACCATAAGTGGATATAGGTAATGTTGTCTTGAGCTGACTTACAGTGTTGATCACATAGTCTTTGAAATTGGGGGAGCTAAGGTCGCCTCTGTATTGAAAGAGGTCACATACCATTGCTTTCTAAGGATGTTTCAGATTTTTTGAAATTATAGATAGAGGCAGAGTTGGCTATGAAAGTGAATAAAGAGTTTAGATGTATCTCGTACAATGTCAGTGAGGTGAAGTTGAACTAAGAGCATTGAACATAGATGGTGTAGTTTGTAGTAACACAGATAAGACCGATATCATAAAAGATAATATTAATTACAAAGCATGTCGACTAGATCATGTTGAAGAGGCAGTGTACATCTTTGATACTGATTTACGAGGGGAAATCGAAAACATTTTCACCTGTGGGGGGTGGGGATTTTTGGGAACTTCTGTGGAGGCTATCTTCCTTACGTATGCGGTACGGGGGTTAGGGTTTCATCGGCAGCGGACGTGTCAACATATGCCTTCATAGCGTCTAAGGCTCAGTTATGGAAATTGTAGGACCACATCTTATGAAATGCCGGTGTGGTGGGGGTGGACAATGACTACCCCCTTGCACTTGATAATATTGAAACAATTCTCCCGAAACTTGATCTAGGCGATTGTATAGATAAGGACACCGCCCCTAAGAAAGCCCAAAAAATCTTAGTGAGTTCTGTTTATGGTACACACTTGCATACTATGGAGTTGAAGTTTAATATGACCCCATAACAAAAAGTTGTGCTTGCAAGCCTTCTAGGGCAAATGCTCAGAATTTTTTATTGCCATGCCCTTTGATAGCTTAGGCAATGGATGTTGATGGTGGAATATAGTGTTCTTTTTAAATACCGGGTTATGATACCCTTTTTTTCCCTATGAATGAACCATGCCCCATTTAAAAAAGCGTGTTTGGATATATTTGACGACATGCTTATCATTGCAAGGAATTATCGGGATTCAAGTACCGTCATTACTTGGTTAGAGATGTTCTTTGGGATGTGTTTCAACACGCAGGGATCTCGGCTAAGAAAGAAGCAATGATAAAAATTTTTATTGGTCCGCGCGAAGGGATTTACCCTGCGCCCATCAGATCTGCTTGTGTTTGGTTTAGTGAGGGGCAAGCATGCCTACGTTGACCTTACCGGGGTGTGCCCTCTAGTGGGTTAGCGGGATAGTGGCATTGTACCAGGGTAGGCGGTTCTGAGGGCGAAATCTAAGAAGGTCGCTAAGCACGAAACAACCTGTTTGGATAACCAACACGTGTTTCTGCCATTTGCTTTTTACATATTTGGATCCCTGCCTATTTAGAGGGTGTTTGGGATTGAGTTTCAAAACAACTTATTGACTTATTGGCTTTTTCCAAAAAGCCAATAAGTCAATAAGCTGTTTGTGTAACCCAAAAGCACTTTCTGTTTTGACTTTTGGCTTTTGGCTTTTAAGGGTGGAAAAGTTGTTTTTGAAAAGTTAGAAATCCTGGCTTTTGACTTTTGACTTTTGGAAAACAAAAATAACAAATTTACTACCCATACAACCAATATTCACAATAAGTTAAGCAAAACACTTAGAAAGAAAGTATCATTGTTTTGGTGATTGTAAAGTGGTGTGGTATGTTTTGTTTTAAATTTGATATGGTATATATATAAAATTTGATTTATAAAAAAACAAACACCAACGTTCAAATTATAACGGTTGAAAATATTAGCCAATCAATTGCCTCGATGAAGACGGTGGAAATCCACCGAATACACTGAAATTTTATCAGGGGAGCGGTGTTCCCGAATACACCGTAGGCCACGTTGATCCACCGATCACTATTTTTTTCCAGTGGGATCTTTCATTCACGTTTTTTTTCCACCAAGAACGTTTTATAAAACTTTTTGACTCCGGAATTTGGAGTATCGTACTTTTTCGGCCAAATCCTGATTTCGTTTTGCTTCTCCCGGTCGTCGAGCCTGATCGACTTGACTCTTTTCCCTGCCCCTGGCCTCTCACTTTGAATTCACAGGGTTCAACAAGCAATCGATATTTCACGATCAAGGGTGTAATACTCTTTGGAGTAGCGGTCATTATATATCGTATTAACAATCAAAATATGGTCGAATGAACCGATTCCACACCAAACCATCTAATGCATGACTACTAACGTATCGAAAGTACAAACATAGTAATTTAGAGAAGACTTCCCACTTTAATTGATTTCCCTTAACGCGTTTATCTTAGTATAGTTTTGATTTTGTTTATGTCGGAAACATTATTTACATAATTTAAAAATACTAAAGAAATGAAATAAGAAAATTGAGCATTTAGGTCCAACTTATTATTATACTAGTGGGTTTACCCGCGCATTGCGGCGGGATCCAAAATAACTTGTAATATGCTAGCAGTTTTCCCATCGCGCATTGCAGCGGGTAAATCCTGTCGAAAAACATGTATTCCTTAAAATTTGATTCGTATTGGTAGACTTATTGTATAAAGTTCGTAGAAAATATGTAAAAGAAAACATGGACAAAATAATGAAAAAAAAACATATATGAGAACTAACAAAAACTTAAAAACTAAATAACTAAATAAATAAAATAAATAAATATACATAAAGAATATACAAGGTTACAAGTGTTTGCTTACCAACATAATAATCGATAGTGCAATACTACAAGTGTTGAACAATATCATTCGATGACAACTTCCAAGATAAATAAAGAAAATGGTGTGATAAGGAAATGGTATGAGGGGTTTTAGAGATTAAATTGAGAGATGTTGATTTTAATTCATCACTGAAGATGAAAAAAGGAAAATGTGAGGCATTGAATCTCAAATTGAATTCATTAAAGATGAGAAAATCAAAAGGTGAAACAAATAATAATAGAGATGACTTGCATTAGTCATTTGTACAATTGTAATTAAATGTTGCACATAGGGGGATAAAGGGAAGAATTTGGCAAAAAGATAATTGTTTACCTTGTGACCTTTTGTATGTCATCTTAAAATTGACATGAAGTGACTATTTTAAACATATCTCCTCCTTTATAATGCAGTATAGATTTACCCCTCCAACACACAATCACAGTCACAATTATTGCAAACAAACAGCAACAATATTATCAATTTCCAAACTCCCATCAATCTTTTTACAAATCCCAAAAACCATCAATCAAAAGTATCCCTTTTTAATTAGTAATTGTTCATTTTGCTTATCAAGAATCAAGATACCTCCGTTAAAGATCTCTCCATTGTAAAGTTATTTATTTGGCTGTTTGTTTAGGCGGCTGAGGGAGGGGAGGAGGGCGGCGGAGGGGAGAGGAGACAGCGGCGGAGGAGGGAGAGGAGGAGGGAGGGGAAGAAGAAGATCTGATGATGATGATGATGATGATGATGTTGAGAAGAGAAGAAGAAAAAAATGAGGAGGAGAAAAGTGGGAAGATGTTAGAAGACATGGATCCATGTCTGCATCAAGAAAATGTCAGGAAGACCTTTTTGAGTGAAAGGTCTTCAAAAAAACAAACAATCTGAGATACCAAACGTCTGCGCGCGTCTGCGTGGCGTAAACAAAAGAGATCAGAAGTGCTTCTGAGCATAAAAACAAATACCACCTTAGTCTAATAGGTTGACCTTTGAAAGCATTTTCGTTGGATTTTCCCCTAAGTTTTGGGCCTTTTGTGAATGCTAGACCTGTAAACGAACCGAACAAACACGAACACGAACACGGACGTGTTCATGTTTGTTCATTTAAATTTAACCAAACACAAACATGAACACATTTCTATGTTCGTGTGCGTTCATTAAAAAAATTTCGTGTTCGTGTTCGTGTTCGTCTATGTTCGTTCAATTAAAACCTAAACGAACAATTCATGAACATAAACGAACACAAATGAACATAAACGAACATTAATGAACACAAGCAAAAACAAGTTTAATAATGATTCATCACATTTCAACCAAATCTAATACCTCACAATGCAACCAAAACAAAAACTAAATTAGTAGAGTTGTGGAGTGTGGAGAAGAATGGAGGTGAGGCTGTGAACTGTGAAGAGCGGCTGATATCTTTAGAATGTTAGGGTTAAGATTAAATTTTAAAACATATCAAATATATTGTATATAATATAATATGAATTACGGTTACTTAACCAAAGGGAAATAAATAATAAAAATAAAGAAAAGTTTAATTAGACGAACATAAACGAACAAAAATAAACGAACATAAATGAACGAACATAAACGAACGTTTATGAACATAAATGAACGAACAAAACGTGTGTTCATGTTCGTTCGTTTAATTAAACGAACAAAAAATTGTGTTCGTGTTCGTGTTCGTTCATTTATCTAAATAAACGAACATAAACGAACTTCCCGCCGAACAGTTCACGAACAGTTCATGAACGTTCGGTTCGTTTACAGGCCTAGTGAATGCTAGATTTCTTTTGGGCTTCTTATTTTTGTAAACATACCTTTGCTATCATTTATGAGTTTACTAGATTATATCTCGGAAGCTTTTTGAGATTGACAAAATTAATATGTAGTGTTAAAATATTTGTTATGATGTAACATATAAATTAATGTATGTACTACAATATTGAGAAAACAACAATTTTATTCATTTGAATAAAAATGAAAATGTATATTAAAAAGAAGTTATATGTTTGGATAAGAAGCAGAGCCAGAAGAAACCATTCCAGTGCGTGATTGTGGCGGTGGTCTTGAAGATGCGACTTTTTTTTTTTAAATAAATGGTTTTAACCTATTCTGCTCTGGATGAAAAATAGAATTTATATTTACTGTTTTGAACACAATTAGTGTCTTGCCTATACATGATTAATGAATTACCTGAACCTATTGTGTTTTTTTGCATGTATAAACCAAACCTCACAAAAAAGTCGATTATTTTTTCGTTTTTATTAACATTTAATAATTATAGATGAAAACATGAGAGAGAAAAAGACTTTTAACGAGAAATAAGGAGAGAATGTCATGTGACACACTCAAAAAAGAAGATAGCCTCATTAAGCGTCATGTCATCACGAGTGTATTCTTTGTATATCGTTATAGATTTTAGATTAAGCGGATGTAAACAAATGATACATTGAAAGTAAAATAACGAGCAACTGAAATACTTATATAATTAATAATTGGTTCTCAATTAGTTGGATTTTCCAACAACAAATCCTCTTTGAGTTATCTTTTTTTTATTGAAGTTATTTAATAGCAACTAAATCATTTTCTTTAAGACTAGTATTTTGCGCATAAGTGTTGACCCGCGAGTTTGTGGCATATCAAACATATATAAATATCAATGCAATTGCACTATGATTATGTCATTAGTGTGTGACTTTGTTATATGCTCATATAAAACATGTTATGAATCATGAGTAAACGTTATAAACCTTTCAACATACATATCATTAAACTATTAAAAGTATTTATCATATGACTTAAAATTATAGATATCATTCCCTCCACTTTCTTTATCTCTTGGGCGGAAGTCATAAAAGTAGTCAAACCTCATAGACGAAAATGACATTTTGCTCACTTTCATATTAGCTTAGTATTTTACTAGTTATCCTCGTATAATGACAAATTCATCAAAGACAAATGAAGATTCATATTCATAAGTGTCACATATCATCTCAAAATGATAACGAAACCAAACTATACGTGGAAATCATATTCGATTCCCATACCTTTCTAATTTTATTTGCTTTTTTCTAATCACGTTCCATGATTTATACAACAGTTGGTTTAAGCGTTTACTCTTTCGGGGTGTGACCTTAGGTTCACCCCTTCTGGTCTTTGCCTCGAAGGTCACATTGATCCTAAATCTTGTCTCATTTCACGATACTTGTTTTAGGGCCGTTAACAATGTCCAAATTCTATTTACATATATTATAGAATGCCTGGTCATTCGAGGCGTTTGCTATATCAGGCAAAAAAAACATACAAAAATGTCAAAAATATATCGATGAGTGCTAGGTTCTATAAAATCATTTCAAACTAAAAATATATAGTTAGATTTATACAGGGAAAAAACTTTTTTTTTTTATGAAATGCAAATTTTGTTTACCAAATTGAAATACAATTTTCAAGGTATCAAAGTTAATATAGGCGAGCTAGAACTTGGTCAGTTTCGGTTTCATCACATTACGAAAAAGTAATTAAATAAACTAACAGGCATTAAAACAACAAAAACAGATTTTTTTTTAAATGAAACAAATCTTTCATTAAATCCCTAACACAAATTCAATTAATCTACACCAAAATCTTGATATCTAGACCATATTATTTGTGGTGTCCTTCAAATCCTTATGAATACTCAATTAAACTACACCAAATCACTATTCAATTAAACTACACCTATATGATTAAACAATATCGCAAGTTATTCCAATAAAAAAGAAAAGAAAATAAAAACAAGATGGTTGACCCAAGAGAAGTGAAACCATCCATTTTAGAGCATGTTTGGCTCTCCTTATTTCCACCTCCTTATAAATCATAACTTTTTTAAAAAGTTAATAAGTTAGAAAAAGTGTTTGGCAAAAGGAAAATGACCTTTTGTTTTAACTTTTTGTTTGCCTATGATAAATTGTTTTGAAAAAGTAAGGGATGGGTGACTTTTTGAACCTCCTTATAACTTATTGATAGTTATTTACCTACATGCCCTTATTATATCCTTATATCTTCCCTCCTTAGAGCACTCACATCCCATCCACCAAATGTATGTGAGTGTGTCTACCAAATTATATGGGGTGAGTGTAAGTGGTTATGAGTGGAGGAGATAGAAAATATTTGGTCCTTAGAGCACTCACATCCCATCCACCAAATGTATGTGAGTGTGTCCACCAAATTATATGGGGTGAGTGTAAGTGGTTATGAGTGAAGGAGAGAGAAAATATTTGGTGGAAGCACTGTTCCACCCTAAATATGAAAAGCTACTGTTCACCTATATATATATATATATATTTTTTAATATTTTTGTAAATAGTTGTGAGTGGGGAGAGAGAAATTTTAATGATAAAAGTATGAGTATTTTAATTAGGAGAGAGGAGATTTAGGGGTGAAGTAGTGAATTTTAGTGTAATTTGATGGAGGAGATTTGGTGGATGGGTTGTGAATGCTCTTATACCCTTTTTGGTCATTTTACCTAAATAAGTTAAACCAAACACTTTTTTTACAAAATAACTAATCAACTTATTGTTTTTCCCCACCACATAAGCTAATCCAAACACTTTTTTAAACACTCTTTTTTAAAAAGTAATAAGTTAATAAGTCTTTTTAACCAAAAGTCCTTTTTAACTTAAATAAGTTTATCCAAACATGCCCTTAATTTGATGTTTTCGGAATCTATAAGAAATATCTTGGAGAATACTTAATGTATTGGTAAAGGTGTATGTATATAGTATATACATTCGGACCCGATTTTACCTATAATCTTTCTTGCACCCGTGAAAGAATTGTAGGGACATTGTTGCCATTAAATCATAAGAGGATTATATTTATTGTAGGGACATTGTTGCCATTAAATCACATTATTATACTTAATGTGATTGTTGCGCATTACATGTCAAGAAAGGGGTCTGATGACACAAAAAAGAGTGTCAATGATGGCGGTGTCATAAATTTAACATGACATATTTTTGCGTGTCATCTGTTTATGACACGCGCTTTATGACAATCACATTTATGACACTTTTTAGACTAAGCGAAGTGGGGGCGGGAGAGGGGGGGAACACCGCCGCCGGTAGGGGCGGGGGGTGGGGCGGGGGTGGCTTCACCGGTGTGGGGGAGATTGCTTTTACACGTGCCAGGTTTTTATTGGTTGGGTTTTTTTTAACTTTTAACACAATATAATATTATTTCATTCCCCCGCCCCCCCTCTTCCCCCCCTTCCACTCCCCACAATTTTTTTCCCCCCACAAGGGTCCCACAAGTGCCACATGCGCTTCATCCCCCTCTTTCCCCCACCACTCCTTATAGTCTTATTGTGTCATGTTTTGAAGTATTAAACATGTTTTGAATTAAGTGGTTGTATTGTACAAGCAAGTTGATGAAAGAAAATGTACCTAAACCCAAATCTGTTTCTCAACCTTTTCTCATTAGGCGTCCTAGGCTAATTGAGCAAAAAGTTTTCATGTATCACATCTCCATGAACAAAACTAAAAACAATAACATTTTAAGTCACATATGCCAATAGCAGTAAACAAGATATTATCTATGATATAGAAATATATGTGTGGGTACCCTCTTATGTAGGGGTGAGTTTTTCGTGGTTCGGACCCACAGAAACCTTGGACCCGACCCATGAGAACCTTGGACCCGAACATTTTTAAATATATGGGTCGGTTTTCGATTCTGGATTTATATGAATTATTAGTTACGGGTTGGGTCAGTTCCAAACCCACAGTTCTAATATAAGAACCACAAGAATCGTTTGTATTTTAGTTAAAAAATTTAAAAATAATCTTTTTTAGTCTTTTCACTATTCATTTTTACGTTTTATTGTAATCGATTTCATGTAATGTTAATACAATGTTAAAAATATTATTTATAATAATAACAATGTATTTTTCTTGAAATTTTTTTCGGCTTAATGGATATGCATAGATGTGATATATTATATAATATATATTAGAGTTAATAGCGATTTTCGTCCCTGAGGTTTGGGTCAGTTTGCCACTCCAGTACAAAAGTTTTTTTTTTTGCAATTCCTTACCTGAGGTTTGGATTTTTTTGCCAAATTCGTCCTTTTCACTAACCCAGTTAAAAAATCTCGTTAATGTCAGGGGTAGGGTTGTCTTTTTACACCTCAGGGACGAATTTGGCATTTAAATTTCAGTTAACCTTGAGGGACTAAATTTGCCAATTGATAAAAGTAGCATGTCAAATGGTTAACACAAAACACTACATTTAAAAGTGTATAAACACAACCAAATGACCAATAATTGTGTTCCCTAAGCACATTAGCACGTGAACAGAGTGAAACAAATAATATCTCCTGACCAACATCAAAATGAACCTCCACAATCTCTGCAACATTAAATGAAATCCTTTTCATCAAATAGTAGTAAAATGATAAGATTGCCTTCCTTCTCTAATCAGACAAACATCACTGTGGCAAAAGAAGGCGGCGGCGCTGTGGAGGAGGTGGGTAGGCAGGGTGATGACGGAGGTGGTGATGAACGATCGTTGGCCATGGGACTGTGGAGGAGGTGGGTAGGCACGGTGTAACGATGGTTAAGATCTGAATTTTGTTGGGGACGGTGATGGTGGTAGCGGCATCGTAGGTGGTGTTGGTTGGGGTTGTGACTTGTGAACGACGGCGATGGCTCATAAAAGGTGTCCAAGGCAGAGGTCGTAGGTGGTCTTGACTTAGGACCCTGCTTCCTCCCCCTTGTCTGTGCAGAGAGAGAGAGAGAGAGAGAGAGAGAGAGAGAGAGAGAGAGAGAGAGAGAGAGAGAGAGAGAGAGAGAGAGAGAGAGAGAGAGAGAGAGAGAGAGAGAGAGAGAGAGAGAGGGGAGGGGAGGGGAGGGGTGGGGTGGGGTGGGGTGGGGTAAGATTTTAATTAAAATTTTAAATTGTAAGTAAAAAGACAAAAATACCCCTGACACTAACGAGTTTTTTAACTGGGTTAGTGATAAGGACGAATTTGGCAAAAAAATCCAAACCTCAGGGAAGGAATTGCAAAAAAAAAAATTTTTTGTACTGGAGTGGCAAACTGGCCCAAACCTCAGGGACGAAAATGGCTATTAACTCTATATATTATATCAAAATTTGAAGTAAATATTTATATATATCGCTCTGATGTGTGTGTGTGTATTTATTATGTATACATAACAGATTCACATAATGTTTCTATGGATGAGAATGACAAAATTGTTACGAAAACATAAGTCGATAAACGAAAAATGACTTAAAAAAATTCATGGGCTATTGTTAGACTGTCCGTTTGTGGAAGCGCGAGTAGCACGACGCGAACGAGGTTTCAACGCCCGTGCTCACCCCCAGCCACAACAGTCCCACGCGAACAGTCCGGGCGCGAGCACAAGCGATGGTGGTCGTGTGGGTTAACGGGAAAAAGTGACCTTTGGTCGCGCCGTTGCTCACCTCTAGCCACAACGGGGTCAAGTGACCGGATTACTTGATAGTTACGTCGGTGGCTTGTGCACGTTCGCTCGCGCGTCCACAACGGACGACCTTAGAACCATATTGAGGAATTCTTTTACGAGCATGGTAAAAGAATAGGAATATGTAAATTCTCTAAAAGTGGCTATTGCATTAAAGGGTTCTAGAGGGTCAGACCCTTTTACCCGACCCATCAGAACCTTTAGGATCCGGAACCACATAGCCTTTTAAGGTTCGGTTCGTGGTTCCTAATTTCAAATATAAAAGGGTATACGGTTCTGGTGGGTCCAGATCATGTCGGGTCGGTTCCGGACCCTTTGCACAACCCTACTCTTATTTGAAGCTGCTCTAATATTGATAATGCTTCCAATGCTATACAAGCAACTATTACGTCAGTGGACGACGGCTGTGTAATTATTCTGACGAGTTAGAATCAAAGGTGCATGGTGTGGGTGTTGAAACTTAGAGACAAATCTCCTTTTATAATATCAGGTGAAAGAAGTTAATAAGGCCATCAAATTTCTTTAATAATGTTTCCCTAGATTAATAATAAATATGATTAATGTTAAATAGTGATATGATTAATGACTCACAATTATACCATTGAAGATTGATATTAATGATGAATAATAAGGAATAAATGAGGTAAATGTGAAGGTTTCAAGACTAATATGGCTTGAGTTAAACTTCATGAGTTAAATTAGTGTTTTATATAATTGTCATCAAACATTGTACATTAGGGGAGTAGAAGGTGTTGAGTCTAGAGAATCATTTGCATAATTAGTAGAGATTTTAATTTACAAATTACATTTGGAGGGCATTGGGAAAAAAACTAAAAATGGGGATGACACTACTTAGATTGGCGGTATCAAGCTAGGCTTCTGCAGTGATACAATGATGCCGCCAATTGATTTTCTTGATTCATTGATGCCGCCAAACTGATTAGAGGTATCACCCTTGATACCGCCAATCCAATGTGAGACGTCAATGATTCCGTCAATCCAATACCACACTTCATTAATACCGTCAAATGGGTTAGTGTCATCCCCATTGGTGCCGCCTTGATACCGCCATTTAGGAATGAGGCATCAATGATGCCGCCAAATGGGTTGGTGTCTTCTGCCTTCACTTTCCTGCATTTTTTTGCAGACTATAAACACTCACCAAAGACTCTATGCTCTAGCATTGCATTCAATGGTGTTGGGTTTTAAATTTTTTTTGTAGGTGATTTGATAGGCAAATAGTGTATGTGTAAGGCTTTGAGAGTGTAAGAGAGCATCCAATGGGGGTTATAAAATGAAGGGTGAGGTGAAGAATGTTACCATCCACATCCATTTCCACACCATCACCATTATAATCTCAACAAGAAACCTTTGAAATTTATAAAAAATCATACCAAAAAAATTCCTACCACCATGAGTCTAAACATAAACTTACACCTTGGTCCCTTAACCAACGATGTGTTGTATCTACGTGATCGACATTGTTCCTTTCACATTTTCATAAATGATGAAAACTTCAATGAGCTCCTTATGGTAAAACGTAGCGATAAAAGCATATGGCGGGCACTTCGTGACAACCCTGTTGTAGGATGGGTTCGTAACCTTGTCGATGCCGCAGAGTTTGGTGGCCTTATAGAATGTGGTTATCGATACATTGACCACTCCTTAATAACAGCTTTGGTGGAACGATGGAGGCCCGAAACTCACACGTTCCACCTACCATTTGGTGAAGCTACTGTCACCTTACAAGATGTTAATGTCTTGTGGGGGTTACCTATCGAGGGAGGTGTTGTGTCTGGAGAAGATGATGCAATGACAACTGCCGAGGCAACAGGGTTGTGCTGACGATGGTTAGGTGTTACGCCTGCAGAGAACCAAATGTCCGGCAAATCCGTTTTGGCTACTGTTATTATTAATCAAATAAAGGAACCGTTTGTTGAAGCTGAGGCTACGGATGAAGCGTGCATTATCCGTGCTCGTTTAATCATTTTTATTTGATCGGTTCCACTTTGTTCCCTGATAATAACAATAATAGACTAAATGTTTTTTATTTAAGATTTTTACGAGACCTAAGCCGAACATGATCTTATAGTTGGGGCAGTGCGGTTCTCAGTTGTCTTTATAGGCGGCTTTGTGATGCCACCCAGCCGGATAGGAAAGCCGTGACCGGGTCCATAATGCTCCTTCAAATATGGGCATGGGAGAGGATTCGGTGTCTCGCACCGCGACCACCCTCAAACCAGTTTGATTATACTTGTCCGATAGCGGCTCAGTATATATCACAAAGCCCAAACAAATATAATGTGTCTGCATGGCATCCCTTTGTATTTTTTTTACTAAACACGTTTTTTAAAATGTTAATTTTGTAGGTGGCGAGACCGCAACTTAAACTTCAAGGAGGTATCCACACACTGCCTCAGGACATATCGTTCCCAAGTACAATCATTGAACGAGAACATGGTATGTTTATTAATCCCGTGTTAGTAATTATTTTTAGTTTTTTGTATTAAGCATGCATTTATTGTGTTTTGTAACTGACTTAAGTGTTTGTTTTTATGTTTTTAGTTCAACTAGACCCCTTACACCTCGGTTTTGGATCAACTACCGGCTATATGTTCAAGTGGGATCGAAAGCTGGACGAGCTGTTGTCCGCTTATATGCTTTGAGATCGTTGAGCATCATTACCCTCAACGGGTTATGAAGTAATTCAACATGGTACAGTACATACCTTCGTAAATAAACCTAACCGTACCCATGGCTGAGCTTGACACATTACAACGGGGTGGACTGGATGCGTAGGCACGAAGCCTACATCAATGCATGGAATAACCGTCGTAACACGGTTTACAGGTCTGATCCCATAAGGATGAGTTCCACAGAGCCCGGTTATATGCAATGGTATCCGGGGCGTACCGTTGCATTTATTGGCAATCCGAGTGTAGCACCGGTCCCAGTTGGCGGTTTCTAAGACGACGGTGCTAGAATCCAGTTGATGGTAAAGCATTTTTACGTGTCTAATTCATACATTAATTATTTGAGTTTACGGTTTCTAACTAATAATTTTGTTTGCAGAGGGATGCAACGGGTGATTTATACCGGTCTTCTCAGCAAGCATTTAATGATCCTCAGTCGTTCGCCACGCAGCTTGAGCATATATAGAACACGGCGTTTCAAAGTATGATGATGTCACATAATGTCGGACACTTACAAAATCTGACGCATCTTACAACGGACACCGTCGACTTGTCAACACCGGCACGACCTCAAAAGGTATGCAGGCGACACGCTCCGCGTCAGGTGCCGACAAACGTGCCGGAAAAATCAGCACCAAGCTGGAACTCCGTTTGACAATGATGCTGGGTTTGGTGCATCTGTTGCGACTAGTAACAATCAGAACCAGGGTGGGGGATATGTCCCGCAATTCTTAGACGTTGGATTAGACCAAGTTGGAACTCCGTTTGGATTGGGTAGTTCCTTCGTACAGGGAACTGGTGATTTTGGTGGGTCCGGTGGCGGTCAACCGGCGGTGACAGGTCCACTAGCTAACTTGATTGCAAGCGGAATTGGCATCGGAGATAGTTGGGCATTTCCCTCACAGGATTTTGTGACGCCGGTTGGACAGGGGTTGCCACGGGTTGATCTCGACCTTGTTAGTGATTTTCATTACCATACCTCGCATAATTCGTGTGATGAAGGACCTTCAAGCCGGCCAGGAGCATCGATGTCATTAAATTTAAACCTCTTTCCCGATGATCAGTACGGGAATGAAGGAGCACCACCCACCGATGAAACACAAACCCAACACCAACCACCCAGAAGACAATCTGAACGTCTTATGAATCAGGCTCCCACGAACTTGACGAACTGGTTTAACTTGTAAACATGTCTTAATTACTTTTGTTGTAACATTTGATTTGGTGTATGTATTTGAATATATGAATCGTTAAGCCACATGTGATTCAAACACTGATAGGAGATACAACCACTAAAATTAAAATCCAAATACAAGCGTTAAACACTAAAACAAGATTACATAATCATATAACATGACGAGAAGTTGCTTCACAACGGCATTTGTATAGCTCATCTGCCATGTGTCGTCGATAATTCACACAAGCGTCTTCGACGTCGATTTCTAACGACAACAATTTTTTTTCACAAGCCTCTCCATTATCATACAAACCAAGACACCTGCATTATCAAACTTTCCGTTGTCTTGGGGCACATCTAATTCAACTAAACCAACAGAAATTGGAGTTTTGTCCACACGATTAGACCTCAGCCAGTAACAAATACGTTATAGAAACCATTCTAAAAAAAGCCTTACCATCTTCATATAGTGAGCAACTTCGTGTCTCCTTTCGTTTCTCCATCTCTTATCAATCCAATACTGTGTAATTATCATGTTTTTCATATCAATTCGGACAAGCAGCCAGTCTCCCACCCCAATCGATAAAGGAAGGTAAACGCGGTCGACCTCCCAGAATGGCGGGTAGGGTTCCATTTTTCCAGCCATGTCAAGGGCAACTGAAGAATTCTGGTCCTTCATTTCATCATAGAAAGCAGGGGGTAACACTGTCTAACATAGCTGTGAAGCATGATCCCTTAAAAGCTTTGCTTGTCTAAGTCGCGTGAGTCTTACCGTCCACGCTTCAACATGCTGAAATCATAATAATGCATAAGGTTCGTTATTGAGTTAAGCAAATCAATTTACTTTCAAGATAAATTAACGTAAAAATTACCGTTGCGGATAGCGCCCTGTTGGGTTGGCACCCTAGAAGTGTACCCCAAAAATTTATGTCTAGTTTGGCGGAAATGAAGCAAGTGTAGCAAAATGGGGCATCCCCGTTTGTATAAAAGTCGACAACATCAGCAGACCAGTTGTTTCTGCATTGTTGGTTTTCTTGTGGGTTTTCTGTGGGCTTATCTTGTTCGTTTTCGGCTGGTTTCACTTGTGGGTTACTTGAAGACGAACTAGCCGTGAATGTTGTTGATGGCTTGCATAAACGCCTCCATATTTGCTCGGTCGATTTTACCGTTTTAAGAGCTAGTTGTGAACAGTAAAAGCCTTCTCCATTGTTTTCCATTTTTAGAGATTTCAAATATGAGTGGGTAAGAGAGAGAAGTTGAGTGAGTCATGTTTGTGAATCAGCTACTTTTGAAGAGGTGAAGCCTCGTAATGGTTTGGCGGCATCTACATGAAGCCTCGTAATGGTTTGGCGGCATCTACATGAAGCCTCATAATGGTTTGGCGGCTTCTACATGAAGGCGGCTTGTAGACGAAGCCTCATAATGGTTTGGCGGCATCTACATGAAGCCTCGTTATTGGTTTGGCGACATCTAGATGAAGCCTCATAAAGGTTTGGCGGCTTTTAAAAAATCACTATGTTGAAAACGGCCCAGGCTGCCATTTTTGGACCTCTATACAGTCTGGCAGGGCCTGCCAGTCAGGTAACCGGACTTTCAGACACGTTGTCCGTGGCTAATATACGGGTGTTGCACGAAGTCCGGGCCGTTTTCGGGTCTCCGGGGCCTGATCCCGGTGGCCCGAAAACGGCTAGGAGGTCATTTTTCAAAAAACTCACTATGTTGAAAACGGCCCAGGCTGCCATTTTTGGACCTCTGTATAGTCTGGCAGGGCCTGCCAGTCAGGTAACCGGACTTTCTGACGCGTTTCCCTTGGCTAATACACGGGTGTTGCACGAAGTCCGGGCCGTTTTTGGGTATCCGGGGCCAGATCCAGGTGGCCCGAAAACGGCTAGGAGGTCATTTTTCAAAAAACTCACTATGTTGAAAACGGCCCAGGCTGCCATTTTTGGACCTCTGGACAGTCTGGCAGGGCCTGTCAGTCAGGTAACCTGACTTTCGTATGCGTTGTCCTTGGCTAATACACGGGTGTCGCACGAAGTCCGGGCCGTTTTCGGGTCTCCGGGCCTGATCCCGGTGGCCCGAAAACGGCTAGGAGGTCATTTTTCAAAAAACTCACTATGTTGAAAACGGCCCAGACTGCCATTTTTGGACCTCTGTACAGTCTGGCAGGGCCTGCCAGTCAAATTTAAAAAAAGTGCATAAACACATTAATACGTAAACACATAATACATAAACACATAATACATAAACACATAATACATAAGTCCTAATCCTAAATTACTTATTTAAAGCTTACATAAACACATAATATAATCCTAAATTACTTGGTACTCCTCCTCATATGGCTCCCGAGGAGGAGGGTTTGGGGCTGTTGTAGCCTGTTGGTGGGGGTGGCTGTACTCTGGTTTTGGGGGATCTGTGTACTATCTTGCATCTGGGGGGTGGGTGCTGATAACCTTAAACAGTCCAAATCCCTTACAGCTATAGCATAATCCACAACCCAGACCAACTCATCTACAGTGAACTCATCATCTGCTGGGGAGGAGGAGTGGTTATTTGAGTAGGAGCAGGAGGAGGAGTTATTTGTGTAGGAGCAGGAGGAAGACTTATTTGAGTAGGAGCAGGAGGAGTTATTTGTGCAGGAGGAGGAGTATAGAACGAAGGTTGTGCAGGAGTAGGAGGAGATGAAAATGGTAGTCGCCGTCCTCGGCGAGAGTATCGCCGGACATTTGAAAACCGCCACCCATAGTTTGTAAACCGTTTGATGAGAGGCAGTTGTGACTAAGATTGAGTCTTGATATGGTATTTATAATAGTTGAAGTTGATGCCTGATAATGGTTTGGCGGCATCATATAAGTTGATGCCTGATAATGGTTTGGCGGCATCATAAAAAGTAGATGCCTCAGAATGGGACAGCGGCATTACAAAAAGTTGAAGCCTCATAATGGTAGATTTATTTAAAAAAATAATACAAGTTTATTTAACAGCTATTTTTCCAAACTAGTCAATCAAACTATACAATTTACCGAGTTACAAGACAATCTATTTCCGAGATCACCAATTCCAATATTCTACCACCGTTTCTTGTTGCAGAGTTCATTAAGTTTCTGTTTTGCACCTTCCATCTCCATTGCTTTATTGAAGTCAACAATAGCTTGTGGACCGAGAAACTCATTCTTCCAGTCACTGGAAACTCAGGACCGCATTCAAATTCAAACCCATTTGAATCAAACAGGGGAACATCAATCAATCTGTTGAACATGTGTACCAAATCTAAAGGTACCCAATGATCAACCCAGGCTGCCCTGCCAAAGTAGCACGAGCAAGAGCAGGATAATCCGATATCGCCGACGTCGCTAATCACATGATGCGATTCTTCAACATCGAATGGCCTTGCACTACAGGCTTTGCCTGGAAAGTCGACCCCCCTAAAGAGCATGTTGGAATGTCTGGGTGTGGTAGACTAGAGATTGAAACTACCAATGACAACCAACTCTCTAATATTATAAACTACAATAACAATGTTGCATTCTACACGTGTTATACCACGTGTGGATGTAACATCGATCCAAGTAGTTTCATGTGGATGTAACACCGATCCCAAGACACCGCTTTTTTGGACCCCAGAAAAGCGATGCCAAGCAGGGGATGAGACAGGAGAGAATGCTTTTAAGCACGGCTCATCCCCGCCCAATACTGTTATAACTCCATGTGGATGTAACATCGACCCAATATCAATAATAAATCGTACCCTCCAAAACAATTGAGGGAAAAGTATCATATCTCATATTGGTATTTTGTTTAGTTTTTTACAATTGTATTGTAAATGGGATTGAGATTTGTGGTGTTGTAAATGGGATTGAGATATGTGGGAATGATAGAATGTATTTGTGTTGTAAATGGGATTGAGAGAATTGGAAGATGGCCGTTTCCTTATATAAGAAATGATGCCTCTAATCCGTTCGGCGGCATCAGGGTAACCTCACATTGGATTGGCGGCATCGAGGCTTGATGCCTCTAATCAGTTTGGCGGCATCAAAGACTACACCATTTGGTTTGGTAGCATCACTGTGGGGTTGCAGAAGCCTAGCTTGATACCGCCAATCCAAGTAGTGTCATCCCCATTTTTAGTTTTTTTCTCCAATGCCCACCAAATGTAATTTGTAAATTAAAATCTCTACTAATTATGCAAATGATTAGTCTAGAGGTCTAGAGGTAGAAGAAGGTGGGGAGGTGGATCCCAATTATTAAAAAAAATATTTTAAAAAAATGGTTAGGCAAAAAGACATAAATACCCTCGAACCTAACGAGATAATATAACAAGTGTTAGTGTTAGAGACAAATTTAGCAACAAAATGTAAAAAAAAACTAAAGGACCCAAATGTAAAAAGTGGACCCAAACTTAAAAAGTTTCGATTTTAGACTGATGTACCAAAACTAGCCAAACCTTAAAGACGAGTTAGGCCATTAACTCTATATTAATAGCAAATTTACTTTAACAATGCAACCATATAAGACTTGGGTTACGATCAAATACAGTGGAAGAAAAATAGGAAATCGTAGAAATGGTATTAAACGAATTCATATTGAACTAATTCAAGTGGCGTTGGAACCGTCTTATCGAACCCTACAATGTTAGTTTTTAGGCATTCGTTTTTTTGGGTTTTTAGCTTGTAGTTTTTATCTTGTAGTTTCTAGAATATACATTATATCATTGTGTCTTTTTCTTAATTTCATAATTATGTCATTTTTGCAATTCATTGTGTCTTTTTTCTTCAGCATTGTGTTATATTTTTCGGCATTATGTTATATTTTATGAGTCATGGTGTTATATTTCTAATCTATTGTGTATTTTGTATCTTTCTCACTATTCTCATTTTCGTTATACTGGGTAAAATAACTTGACCCTATAAGACTTACCCTAATTTCCCGGTTTTCACATATTTAAACCAAATTTAACATGAAACACCCGCCTTCAAAAAAATAAAAAAAAAAAACCCGAAACACCTGATTATTAGGTAAATCAAAACAACACAAAAGTACAACCATTTCTAGGTTTTTCCATAACTTTCTCGAAAAAAAACACCATAAACCTTAGGTTTTAAACCATAGAAATCACATACTTATTTATCACTAAGACTGAACGGTGTGGTGCCGGCATAGGGCCGGTATGCCCACGACGGACAGGCGTACACCCCCCTGTGCCGGCAACGGCATGAGTGTCGAGGATTTGCCGGGTATGACGGGCCTCCTGATTGGTGTTTGGTTTTTTTTATTTTTTTTTAAAGAGGGAAGATGCTCCTACCACACCCTTAGACCATCATCACCATAATGTTCCTACTCCACGCTGATGTGACATCTGAGATGGAGGAACATCATGGATGATGGGCCTCCTCCACACCCTATAGTCTAATAGATGATCATAAGAGTTCCAATCCCTTGATTTATCATAAAAAAATGTGTAGATTGAGGCCATATCGCCCTCGTGTCTTCTCTTCCCCATCGATGCTTGACGAGAGCACTCAAATTTCTATTTTGACCAAGATAGAATGAGTCTTACCGCCTTTGAACATGTTTGAAATTAACTTTTCAGGTCAGGCATAAATAGCCCTTTGAACATGTTTGAATTTAGATGTCCGGGCCGAATCACGAAAAAGTTGCCCCTTATCCTTAGGTGTCAACGAAATAAATAAACGTAAACTATTTTTTTAAACGATGGGTAAAGTAATATCAAATTGACAGATCAACTCTTCACAGTATACATTATCCAGCATTTCATTCTCAATAACTATCATTACCAATCTGCAAAGTTTTTTTTTTTACTTAACTAGGATAACGCTTCATGGTTATTGACTAATGGACTAATGATAAAGTTACTTTAGTGTAGTGGCAAATATCGAATTTCCTTTGACGGTGGTACAATACGGTTTGACTAACAATAAACGATTAGTTTTATGGTTTTTTTATTAATAAGCTAACAATAATAAAAGTTAAAAATTGTGGTATAAATAAACTATTAGTTTTAGGGTTTTTTATCATTTGTTTTGAATGACGGTTTTTTTTATCATTTTTAATTTTGAAAAGTGTAAATTACCAAAACCGTCCCTGTGGTTTGGCCCAATTTGCCACTCCAGCCCAATCTTCTAAAATTTGCTTGAACAGTCCATGACTTTGGAGAAAATAGGTCAAAACAGTCCAACGACTTAACCCAGATAAATTTTTGTCGTTAAGTCAGAGGCATTTTCGTGAACTCACTTATAAATTCATCTTCTCCCTCATTGTCTTCTTCCCTAATCAAACCCACACCCACCACCATCTTCACCTTTCACAACCACCACCACTACCCACCATTCCTCCATCTTCCCATGCCCTATTAACCCCACCCCCACCTAAACCGCCATTCGAATTAGCATTTTTTTTCAAGAACTGTTTGTAAGACAAGAAAAAGAATCTTATTATACAATCGATCTTAGGGTTTGAGTTTTCCAGTAGAATCATCAGTTGCAGAGGAAGCAACAACCACCGCCCTTCTCTTTTTTATATCCCACACTCTTGTTAGGGAACTCTATGTAAACTTGCCGCACTTCATCTCATCTCATCTCATCTTTATTACACCCAAAAGATCACATTTTTATAGTCTCAACCCTATATCTATCTCTTCCCCACCTTTCAAATATGTAAACCCAAAATAAAAATTTCACCTTTTTTTCTAAAATCTTTAGTTGCTCCTTTCTTAAATATCATAAGTTTTTGAAAACAGAGTAATGAGTTCCTTTGTTTTTTTTTTTCTTATTTCAAAAACATATGGGTTGTTTTTTTTTTTAAATCCCAGTTTTCACTCTTCCTTTTATAAACTTCACTATCTTCATTATCTTCATCATTATTACAAGTTTAATCTTGGGTTGTTCTGCATTTCTGTCCTTGACACACTAAAAAACAGAGGCCTATAAACATTCCGATCAAATTAACTAAAATAAACCAACAACTGTTGAAATTAATGATCTGGATGCTCAGAATTCTTGCTCATAAAGTGAAATAATCGATCCATTTACATGTACGACCAAAGAAGATTTAGAAATTGATGGATGTGAATATTTTGGCGAGGTTTGTCGGCGAGGAGAATATTCTGATGGGTCAATTTCCGATGAGGAGAGCTTGATAGAGATTGAACTTTTTGACAAAAGTTATGATGGGTACAAAGGGTATAAAGATGAAGAAGAGTTAAAGATGAGTCTCCGGAAAAAGTTACCAGAAACAGTTGTAAATATGTTGTTTGAATGTGTGAAGATTCTTTTTCTTGTCTTACAAACAGTTCTTGAAAAAAATGCTAATTCGAATGGCTGTTTGGGTAAGGGTTGGGTTAATAGGGCCTAGGAAGAGAAGATGGAGGAATGGTGGGTAGTGGTGGTGAAAGGTGGAGGAGATGGTGGGTAGTGGTGGTGGTGGTGGTGAAAGGTGAAGATGGTGGTGGGTCTGATTAGGGAAGAAGACAATGGGGAAGAAGATGAATTTATAAGTAAGTTAACGAAAATGTCCCTGACTTAACGTCAAAAACTTAACTAGGTTAAGTCGTTGGACTGTTTTGGCCTATTTTCTCAAAAGTCAGGGATTGTTCAAGCAATTTTTAAAAGATTGGGATGGAGTGCCAAATTGGGCCAAACCACAAGGACGGTTTTGGTAAATAGGGTGATTGACAATATAATGACAATGACATGTTTGACCGACAATGACACAGGTTTTATCCACAGAAATTTTTTTCAGGTACTCATAATTAAAGTCACTTTTAAAAAAGCTCATAAATTCGTAACTTTACTAAAATACCCCCATCATCTTTGAGTATTTACGCATTTACCATTGTCTTCCTCACTAAACCATTACCCCATAAACTTTTGGCAGATCAGATATGAACCATTTCCAACCTGTTCAATAAGGTTATTTCTGACCCTCCAATACATGTAAATCTGCCATTATGACTGGCCGGATGTGCCCCACTAGAAATCGGGCCTAAGCCAGGATGTGCCATTATGACTGGCCAGTTTGCCTAAACTAAAAGGTTTAGCACCAGTATACCACTCTGAGTACCTAAAGTTTGTCTAACTAACAGTTTACGTCCCTCCTGTTAACGGCCGTCCATCTTGCTGTTAGATTACCCCCACGTGCACCTCACGTAAGGGATATTTTGGTCAATTTAACTCTATTATAACTTCTGATTAAAAAAAATCCCCATTTGATTTTCCCTCCTCTCACTCTCGTTCCTCTCATCCCTATGTAACCCTAATGTTTGATCGAGAACCAGACATCAATTGGTTGCAACGTTGGCATCGTTATGGATGATTCGAGAACCAAACATTGTTTACGAACCATTCGAAATTTACTGTAAGTATAATAAAAACCCTAATTCTTTTAGCATGTTGATTTCGACCATGTTTTAAGTTGTTTAACTAATTTTGTTTTTTTATTTATTTGTAGCCGAGGATAATACATTGTTTACAGAGTTGATTCATGGTGGTGAGTTTATCAATAGTCCAAGTAGAAAGTATGTTAATGGCAAGTCTTGTTATATAGATTATTGTTGCACTGAAGATTTTGGAATAGATGTGTTAGTTGAGATGACTAAATCAGTAGGGTATCCCTGTGACATGGTGTTTTACTATCATTTTAGATTACCTGATGGGTAATTAGACACAAGTTTAAGGTAATTGGCTACAAATGCTTTTGTTGAAAAGTTTTGTTCATTTGCTACAAAGTATAAGGTTATGGAGGTATATGTGCAACATTGGTGGACAAAAATTAATACTTTTATGGTTGAGCATGAAGAAAGGCAAAAACAACAACAACCAGTAGAGGTTGAATGTAATGATCATGTAGGCCCATCTCAAGTAGGTTATGATACTAAAGATGAAGATCAGGAAGATGATGATCAGGTGGAAGAAGATGAACAACATCATGAAGAAAGAACGATTGATGGGAATGGGTCTTTTAGTTCGGTTAAAGTTAAACTTGAGAAAGAATAAGAAGCTGACTAGATTATGAAATAGGTGAGGACCATCATGATGAAAGCAATGATGAAGAAGATGATGAAAGAAATAATCAAACAAATGATGAAAGTGAACTGGTTCTGAACAAGATGATAGTGATGACTCTGATTATATAATTGATCCTGAAAATATGGTAGCAAATCCAGAAGTTGACATGAAACATTTTAGGTCTATTGTAGATGATATAGAAGATGACTTACACATGCATCATAATGTAGACATTGATGTGGATGACTTAGATATAGACCTTCATGACTTTGATAGTCTTAGTGAAGATGGATAGGAAGATGAGGATGAACATGAACCATCTTTAATAAGGAAACTAAAAGAACTAAGGAAGAAGAAGAAGAAGAAGAAGAAGAAGAAGAAGGGTGAAGACAAAAGTTTCCATTCATTTTCTGTTGGCTAGTTCTTTGATGATAAGGAGGAGATAAAACTGATTGTTAAGGAACATGCTTTGCAGACAAGGAGATAGCTTCATATTGTAAAGAATGAGCATCTCAGGTTTAGAGTTGTGTGCAGGGGCCATAATCTAGTGTTCACAAGTGGGGAATTTTCAAACAGACAAAGTGGTCCCCCAAGAAAAAGAAACATATCCTAAGGGCCCAGTCTACTAGTGGTAGTGGTCAAAACAGTATTAAAAAACCAACTACCCCAAGGAAAAAGTATCCAAAGCCCAATTGTCCTTGGGTTGTGCACATATCTAGGCCTAGTATGAATGATTTATGATGTGTGAAGACTTAAAATCCAAAGCACTAGTGTTTGCTGACTAGGGAAATTAATTTGTACATAATGGGTTGGATGGCAAGAGAGATTGCACCAATAATTGATGATAACCCTACAATCACTTTGACCAAGTTGCGGGACCAACTTCAAAAGAAACATCAGATCCAAATCTCCCTTATGAAGATATCAAGGGCCAAAGCTATTGCAACAATGAAGATCAATTGTGATTATCATGATCAGTATCATTTGCTTAGGGACTATTGGGAGGAATTACTTAGATCTAATCATGGGAACACTGAACCATAACCCAATCCAAATTCCCCTACTAGGCAGTTTAGGAGAGTTTACATCAATTTTGGGGCTTT
The DNA here is from genome assembly GCA_030844895.1 of Ambrosia x helenae. Lineage (NCBI taxonomy): Eukaryota > Viridiplantae > Streptophyta > Magnoliopsida > Asterales > Asteraceae > Ambrosia > Ambrosia x helenae. The sequence goes on from CM061231.1 coordinate 121,781,875, forward strand.
AAAGGTTGTTTTAAAAAGCTTGGCAGGGACCTACTTGGGTTAGATGGTTGTGTCATGAAAGGTCCATACCCTGGACAGATCCTGACTGCTATTGGTGTAGATTCAAATAATGGTATATATCATGTGGCATATGCACTGATGGAAGCTGAAACATTTAAGTCATGGTTCTTAGAAAATATAGGCGATGATCTTGATATTGATGATAGGTCCTATTTTACATTCATAAGTGACATGAAGAAGGTAAATTGTTATTTTGTTGTATTTTTTGTTTATTTTTGAGTTCCTAAACTCATTTACATATTTGTTAGGGTCTTATTCATGCATTATCCAAGACAATCCTTAAGGCTGAGCATAGGTACTGCTTAAGATACATACATGAGAATATGAAAACAAATTGGAGAGCATGTAAATTCAAGAACATGTTGTGTAGATGTGCTAGTGCTAAAACTGTTGCTTTGTTTAATAAGAAGATGGAAGAAGTTAGACAACAAGATGCTACTTTATATCAATGGTTGAAGGAAATTCCAGTGAAAGTTGGACCAGATCTCATTTTACTGGTTTGTTTATAACAGTTTTACAGTCTATATGATTGTTTGCAATATGTTGTTAACATTTAACTAATAAAACATGTAGAGCAAAATGTGATGTACTGTTCAACAACTTGTGTGAGGTTTTTAATAAGCAGTTGGTTCCTGGAAGGGATAAGCCTATCATCACATGCTTGGATTACATAAGGTAGTACATGACTAAGAGGATTATGGTGGTTCACAATGTCATAGGAAGATGTGAAGGACCTTTAACACCTTATGCAACTAAGGTTTTTGATGCCATTAAAGAGGAAGCAGCAAAGTATAATGTTCTTATGGCAAGTCCAACCAAATATCTGGTATGGATATGTTAATAAATGAATGTTTTATTGTTCAATACCAATAATGAATGGTATGCTTATTGTGGTTTCAGGTGAGTATGCTTGGGTCAGACAAACGTGTGGTTAACATAGTTATATTCAAGACATGCACATGCAGAAGAAGAGAGTTGACTACAATGGCTTGCAAACATGTTGTTGTAGTGTTATGGGACATGTCTCTACATGGATATGATGTTGGAATACCTGAAAGATGGGTGAATGAGGTGTATTGACTGGATACATAGAGGAAAGTCTATATAAACACTATTAAGCCCATTAATGGTAAAGACATATGGAGACCATCCCCAGCCAACTACTATCATTGCCCTAAATTTCATAAACAAATTGGAAGGACAAAGAAAAAAAGAAGGAAGTCAGCTAATGAAATTGAAGAAGCCGCAACAAAGCAAGCTGATCCAAAGAACAGGGGGAAGAAGACCAAGAAGGAGGGCGCTATAACATCAGAAGCTGGTATAAGTAATAATGGGAAGATGACTAGGAAGGGGGTACTACAACATGCAACAAATGTGGACTGAAAGGGCACAACTCCAGAAACTGTGGCAGAAGAGGTCAATAAGCAAGCTCACAAAAGTGCCCACAGTCAGCACCTCAAGATTAAATCTATTTTAGTATTGTAAACTTTTTTTCTGATGATGTTTTTTATAGTGAACAATGTTTAGTTTCATCTGGGTGTGTGGGTGAACAACGTTTGTGAACAATCATGTTTTAATGTTTAATTATGGTATTGTATGTGTTATATTGGAGTTTGAATGTGCATTTTGAACATATTTTATGGTCAAATGGGTCAGATTTATGTGTTAATGGGTCAAATATATGTTGATAGGTTTATGTGTTACATTGTAGTTTGAATGTGCTTTTTGAACAGGTTGTATGGTCAAATGGGTCAAATATATGGACAAGTTTTGAACAAGCTTTCTGGTCAAATGGATCAAGTATATGTTGGCAGGTTTTGAACAGGTTTTATGTGCATTTTGAATTGGTTTCATTAACAGCTTCATTGAATGTGCATTTATGTGTTAATGGGTCATTATATTGCAGTTTGTTTCAGTCAAATGGGTCATCATACTATAGTTTGAGTTATTAGTCAAATGGGTCATCATATTGCAGTTTGAGTTACAACATGCACTTATTGGTCAAATGGGTCAGTCCTGTATAATGGTCAAATGGTCCAGTCATGCTAAAACGGTCATATTGACTATAAATACAGACCAAAAAGGCTACCAAAAACTACACATAACAATTAAGAAGATGGATCCAAAAACCAAAAGACTCAAAACCAAACACACGCAACAGTTTAAGTTTCAAGAAGATGAACAAACATCAGTTGATAATCATCAACAACAGGAAGATGCTGCTAATGATGAACAAAAGGAAGATGGTGCTAATGATCAAGTTCCACTGATTGATAATCAACAAGAGCCACAAGATAATCAACAATCAAAGACAGAAAAGGATGAGGAAGAAGCTAATCCATACGACGATTATGATCCTAAGGTTTTGAAATAAGCATGGGATTGTACGAATGAAGATGAGGATGACTACTACCATGATCCATATGAAGATGAGTGTTGGTCTGATTCATGCTCTGATGATGATTGTCACTGGAAGTGATACATCTGATGTAACAACTTGCTATCAGTGTACTGATATACGTTAAAATATACATATATCAATCCTCGATTAAACTCCCAAATTACGCGTTTTCGACCATAATTGCACGAATTCGGTACTTAACCGCTTCATATGTTTATTGCAAGTCTTAAACGACGTCCCACAGACAAATACGAAGAAACCGAGCGAAATCTGGACCAAACGGGAAGTTGCTGCAAAATCAGCTAAGTCTGGAAGTTGTGTACGGTCATGCACCTAGGGTGCACGCCCGTGCGGGTTCACTTCGCTCAGACACAGAAGATATGCACTGCCAGTGTGACTCGGAGTGCACATCAGGTTCTCAGGCACCTTGATCAGCACTACCGTGCACGTGCCCGTGCGACTCAGCTTCTCGGGTGCACTGCCAGTGCACCAAGCAGTGCAGCCCTGGCACCCGGACACCACCAGACCCGCACGAGAACTCTAAAGTGCCTCTAATCCTTGGACGTCCTTTCCTTAACATGGCGAGGACGATTGTTGATGTGGTTGTGGGCCAGATCACACTCCGGGTGAATGATGAGGATGTTTCGGGCGCACATCTATTGTGTGGGGACTTAGATGGCATTGTGAAGGAGGGCCATAGATATGAGCAGCCGGTCTATCAGATCGGTGATGATAGTTCCCAGAGCCCGGGGCATTTTGTAGAGATTGAACGAGAGGAGAGCGATAAATCTAAGCCATCTATGGTAGATCCGCCGTCATTGGAGCTGAAAGAGCTCCCACCGCATCTCGAGTATGCATTTCTTGAGAAGGAGGGTCGTCTACCTATTATTATCTCATCTTCATTGTCTATGGAAGAAAAGAGCGAGTTGCTCAGAATTCTAAAACTTCATAAAAAGGCAATCATCTAGAAGATTATGGACATCAAAGGGATTAATCCCTCATTCTGTACTCACAAAATCTTGATAGAAGATGTTGATAAGCCTTGTGCGCAGCACCAAAGGCGCCTGAACCCAAATATGCAGGAAGTTGTCAAATCTGAGGTCATCAAATTGCTAGATGCTAGATTGATATATCCGATCTCAGACTCTGTATGGGTTAGTCTTGTGCACGTCATGCCCAAAAAGGGTGGCATGACGGTGGTCACGAATGAAAGGAATGAGCTAATTCCTACAAGGACCGTCACGGGGTGGAGAGTTTGCATTGACTATCGCAAACTCAACGACGCCACCCGAAAGGATCACTTCCTGCTTCCATTCATCGATCAGATGTTGGAACGTCTGTCGGGGAAGTTGTACTACTGTTTCCTTGACGGTTTCTCTGGGTATTTCCAGATCCCTATCGATCCTGTGGACCAGGATAAGACGACCTTTACATGCCCTTTTGGCACATTCGCCTACAGGCGTATGCCATTTGGGCTGTGCAATGCGCCGACGACCTTCCATCGTTGCATGGTTGCGATATTCCATGACATGATCGAGGACTCCATGGAGGTATTCATGGATGATTTTTCAGTCTTCGGGAGTTCCTTCGATCAATGTCTTGGAAATCTGGAGCGGATGCTGTAGAGGTGTGAAGAGACCAGTCTTGTGCTCAACCCGGAGAAATGCCACTTCATGGTGTAGGAAGGAATAATCCTAGGGCACAAGGTCTCTCAGAGTGGGTTGGAGGTTGATCCAGCCAAGGTGGATATCATTTCTAGACTTCCTCCGCCCTCTTCTGTAAAAGCGATCCGCAGTTTCTTGGTTCATGCGGGATTCTAAAGGCGATTTATCAAAGACTTCTCTAAAATCGTCCGTCCCATGACCCGTCTGTTGGAGAAGGATGCACCATTTATTTTTGGTGCGGAGTGTGTGAAGGCATTTGGCCTTCTCAAATGTTTGCTTGTGGAGGCCCCTATTTTTGTAGCACCCGACTGGGAGTTGCCATTCGAGATCATGTGTGATGCGAGTGATTTCGCGATAGGGGCAGTCTTGGGACAGCGAAGGACAAGCACTTCCATCCGATCTACTACGCTAGTAAGACTCTACATGATGCTCAAGAGCATTATACCACCACTGAGAAGGAGCTTCTAGCCATAGTATTTGCATTCGACAAGTTCAGGTCATATTTAGTGCTGTCTAAGACCATAGTCTATACGGATCATGCAGCAATCAGGTATCTATTTAGCAATCAGGACGCGAAACCGCGCCTGATTAAATGGATCCTGTTGCTGCAGGAGTTCGATATAGAGATTCAGGACAAGAAGGGTGTCCTGAATGTTGCTGCTGATCATCTTTCTAGACTCGAGCATGATGATTCCGAGAACTCGGCGTGGGAGACCATTAATGACAACTTCCTCCACGAGTTCTTGATGAGCGTTGAGTCGGTGGAAGATGTATCGCCTTGGTTTGCGGACTTCGCAAACCACCTCGCGTGCGGGATCCTTATCAAAGGATTTTCGCACCAACAAAATAGGAAGTTCTTCGCTGACCTTAAGCATTACTTCTGGGATGACCAATTTTTATTCCGGGTCGGGGCGGATCAGTTGATCCGCCGGTGTGTATTTGGGGTAGAGGCGGCGTAAAAATTGCGAGATTGTCACGAGGGGCCTACCGGAGGTCACCATGGAGCGAATTACACTGTCAAGAAAGTGTTAGACTCTGGGTTCTATTGACCCACACTCTTTCATGACGCTCAAGTTCTGGTTGGTGCATGTGATTCGTGCCAAAGGGCGACGAACATATCGGCACGCGACCAGATGCCGCAAAACCCGATCCAAGTCAGTGAAGTCTTTGACATTTGGGGCATTGGCTTCATGGGACCATTCCCCTCCTCATGGGGTAATCGATACATACTCATGGCGGTTGACTACGTGTCGAAGTGGGCGGAGGCGCAAGCCTTGCCTACGAATGATGCCCGAGTAGTTGTGAGATTCGTTCGCAGCCTGTTCGCCCGGTTTGGTGCCCCAAAGGCACTGATTAGTGATCGTAGTACACATTTCTGCAACGCGCAGCTTGATCGCGTGTTGGCACGTTATGGTGTGCACCACAGGTTGTCCACCCCATATCATCCGCAGACAAGCGTTCAGGTGGAGGTCACTAACCGTGGTATGAAGAGAATCCTTGAGCGATCGGTAAATCAAAACCAGAAGGATTGGGCTGATAAACTTGATGACGCATCGTGGGCCTTCCGGACCGCATATAAGACGCCTATTGGGACGATTCCCTTTAGGCTTGTCTATGGGAAGGCGTGTCATCTTCTTGTCGAGCTTGAGCGTAGGGCGTTCTGGGCTCTAAAGACAGCGAATTTGGATCTGAAGACCGGCGAAGAGACCCGTTTCTTGTAGATTCATGAGCTGGAAGAGTTGAGGCAACTGGACTATGAGAGCTCGATTTTGTATAAAGAGCGCACAAAGAGGTTGCATGACAGTCGCCTGAAGCAACGAAAAGATTTTCAGGTTGACGATTTAGTCTTACTGTACAACTCTCGCTTGCGTCTCTTTCCGGGAAAGTTAAAGTCTTGTTGGACAGGCCCGTACACAGTTAAGGAAGTATATCCTTACGGGACTGTCTCAATTGAAAATTCAGAGGGTTTGACTTTCAAAGTCAACGGTCATCGCCTAAAAGTCTACATTGACGGACCGGTTGACCAATCCGTAGAGGTACTTGATCTCTACGCCCCGCGCGCCTAATAAGTGTGGGGAAGTGAGTCTAGCTAGTGACTCGATAATAAAATTAGCGCGGCGTGTATGGGTGCGCCAAAAAGGGTAAATAAGTCATTAGTTAGTTTAATACTTAGTTTATTTTAAATTTCTTAGCTTTTAACGTAGTTTCGAGTTTTATGCAGGTTCATACATGTTTGATCGGAGCCGGAAGGAGCGATGGAGCGCAAACGGTCTTCATCAAGTTTAATAACCCACAAATCTTGTTAGTTTTTGTTTAAGGTATGTTAGATTTTTGTTGATCTTGTTGAATCCGTGCACTTCCATACCTAAATCGCTTGTTTTATAAGTTTTCTTGATAAATGTAGAAGGTTTAGGTGATTTTTGTTGGAAAATTTTTGAAATCTGCAGGATGTGCACGATAGTGCACCTAACCCACACGACCGTGTGCATTAGGGTGCACCAGACCAGGCACTGGCAGTGTAGCTTGGGATCACCGAGCTGAACTGACCTACACGGCCGTGCAACTCAGGTGCACGACCGGGCGTGCCGAGAAACCAAGGCTGCACTGCCAGTGCATAAGGCAGTGCAGCCTGACCTGTAAATCAAAACTGACCCGCAAGACCGTGCACCTCAGGTGCACGGCCGTGCAAGTAACACAGAATCAGGTCAGAACTCACGCAGGTCCGTTTTGCGTAACCAGGATCTCATTTTTTATATTACTAACAGCTGGAACGTTGTTTTTTTGTATGCAGATGGCCCACGACTTTCTCGCATTCGATAACAGAAACAAGAGAGAAGCACCGTGCCTGGAGAAACTGTTCAAACTCTGGAACCGACGAGATGCGTTTGGTATTCCCATTCGGCTCAATTGGGACCTGCTGACCACGCTGAATCAGCGTGAGAAGTTCGATGGGTTTGTCTCACCATATATTACGAAAGGAGGGGGTGCATAAGAACTTTCATGACAAGGACGTTCAGCTCAGGCTATGTGGGAAGTGGTATCATTGGTCGGTAGCAAGGCTGGCGCGAAGACTGGGAATCTGCGAGCACAAAGAAACCGATTCGAACGACTTTTGCTCCGTCCACAGCTTCGTGGATAATGATGAGTGGGATGCATTTTGGGAGTCGATAGCCATTGGTTGACCTTATAACCCGAGGTCGGCCAAGGCCACTAGGATTAAGGACCGCTTCTCCGCATGTTGCACCATGTTTTCAGCCACACTATCTGTGGCCGAAAGGACAGTTCTGGGAACTGTCCCACTCCCGATCTACTTTACTTATACCATTTTTATGAGGGTGCCCCGTTGAACTTGGCCGCGCGGATGGCCAAGTTCTTTCTTACTGCTGGGGGCACCAAAGACGGGAGTGAGATTCATGGCGGAGAGTACATCACCCAGATCGCCGAGGCCACTGCTAGGGTCACACTAGATCTAAGATAACTCAGGTCCAAAACTTGATTACTGACACAGATGAGGGCCCACGCCTTGTTAGCCACGGCATTATATGGGACCTCATATCACCGGTGGTGGAGGACGAGGAGATGCATGATCAGCATCCAGAGGGCGGTTGTGACGCACCACACGACTCTCCACAGCACTCTCCTCAGCACTTCCACCCGCAGGACCAGCAGTGGCCACCCGGCATTCCATCATACCATGAGTTCTACACTCGGTTCCAGACAAATGGAGCTGAACGTGCAGAACATCAGCACGCAGCAGGGACAGATTAGACAGGACCAACAGTTTATGCGATCCACTATGGAGCGTGTGCAGCAGGATGTCCAGTACGGGTTTGAGTACCTATTTGCTGGCTTGGAGTCTGTTCATCCGGGTTCCTTTAGGAACCCGCCCTTGTTCCCATATGTAGCACCACGTGGCGACCCGCCAGGCAGCTCCGGTCACCACCACAGGGACGGGGATGACCAGTAGCCGATTCCACTGCATTTCCAGCGATTGTCAGTAGTTTATTTTTATCTGCTTTCAGTACTTTTGTTTTGAACATTTTTCTTTGTTATGTATTTTGAATACAGTATTTAAATTCTTAATTTAGTTTGCTTATGTTTACGATGATGATGAGTGGTTTGATGTGTGTGTTGTGTCAAGAATGTTGACTTTGTAGGTAACTGGCGAGCACCGTTGTCGATGCTCTTGCCATTCATTTACTCGACATTTTCTTCTATACTAGGGGAGTATTATTCTCCTTTTTTTCCCACAAATAGTTAGTTATTTCATAAATGCTATCTATTTTTCACATTGGGGACAATGTGACGTTTAAGTGTGGGGAGGGATTATATCTTGTTCTTCTTGTCCTCTCATATATATATATATATATATATATATGTGTGTTAAAAAGTTAAAAAAAAACTTTAAAAGTACATATATGTATATACTTTCTTATAAACATCAAGCCTAACTAAATTTTTGATAAATATAACTTGAAGCGCGACAAACAGACGAGATACATGCGTGTTTAATTCGTACACTTGCACCCATTTCCTTCCGGTTACGTGAGCGTTTGAGCCGTAGAAGAGATTACATTTCTTTGACATGCTTACGAGTGAGCCGATGTTTTGTGCAATTTAGAACTTGTCATTAGTATACGTGTTTAGATCAGATACGTGTGACACTGTACGAATATGATTAAGACATTTAGGATACCCTTTTGATTTAGCCTTTTCTTTTCGTTCTATCTGTTTCCCGCACCCAAATGTTATCCACTAGTTAACCATGTTTAGCCTAATCCCGTGTTTTTCTTATTTACCACACCATTTCACCACTAAACCAAATAGCCTTTTTCTTTTAAACATTTTGTGTTAAAACTCGGTTAGGTTTTTGTTTAACTAGTATTTGCATTGTAAATAGTTCGTTTTCGGGTGTATCTATTTAGAACCCGTATGTTGATTATATATCAGTCTTAGTTCAGTATATATATCATAGATATATATGAAAAAAAAATCCAGAAAAATAGAACACCCTAAAATAGGGTGAATTAGCAGTGTTCGAGCAGTTTTTAGAGCTTTAAAGTTAGAAACTAAAAGTGTAGCTCGATTTAAAATAAAAATCGCCTATATTCGCGTTTGTGTTGTACAGTTGTATTAGTGAATATTAGATAGACATAACCGCCGAGTTTTAGCTGATTTGTCACTGTAATATCCATTCCATACCCTTACCTTTGCCTAACATTACAACCCTTATAGGACCTCTTGATTTGTGCTTTTTCACACGTTAGTTGGTGAAGATTAGATCTTTTGACAAGCTTATGATATTGCACGATTCATTGTCTTGGCGATGGAGCGATTTTACACATACACATCACATGTATGTATCATAAATAAAACCGAGTGTGTGTGAACATTGTGAGTCGTGTACGGGTTAGCGTGCTTGTAGATCGGAAGTGAGTAGTTGCTTTTAGTTATTTTATCACCTGTTTCTATATCTTTGTTGGCTTGACTATTATCGTCTGTATAGGTTATATTTTGTCTTTGTTGCCACTTGGCGAGTTTTTCGTTTATTTCTGTTTAGTTGTTTGCTTGAGGACAAGCAAAGGTCAAGTTTGGAGAGGTTTGATATACTTGAAAATATACATATATAAATCCCCGATTAAACTCCCAAATTACGCATTTTCGACCATAATTGCACGAATTCGGTACTTAACCGCTTCATATGTTTATTGCAGGTCTTAATCGACATCCTACGGACAAAGACGAAAAAACCGAGTGAAATCTGGACCAAACGGGAAGTTGCTGCAAAATCAGCTAAGTCTGGAAGTTGTGCACGGTCGTGCACTTAGGGTGCACGCCCGTGCGGATTCACTTGGCTCAGACACAGAAGATGTGCACTGCCAGTGCGACTCGGAGTGCACATCAGATTCTCGGGCACCTTGATCAGCACTACCGTGCACGTGCCCATGCCCATGCGACTTAGCTTCTCGGGTGCACTGCCAGTGCACCCGGCAGTGCACCACTGGCCCGTGCGACTCAGCTTCTCGGGTGCACTGTCTTGTATAAATTTTCCGTTTTTCATGACTTAATCTTGATGATCATAAGGCAAACTTGTTTCATTGTTATTGGATTTGTGATCGTGTTTGAATGACTTTGATGATTGTCGAACGTGTTAGGCGGATACATGTTGAAAAACCGTCCGTTTAATCGTCCGGTAGTAGACTAGTTAACTTGTTAATAAGTTTACACCATGAAACTGTAACCGGGTATTGGTTTGGTTAAAGTCAGTCGAATAATGGTTAAAAATGCTTACCGGCACGTAAAAGGGTTTTAAAAGATTAATGGTGCCGTTACTGATCTTTGACACGGTTAATGATCTTTGGTAGTTATTTTGGTAAAAATTGCGATCTTAGTAGATCTGTGTTCAAAGTTGGTAAAATGGAATAGGTTGTGAAATGCTCTACTTTATGCTAGTCTAGGTGGCTGTATTGTGTATTCGGTATCGCTTTCCCGGATTAGTGAGGTTAGAAAAATCTTAACAGATGACTAACTTATCTTCAGAAGATTTGCATGAGATCATATCAGCTGCTCGCTAATAAACGACTTGAAGTGGTTAACGTGTGTATTCGTGTTAGCTTTCTGTATAGTTTTCATGTTAAGGTGCCCGAAAGGGACACTAACTTTCGGGAAAATGGGAATGTTAATCACACGCCTTTATTTTATATGATATGTAGATGACATGCTAGGGTTGATATATTATAGTCTATATAGATATATTTTGTATTCGGAGTCTTACATGTGATAATTAGATATTTTAGAATTAATTTAGTTTATAACAAACTTTCACTATCTTTTCCTACTGGTAAATTGAGGACAGAGTTTAAGTATAATTGCTCCGCACACGTCCATGGATCGATATCTGGTTCTTATATGTACATTACTACATATATGACAAGGTACACTTGCCCTATTGTGTGTGTTTTAATATTAAGGTCTAAACCATTTTTATAAATATTAAAGCAGAAACGTGTGTTTATTCATTGTAAAATTATGTGTATATCCGCACACGTCATGTATCATCAATAAAATGTATGCAATGTTTAAAAAACAACATCATTTTCATTCAAAATCAAACTTATTACAATGTTCAATGCATATACACAGCTACATTAATCAACTATAAACGAAATACAACACAAACAAAAACAAACATAATCCTCAGCGTCCTTGCTTCACAACCTCTTGTTTTTGCCAATTCTTGTTGTTTGTTCAAATTTTTGAGTAATCCGTTGATGACCTTGGAATTCCCTTCACTGACTGGACCATCTGCCCATGAGACAAACCCACATCCGCTTACACAACAATGAAACCTTCGACCAGGGTTTGCTTCAGTCCATGATGTTCATCCCTGTGTTTCAGACCCACATCTGCAAATTGGAGGAACATCACTCCATCGTTCATTTCGTTGATGATAATTGGAGCTCGAATTCGACATTGTTGATCTTCTAGGGCTAGGGCTCGAATTCAACATTGGGTTTTCTAGGATTAGGGTTTTGGAATGAAATTCGGGAAGATGATAACATGCATAACATTATAATAGAGATAAATTGACGAAAGTACCCTCACGTGAGGTGCACGTAGGGGTAATCTAACGGCAACATGAATGGTCGTTAACAGGGGAGACGTAAAGAGTTAGCTAGACAAACCATAGGTACTCAGAGTGTTATACTCTTATTGAACATATTAGTTTAGACAAACCACATGTACGAAAATTGTAATTAACTCATTCTTTTAAACTTAAACTAAAACAAGTCTTTCATTAACTTATCTCTCCCAATCATTCAAGATAATAAAAACTCTTCACAATATACATGTAATTGACTTTTTTTAAGTTGTATAAATATGTAATAAATGATTTTAGCAGGGAATATATGTAAATAAGCCGAAACAATATACATATTACACCCAAAACATAGGCCCTGACATTGGTGTTCCGTAAGGATAATAATTGCACGAATATCCGCTTTTCATGGATTCTTCTTCTACTTTTCTCTCAGCTTTTTCCGCCATTTCTTTGGCCGATTCTGCTTCGTATTTGGCTGATTCTGCTTCTTTCCTTGTTGTTTCTAAATCTCTCCTCAAATTCTTTATCACTTTATTGTTGACAGAAAATTCATATACATCAGTGCAAATCATATGCATAAACTACAAGAGTTTAAAATTTATGCCACACATACCAATAATATGACATTATATATCAATATTTTAATTTTAAACAAGTAGTGTATCAAGGAGGGTATGCAATGGATATTTGTAAGGATTTTTATGAAAGATTCTTTATATGATTGAATAATGGTATGTTTAGTAAAACTAGCTGATGGCTGTAAACTGGTAAGACTAGTGGGAGTGGGGGCAGGAGAGGGGCGGGAAGGGGGGGAACACCGCCGCCATAGGGGCGGGAGAGGTGGCGTGGGGCTGGGGGCGGGGAGGGGTTCACCGGCGTGGGGGGGAGTAGGGGGACACGTGGCACTTGATGGTTGGATGGCCATTATTACTTTAATATTAATTATGAAGACAATTAATTAAAAAAAAAAATGGGACAATCTGTTATTTAAAAAAAAAAGAAATTAAATAAAAAAAAATAAATAACAATAACATAATTAAATAACTTAATAACCATTACATAAATAACCATTACATAATCCTAATAATTCCTAAATTACTTATTTAAACATTAATAAATCCTAGATTACTTATTTAATCCTAAATCTCTCCGCTATGGAGAGTAGTTGTCCCATTCCCAGGGGAGGGTGACGTACTCGGGTGAGAGGGAACGTGAGCTATCCCGTCCATCGGATCTCGCATCTGACGGGAAGTAGTAGCACTCACTAGGAGGGCTAGGTCGGCTCCAGTAGAGTTCCTCCTCCTCAATCTCCCGAGGGCTTCCAAATCCCCCTCAGTTGGGGAAGTCTCGTGGTGGGAGGTGGGGATGGGGGTAGTCTGGTGTTGGGGGATGGGGATGGGGGTAGTCTGGTGTTGGGGGATGGGGGTGGAGGTAGCCTGAACTGAAGCAGCCCAGGTGGTAGGGGGAGACAACCTTAGTCGCTCCATACCTGTCTGGGCCATTACATACTCCATGGCCCAGACTAATTCCTCATCCGTCCAGTCATCATCGGCTGGAGGAGGAGGAGATGTTGGTTGTGCAGCAGCAGCAGGAGGAGGAGGCCCATATAACCAATGTTGAGGAGGAGGAGGAGGACAAAGTGGAGGTTGTGCAGCAGCAGGAGGAGGGGCGGGAAATAACCAATGTTGTGGAGGAGGAGGAAGAGGAGAAAGTGGAGGTTGTGCAGCAGTAGGAAGAGGAGAGGAGGTGAATGGTAGTCTCTGAGGGCGGCCCCGTCCCCGTCTCCGGCGAGAGTACTGCAGGAGAGGAGGTTGAAAACCGTCACCCATGTTATTCATTGCTTTAGGGAAGAGGAATAGGTGTGAATGAGAATTTGGTTAGGGGTTGTATTTATAGGGTTAGAAGTATGAAGCAGTGGGGGGGAAACTTTGAAATTCAAAGTTTCAATTTTAAAATTTCAAATTCAAACGTATGGTGGGAAAATTAATGTTTGTACTGTGTGGAGCAGTGGGGAAATTTTGAAATTCAATATTAATTATTTTTTTATTAATATAATATTAATTATTTTTTTATTAATATAATATTAATTATTTTTTTTATTAATTTAATATTAATTATTTATTATTAAATTAATTTAATATATTTTTCGGTTTATTTTATTTTTATTATTATTATTATTATTATAAAAAAAAGAAAAAAAAAAAGAAAAACAAAATGCCACATGGCACTTCCCCCCACCTCTTCCCCCCCTTCCACTCCCCACAATTATTTCCCCCCCCCAAAAGGGCCCCACAAGTGCCACATGGCGCTTCCCCCCACCTCTTCCCCCCCCACCACTCCTTATAGTCTAACTGTACTATTTTAAATATATTTTTGTGTTTTGCAAAATAGATCGAGTTTTTAATAAAATATATAAAAGAACCAAAATGGTTTGTGATGAAGAGAGAAACGTAATTATATCAGATGATAATCCCTTATTAAAGTATGATTAAGTGACGAATGTTACTTTTAATTATTATTATGTTATGCCCTAGTGGGATAATATGGAAAAAGTAGAGTGATGTACCGTTTATAGTGCAACAACCTTTGACAACAAGAGTCAAACTTCCCAAGCCAACTGCCACGCCAATAACAATTACAGTCCACTTTATTATCTTGTTTTTGCTCCATCCTCCGTTGCTTTTGGAACCGGATTTACCTTTATCTACAAGACTCTCATTACCTACATCAACTCATGCAAATTTTGTAACTTAATTCTATATAAAAAAAAATGATATTTATAGCAAAAACACCAACACAAATAGGCTTACCTTGATCTGCGTAGCGAATATAACATTTTCCCATGTACATATCACCCCAAGTTGAGGTCTCACACTCGGTTCTCAACCGTCCACATGCCTCTAAAAGGCAATCTTGACAATCACTTAAACTTAAATCTTGTACACACTGTGCTGCACCTTGTATGCTTCCAAAAGCACCCCCACGAAAGTATTGTCCACTCCCACTAACAAGATAACCCAATGCACCATTTATGCGATTCATGATAGCCGAATTATAGCCAAGTGAAGGGCCACATCGCCTCCACACTTCCACCTTTCCCTGGACTCCAAAGAATGATGAATTATCATACTTCACCAAACATTCTTCTAATTGTATTTCACCACCAGTGGATATAGGACATGTTGTCTTGAGTTGACTTACAGCGTTGGCCACGCAGTCTTTGCAATTGGGGAGCTAAGGTCGCCTCTACATTGGAAGAGGCCGTACACACCATCGCTTTGTGGGGAGGTTTCAAATTTGTTGAAGTTGTAGATAGGGGCGGAGTCTAATATGGAAGTGAATAATGAGTTGACATTCGACTCGTATGGTGTCATTGAAGTGAAGTTGAGCTGAGAGCATTGAACATAAATGGTGGAGTTGGTGGTAGACAAGGATAATACTAATGTCATGAAAGATAATATTAAGAAGAAAGGAGAGATTGCTTGTTGTAACATTTTGAGAACATATAATTTCAATTCTCTAGTGGTTTAATTTATGACATGAAGGAGCAAAGGATTGCTACTTATAATAAGCGCAATCCTATTTTGGAAGTTTAAATGTAAAGTGCGTCAAATTTCAATGAATTTTGCTAGAAGTTACCATATTTTTTTTTTTTTCCGACTTTCCGTTGCATGAAGTAGCGAAGGTTCGACAACCTCTCTTGGAAGGTTCAATGTAAAGTGCATATATCAAAATTAAATGAAACTAGCGTTATTAGTAAACGGGCCTTGCGCGTAGTCAAAAACTGTGTTTTAGGCCATGTTTGGCTCTCCTCCATTTATTCTTATAACTTTTCACCCTTCACAGACTACTTAATCTCATAAGTCACAAATTGTTACTTATGACTTTTTCCCCAATTTCTCATTTTCAAAACATAAAATCCCCATAAATGACTTTTTAAACAACACTTATGACTTATTGAATAAGTCATAAGTTAAAAGGATGGGTGGAAATGGAGAGCCAAACATGCTCTTAATGTTTTCATTCATGAATTGAGAAAAATTAATAAAAGGAGAAATATAACCATTTTACTCATTTGGTGAAAAGCCTGTAAGACAAATAGATTATGAGGTGTGGAGGGCGGCTTGGGCTCGGCGAAACCGTCTTGGGCCGGCCAACACTGCTCCGGCCACCCTATTTTCGTCGAAAACAGCTAGTTTCGGACGTCAAAGCCGGGTGTCTTGATTAGTTTGTTTGAATTTGGTGGGTCCCTTAATGGTAAAGTATCCGTTGTAAAAAAATAATTTTTTACTATTTTTCAACTATAAAGCCCTCCTCACTTCTTCACAATTTTTTTTAAAAATCATCCACATTTCTTCTCTAACCACCTATAATCTTCACCCATTTTTTTTTTATAAAAACCACCAAAAAAAATAAAACTCTCTTCTTTAAAAAATGGCTTGGATTTCGGATGACGAGATTAAGTTGGTGACGGGCTGGATCAATATCAACCTAATTGCGGCCGAAAATCTAAATACGTTTTCTTTTTGGAACAATGTTTTGGCGGAATTCAATCGATTAAGCCAAACAAATCACCACACGGTGGATCAACTCGTTAATAAGTGGTCGGACCTATACAAAAGGTGTACGAGGTGGAACACCTTATATCAAGCCACGTTGGAGGCGAACCCTGGTATATTACCCAATGAGCGGCAGTCCAACGCACATAACAAGACTATCAGGCTGTTGTGGGGCATGAATTCAGCATCCTCCGTCTTTTGGCATGGCAATTGATGCGTTTTTTTTTAAATGTTGGTGTTTAGTGTTTTTTTATTAATGGTTAGCTGTTTTTTTTTTCAATTTCAGTATGTATTTTTTTTTTTATTTTAGGTTTCGTTTTTTTTTTTATAATTTCTATTGTAACCTTTTTTTTTTTTAATAATATGTGGGTTTTTATGTTATTTATTTTAATTATTTAGTTATTTGAAAATTAGAAAATAAAAATTAAATGTTAGCCAATAAGAGAGGAGTACTACTAACCCAACGAACACCCTTGGGTAGTCCTTAAGTTGTCTAAATACAAGGGGATCCACTTTTTACTGACGTGGTGGCAAGTCCTCCTAAGCATTACCATGACCACACCCCATAGTCTAAAAAAATTATTGGCATTCAAGCAACACCTTGCAAGTAAAAAATACCAATCAGGAATTGGAAATGCAGCCCATCATAAATATTGATGTTGTTTTATCATTATGTGGTTATATGCCCCTGCCTCTCTTACATCGTCACCATCCCACACCTTCTATTTGTCGGCAAGAGATTGCCTTTCCACCATCACCGTCGGCGATAAAGAATACCACCATCACCATCGCATCTGGTGTGACAGAAACCTGCGAACGTTATGTTTCTTCACCACAAACAGGAGATTCATTTGTGTCTTACTCTTTCTCTGTATATAACCACCTAGCCACTACCACTAAGGCACCACAACCTAATCTCCACCACCACAACACCACCATCTAACCATCGTCTTCTACGAACACAACATCACCATCACAAAACCGTCACACCCTCACCGGAGAAGAGCGTTCAGGGCGCTGCAAGTGGCTGCGACTCCGACGCACCGACTCAGATCTGAATGTGGTTGATGATACCTGGCTAAGTTGTCGTTTAATGACGGTGGTGCCCAAAGGTTTTTGATGTGGATTTGGATCTGGGTGGTATGTAGAATGACGAAAATAGCACTAGAAAAAAAAAATTACGGAAAAGGTCAAAGCCATAGGCTATTAATAGTATGTAATAATAATGTAATTATTATGAGATTTTAGATAGGATATAATAAATTAAAAAAGAAACTTTTTTTATAAGTTTAAGTTATCTCTAACTAGGTGTTTAGCCGTGCGCGCTGCAAAACCCACTCCTAACCTCAGTATCAAAACCAATATTGAGTAGGTATTATACACACAAAGTGTTAACTAAATTCCATCAAAACCAATATTGAGTAGGTATTATACACACAAAGTTTTAACTAAATTCCAGACATCTAGATACATGTATCAACAATCTAGTGTTGCTATTTTTTTAATCAAAATATGGACATTAATAGGTCATGGTTGTTAGTTTATAACATCCTGTCTTTTTGTTGAAGTTGTACAAAAAGAAAAGTTCTGGATATCATGATTGCTATTAACTTTATTCTGCATTTTTGCCGGTGTTGTCCATCCGTTGTGGACAATTACTTGTAATCAACTTTGACAATAAAACTGTAAGAAGGCTAGATGAATCAACCTTTTTAGCATACCATTTAACAGCATTGCCTATATGTCAAATCTCTACATCATCAGCAACTCACAACAACCAATCACTGAATTTAAGCATATTTTCTTTGAATTTATAAACACATACCCTTTATGACATAACCATCTTCAATACATTTTCACATTATATTTTTGTGTCCTACATGAAAATTATTGTCATAATCCTCTAGAAACATCATGAGACTATTACATTGAATGCAAAACTAACACAGGTGCTATGTTTCCTTAAATGGGGAACATAGGGTGTATTATGGTCTAACCGTACATTAGAACACACCCAAAAAAGAGTTTCAAACAAAATTATGCAACTACTTGTTGAAAGTTGTTATTGAATTGATTTTCTGAATGAATAGATACAAAGATGAGGATCCCTTTATATAACAGTTGAGGGACCCTAAACCCTAGCTAGAAATAAGGAAAGGATAAACATTCCATAACAAACTATATCTCTAACAAATATAAACTATATCTCTTAATAAAATATGTATCGCTAAGATCCCCCCGCAGTTTGAGCGGTTGTAGGACAAACGTTCAAACTGGATCTGAAAGACTGGAACAGCTGCCGCGATAGACCCTTGGTAAAAATATCGGCGTATTGATAAGCGGAGGGGACATGAAGGACCCGAATATCACCGACACGAACCTTCTCACGCACAAAATGAATGTCGATCTCAATATGCTTAGTGCGTTGATGTTGCACAGGGTTGTCAGATAAGTAGACGGCTGAGACATTATCACAATAAACAACTGTAGCACGCTGAAGAGGTACTCGTAATTCTAGCAGGAGGTTGCGGATCCATGTAGCCTCTGCAACCGCATTCGCGACCCCTCGATATTCGGCTTCGGCGCTTGACCGAGAGACGGTGGGCTGGCGTTTAGAAGACCAGGATAGAAGGTTGTCCCCAAGAAACACACAGTAACCGCTAGTAGACCGTCGGGAGTCTGGACAACCTCCCCAATCTGCATCAGAATATGCCGTTAAAGAGTCCGTGCGAGATCTAACCATACGAATACCATAGTCAATAGTCCCCTGGATATACCGAAGAATACGCTTCATAAAAGCAAAATGAGGATCTCAAGGTTCATGCATGAGGCAAACCTGCTGTACAGCATAGGAAATATCCGGGCGAGTAAATGTAAGATACTGAAGTGCCCCGGCCAGGCTACGATAAAGAGTCGGGTCATGGAACAAGGACCCATCGGATACACTGAGCTTTGAAGATAAATCTACCGATGTAGTACAGGGTTTGCATGCGGTCATCGAAGCACGCGCCAAAATCTCTTTGGCATATTGAGATTGATCCAAAAAGAGGCCATTTTGTTTGTGGGTGACTCTAATGCCCAAGAAATGATGAAGCTGGCCCAGATCTGTCATTGCAAACTCCCGTGATAACTGTTGAATAATGTCATGAAGTAAAGCGGTGGAAGATGCTGTTAGAACAATATCGTCCACATACAATAATAAATAAGCAGTATCCGTGCCCCTGGTATAGACAAATAGAGAATTGTCACATGTGCTACTTCGAAAACCCCGTGACAAGATGTAGGTGGCAAACCGGGTGTACCACGCCCGAGGAGCCTGTTTAAGGCCATAAAGTGATTTCTTCAACCTGCAAACATAACCTGGACAACGCCTATCAACAAAACCCGGAGGTTGATGCATAAATACCGTCTCATTTAGATGACCATGTAAAAAAGCATTTTTCACATCCAATTGATGGATGGGCCAGTTTCTAGACACCGCTAGAGAAAGAACTGTACGGATGGTGGCCGGTTTAACAACCGGACTAAAAGTGTCCTCGCAATCAATACCAACCGTTTGGGATTTCCCATTAACTACCAAACGAGCCTTGTAACGCTCTAATGTACCATCCGCCTTATACTTGTGGCGAAACAACCACATACATCTAATAACCGGCGCGGTCAACCTGCCTAGGTACCAACTCCCATGTTTCATTTTCCTGTAAGGCCGTAAATTCAGCCTGCATGGCGCGCGACCAATTCGGGTCGGTAAAGGCTTGGTTATAGGGACGGTAAAGGAGAAATGGTAGTAGTGTGAAAATTCTGGTGTGGTTGGTTAAGGTTAGCTGTTTTAGAGCGAGTGGTCATCGGGTGGTGAGATTTGGGTGGTGGGGCTTGCGGTTGGGTTTGAGGCTGACTGGGCATGGGGATATGGGCTGGTGCGGTGTGTTGTGGGGCTGTTGGGGCCGGTGTGTTTGTTGGATAAGGACCGGGATAGAATCCAGGTGGGACAGTAGGTGTAGTAGCAGGTGGTTGTTTATTCCGGCGGGAGTAGGTGAACCGGAGAGGAGTGGTTGAGCGGGCTGGGTTGGTGTGGCTGGGTTGGTGGCGGGTGGAGCTGAGGTAGTTACGGGATGTTGGAAGGAAAACCCAGGTGGTGGTGGGTCGTCCAGAAATTGGTATGAAGTTGGGTTATGGTTGGATGTAAAAGGAAAGCAATGCTCATCAAATGTGACATGACGAGAAATGGATACTTTCCCGGTGGTAGGGTCGAGGCACCGGTATCCGCGAAAGTCGGGCGGATAGCCCAAAAAGATGCACCGGTTGGAGCGTGGGTGCAACTTATGAGGTTGGGTGGCAGAAGTGTTTGGGTAACAGGCACAGCCAAACACCCGTAGGTGGTCATAGGTGGGGTGGCGAAGGTAGAGGGCAAAGGTTGGGGTGAAGAAATTAAGGCGTTTTGTCGGTAGGATGTTGTGGAGGTATGCGGCGGTGTGAAGGGCCTCGACCCAAAAGGATGGTGGAAGGTGGGCATGTATGAGAAGTGAGCGAATGACATCGTTAAGGCGACGAATCATTCGCTCTGCACGGCCGTTTTGAGAGGAGGTTTGAGGACAGGCAAAGCGAAATAAGAGGCCGTGTTGAGTGGCGAATTGTTTAAAGGCATTGTTGTCAAATTCGCCACCCAAATCACATTGAAACGTTTTTATGTGACGGTTAAATTGTGTTCGAATTAGTCTATGGAATTTGACAAAGGTGGGAAACGTTTCTGATTTATATTTCAAGGGGTATACCCAAATAAAGTTGGAAAAGTTATCAATGAGAACCATGTAGTACTTGTACCCGGAATTACTAGGTACGGGAGATGTCCACAAATCACAATGTACTATATCAAATGGTGAAAATGTAAATGAATTTGAAGAATAAAAAGGTTGTCTTTTACTATTAGATAACTGACAAGAATGACAAAGACTAGAAGCTTTGTTTTTATTACAATGTAAATTGAAATTACGACTAAGAATGTTTAAAACTTCAGCGCCGGGGTGGCCAAAACGTTCATGCCATGGCAGATAAATGGTAGTGATAAAGCTTGCTTGAGGTGGGAGTCCAGGTGGAGTGATTGGATAAAGATCCCCGGTGCTATTGTGGCGGGAGAGAATTCGTCCAGTTCGAAGGTCCTTCAAAGAAAAACCAAAAGGATCAAATTCTACAGAAACATTGTTATCTCTAGTAAAACGATGAACAGAAAGTAACTTTTTGATAATTTGTGGACAGTAAAGGATGTTGGACAGGACATAGGTACGGTTGGGTAGGGAAAGGAAGCATGTTCCAGACCCATGAATGGGTAAGGTCGCGCCATTACCGACTAATATTTTACTTGTTACAGGAAAAGGATCAGGGATTTGAATCATACCTAGGTCGTCGCCGGAGTGGGATGAGGCACCGGTGTCCATTATGGTGTTCGGATCTGGATATGTGAGATTCATGCTCGCCAATGCTGCACTCAGTTCTGATGGACTTAAGGCGTCATAGTGTGTGGGCTGCTTGGGGTAACCGGCATAATGGGCCTGTTGCGGGCTGTAGGAGGCGGGTGCAGAAGGGGCTGTTGGGCCGGGTGATGGTGGTGGGTAATACTGGGCTGGCTGGTTTGGAGAGTAGGAGTAATGGGCTGCTGATGATTGGTTTGGGGCGGACTGTTGGGTGGGCTGGTTGGTAGGAAACGAGGGTTTGAAGGCTGGTTGGGATGGGTAAGGGCAAGGAGGGGTGTTCCACCAAGCCATTTGTGGGTAGGAGGGAATATGAGTGTTCGGTGGGAATGGTGAGTAGGAGTTTGGGTGAGGGTAATAAGGCTGTGAGCGGCCGTAACTGTAACCGCGGCCACGGTTAGACCTGCCACGGCCACGGCCACGGCCACGGTTGCGAGAGTAGTATTGGGGTGGTGTTTGTTGATTCTGTGAGGGAGAGTAATGGTTGGGGTTGGTATTATGTTGTGAAGGGTTGTTTGATTGTGCCATCAAGACCGAAGCAGATGTCTTCTTTCTAGCCTCAAGCCGTATAATTTCATCCTGCAAAAGACTCCGGGCTGCATCCCGATCTGAATTATTAGCGTTAATAAGTGCTGCTACTGTGTCATATTCTGCTGGCAGCCCTCGAACAAGTTGGAGTACAAGGCGATCTTCAGAAACTGGATGATCAACATCGTCCAGTTGGTTTGCGATCTCTTTAAGTCGTTGACAATAGTCGTCCAATGACGAGCATGCCGAAAGAGTGAGATTGCAGAATTGAGTTTCGAGGGCACCGGCACGAGCCTTCTTGTTGCTAAGATAGATCTTTTCCAGTTTGACCCACGCGAGACGAGCAGTGGGATCGGGTCCTATATCCTGAACGCGGGGCAATAAATCATCCGAAACAGTGCTGAAAATCCATTGGAGCACCAAGGCGTCGAGTTCCTTCCAGCTAGAATAAGCCGGGTCAGACTCGGGTGGTGCAGGGCTGCCATCAATGTGGGGTAGTACCTGGTAAGCAGTGGCGTGGAGCCGGAACAGCTTGGTCCAGGACGTGTATGTTACTTTCTTGCCATCCAGTGTCCGAACTTTGGAATTGATGTTCGTGACAGAGTATGCGGGATGGAGGGACTGTTTAAGGGTTTTATCAGATGGTTCGGAGGCTTCCGGTTTGCCGGAAGTCATGGCTGACAGCCGTAGCTGGGTTTGGCAGCGATGAACAGAGAGCCGAAGCTAGGGTTTTAGAGAAAAAAAAAAGGTAAAAGAGCCAAGGCTCTGATACCATGAAAGTTGTTATTGAATTGATTTTCTGAATGAATAGATACAAAGATGAGGATCCCTTTATATAACAATTGAGGGACCCTAAACCCTAGATAGAAATAAGGAAAGGATAAACATTCCATAACAAACTATATCTCTAACAAATATAAACTATATCTCTTAATAAAATATGTATCGCTAAGACTTGTTACATGATGCTACCAAAACACAATTAGTAGTGTGTGTTGCTGCAAGTTTTTTAAGTTTTATATGTAAAAAAAACAAAAAAGATAATTGTAATGACTTGCTTAAATTGGTCGCATACATACACGCTAAATGTCTAATAACCAACTAAATACTTACAAAAGACAATGAACCTACAATCAATAGTAAGCAAATACCTGCATAGGCCAATAGTAGTCGCAACGCCGAACATCAAAGACTATACTTAGAGATAAAGCAGAACCAAGTGTTGGAATACAAATCTAAAAAATGCATCCACGAACAGCGAGAAAATGATTATAATAAACACAAATTGCACAAAATAATCAAAGAACCTATAAAGAAGTTTAACAACACTTTCACACCATTACTCCTATAGGCACTTTTAGCCAAATTCCCTTCTTACCCTGCAATTAGAATAAAGAAACATATAATAATTGCCTAGGACAAAAGGGTATCTTAGGAACAAATTATATCAGCAAGACATTAGCACCAGTGCATAAAGAAACCTCACCTTTGTTCTCCAAACTGAAACAAATGCGAAGGATAGACGCAAAGACGGTAACAACAACACCACCATACTCATCATCAAATGCACTTGACCCATCGTATTTATATGAATAATCTCAACCTACAAAGATGATATCAACGTCAACGCATATGATTATATAAAGAAATACGCAAGCATGCCTCCTGTCGTGGACTCCAAATGTGCGCTA
This sequence comes from Ambrosia x helenae, assembly GCA_030844895.1. Taxonomy (NCBI): domain Eukaryota; kingdom Viridiplantae; phylum Streptophyta; class Magnoliopsida; order Asterales; family Asteraceae; genus Ambrosia; species Ambrosia x helenae. The sequence goes on from CM061231.1 coordinate 121,805,846, forward strand.
GTAGGGTATAAGTAAGCGTGCATCAGGCGTAAAAACGTCCAAATGGTTGGACGTAAGTCTTTCCACCGCTCATTCCCTTTCGATAATTAACGTGTACGGTAATTTTTGGGCTCCGGGCATGTGAGGTAGTTAATTCGCCATGGCGGAAATTAAGGTTACAAGTGAGCACTTGCTATCCTTCCAATTTGCTACAGCGTGGTTTGAATGCCACCTTAATTTGAATTTTATCTACACATTCATGACAACCTCATGTTAATGCAAAGTAGGCTTTATTACCAATACACCACAATGTTACCTGGAGATCAAACTAAGCAGGGATAAGCTATTCAATTCTCAAATCGCATTCAAATGCATAGCATTAAAATCATTAAGCGACCATCAAAATGGTATCTCACAGTTGCAAATGTGTCAAAAACATGATATCATGAACATAAAATCAAATATTATTGAAAAGAAGACTAAACAAACTCCTAAGATCTAAACAACTTTACAAAGAAACTGATACAAAACTCTCAAACTCTCTGATCTAAACAATAACTAGACAAAGGATTAGAACAACTCAACAGAATACAAGATGTAATCTGGAACCCTAATCGTCTAAACAAGAACTGAGAGAATACACAGAGAGATATGAGTGAATAATGAAGCTGATACGTCCAGAAGAGAGAGACAAAGCTTTTATATGAACGAATCCATAGAAAACCTCGGGATCCGTGTGAAACAGATCTAAGCCACTCATCTCGTGAAGAATAATCCCAGCCGTTCAGAAGAAACACACATAGATATTATTAATCTGGGCTTGAACGAGTGGGCTTCATAATAATAATAAAATACTGGGCTTGGGCTTATCAACTGACTGTTAAGGAAGGATAAGCCCATTTAGATAAGCCTGTATGTATCAACTTAAGCCATATGGCCCAAACCAATCTACGAGCATCTCTCATGCAACCAACTTCCATGCACAGCTACATCAACCCTCGAACACTTGAACTCTTGATCATCAACTTCAATCAGCACCATACACGACCTCATCATTAACCTGCACATCCTTATGCAAAATATTAAAGCAACAAATATGAACTATACTCAAACCAATTAGATTAGATTAGATTGACTTAGGATAATTAACTTAGGTAAAGTGTTTATCCTTTCAACACCCCCCCCCCCTCAATCTAATCAATCTGATGGGTCAAAAATAAGCTAAGCAGCAAATGGGTCAAACATATTAAGCCTCTTGCATAGCTCAAAATGTTGCCCAGGACCAAGTCCTTTTGTCATAATGTCAGCAACCTGGCTGTCTGACCTAATATCAAAAATCTTAATTACCCCTTTTGAAATTAGATCCCTTAAGAAAAACAAGTCAATACCAAAATGTTTAGTTTTGTCAAAAAAGACAGGATTACCTGCAATTGATATAGCAGATTTATTATCACAATACAAAGGTATTGGTAAATCCATTTTGACATCAAACTCAGACATTAAGCTAATGACCCACACAACTTCACATGCAGTAGCACATAAAGCCCTATACTCTGCCTCAGCAGATGACCTAGAGACAGTAGGTTGCTTTTTATTTTTCCAGGAAATCAAACAGTTTCCTAGATACACACAGAAACCTGTTACTGACTTCCTGGTTTGAATACACTTAGCCCAGTCTGAGTCTGAATAAGCTTTCAGCTCAAACTTAGGCCCTTTTGAAAACATCAAACCCTTTCCAGGATCCTTTTTTAAGTATCTCAAAAGCCTCATAGCAATTTTTAAGTGACCACTTAATGGTTTATGCATATACTGACTTAGAAAATGAACAGAATAAGATATATCCGGTCTTGTATGAGACAGGTATATCAGTTTACCAATCAATTGTTGGTATCCTGTAATATTTTCTAACTCATCACTATGACTATCACAAATAGCAGTCACAACATGATTTGGTTCCATTGGACTATTTACTGGTTTGCATGCAAGCATGCCATACTCAGTTAAAATATCCAAACAATATTTCCTTTGAGACATACAAATTCCTTGATCACAAGGAACTACTTCTATTCCAAGGAAATATTTCAACTCACCAAGATCTTTAATTAAAAACCTTTGTTTTAAACACTCTTTTATTTTTAAAATTTCATTAAAAGAGTTTCCAGTTAGTACAATGTCATCTACATACACAAGTAGAACAACAACCACAGAATCAAAGATCTTAATAAACAGTGAGTAATCACATTTACTTTGTTTAAAACCTAATTCAGTTAACACACCTACAAGTTTCTCATTCCACATCCTAGGTGCCTGTTTTAAACCATACAAAGACTTTCTTAGTCTACACCCTTTATTTTCAGTTTTAGAGAAGTACCCTTCTGGAAGGGCCATGTATACTTCCTCATTTAACTCACCATACAAAAAAACATTATTGACATCCAATTGGAACATCTTCCAACTGTTTTGAACAGCCAAGGACATAATGCACTTAACAGTAACAAATTTTACCACAGGGGAGAATGTTTCATCAAAATCAATCCCCTCTTTCTGGCTATACCCTTTAGCCACTAGTCTAGCCTTAAATCTCTCAACCTCTCCTGTGGACTTATACTTTATTTTGTATATCCACCTACAACCTACAACACTTCTACCTTTAGGAAGTTCAACTAACTCCCAAGTGTTGTTCCTATTTAAGGCCTCAATCTCCTCATTCATTGCACTAACCCAATTAGGATCTTTAGATGCTTCATTATAGTTTCTAGGTTCAAGGCTTTTGTTTAACAAAACAGCAAAAGCCTTGCTTTCATAGGTCAAATTTGATTAGTTGACTACTTTTTCTACCCCATATTTGACCTTACCTTCTATAACAAACTCATCTAATCTCCTAGGGAAGGTTGAACTCCTAGTGGACCTTCTAAAAGAAGTTTGTGGAGTATTTTGACCTAGATTACCCTCAGAATTTGAAGTTTCATCAATGTCATACCCCACATGCTCTACCTTATCTGTTTCAGTCCCATTGTTAGACTGTTGTGAACTAGTTTGTTCACAATCAGTAACTTGGACATCAGCAGATTGCTGAGTTACATGTGCATCTGACTCAGGCTTACCTATCTCCCTTCCATCATCATTGGGCAGGTCAGGATGTTCGGATGTTTCATGTTCATACAGATTAAAAAAGTTTTGTGAGTTAACAGTTTTATCTGTGTTCTCATTATTTTTATCAAACACAGATATTTCTTTAAAGGGAAAAATGTTTTCATAAAATTTTACATCCCTAGAGAAAAAAATAGTTTTAGTTTCTAATCCATACACCCTATAACCTTTTTTCTCAGTTGAATATCCATGAAACACACATTTTTCAGCCCTAGCATTTAGTTTATCTAAATCATTTAAGACTGTAACAAAACACAAACATCCAAACATTTTAAGGTGACTAAGGAAGGGCTCAAAACCATAGATAAGTTCATAAGGAGTTCTTCCATTCAGCACTGAGGAGGGAGTCCTATTAATTAGATAGGCTGCAGTTAGAATACACTCAACCCAAAACCTAACAGGAAGGTTGCTTTGAAACATTAGGGCTCTTGCTACATTGAGAAGATGCCTGTGTTTCCTTTCAACCACTCCATTCTGTTGGGGTGTGTATGCACAAGAAGTCTGGTGTATTATACCAAGAGACTTACAAAAGACAACCATCTGGTTATTAACAAATTCTAGACCATTATCACTTCTAAATATTTTCACATTTTTAGAAAACTGTGTTTTTAAAATGTTAACAAACTCTTTAACATTCTCAAAGACTTCTGATTTTAACTTCATAGGACACACCCAAACAGACCTAGAGTAGTCATCCACTATGGTTAAGAAATACTTGAAACCATCTCTACTTGGAATCCTATAGGGACCCCATACATCTAAGTGAACTAACTCACCCAAAGATGTAGTTTTGTGTTCACTTAGTGGGAAAGGCTCCCTATGCTGCTTGGACTTGTGACACACATCATAAGGTCCTTCATTAGCAACAAACTTGATTCCTAGAGTAGATTCCAACTTCTTAACTACTATATCAGATGGATGACCTAACCTAGCATGCCAAAGTTCAGAAATCTTACTACTTAACACACATACTTGATTATTCACATAAGATCCACCACAAAAGTATAACCCTTCAATCTGGTTACCAGTCACCAGGGTTTTCCTGGTGGACAAATCCTGAATGTAACAAGTACTCTCATCAAAACCAACAAACAGTTTGTTATCCTTAGCTAACTTATGCACAGAGATCAGATTAATACAATATTCAGGTACCACAAAGACATCATGTAAAACAACACCATTTCCAAGAGTTAAATTTCCTATTTTAGTTACCAAGGCTTTGGTTCCATTAGGATGTTTAACATAAATTTTTAAGTCTGACACATCTACAAAATCTGTAAGATCATGTTCACTAGTGACCATGTGTTGATTTGCACCTGAATCAATAATCCAACCTATTTTAAACCTAGTTCCACTACTATTAAAACAGAACACAGGTTTAATACTCACATTAGCACAAAAAGGATCAATCAAATTACCTGTAACATTACAGCTTTGGGGTACTTCATTAGATTTTTCACCTATCAGACTAAGCAATTTAGTCAATTGATCATTAGTCAAAGAAGTAACAGGAACATCAGTTTTTTCATTACTGTTACTAGTACTACTGTTGTTGGAGAGAACCTTTTTTGGTTGACTCCCTCTTGGTCTTATCCAAGAGGGATAACCTATAATTTCGAAACATTTATCAACAGTATGACCAGTCTTGTTACAATGTGTACATTTTAAGTTTTGGTTAGCACTTTTATTTTTCTTATTAGAATCAAAAACCTGTGTAGTTTTGACCATAAGACCCATAGGTTGTGTCCTTTTAGAGCCCATGCTAGAGTTTCTATGGGATTCTTCCCTAGAAACAATAGCAAAGGCCTCCTTTACAGAAGGTAATTGTTCTCTCAACAAAAGTGTAGTCCTAACATTAATGTATACACTATCAAGACCCATTAAGAATTGCATCAACTTAATCATATGATTAAAGTTATTGAATTCTTTAGCAGCATTGCACACACATGTTGGTAACTGAATTATTTGATCTAATTGTTTCCACATTATATTCAACTTATGATAATAATCAGAAACAGGCATACCAGATTGTGTAAATGAATTAATCTTTTGATACAGATCAAACACTACTGACCCATCGACTTTATCATAAGTTTCTTTAAGTTCTAACCAAACATCACTAGCAAGTTTTGAAAAAACATGTCCCATATATAACTCCTCACTAATAGAATTTAAAATCCATGTCATAACGATAGAATTACACCTATCCCACTGTCTAGCAAGAACAATATCAGTTTGAGACCTAACACATGTTTTATCTATAAATCCCCACTTATTTTTAACTTGAAGTGCAAGAATCATAGCATTAGCCCACACAGTATAATTCTCAGATCCTCTTAGTTTTATAGACACAATAGTTAAATTACTTGAGTCAGATGCATGTAAATACAAAGGATCACTTGCATCCAACTTGCTCACAAGAGTTTCATGGTTAACAATGGTTCCTGACTGAGAACCTCCATCAGTTCCACCCCCAGTGTTAAGACCAGAGATGGAATCCTGAGGTGGTTCTTGGTCACCATGGAGCCCAGTTTGAGGCTCAACATTGTCACCCATGATTTCAAAAACTAATCAAGAACACAAGCAACTAACACGTATCACACAAGAATCAACAACTACAGAGAACCACTCAACAAACACAAAAATCAAGCAAAAACAAGGATCAGAAAAAACAAAACCCAAGCACAGGCGAAGCCAAGCCAGGGACCAGATCACATCACAGGACACTCTCAGGGTGCCTGCGCAAGCCTTAACTTGGGAGCCTCCTAGACCTATATGACACACACACATATCAAAGATGAGCCAATTCCGGTCCCCCTAACCCGGACAATGCTCCTAGACACACACCAAAAACAGTAATAAAAAAATTAGAAAGATCTCACCAAAGCACCTAAGTTAGGGTTTCGCCAACAACTGATTACCCTTTGATTGGGGGTAACCAGTAACAACAAGCTTTGCTAGGGTTTTTACGACCCCTAGCACATCGCCTTCTAACTTTTCCAACTTCAGATCAGAACCCTTGAGATTAGGATTCTTCTTCCTTTCCACTATAGTTGCACCACAGCTGATTTACCAAGATCTGACCAGAGCACCTTTGTTGCAGCGGATCAACACAGTATAGCAAACCCTAGATCTTGTTCAAATGACTCTTGAACCAAGATCAACCAATATACCCACAGATCTAAATCAGTATACAACCCAGACTAAGAAGAAAGACCAAATCAATAATCTCACAAATATCTAATCTATCAGACCTTTAGCTCTGATACCATGTCAAAAACATGATATCATGAACATAAAATCAAATATTATTGAAAAGAAGACTAAACAAACTCCTGAGATCTAAAAAACTTTACAAAGAAACTGATACAAAACTCTCAAACTCTCTGATCTAAACAATAACTAGACAAAGGATTAGAACAACTCAACAGAATACAAGATGTAATCTGGAACCCTAATCGTCTAAACAAGAACTGAGAGAATACACAGAGAGATATGAGTGAATAATGAAGCTGATACGTCCAGAAGAGAGAGACAAAGCTTTTATATGAACGAATCCATAGAAAACCTCGGGATCCGTGTGAAACAGATCTAAGCCACTCATCTCGTGAAGAATAATCCCAGCCGTTCAGAAGAAACACACATAGATATTATTAATCTGGGCTTGAACGAGTGGGCTTCATAATAATAATAAGATACTGGGCTTGGGCTTATCAACTGACTGTTAAGGAAGGATAAGCCCATTTAGATAAGCCTGTATGTATCAACTTAAGCCATATGGCCCAAACCAATCTACGAGCATCTCTCATGCAACCAACTTCCATGCACAGCTACATCAACCCTCGAACACTTGAACTCTTGATCATCAACTTCAATCAGCACCATACACGACCTCATCATTAACCTGCACATCCTTATGCAAAATATTAAAGCAACAAATATGAACTATACTCAAACCAATTAGATTAGATTAGATTGACTTAGGATAATTAACTTAGGTAAAGTGTCTATCCTTTCAACAAAATGAGCATCTGACATCCTTCCAATACGACACACCAAAGTTCATCCGAATCTGAATCACATCTACAAATTCATCACAACCTCAATTCGTGTAATAAATATTCATATACTGACCACCCGCTTAGTAGGTTTGAACAACATATATCATCAACAAACGAAAGAGTAAGGATTCCAAATTATAAACCCAGACCAACATAAACCAAATCCTGTGACAGGCGATTCAGTCGCCACTGTTTCAGACAAGCGGCACGACTAAAGTTAACAACACGAAACATGAATTATAAAGAAACATAAGAAAATGGTACATCTTGGTGTCATGGTGGTGCTCATGGTGTGACTGAAAACTTAGTTGAAAGTAGCGAAAACCACATCATAACCAATTCAATATGTATAGAAAAGTTACAACAAAATACATAGTCGTATAAATTGGGTTCAGAATTTCGAAAGTAAGTGCATGCTATATAGTTAAAACAAAATACACAGTCGTATAAACTGGGTTAAGAATTTAGAAATAAGTGCATGATATGCTGCAGAGTGGGTTGCAGATCGACATCTAACAACCACCAACCCTGCCACGCCAAGGCAACACCATCATCCATTTTCACAAACACAAAAGAAATATCGTTGCGAACAACAAAAATCATATAAACACCACCATTTATTGTTCAAATAAGCAAACCTTTCATATATAATTTAATCAATTCATCATAGCCCACTTCAATTGGTAACAGGCCAATGACAAACGCAATTCCGGACAACCATAACGAAAGAAATAGGCTGCCGGGCAACGCTGACACACTGCCACAATCGCCAGCGTACGCCGATTTCAAAGCAGAAACACTGTCACGTGTTCTCTGTTTATCCCTGCCTTTGTTGACAAAAATGGTGAAAAACATTAAGATAGAAATAAACAACAATAGACAAACTATAAAGAAGTATATGAAATCATCAAAAAAAATCCAACCTGTGGGAGTCATAGACGGTCTGCCGTCGACGCCAACGACGACAATCATCAATAACATCCGTCCATGCTATCCGACAGTTGTCAACAGCATGCCCAGATGTACACACCGCCAGCATCCACTACCATCCGTGGGCAGACAAACCACACCAACAACGGCCGCAAAACGGTCTGAGAAGGAAGACTGAGAAATAGAGTGTAATACACGAAAATTTGAAAACCCTAAAACAATAAATAGCGAATTATTATGTCGGGTTAATACAAATATATACTCAGTATAATCGTTTAAATTTTATTTGACAAATAACCATACGTTTTGCATGTATGTGTATATATATATATATATATATATATATTAAATAGATGATGAATTACAACAATGTAGTGATAGTGAAAAGATATATACTTTTATAATAACTTTCAAATATAAGATCCACACAAGCTATAAATTATATACAAGTTACGATCGAGTTTATATAATTATGAAACTTGATTTCTTTAGGGACTAAATGTTATCCTTTTAGGTTAAGGCTTCAAATATTTTATAGATGGCCCTTGCTCAAAAACAAATAACTAGTAATTCAAGGGATTTTGTTGAGAATATGAATGCAACAAATTTTAGAAAAGCCATAGTATATATATAGGCTCCTAGCAACCAGGGAGAAAAAAAAAACCCTAAGCAAACATTGCCGTCATTATCCCGCATCGTAGGCGGTTTCACTGCGGTGATCACATAGCAACACCACTTCTGACCCAATCAACCGTTGTCGTTCTCTTTATCTACCCTAGGAGTAATCAGTCGCTGCAAAATCGCTTCAATCTTTGCCTCCATGACTTGTTAATGTTACCACTTTGAACCGTCGTAAGGACCACCCACCACCTCCTGAAGCCACCAATTTGGCCCTCCGTTTGACTCATTCACGCCAACATCGCCGCCCGGGTATCCGCGACATGGATCGAAGTTTCATTCACTTTCAGATTTACGAACCGGCTTCCATCACGGTTCTGATTACCCCCACGGCTGTCTCATTTTCTGATTCGTCTCCATCCGACTAATGAGGTAATGACTTCTAGCCCCGCCAATGAATATGTCATGTACCGAAGGTTCTGGCGACTAAAAAAAACGTAACCGTATCTATAAAAGTATCAAATTAGATTCAGCAACAACTCAGTGCAGTGCATGAGATAAATTGAGTATTTGATCTGTTCTTATTACATTGTTAATGTTGGATCTAATGACAATGCATATGCAACTTAGAAGAATATGTTCTTTAATGGAGTTAAACTACTTTGTATATATTGTGGTAAGAGTTTGAGACAACATGTTCTTGACCCATTTTAATCCTCTGCATGATCAGTTAGTTAAAAAGAAAAAAAAAAGAAAAAAAACATAGCCTCTGTTAATGGTTGGTAGCTTACATTTTTTCTAAATAAAATGATGAACCAGGGTCAAGATGGATGTAAACATTTTTTACATGTCTTAAACATTTACCATGTTGAGAAAGTATATTGTCATTAGAAAGCCAATAACCATGGTGTGTTATTTTATCGCATGAGAGGATTATAATATGAACTGTTGAAGTAAGTAGTGATGGTAATAATAATTACATGATTCGGTAATAAAGTTACCAAGTATACTATAACACATCTATTAAAATAATTAATTTAAATTCCAAAAGTCTTCGTTGCCGGAACCACAGTTACAAACGAATAGGACTCGACTAGTCTAAAACTCATAAACCTAATTCAATAAATTAAAGTGTAGGTGTACGTCAATACGACTTGAGAATACCCTGACCATGCTTACTTTTGCTTTGCTTGATGAACTAAGGTACGGATTCTCGATCTTGACATCATAGTATTTCTTTTATCATGTACGTCAATTTGTAGTGCGGATTTTGTCTCTTCGTTAGTTGCCTTACATTCGTACTATAAGTTTGTCAAAACCGTTGTAGCATGCAATATACCTTATAATTTGTGATCATTGTTGCATGTTCCCGTTAATATTATTTTGATTACATGTAAGTTATTTGCATGAACTTAGCCTTTGTACTCTATCACCCGAGCAGTTTGTTTTGACTTGTCGTTTGGGCGTCAACGGCATGACACTGTTCGTGATAGCGCAATATAAATATTTACGGCGTTTCTAGATAGTGTTAGTGTAACACTTGGCCACTAGAGGCGTATAGATCGATCTTAGCTTTGAGTTTGAGTTTGTTTTGTGGAGATTGGAATAATAGGTGTACGCCACACTCACCATCTCATAGGTGCATAGACTAGCTATCTGTGTACCAGTTTGTTAGTTTGTTTTGGCTCATGGGTGGTTTCCATTTGAAGTGACTTAATTTGTTGTTATGTATAGTCACGCAGTTTAATATCCGAATGTGTTCTGGTATGTTCTAATTTCGTTTCGATATGCTCTGCTGCATTTGAATTTGTCTCAAGTGGGTGTCGGGTTACTTCATAAATTGTGTTCAACATTTGTTTCGGTATGGGTTTGGGTTCGAGTTTAAAATATAGTTGTTGGGATTTCATATTTCTTTTCCTCGTCCGTTGTTTTCATGAACTGTTGATTTTTCCGTTACTGGGCAATTTTTGGCTCAGCCGTATTTTTGTTTGTTGTGTTTGTCTTATGTGTTCGCAGGTAACCTGGGGAATCAGGGATGAGTGAGAGAGAAATGAAGTTCAAGACTTTTCATTTTCGTTTAAATTCAGTAATAAATAAATTAAGATTTAGGATTTCGTTCGGTTTTATTTGAGACTCTTGGTTGTCTTTTTGATTTTATTTTTCTTTTTAAATGGATTGTGTTTGGTTTTGATATCTGTAATAGTGACATTTCAACCTGTCCGGATTGGGGTGTGACATAGAGTAATAAGGAAGAGTGGGTGGGTGAGATAGGGTTACCACAGTGACCAAAGTACCGCGATCCTACAGCTGGCTGTGTTGTTGGGGCTTGGTCCTCTGTTGATCGGTGTGGAGGGTTCAGGCAAAATGTCTTGGTTGTAACCTCACGAATTTTCCCATTTATTTTGCATTAAAGTATTTCCCGATCCATGATATAAAGTCTAATTTATTTCTAAGTATTCTTATCTTTATCCGTGCACTCTATTTTTCTAAGTTCCTTTTACCATTGTACTTAAAAAAAAAAATCTTCAATCATGACATATGTCCTATCCTAATTCTATTTATAAAATCGTCATTTTATAAGACGGTGTTTTTTTTTATTTTCTAATTCAAACTAATGATTTTTTTATTTCTTAAATAAAGCCTTGAGTCAAATAGTCAAAGTCTTAGTCAAACAGTCAAAGTCTTAGTCAAATAGTCAATTCATCATAAAACCTTACTTTATGGTGTTGACCAATTTTAATGGCTAATTGACTACAAAACTAGTATAAAAACCCACCTATGACCCATTATACTTTGCACCTCTAAATCGATTGTTTCAATCCGATTAAACTTTCCCTCATACCTTTCTTCTATAGTCTATTACTTCTACAATTGAAGCTTTGATTATAAGCTCTTGTAATTGGCGAATTGGAAGCTTGATATTCTTTCTTTTTCGTTTTCTTCAATTTGGACTAGCTACGTTGTTGAGTCTTTGGGATTCGCCTCGCATACATTCACAACACATTATTCTATTTTTTTTCACGAGACATAACATTTTGCTAAGGTGAGTTTTACATAGCCCCTTTTCTATTTATCACCATTTTTGGGGTGAAACATGTTACAACATTCTACATGCAATTCAATCATCAAAGTGTCTATGTGTTTTTCTATGTTGCATTATGTCTTAAACATGACTAGGGTATGCACAATATTCTAGCATAATCATTAACATTGATCAGCCGACGGTATACAATGATAGATCTATTGGACTGACAATCCCACCCGGATACGTGCCTCCTACAAAGGTAGCGTGGGTGATTGTTATCGCATAACATATTCGAGTGAACCATGAGCGTATGGGATGTACCACATTATAACAGTCACAAGGGTTGATTATGCACTCGATTTACTTCTAGTATGTTTTCACATATGGACTAGACTTGCCATGACACTTGAATTGTACAAGTTTTATTCGATTATCAAAACCTATGTAATTCTCACCAACTTTTGTTGACCCAAAATATTTTCAAACTTAACATGTTTCAGGTTATAGCTTGCTTGAAGATTAGAGTTATTGCTTGAAGATGCGTAGCTAGTATTTTTCATTTTGATGTACAAAATTCTTAGAACAATTGTATGTAATTTATTTAAATCATTTATTGAAATTTATTATTTACCATGAGCTACTGAACAATCGTCAATACGTGACATCCCGATGTTTCCGCCATCGGTTGGGGTGTTACAGATTGGTATCAGAGCCATGGTTATAGGGAATTAGGTTATTAGAAAAAAAAATAATCTAGTCTATAACCATAGGATTTTAATCAGTACTTGCTCCTTTTACTTGCAACCTTACTTGTTTATATTCTCTATTTTACTTCTTACAAGAAGAGTGCTCTCCATCACAAGATCTACTCTTAGACTAATAGGACAAATCCTCAGGTTTAGCCTGAACCACCTTGAAGATCTCGTCGAAGTTCTAGATTTTAATAACGAACACGTGCAATCTGGAAGGGTGAACGCCTGTATTCTGAGTTTTCTGTCTAGGACTGGCATTGCGCATAAATCCCAATCAGACGAGGGACCCGGATGCCTACCTGGGAATTCTCGGGATGAGTGTTCACTTATAGGCTAAAGCATGTCTTCACTATGTTATTAGAATCTAGAAGCTTTGATAAGTCAACGTTTTCATTTATTCGTTTTAATTAATGAATAGATGATCACACTCACTTCCCTTAAAACTAAGCTCTAAAATCTCAAAATTTTACAGCTTAAATCAATCTCATATCATAACCATCTATGGATTTCACAATCACACTTCACCTTACCATCTTAGCCACTTTTTAAATATTCAACACCCTACCTAAATCATATTATTGCATTTCTCCACATGTTACTTATTTTTTAAAAACTATAACCTCATACCTTAGCACAAACTAAAGATTTCTAAATCTTGTTGTATTTTCATTACCTAGTAACTTTACAAAGTACATATTTTTGTCAAAAGATGTCCTCAAACTTAAATTCAATTGTTTATTTATTGACGTAACAAACAATTTTCTATATAATGCTTTAAACTATTAAAAATCACTTAATAGAACCTTGATCTTCAAAACCTAATGTCATGTTTAAAATCTCCAACTAACGGGAATATTTTAATCAAAGCCCACTTAGCTTGTACTATTTAACAACTTTTGCTTTATGTATAAAACCAATTTTGAAAATAAGATTTTTTTTTCCATAGGAATAATATCTAGTCTCTAAATTCTCCATCGACACTCACTCATTTTCAACCTGTTCAAATTTTTACAATATTTGGCATATACCACAATCATGTTTTCTTATACACTTGATTATAACCTTTGATCCAAACCCCAAAATTTACACTGCTACATAATCTCCTTACTATAAAATAAACTCTTTATAAACTATCTTCACATTCACTATCTCTCACAACCTTGATTCTGCTTCAAGATTTTTCATCATCGTCTCAAGAACTAAATTCATATCCTTCACCTTCTCACACATGAGCTAGTTACCCATGATAACCAAACTATTGAAACTTGATTGTGTGTTGCATCAAACATAATCCTTAGTTATACATGAGGATTCGATTATCTACCATATTTAAACATTTGATACTAGAAATCAGGAATATAAACTATTTGCTATAGACACACCTAGAGTCATTAACCTTGTCTAGGACAACACTATTACAACTCGCATGCTATGCTTGATACTTGATTGTTTATATGTACATATTATCAATTTGCAATTTATGTGTGAAATAATTGGTACACTTAATCAAACAACTGGTAGAGGATGAAGTACTTGCTCAACAGTTAGTTGAGTACCAAATAACCTACTCAACGATTGGTAGAGGTCATCATGCCTGCTCAACAGTCGGTAGAGGCCCTACAACCTGCTCAACGACTGGTAGAGGCTATTGCACCTGCTCAACAATCGGTAGAGGTTCTTACTCACTGACTGGTAGAAGTCTTTTTCCTACTCAACAGTTGGACTCGATTTTGGATACATTGTAAACGATTCAATCACAAGGTTATTTTGCATTACTTACATGTGTGTTTAGAGTCATAGAAGGACACAAAACCCTAATGTAAGGTAAATTGGTGATTGCGGTCCGGAACGTAATCATGAATTTACAGGTACGTTAAGGTAGTGTGAAATTCTAATAAGGTTTTAGTAGTTCATTTGGTTTTCATATAGCCAATCAATTCATGCATTTCTTATAAGATTCCTAAAACATAAGTTTAGTATTTTGCTAGATTCTTATGCTTCTTGCTACTTCAGACGAACCTAATCCAATCCTTAAAACTCACATCTCAAACCTCTTATCCAAATTATTCGAAAGCAGATTATTCTATAAATTCATGTCGTGCCTTAACCCAAAATTTTCAAAACCACGGCTGCCTTAATTTCTACCCAACCATACTCAAACCTGTGTTTTTAAATAACTTCGGGACGAAGTTTTCAAAAGTAGGGGAGAATGTAACCTCACGAATTTTCCCATTTATTTTGCATTAAAGTATTTCCCGATCCATGATATAAAGTCTAATTTATTTCTATGTATTCTTATCTTTATCCGTGCACTCTATTTTTCTAAGTTCCTTTTACCATTGTACTTAAAAAAAAAAAAATCTTCAATCATGACATATGTCCTATCCTAATTCTATTTATAAAATCGTCATTTTATAAGACGGTGTTTTTTTTTATTTTCTAATTCAAACTAATGATTTTTTTATTTCTTAAATAAAGCCTTGAGTCAAATAGTCAAAGTCTTAGTCAAACAGTCAAAGTCTTAGTCAAATAGTCAATTCATCATAAAACCTTACTTTATGGTGTTGACCAATTTTAATGGCTAATTGACTACAAAACTAGTATAAAAACCCACCTATGACCCATTATACTTTGCACCTCTAAATTGATTGTTTCAATCCGATTAAACTTTCCCTCATACCTTTCTTCTATAGTCTATTACTTCTACAATTGAAGCTTTGATTATAAGCTCTTGTAATTGGCGAATTGGAAGCTTGATATTCTTTCTTTTTCGTTTTCTTCAATTTGGACTAGCTACGTTGTTGAGTCTTTGGGATTCGCCTCGCATACATTCACAACACATTATTCTATTTTTTTCACGAGACATAACATTTTGCTAAGGTGAGTTTTACATAGCCCCTTTTCTATTTATCACCATTTTTGGGGTGAAACATGTTACAACATTCTACATGCAATTCAATCATCAAAGTGTCTATGTGTTTTTCTATGTTGCATTATGTCTTAAACATGACTAGGGTAAGCACAATATTCTAGCATAATCATTAACATTGATCAGTCGACGGTATACAATGATAGATCTATTGGACTGACAATCCCACCCGGATACGTGCCTCCTACAAAGGTAGCGTGGGTGATTGTTATCGCATAACATATTCGAGTGAACCATGAGCGTATGGGATGTACCACATTATAACAGTCACAAGGGTTGATTATGCACTCGATTTACTTCTAGTATGTTTTCACATATGGACTAGACTTGCCATGACACTTGAATTGTACAAGTTTTATTCGATTATCAAAACCTATGTAATTCTCACCAACTTTTGTTGACCCAAAATATTTTCAAACTTAACATGTTTCAGGTTATAGCTTGCTTGAAGATTAGAGTTATTGCTTGAAGATGCGTAGCTAGTATTTTTCATTTTGATGTACAAAATTCTTAGAACAATTGTATGTAATTTATTTAAATCATTTATTGAAATTTATTATTTACCATGAGCTACTGAACAATCGTCAATACGTGACATCCCGATGTTTCCGCCATCGGTTGGGGTGTTACATTGGTTATGCTGTTGATCGGTGGGAAAAAAAGGACTTAAGATAAGCAGCAGGCAACGTGGCAGTATAAGAGAACTGAGATGGTGATTCAGCATTTTCAGTAATGTTCAAATCCAATCGTTTATTAATATAGTGTAATGTAATGTAATAACTTGGTGTTCGCTAAAAAACCTAAATACGCATGTGTGTAATTAGTTTTATCCTTAATGTTTTAGTATAAACTATGTTAGGGGACATGGGGTGGTTTATATTTTATCACATCCATCACACTATCACATCGAATCAGATTTTGCCACTTCATTTTATCACATTCTATCACATTCTATCATATTTCATCACTAAACACATGTGGTGGTGTGCACTTTTCATCACATTTCATCACTAAACTTTTTTGTAAAAAAATTAATCTAAAAACATTACATTAAATAAAAAAACATTAAACTAAACTAAAAAAACATTACATAAAATAAAAAAACATAAAAATAAACCTAAAAAACATAAAAATAAACAGAATAATAAACACTAAAAACATAAAAAACCGAAAAAAAAACTAAAAGTTACATGGCCAACCCCACTTGTGGCAAAATTCACGTTTTCGATCGATGAGAATCGACTTGTATGGTTCTTCGGCGTCTTCATGTGACTCCCTCAACGCCTTCAAATTTTTATTTTTTTTCAATTTCGGACAAATATTTCATGTAGGTGTTTTCTCTTTGTATTTTCAAGTCTGCCAAGTGCCTACGCCTTTCTCGATTCTCATTGATTTCCACCAATTTTGCTGACTTGTATTCGGTCATCGCTCCACCCAAGGTTATTTCCCTTTGCTAGTTGACGGCTCGACACTCTTCCTTCGAGTCGTGGTTCTTGTCGGGATAGTGTCGTCATCGGGGTCGGGAAATTCATCATTCAAATTAAGTTCAGGCATGTTAGTAGACATCCCGTCCGTTGATGGTGTACAATTTCCCAAGTCTGAGGTTTTAGATCGTTTATGAAATGACCACCCCTTCCCCTTCCCCTTCCCCTTCCCCTTCCCCTTCCTCCACGAGGGCCGGTTGGCCCTAGTTCGGTTATCCCGGGAATATCAATGGGAACCCACTTCGAATGAACTCTTGCAACTTCCCAAGAATCCAACGAATTAAAACCAGTCCTAACGTACACCCGTTGATAATCGTTGAGGGCCGCACGTATGATTTCCACATCAGCCGCTCCACTTGGCCAAAGACGTTTCAATAATTTATAAAAAAAATATAAAGTTAACAATTTTTATAAAAAAATAACATCATATACGTGTGTGACGTAGAGGGGGTTGAATTTACTCATTTTTTTTCGGTAAATAGCTCCATTTACCGGTTATTTGATCCATCCGCCTTCTCGTCATACCGGTAAGTTGTTCAAAGTGTGCCTTCACTCGCAGCCAAAAGGTGTTGGATGGTTGTTGATTTCCGATGCATTTGTCCTCGGAAATATGTAAATACGAACTCACCAACGCAACTTCTTCTTCTTGCGTCCAGGGAATTCCTTCTTTTGGCCCAGTGTTATCTCCTCCTCTTCTTCCTTTTCCCGTTCCTCTTCCTCTTCCTACTTGCACTTGTATCTCTTCTTCTTCTTCCTCTTCCTCATATTCTTCATCTTCCTCAGAATTTTCGACCGTATAGTTCTCCGGATCACGAACCCCATAACGGTCGTCGAACATAGGTAGATCAATCAGATCGGGAGGTGCTTGTAACACTCCGGGTGCGACTTGGGTTGGAATGTTGGGTTGAGAGTAGTGCACTGGATATTGGTTTGGAAGCGAGAATTGTTGGGTTTGAAACATAAGGTTTTGAAAACCTTGGTTTTGATAGGGTTGGTTTGTAGGTTGTGGGGTTGGTGGTGCGTCTTGACGAAATCGAGCCGGTTCGCCTAAGTTAGGCCGAACCTTTGGTCTAAACTTTCGTATCGTAGCCGATTGTTTCTTGCTTGATGCTTCCATATCTATACATCTAATAAACAAAAGTCCATGAGGACACTTGGCACTCCCACATTCATCCTCAATTGTGTAGCCAATCATATTGTGCCAAGTGTCTCATTGTGGGATTTAATAAACTTTTTCATTTAAAAAAAAAACAGAAAATATAAAATATAAATACTAACCTAAAAAACACGCGGACATATTATCTCATTGTACTCGCCTCCTTCCCTTTCAAACCTGCAAACCCTAATCAGAGGAATCTAGGCGATTCAACCATTCATTCATCTCCAATCTAAGGTAATCTCTCTTTCATTCTTATTTCATTCAATCCATCTTTATCCCTCATTTTCACGGTGTTTTTTTTCGTTTTTTTGTAATGTCTTTGTCGATTGAATGTTTCTTTTTCCCTGTTTTCATTTGATTATTTATGTTTCGATTTGTGTGTTTATGTTACGACAAAGAAAACCTTCGTTTGCCCTTAATTAGGGTTCTTGATTGTTTGATTAGGTTTGTTGATTGTTTGATTAGGGTTCTTGAATGGATTTTGATGGACTCAGACAGTGTTTTCTTTTTGATTTGCCATTGATGATGTTAGGTCAAACTTGGGTTTTCAGAAGATTAGATTGTTGTTTTTTTTGAATCAAGTTTGTATGAACATTGTGAATATGACTCGATTATATAAAGTTTTCAATTTGGGATTTTTCAAAAATTAATCTGTTTTCAAAATTTAATAGGTTTTAAGATTTTTCAGATTTGTCATTTATGTATTCATCTAATGATGCAATTTTAGTTATATGATATCATGTTTTAATTTGTTTTTACTGATAATACAGTTGCTCTAAAGGTCGTCTCAGAATGGTTTCTGGATTTTGGGTTAAATCAGAGGGCAGAGAACGTGTGTGTATGGTAAGCGACCTTTCTTATGCGTTAAAAATCTGTTGGTTGTTACTATATGTTCATTGATCACTGTACAGTATTCGGATGGATAATCTTTATTAACTGAAAATCCAATAGATTAATTTATAATCAACTGTTTTTGGTATTGATTTGTAGGCGTTGCCCGGAGATTATAAGGAATGGATTACTAAGTATGGATTCCCTACTGGTATGACCAGAATTCATACTTTGGATGAGAGATCATTCGAAGTTAAAGTGATGAATATCGCTGGGAAGTGGTTTTTTTACAATGGGTGGAAGCACATGATTACCACGCTAAACTACCCAAGTGGTTGTCACTTTGTTTTTGAGTTCGAAGAAATGCTCAACTGTTTTAATATGTATACTTTTCATCAGGATGCCATAGCTGCACCGGGCAAGTATTTCTACTGCAAACTTGATGACCCACTCAGTGATCTGAATCGCCTGGTATGTTTTTTAAATGATGTGTAGAAACATGACATAACGCCTTAAATACATTAATATGTAGTAATGTTTCAACATTGTTTTTCAACTTTCCAGCATATAAGTGCCTTCGTTCATCATGGTTTGTACAATCGAAACCCTCCTATGGAACCGATTATGGTTAGCTCATTTCCAGGTAATCTCATGTATATAATTATTTGTTAGATAATAAGACTTTTTAAAATTTTGATGTTCATAATGATAACAGTATGCTGGAAATTCATCTTCTTTGCAGGGCATGTTTTCCAGATCCAACTTGAATACGATGGTCATGAGATTTTCATTACCCAGGGATGGCCGTACATGAAACAGAGGTTTAACATAACAGCAGATCATCTGATGGTGTTTGAAATTTACAACGAGGTTTGTTTGTCGATTCGAAATTTCAATAAATATCATTAATTTTGTTTGAGATTTAGATCATTAATTTGTACACTTTTCATGTGTTTCATTGTAAAATTAACAGAAAACATTGGAGTTGTCCATCTTTGAGAAAAACAAGCTGACCCTGCCTCCGGAGTTGTGGGAGGACGTTGAACAGCCCGAGGATGATCACCATAATCAGGAGGAAATAGTTGTGGTTTCTGATGATGATGGAGAAGAGTATTCAGATGAAGATGATATGGAAACTGATGATGATGAATCTGGATCGGATGAAGATGTATCCGATATAGAAGATTGGGCCGTTCCAGTTGTTTTTGTTGTTGACAGGCATTTTGTAAGTATTATATGTTAAAGCAATATGTTATAATCATTTTGATGCTAAATAAACCTTTTTATAACAAATTTCATGTATGGTTATTTGTTTTAGCGGATGAAGACACAATGGGCGAAGGCCAATGGCTTGAACAGGCCGCGCTCATTGACAATTAAGGATGCTGAGCAAAATAGCTGGGGTGTATCTGTAGGTATTGAAGACAGGGGATCGAGTAAGCGTTTTTACATCAAAGGTATGTCTGTGTTTGTTGCTGACAATGATTTGCAGGCTGGTGATCAGGTGCATTTCCGTTGGTTTGAAAAACGAGGTCTGTTCAAGCTCTCTAAAGTAGTTAGGGTTGATGGTAATTAGGACGGGAGGCAGTGGGTAGTTTTTTGGATATAAATCACATACTTTTGGTCCTAAGTCGTGGTGGTTTTTGGTTCAATACAGTGGTTGTGGGTAACTCTTAACACGATGGTTATGGTCGTTTTTGGGATGATGATTAATGTTAGTGGTCACATACATTGATTTGTTTTTTGTGTTGATATGTGTTTTGAAAAATATATCAGTGTTATGGTTTGTATTTACGACATATGATCTTCTATGTTTTAATAGTTGTTAGCAATAATTTGGGAAATATGTTTTTTTTAGCAATAGGTAAATATGCTTAATATGATTTATTTGCTATAATGAGAATTAAAATTTAGACAACTATAGATTTTACAAATTGACTTTGTTAATATTGTTTATTAAAACTTAAATTTGGTAAATTACATTACATTAACTTTTGTCATTCTCATTATTAACATACTAAAATTTCGTAACTTTGACTTTTTTTTTGAAAAAGTCCCAAGTTTTAATAGTTTCCATTTTTAAAGAAATATACATGTTTTTTAATATTTTAAAGTCAAAAGTAATTAATAATTTTCAAAGTCAAACCGTTTTATGTTGACAAACAAGATTTTTGGAAAGCCAATCAATTAACGATGTGTAATTGACTACTTTTTATGGTTTCAATCAACCTATATTCGATTTGTCTTTTTGACATCCTAATTTATGGCGTTGACTTTTTTTTGTTCAAATAGTGTTGCTGTGTAACTGTTAGCACTTTGGTATGGTTGTTTTTGGGATTGTGATTAACTGTTATTGGTTACATACATTGGTTTGTTATACCTGTTGATATGTCTTTTGAGAAATAGATTTATGATATTCTTTTTTTTTTTAATACATATGAATGCTTATTAACAAAGTCAACCGTTTTATTTGAAAATATTAAATTTTTCGAATAACATTTAAAAAAAAAATAAAACGTTTTTTAATATTTTAAACTCACAAGTAATTAATAATTTTCAAATTCAAACCGTTTTATGTTGAGAAACAAGATTTTTGGAAAGACAATCAATTAACAATGTATAATTGACTACTTTTTATGGTTTCAATCAACCTATAATTTATCTTTTTTTACATCCTAATTTATGCCGTTGACTTTTTCCTGTTAAAATAGTGTTGCTGTGTAACTGTTACCACCTTGGTATGGTTGTTTTTGGGATTGTGATTAACTGTTAGTGGTTACATACATTGGTGTGTTTTACCTGTTGAATGCTTATTAACAAAGTCAACCGTTTTATTTGAAAATGTTAAATTTATCCAGTACCATTTTAAAACAAAAGAAAACGTTTTCTCTTTATTTTAAACTCACAAGTAATTAATAATTTACAAATTAAAAAAGTTTTAATTTGACAAACAAGATTTTTGGATAGACAAAAAATTAGTCTTTTATTTAAGAAACAACTTTTATTTTCATAATTTCGGAAAGTTTGACCACTTAATTTGATTGAAAATGTATTATGGAAACCTTTAAACTTAATCAATTAGATTGGCATTTCATATTTTGTTTCTATTTATATAATCTATACTAAAAATACAACATTTCTTCCTTATTTATAATAGGTATACGAAATTATATATACATGTACAATTGAATCGAATATAATTCAGTTTTTTTCTTCTACATTTCGCAGGTAGTATATACTACTTTAGGTTCTTACATTGTTTATTTATATATCACATGAGTACTAACATTTTTTAGTTCGCAGTTATTTGTGATAAATATTACACACGTGCAGGCAGATGGATCCAAATAATGTAACATTTTTGAATGACATAACATGGCGGCTGAGTAATTACACAATCAAAGTTAAGGTACTTAGGCTTTGGAAGAGAGCAAATCGAAAGACACCAGGTGAAACTCTTGCCATTGATATGGTTGTTATGGATGAACAGGTTAGATTTGATATCATCAATTCCTTTGTCACATATATGTTACCAAAACTCGATTTAATATTTTCTGGTCAAATAATGTCTTCTAATTACATATTTTTACGCAGGGTTCTAAAATGCAAGCGATTGTGTGGAATAGATACATGAAGAAGCATGAAAAATTTCTACGTGAAAATGAATCATATTATATCTATAGACCACAACTAGCGGATAACAAATCTGTTAAACACTTTTCTAAAAATGACATATTATCGTTTACTTTTGAAACAAATCTTACAAAGTGTAACAGATTTGATGGTAGCCAATATGGTTTTAATTTCTCTTCTTTTGAGTCTATTAAGTCTGGTAACCTTTCTCAAGAACAAAGGATTGGTAGTTTTCGAAGCCTTAATCTTTTATATATTTTTATTCTTTTAATTTGTCTTCTTATTTATTAGTTGAGATAACATTTTAAATATTTTAGATTTCATTGGGTTTGTTGAAGAATGGAGTCCACCCGAGCCTATCGAAACAAAAGCTGGATTGAAAATGAAAATGAACCTACTCTTGATTGATCTAGAGTATGTGTTTCATTTTTCCTATTCATAATTTATTATCTCATAATCTTTCATGATATATTCATTTCTCATTTGTACGATTAATACTTAGGAAGAAATGTTTGAAATTTATGCATGATCTAATAAAAAATGTATTGTATGTAGTGGGGTAAAAATGTCATGTTCTTTGTGGGATGAATATAGTGAGCAGATGTTTGAGTACATCAAGCAGAACGAAGCTGAAGTCCATGTAGTTCTTATTGTTCAATTTGGTAGCTTTACCAATTATAAAGGTTTGTCATTTCTTGCAATTTGTATTACGTTTGACATTTTTATTACTTTTTTAAAAAAAATAACGCTTGCTTTTTTCTTTTTTTTTTTTAAGGTAATGTAAGTTTGCAAAATGGGTTCAATATAACTCGCCTGTTTATCAACGAAGATATTGACGATATTCGTGCTTTTAAGAAAAGGTGATATGTTTAAATTATCCTGTAATTATTTACATATATCTAAATATTTGACTTATTATATATATGTTATATTAATTTTTTTATTCTTACAGTTATATTGAAAAGTTTTTATCTACGGAATCATCGTCTGTACAACGATCTCTTGGATCGTCTGGTAGTATGAATATTAATGATGAATTCTTGAATAAAACCCCTTTCAGCACTATTCGTGATCTTCCTTTGATAACAGAGGTAAGATTTAATTGATTTATCATATCATTATATACAAGTTTTATTTAAAATTCATTTTTTAACCGATTCCTGTTTCTTTTGTAGGTGAACAAACAGGTCATTGTTCTTGGAACCATTAAGGGTGTCGATGATAAAGATGAGTGGTATTATTTGGGATGTGAGCACTGTAATCACAAGGTGGAGCCGACCTTAAGTTTACCTGATGATAATGAAGAAACAGATGTTACTTCGTTTAAACAGGTGTTAGTTTGCCCCAATAGAGAATGTCCAAAGCACATCGTCTCTGCTGATCCAGTGTATGCTTTATCTTAAATATGTACATCTTAAAGTAAAACAGTATTAAATTTGTTTAATAATATTTTGTAATTTGTAAATGTAGGTTCAGAGTACCTTTAAGGGTTCAGGATTTTAATGGTATTACATCCCTTACTTTATTTGATCGTGAAGCAAAGAAATTGTTGGGAATGTCAGCAATGCAACTTTTAGAAAAATCTAAGCAAGTAAGTTGTTTATACTCAGTCCAAAACAAATTAGTTATTTTGCTTTATATTATTTATGTCATTTGTTATTAAGGTTTCTGGTGAAGAAAAAACAACTCCAACTGAGTTTCATGCTCTTGAAGACAAAAAGTTTGCGTTCAAAATTAAAGTGGGTCAATTCAATATTGACAAGCACCTAGACGGATATAGTATACGCAAGTTTACGAATGAGTCATCGATACTTTCTACACTAGAACAAAAGTTCTCCGATATTCAGGTTTTTTATTCCCATCCTATATTCCTTTATAGGTTGATTTTATAAAAGTTTATTATTGTTTTACTATATAATCTGACACATACAAATCCTTTAATGTTTTTAGGTGGATCAACCTGGATTTGAAAGCTTGGATGGAGTTGAATCGTCTACACAAAATGCAGTCTCTCTTAAGGTTCTTTTCACCTATTAAATCACTCCCGCAATTAAATTTAAATTGCTACTATTATCAAACTTTAAACCTTTCATTTACTTTTGTAGGATTCTGTTGGAGATAACAACACTCCAGAATCATCTTGCAGAGTTAGTCTGGTCCATGGCGAGCAGGAAGTGAAGCGTAGCCTCGACAAAGTTTACGGTCTAGAAGATGATGCAAGTGAGTCTACTACCAAAGTGCGTAAGGGTGATAAGAAAGTTTGCACCGACAAATCAGTTGAGATCCCCCTGTTGATCCCAAAGCTTGAAAAATAAGAACATTTATCTGTTTGTTTGCTATTTTTTTGGGGATTTTTTCTGAATGTTTGTTTATGGTTTGAAACAATTTGTTTTTTATTATGGTTTGTTTGATGTTTGCTACTATTTTTCATTTGAATTAGTTGTTGGTTTGAACATTTATGTTTTTTTTTCCTTACCTTTGGCAAATAATTGTTCGTTGTTGAATAAATTTTAATTATTTATACGTTATGTTGAATTGTCTATAAGAATCATAACATTATTCATAGGTCCACCTATATATAATTAACATTTTTTTTTTATCATATTTATATTTTTTCAAACAATTTATCAAACATAAAGTTCTAATACATTCAATAACATTATTCAACAAAATATGACTAATATTTAATTATATTACGTTTTTAAAAACATTTTTTTAAGTTACTTTAATATAAAATTCTAAGTATTATAACAAAAGATTATGTTAAAATTACAAAGTTGCTATAGTACAATTAATTTAAACAAGTGTATTCTAATTACATACTTAATAAAAAAACATAAAAAATACTAAATATAATTAAGTTGACTTTTTCGTTTTCTTTAAAATTCAAATAGTATTTCTTTAATAATGATAAGTATTTAAGCTTATTAATAAACATTTTTAATTAGAAATTCATTATAATTACACACTTGCTAAAAATAAAAAACTATACATATCCATAAATTCAAATTTTCGAAAAATTTGAATTGTAATTACACCAAAAAATTCAAATCCTGAAATTCATTTAAACATGGTAAGTAATTAACCATATTAAATAAGTTTTGACTAGAAATTTAATTTTTAAAAATCTATAAAACCCTACTACTATAAATCAAACCAACACCTTTCATATAAACAAATCCATTCAGTCTTACAGACAAATCAGAAGACTCAAATATTCAAGAGTTCATCTTTGCTTTTTTATGTTTTCTCTACTTTCTATCAAACAAGTTGAAGGTAAGTAATTCTTTATTTCAATATTACATGTTTTCGCAGAACATGATTATCTACATGTTTTTTCTCTACTGTTCCATCAAAGAAGATGAAGGTATGTAATTCTTTAATTTCAATATTACATATTTTCGCATAACATGATGATTCGTACTTTATGTTGATTTATAATATATTGTTAGTTAAGTATTATGTATCGTTGAATGTTTATATATATATAAACCTATCATCCATAATTTTAAGTTTGTTTATATTTTGTTAAACTCTTATAATGCATTTTATGTAGAATTGCATCCTTTTAGTTGAAATGGGACGTAAAAGACTCTCTAACAGTTCGAATGGTAATTTTTTTGGCATAAATATACAATGTATTTTTAATTTTATTATTTTTAATTTGTCATCTAATTTTTCGATTTTTTATAAGGTGATGACAAACGAACGCCATTATCTAATATCTCAAACGGTACACTTATTTCGTAGTTATATATGTCTTTATTTATATTATCGTTTACTTATGTAACTAATACGTAATTCTTCATAGTTATCTCCCATGAAGAAAAAGTTAAGCACGCGGCCGAGTGTCGTAAATATAGAAAATTACAACTGGATGCAAAGAGATGCAAGGTGAACAATCATAATAATGGAATTCAAAATGTGCCGCCAACTACAATATTTAATCGTTACTCCGTTGAACGTTCCAACCATTATATTCAGCAAAGCTCATCTTTCCAAAGTACATTGAATGTTTCTACACCCGGTAAATCAACGAATAACACTTTTTACTTTTAAGTCTTTCTATACAGTCTGAACTACCATTCCACATTTATAATTTAAGTCAATTTTATTTGTTCGTCTTTTTTTATAGGACAATTGCAACAAAATCGTTTGTTTAATTTATCAAATGGTATTTTTATTTATTTAAACTACATGTTTCACTGTATACGAATATCCTATTTTCTTATTGATTTCATTATAAAAACTAATACTATTTCATATGTTGTTTCTACGATTGAAGTCAATAAAAATATTGCAACGGAGTGTCCAAAATCCAGAAAACTACAAATGGATTCTAAGAGAGTCAATGCTAATCAATGTCAAAATTCAAACTCATCAACATCCAGAAGTACTTTAGTTTCAATCGATATGCCATCCTTTAGATCAACCTTCAACAACCCATTTAACGCATCCTTCTCTGGTAATAAATTTGTATGACATTTAAATATTCGATAGCTTTACTTTTTAAATTGATGACAAATTTTTTAATCAACTGTTTTTTTAATGTCCCTTTTATTTTAAATTGAATGTTCCAAACTTTTTCGTTTTTAGGTTTGTCTCTTCCTGATGAACAAATAAAGAACCTTACGTTGCTTGAAATTGAGAAACAGTTGCTTCGGAATAACTCAAGCCTGCGTAGGTTTCCTTCTATGCCTTATCCTGATAATGATTCGATATCATCTGCAAATAACCGTTTGATTCTTGATGAGCTGAATTATCAAGTAAGTACGTTGGCTGAGGAATTTCATACCTATTCACGTTCTTTAACTGATGAGCAACGTTCAATTTTTAATCAAATCATTCATGCGGTTGATGGTAACAAAGGTGGGCTATTCTTTGTTTATGGTTTTGGAGGAACTGGTAAAACCTTTTTATGGAAAACGTTGTCTGCTGCCATAAGATCTAAAGGACAAATTGTTTTGAACGTTGCATCCAGTGGTATTGCTTCTCTGCTGTTATCTGGTGGAAGGACAGCGCATTCTAGGTTTCGTATACCTTTGAATGTTACTGAACAATCATTGTGCGGTATAAAGCCCAATAGTGATATTGCTGATTTATTGAAGCAAACTAAGTTAATTATTTGGGATGAAGCTCCAATGATTCACAAGCATGCTTTTGAGGCACTTGATCGTACAATGAAAGACGT
Organism: Ambrosia x helenae; assembly: GCA_030844895.1. Taxonomy (NCBI): domain Eukaryota; kingdom Viridiplantae; phylum Streptophyta; class Magnoliopsida; order Asterales; family Asteraceae; genus Ambrosia; species Ambrosia x helenae. The sequence goes on from CM061231.1 coordinate 121,833,588, forward strand.
ACTGCAGTCAAATTCTTCACCTAATTCTGATTTGCCTTTTGGTGGTAAGGTTATGGTTTTTGGTGGTGATTTTAGACAGATCCTTCCGGTTGTTCCAAACGGTAGTAGAAGAGATATTTTAAATGCATCAATAACTTCTTCTCCTATTTGGAATAGTTGCAAAGTCCTCACTTTAACAAAAAACATGAGGTTAACTTTAGGTAACAACACGTCTGAATCCGATGAAACAAAGGCATTTGCAAACTGGCTTCTTGAATTAGGTGAGGGTAAAGTTGGTGAGTCAATTCATGATGATGAGTTTGATGTGGACATTCCAGATGATCTTCTTATTAAGGGTACATCAGATCCGATTTCTAGATTAATTGACTTCGTCTACCCTTCACTTATCCAACTTTACAAAGATAAGGATTACTTTGGAGAACGAGCAATACTTGCACCTACAAATGAAGTCGTACATTATATAAATGAAAGGCTTCTTGCATTGTTTCCTGGAGATGAAGTCGAGTATCTGAGCTCTGATAGTATATGTCAGATTGAGAATGGTAATAACCGTTCACAGGAAGACTTATACTCTCCTGATGTCCTTAATGGTTTAAAAATTTCTGGGTTACCTAACCATCGTTTAGCACTTAAAGTTGGTGTACCCGTCATGTTGTTGCGAAACATAGATCAACAAAATGGTTTGTGCAATGGAACGAGATTACGAATCACCAGACTTGCAAAGCGTGTTATTGAAGCCGAGATCATATCAGGTGGAAACATTGGTACCAAAACTCTTATTCCAAGAATAAATTTGATACCATCTGGTATCAAGATTCCAGTAAAGTTCCAAAGGCGTCAATTCCCAATAAGCGTATGTTTTGCAATGACCATCAATAAAAGCCAAGGACAGTCGTTATCAAAGGTTGGATTGTATTTAAGAAACCCTGTATTCTCACACGGCCAGCTTTATGTCGCATTTTCAAGAGTTAAAAGCAGGGCAGGCGTGAAGTTACTTATACTGGATGCTGATGGGAAAGTGATGACTAAAACAAAAAATGTTGTTTATAAGGAAATTTTTAGCGATATTTGAATAACTGTGTATTCGTTGCTTTTAAATTTTAATAAAATGTTTCTACTTTACTTTTTCTTATACGTTATACTACTCCAAATAATCGTACGTTGGTAAACTGCGTGTCAACGCGGGCAAATATCTAGTTTTTTTATTATATTGTTTAATTGTGTGTTGTTTTGATTGTGTGTTATTTTGATTTTATATGGAAATGTATATATAGTGATTTTGAAAAAAAAAAAAGTTTTTTTTTTAATTTAAACGGTCAAAAGACCGTTGGTGGCCAGCCAACGGTCGTTTTCAACGGCTAGTTATTGGCGTGATGTATATCACGAGAATTTCCATCGCGGCCGTGGTACAGTTGGGAGGGGGGTGTTTCGCGGCCATCGCTCCATCACGGGTTGGCCATCACGGACCACCCCGACTGCCCTTATAAATGTATCTTTTTCTAAAGTAGATTTTGTTTTTTGCTTTATAAGTTAAAGAAAGTGACTAGGGTTGTTCACAAGCCGAGCAGAACCGAGCGGACCTTTGCTCGTGTTTGGCTCATTTACAAACTGAACCGAGCCGATCGGCTCGTTTACAACCAAGCTAAAAACCAAGCAAGCATTTTTCGAGGGCACATTTTTTTAGCGAGCGGCGAGTTTTTCGGACAACCATAAATTTGGGATGTTTCATTTAATGTTCTTGTTGCCTAGTAATGACTGAGGTTCGACCATCCGATAATGACACTAAATCTGAGTTCCGGTTGTCTGATAATGAGGCTTAGGTTGACGCCGGTGAGGCGTTGAGCATACAACAGAGAACATTGGCGCATTGTGGCGTAGGTTGATAACGGGAGGCGATTGATGGCGGACAACTAATAGGAATAGAAAGTCAAGCATGTCTTTTCACGACTTAGGGTTTTACAATTAAACTTAGTGTTAAATTATCACTAAGTTGACTAGGTGAATGGGTCCATTTTCTCGAATGGGCCATTTCACTAAGATCTTCATTTGCACGAATGAGCCATTTAAACAACATACCGATTCAACTAACGTAACACCTAGTTAGAGACATCAATATATGCATTTACATTACCTAAGTTTGTAAGTATAGCAGGCCCTTAGTGATCCTTCAAGAAATCAGTCAGTAATTTGTAATAAATGAATTGCCCACGACTATTTTTTTTTATTATTGGGCCTTATTGACAGAATCACTTTGGGCCTTATTTTGTAGTTTTTTTTAGGTAACTTTGTAGGTAGTAATCAACTTTCAAAAAAATTTTCAATCAGGTTACTCAGCTTAGTTTTTTTGTCTCAATTAAGTCACTCAACATTCACGTTTTATACTAACTAGATAGAAACCCGCGCGATGCTGCGGCGCTAACAATATTTAACACGGTACTTGTTTTCTATTAGTTAATCAAATCTATCAGGATAGAATGAAATTTATGTCTTAACATAAATATAAATGTGAACGTCACAATGGTATGACTATAATTCTATAAAATGAGAAACCGTGAAATAGTTTTGATGACTTGTACATTCATGTTACATTGAAATGAAACATCTGCAAATTAGAAAAAGTTTAGAATAGCCAATGACCCTAGCTTAGTTGGGGAGAGGTGGGAGGATTTACTCCTTAGGGAGATTCTCGCCCGGGAGAGGTACACGGTTTGAATCCTAGGGCCAGCAAAAATACACCCCTTAACGTTGAAAGGGCTTATGCCCTCAGGGAGGATGCAGAAATAGGGATTCAAAACGGGGTACCAAGGTGATGTCCTTAGCCGATAAAAAAAAAGTTTAAAATGATAAAATGTATCACTTTATATAATTAAATAAAACCACAAAGTAGTTTTGATGACTTATACCTTTGTGCTATGTCAAAACGTATGATAAGAGGGGTTTTAATCAATCCTAATATAACCCATTCATATCTCTTAACTCCCTAAGCATTCTTGTCTTTTTAATGGATAAATATTTGACATTTGATAAGAACATCTTATTATTCTCAACTATTTACATTTTGGTGCATTACATACTAAAGAATAATAAGACCGGACTGTTGCAAATAACTAATTTGTTAAGATCAGAATCTTCATCCATCTACAGATTGCACATCGTTCAATTGTCCACTTTGCATAAATTGGTTCAAGCTTTTCTACAGTTTTAAAAAAACAAATAGCATTTGTATACCATCAGTCAATGTAAGTTAGTTGGTGAGTCATGAAAACACATAGATGCTGGTCACCATATGCTCAAACCCCTGCTAGTTGTCTTCAAAACCAATGGTCTATTTATTTTCATAAATGAACTTCGAAGCGACTAAAAATAGAAGCTTACTTACCTTCACTTTCAGCTCAGCAATCTGGTAACAAACGGTAAGAATGTGAGTAAAACTCTACACACATACAGCTAGGAAGCACTACCAATCACCATGCAACAATGCTTTTGCGGGTCAACACGTGACTTCAGTCCGACCCAACCCATTTTGGCACGGAATTGCAGACGACTCATATGACCCTAACCTAACCCTGGTCCCAGTCTTACTAATTTGCCACCTCTAGCAGTGAGTTAAGACTAAAAAGGCTGGATGTGTTCTATTGAGTTTATAAACTACCAAGTTGGACACTTTAAAACAAAAATGTGATTCATACAGTAATTTATGTATTAAAACATTGTTTAAGAAGTTATTATGGAAAGAAGTGTGTCATAACTGGGCTGATGAAGGTGAAGTTACGATAATCGAATCAAAAGTAGTGGCTGCCACCATAAAAATACAACCTAAGGTTAATTTTAGAAAAGGCACCTTACTTCTTTCAACACCAGTGTATTTTTTCTATTAGTAGTACTGTTTTATCTACCCAAATCAATTATGAAACATAAATAGGTTGCTTGTTAGTTTGACACAACAATATGTTGATAAAAGAATGTGTGGGTACCTTTAGAAAGTTGCACATGCTAACTTGGAAAAGTCAGCGCATGATATCATTTGTCTTCTACAATGATTTTGCCTATGAATTCGCAAAACCGTTTAGCAGGATATTTTGAATTCGTTTCGACCCATTCGAAGTTCGCTCTTCAAGATTAGGTCCCTACATTTCCGAAGTGAAATTAAAAAAAAAAACGCACATCATTTTAATACAACTATTTACATGTTTTTTTCTTCCAAAATCCATATGCTTAACTGATCAACAATGTAGATGAACAAAAGTTGCAAAAGAAACACATTTATCATCAAATCAGCTTCACCTTTAACCATCAACCAACAGAAATATAGATTAATCAAGAAAAACATGCTATGGTATGGCCAATTGGACTCTTAAATTTAGAAAAACATGCTGCACTAACAATGGGCTCGGGCTCAGATTTAGTGCAAGTAATTAGTACTGCTCAATAAAAATGCGAACTTTTTAGTATGAGCTGTTATAGGACAGATTTTGACCCATTAACCTACCCAACCAATTTTGGACCGTCAAACGACCCAACAAGTTTTGCACCAGCATTAACCAATATGGTGGAATAAGAAACATGAAACTTCACCTTTTACTCGGAAAAGTTAAAAAAATGACACAATACTGTTAGATACCGATCACAAACATAAATTAATATAGGACAACTTAAAAGTCAAAGTATTAAGACTGGATTTTGACCAAAACATTTCATGTTTCTGGACATGTTTTATAAATTATTAACCTAAACAACTGAGTTTAAATGTTACCATGAGCAACATCAATAGCGGGTTTCCAAGATCCATTCCTAACAGAGATTACGTGAAATGGATCAAGCTTCGGTACCAATTAATTATAAATATATTAATTAATAGATATAACATAAAAATTGATGTATAAAATTGAAAGGTAAAGATCTACAACCAAAAGGTGTTGTTACCAGAAGCAAAAGAAGTTGATGTTCCTCATGAATATTTTGCTAAAGAGAATGGATTCCGCGAATTATTCCCGATCCTTATCGTCACCACGGATATATCCAAATCCAGTTTAAGCCAATCTACCTATTAACATTGGTGTATACTGAATCTGCAAATACTTTTAAAATCAGATACCAGACTAATGTTCTATAAATTTTGTTCTTTTTCTTAATATCCTAATGTCATAAAGTAACCAAATTAATAACTAATGACACAATACTTTGAGAACAAAAATAAGTCTTCTCAAGTGTCAACAAAACAAAACTTTAAGATGTTACTAATAAACCTATGATTTTACTAACATGTACAAGCTAAAAGGTACATGTTTCAACATAAAAACTCCTAGAGTACAAGAGGCGCACACCTCGGGGCAAAAAAAACCCAGAAAAATTCAAAAGAGTGTGTCTTTTGCGCACTTAATGTATTTTGTGGAAGTGTTGAGCTAAAAAAGTGGCAGAGGGTGAGAATTGTTGCACTGCATGCCTAGGCGTGCCTGAAACGCGCCTTTTAAAACCAAGGTATCGATATATCAAAATCAACCTGCAATAAAGATTCCACAAACAATAAGGAAAGTTATACATTGATTTATAAAATACAAAAAATTAAACAGATAAAAATAAGAAAAAACATAAGGGGAATACGTATTTATACCGCTGGGACAATAAATCATCCTGCCCGGTTCTGCATAAAAAACAAACTTTTTTTAAGTAAGTTAAACTTTGATAACCCAGAGATATACATCTTTAGATAAGGGTTTCAGTATGTTGTGACAATAGATGTTCGTACAACAGGTGTTTGCGCAAGCTAAGGACCAGTTAGCGCACTCTACACAAGTAAAAAATCAAGTTTTAGATTGCTCAAAATTTGCAGATAATTATGGAAGATAGTTTGACCTTTGAGATTAAAATTTAACTTTTCCTATTTAAATTTCTATATGGATTTTTACAACACTTTTTATGACTGTGAACTCGTCATTAAAAGTTAGGGTCAAAATTTGCATTGAGACATACATTTATCATCTTGATTTGATCAAAACCCATAACTAAATCACAAACAATATAGCTGACTTTTATAACAATTACCATATATATGTCAACCTGTTAACTCAAAGTCTCATCTCAATAAATTATTGATGCATAGTTAAGAAACTGGATTGAATTATTCCACACACAAGAAATTAAACACAATTAAATTTCAAAATCAACAATAAATGAAGACTTGACGCATACAAAATAATTTTATGAAAGTTAGGGTTATACAGTATTATAGTAGTACCTTCTCAGGATCTCCACCTTTATCCGGATCATTGTTAATAATGGCTTTCTGGAATGCCTTCTTGAGATCAACTTGGGAAGCATTTTTGGGAAACTTAAGGATCTAGTAATACTTCGTAATATCGCACTTCTTCGGTGCTCTTCTATAGATTTAGGTCGTACCTGTTAACCAAATCACTGACATTATTATTATTATTATTATTATTATTATTATTATTATTATTATTATTATTATAAACGTACCAGCGAAGAAATAGATTGTGATGGAAAGACTTGACTTGGTTGTGTTATTTGAGTGGAAAAAAAAAGGGTTTTGATTTCTCTGGCAAGAAACAAAATACTTTTGAAAGTGAAATGGTTAGTGGGGTTTTTGTGTGTGAGAAGGAAGAAGATAAATCGTCTTTGAATTTTGAAATTTGAAATTTTAATCTGTACCGCGTGTGTGAGCTTCAAAACATGGTGGGTTGTTCAAAGCTTAAAGGATTGTACTAAATGCATAAATAGTTGTACACGTAAAATTTTAAGATATTTGGTAAAATTACCATTTTGCCCATCCTATATGCTTATTAATATAGTATAGATTAGTGGTTTTTTCATTTATTTAAGATTATCCGTTGTGGCCTGCGAGCGACCAGCCGCGAGCCACAAATTGGTACACGTGGATAGCTGGCACCATAACACCCAAGCTTTAGCCGTCTCGCGAGCTAGCCAAAGCTACCACACTCGCGTGTGGTAGCGGGTCAAATATGACCATTGGCTGGTCAATATAGCCGTTGGCTGGCGACCGTCGGTGGCCGGCTGCCTATTTTTTGACAAGCAAAAAATGTGCAATTCTCACACCACACAAACCATAAAAAAATTTCTATCACTCACTACAAAATGGCTTTGCAATGGAACGATTTTTCTTCGTCCGACTCGTTCGAAGAAGACGAGTTGTTTATGGAAGTGGGTAGAATAACGATTGTATACCTGATGGCCCGGTCTTGAAGACGAGGAACTCCGGTGCTAACCAGACAACCGACGCTTGACCGTGATAGAGAGGGAGCAAACGATACTTTGTATCGACACTACTTCAGCTCGGAACCCGTGTATATTGAAGATCATTTTAGGCAACGCTTTCGATTGGGTAGACAATTATTCATGCGTCTATCAAATGATTTTTCGGAGCGTTATCCTTTTTTCAACAAAGAGAAGACGCAAAGGGTCGACTAGGGTTCACCTCCGTACAAAAATGTACGGTCGCTATTCGGCAGCTAGCCTATGGGCTTGTGTTGGGCGCAATGGACGAGTATATTGCGATGCCCGAAAAAGTTACGCGCGACTCTCTTCATTATTTTTGTCAAGGTATATCTCTATACATAGTTTAGCCACATATTTTTTACACTTTTATTATCAAATGTCGTTTTAAAATATGCGTGTGTGTGTATATATATATATATATATATTTGTGTAGGTATCATATCTATTTACTCACGACATATATATATAAAGCCCCGCTTACGGTTGTGCACATATAATGTATATATGTGACCCTCGGGGGGCAAAAGTAAAGTTGCACTAATTTTAACGTTATTTTACTAATTTCGTGAAAATAAGGTTAAAAATGACGGACGGTTAATCATGCATCAGGTGGTGGCGTTGATAGCCAAAAGACAAGGGGGTACATGCACCAATCAGGTTTGTCCCGGTTGCTAAGTGTTATGTGCCTTATGTCCAAGGCTTGATACAAAACCACTATCGAGCCGGGGGTCTCATTGGAAGCAACCTCTCTATTCCCACGGGGTAGAGGTAAGGCTGTCTACATCTTACCCTCCTCAGACCCTACCTTAGCTTTTGCTATTGGTGGGATTAACTGAGTACGATGATGATGAGTATTTGCGTAAACCAACCATCAGGGCCAGCCCTTAAGGGGTGCGGGAGGACTTCCGGCCCGGGCCCAATTTCTCGGGGGCACATTGATCCAAGTTTTACCGGTTGGTTTTGACTTCTTTTTTAACATTTATTTTTGTTATGAAACAAAATTTGTTTTTTTAATTGCCAAACTTTCATCCATTTATATTTTCACTATATGTGGGATTTGAACTCCCAACCTCCTCTAAGAGGGTTTGTTCCCTCTACCGTTAGATTACAACATAAGTGGGAAATAAAATTTGATCCATTAATTTGATATTACTTTAATCGTAGCTTAAAAAATAATTTACATTATTTATTTCATTAAGGCTTAAAGCTAAGGCTAAGGGGCACAATTTTCACGGCTCGGCCTAGGCATCAGAATTTTCAGGGCCGGCCCTGCCAACCATGTATGATATTGAACGCATATACGAGGTTCGTGGTGAAAAACATGGGTTTCCCGGCATGCTTGGTGTAGGATCGACGAACGGGTCACCCGACAATCACGAGGTTTATATTCAGAGTGTGGAATCCTCTAAATATGTTCTAATAACAAAAACAAACAAGAAACAAAGATATACGAGTAATTAACACACACAAATGGATCAAAAGCTTTAAGATTAATCACTAAAACAGAGCACGAGTGCTTACAATGATCAAATCAGACTTTCAGACCTGGGGGAGGGTGTTTGGAGAGTGTGTGTGGCAAGAACTAATGATTAGGGTAATGATTGGGCCTATTTATACCCCTTGTACTCGTACAGAGCAGATCAGGCGATTGGATGGCTTTACCATATGCAGATCAGGCGATTAGCCTAATCGCCTGCATAAACCACGCGAGTGAACTCCAATCGCATGTTATTACATGCGATTGAACATGTAATCGCCTGCTTATATCAGCTAATCGCATGACAGCCCCAATCAACCTAAAAACGCTTATAAACATCTTCAAGCACCCCGAAACACGTCCAAACAACATATATACTAGCCTAGGGACATCATGCACTAATAGACTCCCCCTTGGACCAGGCTAGTATACGTACAGAGACATAAATCACTCGATTAACCTAGCTAACGACCTATAGAGACCTATCACTAGCTAGGGACATATAGATAATGCACTTAAAGACTCCCCCTTGGACCTAGCTAGTGATTTACAGACTCAACCAATCATCTAGCTGGGGACACACAAGAAGTGCATTTACAGACTCCTCGTTAGACCTAGCTTGTGATATATGGTCTTCGAGTCTTCAAGTCTTCATGTTCAGCATTCTTCAACTTAGGGTGACACCGCAATGTATGACCTCTGAAGACTTGAACATATCAACTAATTTGAGCTTTAGTCGTGGCTTCATAAGATCTCGTCTTGGTCGTCGATTTGCTTCGATAACTTGGGAGGAATCAAGAAACCTCCGCTTTTATGATTGACGATTCTTTGACTTGGACGAAGATCAATATCATCTTCACTTTCACTTCTTGATTCTCATCTTCTTCAGCTTCGATTGCTGGAGCTCTACCACGATCTGGTTTCTCTGGAGATGAAATATCGGGTTCTTGCTATTCAGGATGATTTTGTTGTTCAGGTTGGGGCCTTGTTCAGCTTCAAGCCTAGTCGTTTGAATCATGATATGCACAGACGTTGTGTTGATCCTGCAGAAAAAATTAATAAAAACTGCACAAAACTACAACTTTTATTAGATACGACAAATAATCCGGACTCAATCAAATTCTTGAAGTTTATCATTTTATGAACTTTCAAGATTTGTCCATTGTGACCACCAATTTGAAAAACGAATCATTCTCCCCCTGAACATTTAGATCTTTTCAAATTTCACCCTGAACTCTCACGATTGACACTTTGTGACCCTGAAAGTGATATTTGACATTTGAATTTTGTAAACTTTAGATTTTATTTGTGTTTCGGCTTCGGATCTGAGATTCCAATTGAAGAATTTAGTATTCCAACATCGGTTAATCGAAAATAAATCGAAAATAAAATCTTTTTGAGTTTTTTTTAATAAATGCTGAAAATTTAAAAAAAACGAGATGCAGTAAGTCAATATATGCAAGCATTTAATTTTTTGTGATTTTCTGATAAGAGGATCATATCAGTTTTTGAGAAATCTATTCACACCGTTGTTCTTTCAATTTTAAACTTTATAGACTGTGAGACTTAGCAATTGCTGATATTGTGGTCCACATAAGCTCACATGCAAACCGTTGTGCAATGCTTTAAAATGATACTGATTAGGTGTATTAATAACTAACTTGCCTATGGTTCCCACACACACGACATACTCCCGTATCAAGGAATTTGCACAAAGCTTCATCGTAGCGCGTGATAATGTTGTAGTTATCCATATGTTACAAGGTACGAGGCACAGATGTGGCAGATCAGCAAATCAATGCTACAAAGCAACATGTGCACTCAACCAAGGGGAGGCTTATATCAATCATGATTTTCATCATATATATGATACGATGCATTAGATAATCTTTGATCATTGTCATACATTATAAGTTCCTCATTCGGTAACTTGGGATTTGGCATTTGTCAGCTCTTTTAAGATACCCTGACTGAATCTAGGTCCGTAAATCAATACGAAAGAAGATCAGTCAGGCTACCCCAGACGACCCGAAACCTCTGCTTTGGCAACCCTATCAAACGAAATTACAGTACCAAAACCATATGTCCATGAGGTGTTCATCCACATAGCAAGTAGTTCGTTATGTTTGTATCAGTAAGGCACGCATTACTAGGTTCACGAAGCCTATCAACACATCACTCAAAGTCATCACATGTCATTTTTATCTTTACAATTCTTTAGAATGTGATAGATTCCCACTGATGTACTATAATCTCCTCTTTTTTCCAAGAAAAATCATTTTGGTTTTTTTAATGTTTTTGTGTTTTTCGGGAAATTTCTCACCCTAAAATTCAAAAAGTTTAAAGAAATTGAAATCTTTTTGGATTTTCTGATAGAAAACGGTTAAACAAAAACTGATTTGCCGATGTGGTTTACTCAGATTTTCCCAAATGCCTTTTACCTTTCAAAGATAATCAAATTTAGATTTGTCAACTGATTTGGTAAAATTGTTGGCAATTTGGTAGTCAGTGTGGACTATAGTAATCACTGGATCCATAGTGATTTCTATGGAAGTTACATTATCAATAAGAAACTAGAGGTGATAAGAAAACACAAACCGTAGTCACGCATGTGTGTTGATAGATCCATTGAAGAACCTGGAAATGATAGCTCGATGCAGCTACCTGATTCGGCTTCGCAGGTTGCAGGAAACACATGTGACGACCTCCCAAGAACTGATATCCACCCGTTGCGGATCCAGCTTTAATATTGTAACCACCATTGATAAACTCACTAAAGTCAACGAGATCCAGCTTATCGCCATTAGGGTACCATAGACCTTTGGTCGGTAACCCTTTAGATAATGAAGGAACCGTTCTGCAGCAATCACCCAATCCACTCTTATTCACTACTGACATCCGTTGTTAAGTCGAAACACTGGGTCTTGAATTATTTGCATCGAGCATTTTCTCTTCTTTCTTCTCCTTCGATAACAAATCCCCTCCTTGATTGGCTAAGGTTACATATCCTCCAAAGATATTCTGATCAATTTACTGGAGCGATATGACACCTATTTTGTGCTAAGATGCCCCACTGTCAACAATCAAATGACTGCTGATAGTTCCTCCTGGAACACCCTGCACACTTGTTCAAAGATTAGTTCTCAAGGGGGACCTAGGCCTTGACCATCTCTGGTCGGCCTAGGTCATCAATCATAGGCAGCTCCATCCATCTACCATGAGGGGTAGGTGTTTTCTCATCAATAGCAGTTGATGTAGATGGTGCTAACGAAGCAAATAAACACACAGATGGGGCTTTAGTTGCTTTTGTCTTCCAAATCTGGTCATGCTTAACCTTTACAGGTCTTTGCTTGACAGATTTGGGTGGTACCTGAGACTTCACCTTTGGGTTAGCTGGAGGCTTTGCCCTTTGGTTAGTCTTTTTACCTGCTTTTGGGCCTCCCGTGGGTTTTGCAACCTTGGGTTGGGCCTTTGAGCTTGATGCCTGGTCAGCTTTAGGCTTTGTACCATCAACAACAACCTTTTGTTTCTTTTTCACATTCTTTGGTGTCACCTAAAGTTGTTGTTCAGGTGAGTTGTATCTTTGGTTGTTATATTTAGGGGGCTTAAGTGCTTTGCCCTTTAATTTTCTCAGATAGGGACAATTAGCAATCAAGTGTCCAACCTCGTTACATTCATAGCATGACCTCCACTCTTCATAGTACTGAGGTTCATACCGTGACTGTCTCGAGCTAACCTAATCTAGGGCTACAGCTCCCTTATGAGCTTCTAAATCGAGAGGCACTCGGATACGAGTCATAATCAGACGATCTTGGTGAAAAATTTCTTTGATGATTTTGAAGAGAATGTCTCATCTGATCAGTACCTTTCGATTTTATGGGCTTAAGTTCATTGATCTTGGAACCCTTTTGATTTTTCCCAGACCGATTCTTTTGATTCACATGTTTGGTGGGTTTGTGTTCAACATGTTTCTTCTGATCAACTAGTTTTCTGAACTGAGCTTCAGTTACTGGTATTTCCTCAAAAATATGTTTAATTAAGGATTGATCAATATTTTTAATAGGAAACTCTTTATTAGAAAACAATTTGTCAGATCCCACCAACATGTACAGCCCTTCCGTGCCTTCAGGAAACTGAAAATGCTTCTTTTCCGGCTCAAGCTCACACAAAATGTGATTTTTATTAGAGCTATGTGAATCTGATTGAGCCTTCTTAGTTTCATAGGATTCTTTATTAGAATCCCCAAGCTCTGCCTCCGGTAAGGCCTTTGGTTTCAATTTCACTTTCCGTCTATTTACAGAACGTTTATTGTAACCAAGTCCTTGATTTTCTTTTTGCCGAGACTGGTTTTTAAGATCTATATCATTTCTACTTAGCACAAACATTGCAAACTGAAAACCATCTAGCTTATGTTGGGCTCTTTCATAATCAGATTTTGTTTGCGCTAATTCTTTCTTTATATCCTCAAGAGTTTTAGAAAGCTCAGAATTTTCTTTCATTAAAATTTCATTTAAGTTTTTAAACTCCATTTCATTTGCTCTTAAAACTTCATTGATGGTTATGCAATTAGCAAGATCACAAGTAAGGGTCTGTTGTTTTTCATTCAGCCTTTCAATCGTACTTTGGAGTTCGGCACAGTTAGAACAGACAAACCTGGAAGATCCTTGTGTAATAGAGTCAGTTCCGTGCTTGAGTTGAACTCCAACTTCTTGATTTTGATCATTAACATCTTCCTCTTCTGATTCACTCCTTTCAGAAGTTGAATAATTTGCATCAGTTCTGTTGATATCTTCAGAGTTTCGTTCAGCGTCTTGTTCACTTGCTGATACTTCACTATCTGAATTTGTACTCTCTTCTGAGGTTTGAGCACTCTCTGACGCTTCTCCCGATTCCACAGTCTCTACTCGTTGAGCAAAACACGCAATTTCCCCACTATCACCTCCCATGAGTTGTGTCCTCTGATCAGAACCTTTCTCAGCATGCATAGTAAGTACACTCGCAGCATCCATGTTTGCTGAGACAGAGTGACTTGCAGGAGTAACCGAAATCACAACTGTTTCTTGATTGTTTTGAACATTGTTAAGTTGTATGATTTGATTCGGTTGACGTTAACTAGCATCTGATGTTGATTTCCTCTCCAGATGGGCCCACGGATTACATCCGGAACTCCCCTGTTGTTGTCGTTGTTCGGCCGGTTGGGTGTTCATTGAAGACGCGAAAGCCCATGGTTTGGTTGCATATGCCATTATGAAAGCCTTGTGAAAAAGTCAACTCTTGGTCAACAAAAGTCAAACTTCGGTCAAAGGCGGTTAACTTTTTTTTGAAAGTCAAACTTGGTCAACGAAAGTCAACTTCGCTCAACGCGAGTCAAACTTAGGTCAATTTTAGGTTCAGCAAGTTATAGGTGATTGGGAATTGTAATTGTGTGATTATAGGCGATTATAGACCTAATAACTAGTTTTTACACGTGATTGGTGTATTTGCTAGTGAACAGTAGAGCGATTTGGGTTTTAGGGGCGATTAGGTCAAACCACGTGATTGGGCTAATCACCAGTACTATTTGGGCGATTAAAAGGCTAATCACTAGTACTATTCACGCGATTGGGCTAATCACTAGTACTATTCACGCGATTGGGCTAATCACCAGAACTATTCACGCGATTGGGCTAATCACCAGAACTATTCACACGATTGGGCTAATCACCAGTACTATTCAGGCGATTACAAGGCTAATCACTAGTACTATTCACGCGATTGGGCTAATCACCAGTACTATTCACGCGATTGGGCTAATCACCAGTACTATTCACGCGATTGGGCTAATCACCATAACTATTCACGCGATTGGGTGTCTAATCGCCTGATCTGATCTGTAAGTTCACTTTTGCTCAAAAACTACCATTTTTGCCTCAAAATCTTATCCAAAACGATGTGTTTAATCCCCAAATGATTAGAAAAGTTTCCAAAACAGTTTTAGAACAAAACCTAATAAAAAACACACATTTTCATCCATAAAAACACACTAAGAATTTGAAAATAAGGGTTTTTTTTTTTATGAAAAACTCAAAGTTTCAAAGTTCAAACAGGTATTTGAATAAAAATCACAACTTTCACACAAAAACCCACCTGTTTTCACTCGTTTTTGTTATCAAAACGCTCGTGATAAGAGCCTCGGCTCTGATACCACTTATAGGATCGACGAACGGGTCACCCGACAATCAAGAGGTTTATATTCAGAGTGCGGAATCCTCTAAATATGTTCTAATAACAAAAACAAACAAGAAACAATGATATACGAGTTATTAACACACACAAATGGGTCAAAAGCTTTAAGATTAATCACTAAAACAGAGCACGAGTGTTTACAATGATCAAATCCGACTTTCATACCTGGGGGAGGGTGTTTGGAGAGTGTGTGTGGCAAGAACTAATGATTAGGGTAATGATTGGGCCTATTTATACCCCTTGTACTCGTACAAAGCAGATCAGGCGATTAGATGGCTATACCATATGCAGATCAGGCGATTAGCCTAATCGCCTGCATAAACCACGCGAGTGAACTCCAATCGCATGTTATTACATGCGATTGAACATGTAATCGCCTGCTTATATCACCTAATCGCATGACAGCCCCAATCAACCTAAAAACGCTTATAAACATCTCCAAACATCCCGAAACACGTCCAAACAACATATATACTAGCCTAGGGACATCATGCACTAACACTTGGTAGTCTCGATTGTACGCATGTTGGTTGGGCTATGTGTCCTACGGCTTGGCGAGGTCAGTTTCATCGGGGTGATCATTCTGGACCGAGTATCATACTTGAAGTGGTGGCCTCGCAAGATCTTTGGTTTTGGCATCTTTTTTTGGAGTTGCCGGGTCAAATAACGACCTAAATGTTATCGACCAATCACCTATATTCGATAACATTATCGACGGGGTTGAGCCGCCCCAATCGTTTTACGCTAATAATGTAAATTTCAAGTACGGCTACTATTTGGTTGATGGTATTTACAACGAACGGGCGACACTTGTTCAAGCTTTCTCGTCACAACTTGAAGACAAACGCAAGTACTTTACAAAGAAACAAGAGTCGGCAAGAAAAGATATTGAAAGATCGTTTGGCGTTCTTAAAAAAAGATTTGCGTTGATTGCCAGCCCAATAAGGTTTTGGACACAAGAGAGGATCATGTACGTCGTCTATACTTGTATTATTGTACATAACATGATATTGGAGGACCGGGGCTTGGCGATATGTCAAAATTACCATGGTGATATCCCAAGTGCCGAATCGACAATCAACAATAACCAAAGACTCGATAACATAAGGAATCTCAAGAACCGTGAGATACACGGAAACCTCCGCCATGAATTAGTCGAGCATTTGTGGGCTAGACGTCCCGATGATCTTGTATTAGATTAGTTTTTAGTTTTTAGTTTTTTTTATAGTTTATTGTAAACATTAATCTAATTTTTAGTTTACTTTATTTTTGTTTTAATAATTTTGACAAATTTAGAAAGGATCAAAAAAATTTAAAAAATAAAAATAAACTGAATAAAGCTGTTGCTCACCTCTACCCACAACAGCATCAGGAGAGTGAGCATAAGCTTTATCACCTTGCCAACTGGGCGCTGACATGACGCAATATGAGAGAATAAAGCTTGTGGTCACCTCTAGCCACAACGGATAGTCTAATAGGTACCGTGGTAATGTGGTTTTCTATTTATTCCCTATTTATTAATGTCGATCGTAAATGATGATGTGGATCTTAACATATTTTTAATTTTTTAATATAATTAACATGTTATTTACCTTTCTAAATATAATTACATATATTAAAAATCCTGACCCCAAAGTAATCTCCTCGATTTCGTTCTTGACACATATAAAATTTTACAAAGCTCAATTTGAAAGTTAAGTGACTTATATAGGACAAAAAAAAAAAATACAAGTGACCTAATTGGAAAACTTTTAAAATTGGTTACTATTACGTGAAACATTATGTTCTTTTTAACAAAATTGGGTTGGAGGTTTAGTGGTTTGAGGTGCATTTCCCTAAGGGAGGTCACATGTTTGAAACTTGGTTTGGTCAATTGTTTGCTCCACCCATTCTAGTGTGGTGGTAAAGGTGTTGAGATTTCAAAGGAAATCTTGAGAGTTCAAGCTTTATAAAAAGCAAAGAATAGTGTAAAAAATGGGAGATAAGTTACCCGTTAAAAAAAAAAAAAAAAAGAAAGAAAAAGAAAGGCATGTGGTGAATTATCGGCATTTTCATGTTGGGTTGTATTTTTAGTTGAGAATTTATTAATATATGGACAACTGGTCTTTAGTTAATCTCTCACGTACAAAAGTATAGCCTATTTTAATGAAAAATCCATCTTCCGATCGATTAGACTGGAGTCCTGAACGGTGCAAGATTCCTAAAATATTTCCGGGGCCATTCGGTCCATGTGTTCGAACGATATAATCCGGTTATGGTCGTCACAAACATAACGCAAATAAACATGTTAGTGGTTTCACGACCAAAATTTGAGTAATATCAAAACAATATGTAAGAAAACCCATTCTAAAAAATATAAATAATTCAATTGTTTTTATTTTTAGTTTTCTAAACAATTGTAATTACCTTGTTTTTTCTTCCTTGGTTCGTTATCAGTCATTTTTCAAGCGACACACAACGAGAGCACAAACCAGCTCATTATTTAATGCAACAACAATTTAAGTCTTAGCCGAACTAAAAACACGTTTTGTTAGAAGAACGGAACCGCAAACTAAAATAACTTAAATACCTAGCTGCAAACACTATTCAACAACTTCTAAAATTAATATATAGGATAATTTGCTAGTTTGTTCATAAACTAACATTAATTAATTAGTTTAGTTTGATATTTTTTAGCGGACGTACTTCACTGCAATAATTTGGAGCAATAGCGGCTACACTAAGTTGCCGCTAATACTATTGCGGGTTGCCGCTATTGCTCCTCGGGTCGTCGCTATTGAGCATGACACGTGGACTATTAGTGGCTACATGTCGCCGCCCAATCACTGATCAGATCAACGGCACATATCAACTCTTGCTATTGTTGTCAGATTTTGAGTAAAAACGGTGCGGTACCCGCGGCCTATCGTCGCTATTGCCCCAAATTTCTTGTAATACTTGTTTAATTGGTTTATATATAATATGGTCATGTTCAATATACTTGATAAGTGAACGTAGTGGCTAATATAAGAAAAGGTTGAGAAAGTTACAACACATCAATTGCAAATTATACATCATGTTAAATTCACATTTTGATCCAAACAAATGACAAGTGAAAAGTAAAAAGAGGGTAGTTCATAGTTCATAGGCTAGAGACTTACACAAGCACTTTTTAGCACCGGATTATTTTTACAAGTAATTATGACACATATTCGGGGTCTAATTTAGCAAGTAAGGACATGGAGGCGGCATTGGCAAATATGAACAAGGGGGCGCCATAGGCAGCATCGGCGGACAAGGGGGTGGAAATGGCGGTACAAAAGGAACACATTTCTTTAGTTGTTCTTGTATTGCTTTCTCAAGTTTGTCTGCCTTTTCTTTAGCTGCCTTTGCTTCTGTTTTGGCTGAATCTCTTTCTTTTTCGAGCTTTTGTGCCTTCTCTTTGGTTGTCTTTGTTTCTGCTTTGGCTGAATCCCTTTCTTTCTCAGCTGTTTTCGTTTCTGTTCTGGCTGTATCCCTCTCTTTCTCGGCTACCTTCTTGTCAAACTTCATATTTTTTAGTTTCTTCTTGTATTCTAGGGACAATATATATGATTCAAAAAGGTTATAAATTCATAAATTACAATATATATCTTTATTAATTATGGATATACTTTTAAACAATATTGTAAGGCAAGCTATATATATTGGTATCTTAAACCGTAGAATTCTGAAGAGAAAGTGTACATGTGTATACACAAACATATATAGAAGGTGGTCTTTTATTTAAAAAAAAGACGTTAATAAAAAAGATAGTAGGTTAGGTGGTCTATAAATTAAAATACATATGTAGGACCGATTGGTTAGACCCGAACACAAGAATTTGGATACTAGTGTAAAACCCGATTTAGAGGTGGAAACAATAAATCGGGTGTTTGATAATTGTACTGAATTAACATGGGATATGAAATAAACAAACAAAACGATATTCATATAAAAGTTCGGCAGCATTTCTTTATCAAAAATAAATGAGTACAAAGCTTGTAGAGCAAACGATTGGTATGACGAGAAGACCATGGTAGTATTTATAGGCCTCCTTCATACGCCTACCATCTACCAGACGTATGAGCCACATATGCATGATAACCATAAGGCGTATGTCTCATACTCCCGGAGTCCCGGGAAATACACCCCAAAACTTGAAACAAACAAATTAAATCAAAACTCAAACGAAACGTTATCTAACACTTAGCCAACAATTAATATTGACCTATCACTAGTTGGGGATATACATGAAATGTACTTACAACGTACCACAATATCATTTTTTTTTTGTACGAAAATGATTATTTACATGACAAATAAAAACAGCGTGTAAATGAAAACTATTAAGTAATTTCAAATAATAGAAAACCACTTATTTTAACTTGGGGCTTAGCTTGGTTCTCGAATCGGGATGGGCTGGACTCAATTTTTTCGATCGGTAGTGGCAAATCGACGGGGGCCGGACTCAGCCTGGACTCGATTTACCTACGAAAGTTGCAAATTTATACAATGCTCCAAAAAACAGGGGGGGGGGCAGGGTCACCCCTGGCCCTCAACATCCTTCGTCCCTGATTTTAACTTTAATGGTAAAAAACGATAAAGTACAGATATTTGTGATAAGTAACGGGTAGAAGATATGTTTTTGGTCATGATATTTTGGTGTTCGAGAAAAGAAAAAATCATAACGAGTAGGAATCTTAATTATCTCAAATGCTTAATCCTTGTATTTTTAGAAGCAAAAAACTTAACTTTAAGTAACGTACCCTTTATATTAAAACAGTTTCCATAAGCACAAAACAAAGCAATAGTCACTCCCCCGCTAAAAAGAATGGAGCCAACAATACTCCAAATCAACACCGATTTTTTTATCTTGCCACCTTTGCCCCTTCTTTTATCACCGTTATTATTATCAAGATTTAAGTTACCTGCATTAATTCATGCACACTTTATATGTTCAACTGTTCAAGCAATGAAACAATGATAAATAGTATATAATTAACCAAGCTTACCCTGATCAGCATAGCGGATATAACATTTTCCTAGATACATATCACCCCAAGTAGATGTCGGACACTCTGATCTTAACCGTCCACTTGCCTCTGAGAGACAATCTTGACAATCGCTTAAACTCAAATCTTGTACGCATTGTGCCACACCTTGTATGCTCCCAAACTCACCCCCGCGAAAGTATTGTGCGTTCCCACTAACTAGATATGCCAACGCGCTATCTATACGGTTCAGGACATCAGAATTATACCCAATCGAAGGACCACAGTTCTTACATATCTCGGTCTTGTCCTCATCCCCAAAAAATGAGGTATAATCGTACTTCACAAAACATCCTTCTAATTGTATTTCGCCTCCTTTGGACATTGGACAAATTGATTTGAGTTGACTTATAGCACTAGCCACACAGTCTTTGCAACTAGCGGAACTGAGGTCGCCTCTGCATTGGAAGAGGCCATACACACAATCGCTTTGTGGGGAGGTTTCAAATTTGTTGAAGTTGTAAAGAGAGGCTGAGTCGACCAAGGATGCGAATAGCGAGTTGACATTCAATTGGTAAGGTGTCATTGATGAGAAGTTGAGTTGAGAGCACTGAAAGTACACGTTAGAGTTTCCATTAGAACCCGATAGGCCAGAAAAGATGAAAGATAATATTAGGAGCGAAAGAGAGAGATCAGCTTGTTGTAACATTTTGGGAGCATATAATTTCACTCCTCTGGTGACTTATTGACTTGTGACAACTAGCATGTGAGTCATATAAACACACATATATACATAGATACATACTTGTATACACATTCTTTTAACAATCATTCGTAATCTGTAAGTTTTATTCAACTTATATTGTTTAGTTACTCGACTTAGTTCTATCACGGTTCACACAATCTTTCCATCATAATTAACTAAAGTTAAATCATTTTAGTAAATAATTAGGTTTTTTTGAACTCATTTAAGTGATATTGAAACCGTCTCATCAAACTCTAAAATTTAGTTTTTATGGTTTCGCTTTTTTTTACCTTGTAGTTTTTAAAATTTGTGTTGTGTCATTGTGTCTTGTTATGTGGCACTGTGCTTTTTTGTCGTGTCGTTTTTGCGACTCATCCTTGACATTGTGTACTATATTTCTTTATCTATTGTGTTTTTATATTATTCTCACCATTTGCATTTATTTGACACTGTTATGGGTACGTAATAATTATCATACGATGCTGACTCACGATAGAATTAAGGCTTACAGAAAGAATTCTTTCTTAATACTATAAAAAGCTAAGATTCCATTCTTATAATAACCTACCTAATAAGATAAGCTTATGGAACAAAATAAATAATTTAAAAATTCAATTTATTATGTTTTTAGGGGGGGTCCAACATGGACGACTTCATTGTTTGGAAGTTTCGATTGTACTTTTATTTGGTGGTTTTGAACTTTGATTCCTTATTTGAAATTATGGGCATCAAAGGTTAATACATGTGATAAAAGACAATCCTCGTTTTCTTTTGTTTTGAACATACTTGTGTGGTACAGCAAAAAAAAAAAGGTTAAAAACATAATTAGCTGATTTAAAAATTTGATAATCATTAGGAGCTAGTGACAAGATAGCGGCATAGACTGCTGCAAATACGTGTGATTGTTGCTGCTAAAACAATAGTGGCGACATGTGATAGCTAATCCCCCGAAAAACGCTGCTAAAGATATTGTTGCCGCTAATGCTTTAAAGACGTTAGCGGCGACATGTCGCTTCTAAAACGTCGCCACAAATGTTGTTGCCACTAATACACATCTTATATTAGTGGAGATGCTTTGGCTGCTAATGCCGGTGCGTGTATTTTTTTTCAATATTTACCAGTTTAGCAGAGGCAATAGAGGTGATATGTCTCTACTATTGCTTTTTGTACGATAGAACTATAGCCGAACAATCAATCTGCTCATCAACGGCCAAGAGCAATCCTCACACCCTCACATGCACCCAGTCAAGAGCTTATTATCGCCGCTATTGTTGTCGCTGCTAAGGGTTAGATTTCTTGTAGTGTAATAGCCTGATATCGACGCATGTTGTAGTCAACTTATTATTTCCTTTTTTATTTGTTATTATTATCAAAGCCATCGACTAATTTTGTCCTATTTGTTTTGCACAATAATTATAAAAGTTAAAGTGCAACGCACAATTGAAAAAAAAAAATTCCTACAAGAGAGTAGAGAGAAAAAATTTGATAAGTGACAAGGCAGTTTCTAGATATAAAATGTCTATAGCCAGAATTTGTCGAGATGTTTAGTTTTGTGGGTTTGGGTTTTGATTATGTAATTGAGTTTTGTTTGTTGTTATTAGCACCGATTATATTCATATTATTATTATTTAGATTATTCTAGAGATTCATATTTATAGTATAGATAATCTTTGTATTTTAGGAATCCTTATCTATTCCTAATTAGGTGTTTGTATTGCTTTATGTTTCTTCCCTATATATAGGGCCCTCTTGTATTCATTCTAATCAATCAAGAATAATATCATGAATACTTTCATGGTATCAGAGCCTCGGTTCTAAATACCTAAACCCTAATCGCCCCTCTTCGGTTTTTTTTTTCTTTTCCAGCCGGCGGCACCTTAACCAGTCATCATGACCAAACCCAATACCCAGGAGTCTTCGGACTCTGCTGCTAAGCAAAATCCCCTGCACCCAGCATACTCGGTTACGAATATACAGTCCAAGATTCGTATCTTAGACGGGAAGAAGGTTACCTACTCATCGTGGGTTAAACTTTTCAAACTTCACGTCGTCGCCTATAAAGTCGCCCAACACATCGATGGTACAGCAGCCCCGTCTCCGACTGATCCAACATACGCAGCTTGGCAGGAACTGGACGCGCTAGTTCTGCAGTGGATTCTCAGTACCATCACTGATGATCTTTTACCCCGAGCCATGGACTCGGATGGCACCGCACGCGGTGCATGGCTCAAGCTAGAGAAGGTTTACCTAAGCAACAAGAAGGCACGAGCCGCAGCACTAGAGACCAAATTCGTCAACCATACTCTTTCAGCTTGCTCGTCACTCGACGACTATTGCCAGCAGTTGAAGGAATTAGCCAACCAACTTGAAGATGTGGATCAGCCAATTACCGAGTCTCGACTCGTTCTTCAGCTGGTACGTGGTTTACCTCAAGAATTCGACACTACCGCGTCCCTCATAAACTTAACAAATGCTGATTGGGACATGGCCCGTTCCATGCTTACGGACGAACTCATCCGGCTGGAAGCTCGACAGGGAACCTCCTCTACCGTGCTGGCTGCTTCGGCTCCAAACCAGGCCGCACCACCATCCACAGGTTCGAATCTCTCTTATCAACCTTCATCTAATTACAGGGGTCGAGGACGCGGCAGAAACCAATGGAACAGGAATAATAATCGGGGACGTGGCCGCGGGTCAAACAGAAACCAGCCCGCACAGTATTAGACTCCTCAGCAGCCATCATACCCCACTTGGGCCTGGTGGAATGTTCCGCCTTGCCCATACCCGACCCAACCAGCCTGGTCCGCACCAGGCCCTTACCTGCCGCCAAATTTGGCCCACGGTCAGCAGCCCACTGTGACAACCGGCAAATTTCGTACAACGATTAACGTGATTCTAATCATGTTTTAGAAATAATTAACATGGTTTAAGGTTAATTATGGTTAGTTGAGCTAATATGAGTCCTACGATGTCCTTTTGAAAGTTCGTTGAAGTCTTGATGCCTTTAAAGAAAGACTTCGCGTAATTAACGTAACGAACTGACATCAGTGAAAATTTGTCAAAGTGGACTAACATAAGGCTAATAAATGTAAATACGACACGTATTTACTATCGATGCGATCGGATGTGAAATCGGCGTGGTAAACGGCCAAAAACGCAGCGTTTTGGAGAACGCGGAGAGGAACTGACGTGGGATTCGAACGTCAAAACGTGTGGTTTTAACCGTTATCAAACTTTCGGAATAATTATTTATTATAAATAATTTCATTTATTTAGTTTCGAAAGTAAACATGTCGTCTAAATGAAGGATAGCTCGACCGGATCAATTAACGCGATTTTAACGCGTGTTCTGTTTTCACGCGTCGGATGACGAAAATAACATCTAAATTGCTCGGTTTAGTTGTGTTTTTAATTTCGAACAAAACCGAATGATTTTTATAACTTATTTTCGAGCCTAATAATAAACCGAAGCGAAAAACGTTTATACGGGTTCGATACGCGGTGCACAACCCACCTACCTAACCCTAAGTATAAAAAGCTTGAGATGCTTCTTCTTCTTCACTTCAATCAGCCGCACCCTCTCTCTCTCTCTACTCTCTCTCTAAAAATCTGCATCTCTCTCTCTCTACCCTTACACTCACCCGCCACCTCCCTCCCCCTCCCTATGGCAGCGATCGGCCGCCACCACCATGGGTGGTGGCTGTGCGGTGGTTTCAGGTCCGATAATGGACAAAAACAGCAGTGGCGCGTAGGTTTTAGCCCAAAACGGGCTGTAAAGGCAGTATAATGGTGGATCGTGGCTCGTTTTGGAAGGATCTGACGAGTGGTGGTGGTTCTCGTGGGTCTAGAAGGGTCGGTGGTGGTGGTACGAGTTGAATGGTGGCCGATCAGCTTAGATCTAGGGGTTTCGAGTGGTTTGTGAGGTGGAGGCGGCCTGTTATGTTGGTGTTGGGTCTCAAAAGTCGGGTTCGGGTGCCTTTGAATGGCCGAAGGTTGTGGTCAGGTAGTGGTGGTCCGATGGTGAGTTGGTTGTGGCTCGGGATGGTGGTTACTTACAGAGATGGTTGTAGGTTGTGGTCCGGCGGATTATGGCGGTTCAAGGCGTTAAACACAAGGGTTTCAGGTCAAGGGATTAGTTCGAGTGTGGGTTCGTGTTCGGGTCAGATCTGCCTCGGGTCAGATCTGGCTCGCTTCGCGTCTTGTTTTCGAGTTCTAGTCATGGGTCAAGGATGGTAGTCTCGGGTCAGATCCGGGTCAGATCTGGTCAACCTTGCTCACGGATTAGGTTTCGGGTACGGATGAACACGGGTCAACCCCGGTCAAACTGAGTCAAGCTCGGTCAGCTGGTCAACGTGTCAGACCGAGTCAACTCGGTCAAACATGTCGACTCGGTTGAACACGTCGTTCTAGACGCATCAAGTCGCGCGCGCACGTTTTGGTATAATTATTTGTGTTTACTTTGCATTGCATATTATAAATTATAAACACAAATAAAACCGGAGTTTAACTCGCGAACGGACCGAAAATAATAAACAGAAAGTATAAGTCGGATGTTCGGTTTCGTATATTAGCGTGACATGGTTAATTATGGGACTTAAATTGTGTATATTTTTATAAATAGTAAAATTTATATAATTGTCGAAACGTATAAAGTCTCGTGGATTGAGATTGCGGATAAATGAATTTGACGTCTTGTGATTTGAAATTGATTTTGGGAAATTATCGACAACTTGTGTTGTCTGGTTTATACAAAAACAGAGGAAACTCTGCCAAATTTTTTTGTAAAGTCGTAAGTGCAACGAATGTGATATCGTTGTGCGTTTTACAAATAACTTTTCATTTCAATTGTTGCACAAGAGTAATTTCATACAAATCGCGACGCTTTGACAACGATTATGTCTAACAATAATAGTCGATCTCGAACAACACTTGCAAAGCAAATATATATAGTTTTCATCGAGCGTCAAGTATGATGAGTTTTCGAAACCTTTCGGTAACTAAATAATGTTTAACGTTCGGATTCAAAATATAATGCGTGCGATTTTATTTGGAAGTCTTTACAAAAAGCAAAGTTTTGAGATCTGTAAGATATTCGGAGTTGGAAAAGAAATAACAAATGTTATTAAACGGATTTTAATAACTATATTATATTTCCGCAAGGTATATTTTCCGAAAATAATCATACAAGACAATTATATTATCTGGTTTACGAGACAAGCTATGGCTCGGGATGAGTTATGCGTTTCATGGTATTAGTCCAACATGGTTTACACACGCAGAGTAACAGGTGCGCGACTTGGGTACTATGCCGTATGTGAACACATGAATCATGGTAAGTCACGATCGGTTCGTCGAGTTAAAACACTTAAAGACTCGGGTTAGTACACACGAGTCTAGATAGTTGAATAAACTATCTTTTAACCGGAAAATAAGCTAGGTTTATATATGATAGACTTTAAGGTGTCCTTTATTGTTAATTAGGGCACGAGGAAGTCGGTCAAAGCTTTGGGCTTTATTTGCTAGCTAAGCATGGAAATTAAGGTGAGTTTCACGGCCCCATTTTACTGTTTTAACTGGGGGAAAGATATGTTTGTCAAAAGTTATCACATATTGAAATGTTTTCAAAGGTTAAAATGTGATAAGTGGCATGATTAGTACTTGAGTTTTTGGTCGCCACTCGGGGTTGGGTCCTCGCTACTGTAACCATTAATTCAGGTAAATGAAACTGAAGGAATATTTGGATAGTACTATTGGTGCCTGACGAGGCCCACCTCTGGTTGATAGCGTCAACCCGGTAAAGACAAGAGGTGCACATATTCTGAACTTAAGTCGTTGGGTTCCGAGAAACGACTTGGAGCGGGGCATATTTATTAGTCTTGGTTTGGTTATGGGACTCAGGGGATTGCTTATCATCATAGTTTGTAGGAGCTAGCTACTCCATACAAAGGCCACAAAACGTGCTGGATTTGCACAGGATGTAAAATTGTGCTGGATTTGCACAGGATGTAAAAATGTCGTATTTACGAAACTAAAACCTGTGAACTCACCAATATTTTATATATTGACGTCTTTTTAAACATATCTTTCAGGTAACTAAGTGCTGAACAGGTATGCGGCTAGTACGGTGGAATTTGGGATGTCGGACACCGGTTGGGGGTTTCATCTATTGTTACCATCGGGTTGGGACATAACCGGAAACACCCCACTTTAAAACTTAATGTTTGTGGTTTTAAGTAATGTTTGAAACCAGGTACCCCTTCCCGACATCTTAATATAATGATCTTTTCTAATTAAATATAGTTTGTGTTAATCTTGACTTTGATATGCTTTCGAGCGTCGCGCCACGTGTTTCCGCCATTGGCGTGGTGTGACAGAAGTGGTATCAGAGCCAAGGTTATAGCGAACTAGTATTTTTGAAAAATCTAGACTATAACCGGTTTTGGCTCGAAAACGAAGTTTTCAAAAATAAAACACAACGAAATATTTTTAGAAAAGAAAGAAAATTGTACATGGATTGTACAAGGGGAAATTCCGACCGACTAGCCATGTGTGTCAATATATAAAATGTTAGAAAATAAGGATATGAATGTTTAAATTGTGTAGAGATCCGATTTTCTAACTAGTGCTAGTTAATGCATATAAGTAGTACAGATAGCTTGCCTATAAGGATATCGTCTCACACTTCACTTTAGTCCGCACTTTTGCATCGATTACCGATATCGACAAGCGGGAAGGACAAGCGGTGGTCTACGACGAACTCACCCGCTTACCTGCGGACGGGATGATCGGAAGGGCTAACCTTTATCGTGCTTGTGGACGTTGTCGTGTTGCTGATGTTGTGAAGGCGAAGCTAGTCTAGGTCCTTTATTGTGTGAAATCTTTGTTTTGGATCAGGAAGCTCGGAACTAGCGGGCACCAAAATTACCTGGCAACACCGATTATCATTGCGGGTGCACACGTAATAATAACTTGTGGTGCACGGTAACCTAGGTGGGCGCTAGGGCTGGGGTTGGTGATCACTCCTTGCCTTGTCTATTCTTGTACTGTAGGGTCAGTCTTAGTTTTTGATTGGCCAACGGGTTAAAAGGGAGGTCTTGTTGATATCCCTTGATTTCGATCCTCGCAAACTGAATGAGCTTTCTTCAGCACTACCTCTAAGGTACGAACACGAAAGAGCTCGAACGTCTATTCATATGAGTAATCTGACGTAAACCCTTGCATCGGATAGGGACAGGAGACGAAAACTTCCTTGTATAGGAGTTGAATGCCTCCACACAAAGTTCTTCAAAGGAGCGGACATACGAGGATGCACTGCCTACCGAAGAGATGAATGCTTGGTACGATGCGTGGAATGCTAAGCCTGGAACCCAGTGAAGACCGAGGGTGCGTCCCTGCAAAACCAGTGCGTTTTGAGCACGGGACCCTGTGTGGATCAGTATTGAGATTAGTTGCCCATGTGCTGCTATATTATTACTGTGAGTAAGTCATTCTTGATCTAACACATGCCCAAGTTGTCTTCGAGGGTCAGACGTTCCTTCCCCTATTGGAGGGCAGAATCGTCCTTGCTGAGTTAATAGGCTTGATCATCTTATCTAGAAGGCATGATAGCCCCCGTCTAAATCAACAATGTCGAATCGGCAAGATCCTAGTATATTTATTTAATGGGAAAATAAATATATGGTAAAGTGAGCCGCGTCGGGTGTTGAAAACGAAATATCGATCGGCAAGATCCTAGTATATTTATTTAATGGGAAAATAAATATATGGTAAAGTGAGCCGAGTCGGGTGTTGAAAACGAAATATCGATCGGCAAGATCCTAGTATATTTATTTAATGGGAAAATAAATATATGGTAAAGTGAGCCGAGTCGGGTGTTGAAAACGAAATGTCGAATCGACAAGACCCTAGTATAACTATTTAATGGGAAAATAATTATACGGTAAAGTGAGTCGAGTCGATGGTCGTAAAATACAATGTCGAATCGACAAGACCCTAGTATAATTATTTAATGGGAAAATAATTATACGGTAAAGTGAGTCGAGTCGACGGTTGTAAAATGTAGTGTCGAATCGACAAGATCCTAGTATAATTATTTAATGGGAAAATAATTATACGGTAAAGTGAGTCGAGTCGATGGTTGTAGAATGTAATATCGAATCGACAAGATCATAGTATATTTATTTAATGGGAAAATAAATATATGGAAAGGTGAGTCGAGTCGATTATGGGAAAAAGGAAATCTCGACTGACAAGATCCTAGTATAACTACTTAATGGGAAAGTAATTATATGGTAAAGTGAGTCGAGTCGGAGATGATTTTATCCAAGTCAGTTAATATATATGGAGACATACATATATATTGAATATAAGGTCACGACGTGCGTTTTGCGTCTGAATTCGTCATAATACTTGGGGAGTGAAACCACATTTCGGGAGCCGAAATCGTAAAGCGTGTGACTCGTAATTGTCAAGTGTCACGGAACGCTCTGGCTGACATTGAAATCCCCCTCGAAAAATCAAATAACGGACTACTGGAAGTGGTCATGTTATTCTGTCAACTAAACTTACCCATGGGACGGCAATTCCATTGGTCATGTTGCAATGTTGAACGTCCGCTACCCTTGTCAGGACGACGAGACTGGTTGTCTATTTGGGGTGGCAAATGATGCGAAGTGTTTTCCATCAATCCCCATAGGTATTGAGACGTTGCGACCCTTTGTCGCGGTGTTTTATAAACTAAGGTTGCGAGATCCATTCGTTATGGACAATGTGACTTGTCTAATCTCTTGTCGTATTCCGATACTCTCACTGCGTGGCCTACCAGGAAGAAAGTTCACTGGCCTTGCTTAGGTGTCGGAGAGGCATTTCAGTTGATGACTATCGGTGCTAGGACCAAAATAACATGCAAGAGGACCCTAATGGGAAGGATGACTCGGCGGAATTGCCAGAGTCTGTATCGTTTTTATTTTATCGTAGTGTCCCGATAAATTATGATCCTTCTACCTCTACTATTCTCGTTGTGACCAATATTTTTGATACTGGAAAAGATGTAGCTTGGTTCCTAGGTCCTATGGATACTATTTACCACACGTCTAATAACTACGACGGGTCTAAGGTTTCTGCCGAGCCTGCTGTTGTTGCTGCTATCATTGTCCTACGGCTCAAGCGAATCCTGTTGTCATTACTAAGTGTGGAACTCTTGTCGAGTTTGTTGTTGTTGTTCCCTAAATCTCCGCTAGGTCTGTCACAATCGTTTTTGTAACTCGTGTCAAGTTTCTTCTCGTTGTTCTATGGCCCAAGCAAATCATGTCGTCGTTGCCGAGAGTGTAGCTCATACTGAGCGTGTTGAGGATGTTTTTATGGCTTTTGTCAAGTTTGATGTTGCTGTTGCTTCGGAGGCTCCTGCCAAGATCATTGTCATTGACATAGATATCTCTAAGTCCCTTGCCAAGCCGCTATGACCATGTTTGTGTCACGGCGGAGTTTGTTCCTGTTAACTCCATTTTCTTTGAGGTCTTCGTTGAACCGCTCGTTATCATTCCCTAGCTCCTGCCAAGACTAAGGTTAGCGATGGTTCTCAGGTATGGATAAGTCTGTCAATGATACAGTCGCCATTATTCGAGTGACTTACATCGAGCCTGCAGTCGTTTTCCCTAAGGACGATGTCGGCCCAATAAGTCTACTAAATTATGTGGAACCCATTGTTCCCATTTCTGTTATGATGGCGGATGCCCTTGGTGACCTAATCGTACCTACCAATGAGCCTATGGAGTATAGGTTTGTGGCTGAGGATACAAATAAGGATTCTGTCACCTTAAGTGAGCTGAAACGCACCGGGGTGCGTGCTCACCGTAATGGAGCTTCTTGTAGTTATGTATAGCGGACTCGCTAGGTTGTGTGTCATCCTGCTGTCTTAAATTCATTTTGTGGCGTTACCCCTAGCGATTGTGCATTCTTGTAGTTGCACAGTTTGCCGACTGCGTATCCATGTGTTCGCGTTTCGCTGTCGATGATGCACCTCCGTGGTGGTGCTGCTCCTGATGCGGTATTCACTTGTTGTTGTGTCTCGCGGACGTGTCGCGAACATTGTCGTGTTGTCCCTACTGTCGTAATGTGTCGTAAACTTATTGCTACATTTGTTGGATTGACTTGAGGATGTAACAACTTGTCGTTGTTTCACTCTTGGTTCCTTTGGGATAAAGACATTACCCCAAACCCACGTAGCTGTTGTTATGTTGCTGAATGGTTGTGTAGTGTCGCCATTGATTATGTAGGATATCGGGTGTCCAACGGACTTTCGGGAAGTCATAATAAGACACTCTAGTCCTAGTGTTAGCACATGTATCTCTCTAAAGTTCGAATCTCGTAGTTTGAGTAATTGACCGAATCATGTGTCGACCTCTTTATATGCCCGCGAGTTTCGTGAGCATTACCTCTTCAGGATCTAAGGCATCAGTGACGCCATGTCCAGCCTTAAACTTTTACGTGCATTTTGGTCGACTAACCACTCTCGAATCATGTCGGAAGGAAATCCCATGATCCACACATGACGGGGTGAGCCTCGTCTTTACGATAAAGGGATTTCGA
This sequence comes from Ambrosia x helenae, assembly GCA_030844895.1. Taxonomy (NCBI): domain Eukaryota; kingdom Viridiplantae; phylum Streptophyta; class Magnoliopsida; order Asterales; family Asteraceae; genus Ambrosia; species Ambrosia x helenae. Next base: position 121,864,867 of record CM061231.1, read on the forward strand.
ATACATCTCGAACTTGAAGGTGTCGAGTAAATGAGAGCGATATTATGACCCCTACCTTTGGGCTAGTAAGAGTTGAAAGACTCAATTTATTATTGCTCATCCCAGTGGATTGTTTGACATCATACCTGCCAACGTGTCATGCCGATGACTACGGGAATAACAGTGTGGACCCACCCACAGCGTGTGCATTGGTGGAGTCCCTGGTACATGATCCCGAAGGTTTTGTGAAACCCTGAATCCAAAAAGGGCGTGTAGCATTATCTACGCTATAAGGGTACTACCCTACTGTGTTGAGACGGTTGATTGTCTCGGCCCTTCGATTAATGTTGTTATTCCTCTAATGGTAGGTTTATCTTGTCTCGGTGTCGTTACATAGACTCTTGGGATAGTGGAACCCTTTCGACCTTGGGTCCATACAGGTGTTCCCAGTTATTTTTCAGTAGCATTGCTCGCGCTAGAACAAAATCCCCTGTCCTTGACAGACACTGTTAGAGACACCATAGTAATATGAGCTGCCAGGTCAGTGCGTTAGTACCTGACTAATCAAGATGAGATCGAAAGCTTACACATTGCACCCATTTGTGTGACTACCTGAGTCGTTGAATGGGAGGCCTTATGGGAAGGCTCAGGACTATCGCTTGTGGTGCGATCTCAGTCGTTCGTTTGCTTGTTTAAGTAACGACTTGGGCGAATGAAGCCATCAAGCCAAATGTAAGATCTATGTCAGATGTATTCATTTATGACTCAATTTCACCTCTTACCTTGAAAGGTCCGAAAGATGGAACCTTTGGCGAGTGAGGGATTCCAGTTTTAGGACTCCTTTCACTCAGACTACTGCATAGGATCGGATAGTCAATTCAAGGGTGAGTGGCCTGTATTGTTCATAATTGACTTACTAGGTTGCTAATGCCGATAGGACACCAGTGCTCGTGAGGCACATATAGCAGGACAAGCACTGGGTACCCTTGATTGGGTAGTTACCAATGCTCTGCTTACCGTCTCGAGGGAAACCAACGTGTTGAGATGTTGTCGAGACCCTATCCTCGGTCTGTTACGGCAACCATATTATGATGATTCATATACATCATTCCTGTGTTGACCAATGTGATGAGTTGATGTGAGCCTCTAGACATTTGTGTTAAGACGGCTTAAATCCTCGCGTATTGTGGAATTGTACGGCCGTATGTCTAATATACACTGTCTACTGTTTGGGGAACTGAGGGGTGAAAGTGACGCAAAAACTTTCGACCTCCATCAGTCGATATTAGGCGCCCTAGTACCACTAACCACAATCGCTCATGCGAAAAGGTTGTAAGTTGGTACATAGTGGATTTCAGTCCATGTGAGGACATAGGAATACCATCTGCTACTATAAACAACCTGGAGCGTCCTCGAGAATGTCAACTTCTCTGTAATCCAGTAAGATCACCCGGTTAGTGAGATTTAAACGAGCGAACCTAATGGTCTTGTTGCCTGAAGTGTCCGGTGGATGTGATGGGACACAGGTATTGATCGATTGCTGTTTGGAACCTTCTCATCCCCTACTCGTTTGTAGTTATAATATGAGGCGTACGGATAGCCACCTATACTCTTGGAGAGTCGTGGCTAGGCACTAGGTGTCAACTTTCACAATATCGGATTTTAGTAGCTATCCTGCCCCAGGGTGTGCCAAACCTTGAACGCAAGTCTGGGATACTCAATTTGAGATGAGTATGGATTACCATCCTCGAACGAATGAATTATTGTCCTGGACGGAAGTGTCCTGTGTGATACGATTAGTGTCGGTGGCAAATCGAATTCTCGTACTTCATCGCCAGAATTTCCTATGTGATAGGTATTATCACTCTAGTGTTCGGGGTGTACTGCTCGAAGTCCTCTGGAGTGCATACGTGTACGTCTCTAGTACATTGAATGACAGATAGAGATATACACATGATCTGGCTTGAGTTCAAGAGATGACCGACGAATTTGGTAGATTCAAATCTGCTTGAATAAGTGGCCAAACCGATCAGGAAGTTGTACTAACAAGGCGTTAGCCTTAGGAACTTTGAATCGGTATAGGACTTTGCTGAGTGTTATACTCTGAAAGGGTGTTGTTAAGCACGAAAACTGTAATGGAGTGACTTCGCTTAGTACTCCAGTGACTCGGAGACATCGGTTAAAATTGGTCTTGCAACAAACAAGCTCGAACTATCGCAAGAGCTTAGTGAGACTCTTGATGAATCCCGCAAGTCTGGCTTGGGGAAGCATTGTCAATTTCTCGACCGACGGAATTCAGGTTGACTCAAAACTCTACTATTTCGGGAAAACCGATATTTGTGCCGGATTGCGATATCCAAGAGCTCGGCCGTAGCCGGCTCATGACATTGTGTTCGTTAGAACGCTAAGCGCGAACTTGGGTTCACGTAGAAAAGAGGTAATCGTGTGAGTCGCAAACATCCCGCCCTGTTCAAGGATACTAACGTATCGGATGACTTGAACTGAATTCCGGGACGGAATTCTCTTAACGGGGGGAGAATGTGACAACCGGCAAATTTCGTACAACGATTAACGTGATTCTAATCATGTTTTAGAAATAATTAACATGGTTTAAGGTTAATTATGGTTAGTTGAGCTAATATGAGTCCTACGATGTCCTTTTGAAAGTTCGTTGAAGTCTTGATGCCTTTAAAGAAAGACTTCGCGTAATTAACGTAACGAACTGACATCAGTGAAAATTTGTCAAAGTGGACTAACATAAGGCTAATAAATGTAAATACGACACGTATTTACTATCGATGCGATCGGATGTGAAATCGGCGTGGTAAACGGCCAAAAACGCAGCGTTTTGGAGAACGCGGAGAGGAACTGACGTGGGATTCGAACGTCAAAACGTGTGGTTTTAACCGTTATCGAACTTTCGGAAGAATTATTTATTCTAAATAATTTCATTTATTTAGTTTCGAAAGTAAACAGGTCGTCTAAATGAAGGATAGCTCGACCGGATCAATTAACGCGATTTTAACGCGTGTTCTGTTTTCACGTGTCGGATGACGAAAATAACATCTAAATTGCTCGGTTTAGTTGTGTTTTTAATTTCGAACAAAACCGAATGATTTTTATAACTTATTTTCGAGCCTAATAATAAACCGAAGCGAAAAACGTTTATACGGGTTCGATACGCGGTGCACAACCCACCTACCTAACCCTAAGTATAAAAAGCTTGAGATGCTTCTTCTTCTTCACTTCAATCAGCCGCACCCTCTCTCTTTCTCTACTCTCTCTCTAAAAATATGCATCTCTCTCTCTCTCTCTACCCTTACACTCACCCGCCACCTCCCTCCCCCTCCCTATGGCAGCGATCGGCCGCCACCACCATGGGTGGTGGCTGTGCGGTGGTTTCAGGTCCGATAATGGACAAAAACAGCAGTGGCGCGTAGGTTTTAGCCCAAAACGGGCTGTAAAGGCAGTATAATGGTGGATCGTGGCTCGTTTTGGAAGGATCTAACGAGTGGTGGTGGTTCTCGTGGGTCTAGAAGGGTCGGTGGTGGTGGTACGAGTTGAATGGTGGCCGATCAGCTTAGATCTAGGGGTTTCGAGTGGTTTGTGAGGTGGAGGCGGCCTGTTATGTTGGTGTTGGGTCTCAAAAGTCGGGTTCGGGTGCCTTTGAATGGCCGAACGTTGTGGTCAGGTAGTGGTGGTCCGATGGTGAGTTGGTTGTGGCTCGGGATGGTGGTTACTTACAGAGATGGTTGTAGGTTGTGGTCCGGTGGATTATGGCGGTTCAAGGCGTTAAACACAAGGGTTTCAGGTCAAGGGATTAGTTCGAGTGTGGGTTCGTGTTCGGATCAGATCTGCCTCGGGTCAGATCTGGCTCGGTTCGCGTCTTGTATTCGAGTTCTAGTCATGGGTCAAGGATGGTAGTCTCGGGTCAGATCCGGGTCAGATCTGGTCAACCTTGCTCACGGATTAGGTTTCGGGTACGGATAAACACGGGTCAACCCCGGTCAAACTGAGTCAAGCTCGGTCAGCTGGTCAACGGGTCAGACCGAGTCAACTCGGTCAAACATGTCGACTCGGTTGAACACGTCGTTCTAGACGCATCAAGTCGCGCGCGCACGTTTTGGTATAATTATTTGTGTTTACTTTGCATTGCATATTATAAATTATAAACACAAATAAAACCGGAGTTTAACTCGCGAACGGACCGAAAATAATAAACAGAAAGTATAAGTCGGATGTTCGGTTTCGTATATTAGCGTGACATGGTTAATTATGGGACTTAAATTGTGTATATTTTTATAAATAGTAAAATTTATATAATTGTCGAAACGTATAAAGTCTCGTGGATTGAGATTGCGGATAAATGAATTTGACGTCTTGTGATTTGAAATTGATTTTGGGAAATTATCGACAACTTGTGTTGTATGGTTTATACAAAAACAGAGGAAACTCTGCCAAATTTTTTTGTAAAGTCGTAAGTGCAACGAATGTGATATCGTTGTGCGTTTTACAAATAACTTTTCATTTCAATTGTTGCACAAGAGTAATTTCATACAAATCGCGACGCTTTGACAACGATTATGTCTAACAATAATAGTCGATCTCGAACAACACTTGCAAAGCAAATATATATAGTTTTCATCGAGCGTCAAGTATGATGAGTTTTCGAAACCTTTCGGTAACTAAATAATGTTTAACGTTCGGATTCAAAATATAATGCGTGCGATTTTATTTGGAAGTCTTTACAAAAAGCAAAGTTTTGAGATCTGTAAGATATTCGGAGTTGGAAAAGAAATAACAAATGTTATTAAACGGATTTTAATAACTATATTATATTTCCGCAAGGTATATTTTCCGAAAATAATCATACAAGACAATTATATTATCTGGTTTACGAGACAAGCTATGACTCGGGATGAGTTATGCGTTTCATGGTATTAGTCCAACATGGTTTACACACGCAGAGTAACAGGTGCGCGACTTGGGTACTATGCCGTATGTGAACACATGAATCATGGTAAGTCACGATCGGTTCGTCGAGTTAAAACACTTAAAGACTCGGGTTAGTACACACGAGTCTAGATAGTTGAATAAACTATCTTTTAACCGGAAAATAAGCTAGGTTTATATATGATAGACTTTAAGGTGTCCTTTATTGTTAATTAGGGCACGAGGAAGTCGGTCAAAGCTTTGGGCTTTATTTGCTAGCTAAGCATGGAAATTAAGGTGAGTTTCACGGCCCCATTTTACTGTTTTAACTGGGGGAAAGATATGTTTGTCAAAAGTTATCACATATTGAAATGTTTTCAAAGGTTAAAATGTGATAAGTGGCATGATTAGTACTTGAGTTTTTGGTCGCCACTCGGGGTTGGGTCCTCGCTACTGTAACCATTAATTCAGGTAAATGAAACTGAAGGAATATTTGGATAGTACTATTGGTGCCTGACGAGGCCCACCTCTGGTTGATAGCGTCAACCCGGTAAAGACAAGAGGTGCACATATTCTGAACTTAAGTCGTTGGGTTCCGAGAAACGACTTGGAGCGGGGCATATTTATTAGTCTTGGTTTGGTTATGGGACTCAGGGGATTGCTTATCATCATAGTTTGTAGGAGCTAGCTACTCCATACAAAGGCCACAAAACGTGCTGGATTTGCACAGGATGTAAAATTGTGCTGGATTTGCACAGGATGTAAAAATGTCGTATTTACGAAACTAAAACCTGTGAACTCACCAATATTTTATATATTGACGTCTTTTTAAACATATCTTTCAGGTAACTAAGTGCTGAACAGGTATGCGGCTAGTACGGTGGAATTTGGGATGTCGGACACCGGTTGGGGGTTTCATCTATTGTTACCATCGGGTTGGGACATAACCGGAAACACCCCACTTTAAAACTTAATGTTTGTGGTTTTAAGTAATGTTTGAAACCAGGTACCCCTTCCCGACATCTTAATATAATGATCTTTTCTAATTAAATATAGTTTGTGTTAATCTTGACTTTGATATGCTTTCGAGCGTCGCGCCACGTGTTTCCGCCATTGGCGTGGTGTGACAGAAGTGGTATCAGAGCCAAGGTTATAGCGAACTAGTATTTTTGAAAAATCTAGACTATAACCGGTTTTGGCTCGAAAACGAAGTTTTCAAAAATAAAACACAACGAAATATTTTTAGAAAAGAAAGAAAATTGTACATGGATTGTACAAGGGGAAATTCCGACCGACTAGCCATGTGTGTCAATATATAAAATGTTAGAAAATAAGGATATGAATGTTTAAATTGTGTAGAGATCCGATTTTCTAACTAGTGCTAGTTAATGCATATAAGTAGTACAGATAGCTTGCCTATAAGGATATCGTCTCACACTTCACTTTAGTCCGCACTTTTGCATCGATTACCGATATCGACAAGCGGGAAGGACAAGCGGTGGTCTACGACGAACTCACCCGCTTACCTGCGGACGGGATGATCGGAAGGGCTAACCTTTATCGTGCTTGTGGACGTTGTCGTGTTGCTGATGTTGTGAAGGCGAAGCTAGTCTAGGTCCTTTATTGTGTGAAATCTTTGTTTTGGATCAGGAAGCTCGGAACTAGCGGGCACCAAAATTACCTGGCAACACCGATTATCATTGCGGGTGCACACGTAATAATAACTTGTGGTGCACGGTAACCTAGGTGGGCGCTAGGGCTGGGGTTGGTGATCACTCCTTGCCTTGTCTATTCTTGTACTGTAGGGTCAGTCTTAGTTTTTGATTGGCCAACGGGTTAAAAGGGAGGTCTTGTTGATATCCCTTGATTTCGATCCTCGCAAACTGAATGAGCTTTCTTCAGCACTACCTCTAAGGTACGAACACGAAAGAGCTCGAACGTCTATTCATATGAGTAATCTGACGTAAACCCTTGCATCGGATAGGGACAGGAGACGAAAACTTCCTTGTATAGGAGTTGAATGCCTCCACACAAAGTTCTTCAAAGGAGCGGACATACGAGGATGCACTGCCTACCGAAGAGATGAATGCTTGGTACGATGCGTGGAATGCTAAGCCTGGAACCCAGTGAAGACCGAGGGTGCGTCCCTGCAAAACCAGTGCGTTTTGAGCACGGGACCCTGTGTGGATCAGTATTGAGATTAGTTGCCCATGTGCTGCTATATTATTACTGTGAGTAAGTCATTCTTGATCTAACACATGCCCAAGTTGTCTTCGAGGGTCAGACGTTCCTTCCCCTATTGGAGGGCAGAATCGTCCTTGCTGAGTTAATAGGCTTGATCATCTTATCTAGAAGGCATGATAGCCCCCGTCTAAATCAACAATGTCGAATCGGCAAGATCCTAGTATATTTATTTAATGGGAAAATAAATATATGGTAAAGTGAGCCGCGTCGGGTGTTGAAAACGAAATATCGATCGGCAAGATCCTAGTATATTTATTTAATGGGAAAATAAATATATGGTAAAGTGAGCCGAGTCGGGTGTTGAAAACGAAATATCGATCGGCAAGATCCTAGTATATTTATTTAATGGGAAAATAAATATATGGTAAAGTGAGCCGAGTCGGGTGTTGAAAACGAAATGTCGAATCGACAAGACCCTAGTATAACTATTTAATGGGAAAATAATTATACGGTAAAGTGAGTCGAGTCGATGGTCGTAAAATACAATGTCGAATCGACAAGACCCTAGTATAATTATTTAATGGGAAAATAATTATACGGTAAAGTGAGTCGAGTCGACGGTTGTAAAATGTAGTGTCGAATCGACAAGATCCTAGTATAATTATTTAATGGGAAAATAATTATACGGTAAAGTGAGTCGAGTCGATGGTTGTAGAATGTAATATCGAATCGACAAGATCATAGTATATTTATTTAATGGGAAAATAAATATATGGAAAGGTGAGTCGAGTCGATTATGGGAAAAAGGAAATCTCGACTGACAAGATCCTAGTATAACTACTTAATGGGAAAGTAATTATATGGTAAAGTGAGTCGAGTCGGAGATGATTTTATCCAAGTCAGTTAATATATATGGAGACATACATATATATTGAATATAAGGTCACGACGTGCGTTTTGCGTCTGAATTCGTCATAATACTTGGGGAGTGAAACCACATTTCGGGAGCCGAAATCGTAAAGCGTGTGACTCGTAATTGTCAAGTGTCACGGAACGCTCTGGCTGACATTGAAATCCCCCTCGAAAAATCAAATAACGGACTACTGGAAGTGGTCATGTTATTCTGTCAACTAAACTTACCCATGGGACGGCAATTCCATTGGTCATGTTGCAATGTTGAACGTCCGCTACCCTTGTCAGGACGACGAGACTGGTTGTCTATTTGGGGTGGCAAATGATGCGAAGTGTTTTCCATCAATCCCCATAGGTATTGAGACGTTGCGACCCTTTGTCGCGGTGTTTTATAAACTAAGGTTGCGAGATCCATTCGTTATGGACAATGTGACTTGTCTAATCTCTTGTCGTATTCCGATACTCTCACTGCGTGGCCTACCAGGAAGAAAGTTCACTGGCCTTGCTTAGGTGTCGGAGAGGCATTTCAGTTGATGACTATCGGTGCTAGGACCAAAATAACATGCAAGAGGACCCTAATGGGAAGGATGACTCGGCGGAATTGCCAGAGTCTGTATCGTTTTTATTTTATCGTAGTGTCCCGATAAATTATGATCCTTCTACCTCTACTATTCTCGTTGTGACCAATATTTTTGATACTGGAAAAGATGTAGCTTGGTTCCTAGGTCCTATGGATACTATTTACCACACGTCTAATAACTACGACGGGTCTAAGGTTTCTGCCGAGCCTGCTGTTGTTGCTGCTATCATTGTCCTACGGCTCAAGCGAATCCTGTTGTCATTACTAAGTGTGGAACTCTTGTCGAGTTTGTTGTTGTTGTTCCCTAAATCTCCGCTAGGTCTGTCACAATCGTTTTTGTAACTCGTGTCAAGTTTCTTCTCGTTGTTCTATGGCCCAAGCAAATCATGTCGTCGTTGCCGAGAGTGTAGCTCATACTGGGCGTGTTGAGGATGTTTTTATGGCTTTTGTCAAGTTTGATGTTGCTGTTGCTTCGGAGGCTCCTGCCAAGATCATCGTCATTGACATAGATATCTCTAAGTCCCTTGCCAAGCCGCTATGACCATGTTTGTGTCACGGCGGAGTTTGTTCCTGTTAACTCCATTTTCTTTGAGGTCTTCGTTGAACCGCTCGTTATCATTCCCTAGCTCCTGCCAAGACTAAGGTTAGCGATGGTTCTCAGGTATGGATAAGTCTGTCAATGATACAGTCGCCATTATTCGAGTGACTTACATCGAGCCTGCAGTCGTTTTCCCTAAGGACGATGTCGGCCCAATAAGTCTACTAAATTATGTGGAACCCATTGTTCCCATTTCTGTTATGATGGCGGATGCCCTTGGTGACCTAATCGTACCTACCAATGAGCCTATGGAGTATAGGTTTGTGGCTGAGGATACAAATAAGGATTCTGTCACCTTAAGTGAGCTGAAACGCACCGGGGTGCGTGCTCACCGTAATGGAGCTTCTTGTAGTTATGTATAGCGGACTCGCTAGGTTGTGTGTCATCCTGCTGTCTTAAATTCATTTTGTGGCGTTACCCCTAGCGATTGTGCATTCTTGTAGTTGCACAGTTTGCCGACTGCGTATCCATGTGTTCGCGTTTCGCTGTCGATGATGCACCTCCGTGGTGGTGCTGCTCCTGATGCGGTATTCACTTGTTGTTGTGTCTCGCGGACGTGTCGCGAACATTGTCGTGTTGTCCCTACTGTCGTAATGTGTCGTAAACTTATTGCTACATTTGTTGGATTGACTTGAGGATGTAACAACTTGTCGTTGTTTCACTCTTGGTTCCTTTGGGATAAAGACATTACCCCAAACCCACGTAGCTGTTGTTATGTTGCTGAATGGTTGTGTAGTGTCGCCATTGATTATGTAGGATATCGGGTGTCCAACGGACTTTCGGGAAGTCATAATAAGACACTCTAGTCCTAGTGTTAGCACATGTATCTCTCTAAAGTTCGAATCTCGTAGTTTGAGTAATTGACCGAATCATGTGTCGACCTCTTTATATGCCCGCGAGTTTCGTGAGCATTACCTCTTCAGGATCTAAGGCATCAGTGACGCCATGTCCAGCCTTAAACTTTTACGTGCATTTTGGTCGACTAACCACTCTCGAATCATGTCGGAAGGAAATCCCATGATCCACACATGACGGGGTGAGCCTCGTCTTTACGATAAAGGGATTTCGAATACATCTCGAACTTGAAGGTGTCGAGTAAATGAGAGCGATATTATGACCCCTACCTTTGGGCTAGTAAGAGTTGAAAGACTCAATTTATTATTGCTCATCCCAGTGGATTGTTTGACATCATACCTGCCAACGTGTCATGCCGATGACTACGGGAATAACAGTGTGGACCCACCCATAGCGTGTGCATTGGTGGAGTCCCTGGTACATGATCCCGAAGGTTTTGTGAAACCCTGAATCCAAAAAGGGCGTGTAGCATTATCTACGCTATAAGGGTACTACCCTACTGTGTTGAGACGGTTGATTGTCTCGGCCCTTCGATTAATGTTGTTATTCCTCTAATGGTAGGTTTATCTTGTCTCGGTGTCGTTACATAGACTCTTGGGATAGTGGAACCCTTTCGACCTTGGGTCCATACAGGTGTTCCCAGTTATTTTTCAGTAGCATTGCTCGCGCTAGAACAAAATCCCCTGTCCTTGACAGACACTGTTAGAGACACCATAGTAATATGAGCTGCCAGGTCAGTGCGTTAGTACCTGACTAATCAAGATGAGATCGAAAGCTTACACATTGCACCCATTTGTGTGACTACCTGAGTCGTTGAATGGGAGGCCTTATGGGAAGGCTCAGGACTATCGCTTGTGGTGCGATCTCAGTCGTTCGTTTGCTTGTTTAAGTAACGACTTGGGCGAATGAAGCCATCAAGCCAAATGTAAGATCTATGTCAGATGTATTCATTTATGACTCAATTTCACCTCTTACCTTGAAAGGTCCGAAAGATGGAACCTTTGGCGAGTGAGGGATTCCAGTTTTAGGACTCCTTTCACTCAGACTACTGCATAGGATCGGATAGTCAATTCGAGGGTGAGTGGCCTGTATTGTTCATAATTGACTTACTAGGTTGCTAATGCCGATAGGACACCAGTGCTCGTGAGGCACATATAGCAGGACAAGCACTGGGTACCCTTGATTGGGTAGTTACCAATGCTCTGCTTACCGTCTCGAGGGAAACCAACGTGTTGAGATGTTGTCGAGACCCTATCCTCGGTCTGTTACGGCAACCATATTATGATGATTCATATACATCATTCCTGTGTTGACCAATGTGATGAGTTGATGTGAGCCTCTAGACATTTGTGTTAAGACGGCTTAAATCCTCGCGTATTGTGGAATTGTACGGCCGTATGTCTAATATACACTGTCTACTGTTTGGGGAACTGAGGGGTGAAAGTGACGCAAAAACTTTCGACCTCCATCAGTCGATATTAGGCGCCCTAGTACCACTAACCACAATCGCTCATGCGAAAAGGTTGTAAGTTGGTACATAGTGGATTTCAGTCCATGTGAGGACATAGGAATACCATCTGCTACTATAAACAACCTGGAGCGTCCTCGAGAATGTCAACTTCTCTGTAATCCAGTAAGATCACCCGGTTAGTGAGATTTAAACGAGCGAACCTAATGGTCTTGTTGCCTGAAGTGTCCGGTGGATGTGATGGGACACAGGTATTGATCGATTGCTGTTTGGAACCTTCTCATCCCCTACTCGTTTGTAGTTATAATATGAGGCGTACGGATAGCCACCTATACTCTTGGAGAGTCGTGGCTAGGCACTAGGTGTCAACTTTCACAATATCGGATTTTAGTAGCTATCCTGCCCCAGGGTGTGCCAAACCTTGAACGCAAGTCTGGGATACTCAATTTGAGATGAGTATGGATTACCATCCTCGAACGAATGAATTATTGTCCTGGACGGAAGTGTCCTGTGTGATACGATTAGTGTCGGTGGCAAATCGAATTCTCGTACTTCATCGCCAGAATTTCCTATGTGATAGGAATTATCACTCTAGTGTTCGGGGTGTACTGCTCGAAGTCCTCTGGAGTGCATACGTGTACGTCTCTAGTACATTGAATGACAGATAGAGATATACACATGATCTGGCTTGAGTTCAAGAGATGACCGACGAATTTGGTAGATTCAAATCTGCTTGAATAAGTGGCCAAACCGATCAGGAAGTTGTACTAACAAGGCGTTAGCCTTAGGAACTTTGAATCGGTATAGGACTTTGCTGAGTGTTATACTCTGAAAGGGTGTTGTTAAGCACGAAAACTGTAATGGAGTGACTTCGCTTAGTACTCCAGTGACTCGGAGACATCGGTTAAAATTGGTCTTGCAACAAACAAGCTCGAACTATCGCAAGAGCTTAGTGAGACTCTTGATGAATCCCGCAAGTCTGGCTTGGGGAAGCATTGTCAATTTCTCGACCGACGGAATTCAGGTTGACTCAAAACTCTACTATTTCGGGAAAACCGATATTTGTGCCGGATTGCGATATCCAAGAGCTCGGCCGTAGCCGGCTCATGACATTGTGTTCGTTAGAACGCTAAGCGCGAACTTGGGTTCACGTAGAAAAGAGGTAATCGTGTGAGTCGCAAACATCCCGCCCTGTTCAAGGATACTAACGTATCGGATGACTTGAACTGAATTCCGGGACGGAATTCTCTTAACGGGGGGAGAATGTGACAACCGGCAAATTTCGTACAACGATTAACGTGATTCTAATCATGTTTTAGAAATAATTAACATGGTTTAAGGTTAATTATGGTTAGTTGAGCTAATATGAGTCCTACGATGTCCTTTTGAAAGTTCGTTGAAGTCTTGATGCCTTTAAAGAAAGACTTCGCGTAATTAACGTAACGAACTGACATCAGTGAAAATTTGTCAAAGTGGACTAACATAAGGCTAATAAATGTAAATACGACACGTATTTACTATCGATGCGATCGGATGTGAAATCGGCGTGGTAAACGGCCAAAAACGCAGCGTTTTGGAGAACGCGGAGAGGAACTGACGTGGGATTCGAACGTCAAAACGTGTGGTTTTAACCGTTATCGAACTTTCGGAAGAATTATTTATTATAAATAATTTCATTTATTTAGTTTCGAAAGTAAACAGGTCGTCTAAATGAAGGATAGCTCGACCGGATCAATTAACGCGATTTTAACGCGTGTTCTGTTTTCACGTGTCGGATGACGAAAATAACATCTAAATTGCTCGGTTTAGTTGTGTTTTTAATTTCGAACAAAACCGAATGATTTTTATAACTTATTTTCGAGCCTAATAATAAACCGAAGCGAAAAACGTTTATACGGGTTCGATACGCGGTGCACAACCCACCTACCTAACCCTAAGTATAAAAAGCTTGAGATGCTTCTTCTTCTTCACTTCAATCAGCCGCACCCTCTCTCTTTCTCTACTCTCTCTCTAAAAATATGCATCTCTCTCTCTCTCTCTCTACCCTTACACTCACCCGCCACCTCCCTCCCCCTCCCTATGGCAGCGATCGGCCGCCACCACCATGGGTGGTGGCTGTGCGGTGGTTTCAGGTCCGATAATGGACAAAAACAGCAGTGGCGCGTAGGTTTTAGCCCAAAACGGGCTGTAAAGGCAGTATAATGGTGGATCGTGGCTCGTTTTGGAAGGATCTAACGAGTGGTGGTGGTTCTCGTGGGTCTAGAAGGGTCGGTGGTGGTGGTACGAGTTGAATGGTGGCCGATCAGCTTAGATCTAGGGGTTTCGAGTGGTTTGTGAGGTGGAGGCGGCCTGTTATGTTGGTGTTGGGTCTCAAAAGTCGGGTTCGGGTGCCTTTGAATGGCCGAACGTTGTGGTCAGGTAGTGGTGGTCCGATGGTGAGTTGGTTGTGGCTCGGGATGGTGGTTACTTACAGAGATGGTTGTAGGTTGTGGTCCGGTGGATTATGGCGGTTCAAGGCGTTAAACACAAGGGTTTCAGGTCAAGGGATTAGTTCGAGTGTGGGTTCGTGTTCGGATCAGATCTGCCTCGGGTCAGATCTGGCTCGGTTCGCGTCTTGTATTCGAGTTCTAGTCATGGGTCAAGGATGGTAGTCTCGGGTCAGATCCGGGTCAGATCTGGTCAACCTTGCTCACGGATTAGGTTTCGGGTACGGATAAACACGGGTCAACCCCGGTCAAACTGAGTCAAGCTCGGTCAGCTGGTCAACGGGTCAGACCGAGTCAACTCGGTCAAACATGTCGACTCGGTTGAACACGTCGTTCTAGACGCATCAAGTCGCGCGCGCACGTTTTGGTATAATTATTTGTGTTTACTTTGCATTGCATATTATAAATTATAAACACAAATAAAACCGGAGTTTAACTCGCGAACGGACCGAAAATAATAAACAGAAAGTATAAGTCGGATGTTCGGTTTCGTATATTAGCGTGACATGGTTAATTATGGGACTTAAATTGTGTATATTTTTATAAATAGTAAAATTTATATAATTGTCGAAACGTATAAAGTCTCGTGGATTGAGATTGCGGATAAATGAATTTGACGTCTTGTGATTTGAAATTGATTTTGGGAAATTATCGACAACTTGTGTTGTATGGTTTATACAAAAACAGAGGAAACTCTGCCAAATTTTTTTGTAAAGTCGTAAGTGCAACGAATGTGATATCGTTGTGCGTTTTACAAATAACTTTTCATTTCAATTGTTGCACAAGAGTAATTTCATACAAATCGCGACGCTTTGACAACGATTATGTCTAACAATAATAGTCGATCTCGAACAACACTTGCAAAGCAAATATATATAGTTTTCATCGAGCGTCAAGTATGATGAGTTTTCGAAACCTTTCGGTAACTAAATAATGTTTAACGTTCGGATTCAAAATATAATGCGTGCGATTTTATTTGGAAGTCTTTACAAAAAGCAAAGTTTTGAGATCTGTAAGATATTCGGAGTTGGAAAAGAAATAACAAATGTTATTAAACGGATTTTAATAACTATATTATATTTCCGCAAGGTATATTTTCCGAAAATAATCATACAAGACAATTATATTATCTGGTTTACGAGACAAGCTATGACTCGGGATGAGTTATGCGTTTCATGGTATTAGTCCAACATGGTTTACACACGCAGAGTAACAGGTGCGCGACTTGGGTACTATGCCGTATGTGAACACATGAATCATGGTAAGTCACGATCGGTTCGTCGAGTTAAAACACTTAAAGACTCGGGTTAGTACACACGAGTCTAGATAGTTGAATAAACTATCTTTTAACCGGAAAATAAGCTAGGTTTATATATGATAGACTTTAAGGTGTCCTTTATTGTTAATTAGGGCACGAGGAAGTCGGTCAAAGCTTTGGGCTTTATTTGCTAGCTAAGCATGGAAATTAAGGTGAGTTTCACGGCCCCATTTTACTGTTTTAACTGGGGGAAAGATATGTTTGTCAAAAGTTATCACATATTGAAATGTTTTCAAAGGTTAAAATGTGATAAGTGGCATGATTAGTACTTGAGTTTTTGGTCGCCACTCGGGGTTGGGTCCTCGCTACTGTAACCATTAATTCAGGTAAATGAAACTGAAGGAATATTTGGATAGTACTATTGGTGCCTGACGAGGCCCACCTCTGGTTGATAGCGTCAACCCGGTAAAGACAAGAGGTGCACATATTCTGAACTTAAGTCGTTGGGTTCCGAGAAACGACTTGGAGCGGGGCATATTTATTAGTCTTGGTTTGGTTATGGGACTCAGGGGATTGCTTATCATCATAGTTTGTAGGAGCTAGCTACTCCATACAAAGGCCACAAAACGTGCTGGATTTGCACAGGATGTAAAATTGTGCTGGATTTGCACAGGATGTAAAAATGTCGTATTTACGAAACTAAAACCTGTGAACTCACCAATATTTTATATATTGACGTCTTTTTAAACATATCTTTCAGGTAACTAAGTGCTGAACAGGTATGCGGCTAGTACGGTGGAATTTGGGATGTCGGACACCGGTTGGGGGTTTCATCTATTGTTACCATCGGGTTGGGACATAACCGGAAACACCCCACTTTAAAACTTAATGTTTGTGGTTTTAAGTAATGTTTGAAACCAGGTACCCCTTCCCGACATCTTAATATAATGATCTTTTCTAATTAAATATAGTTTGTGTTAATCTTGACTTTGATATGCTTTCGAGCGTCGCGCCACGTGTTTCCGCCATTGGCGTGGTGTGACACCCACAGGCCGCCCCGGTTCAGCCGCACCATCAGCCCAGCAGCCCGCATTTTACTCAGCCCAGCAGCCCGCTCCATCAGCCCCACCCGGGTTCGATGCCTTCAGTCCGGCAGACATTCAGGCTGCCTTACAGGCCATGCAGCTCAACCAACAATCTCAACCCCAAGACCCAGGGCTTATGGACACAGGGGCCGGCTCACATGTGACACTCGATTCAGGTATGATATCAATTCCTAATTCAATTCCTGTAAATCCTAAAATTCTTGTGGGCAATGGGCAACAACTCCCAATTCTTGGGTCTGGCACTGGTTTTTATAAGATTTTTAACCGCACCTACATTCTTCCAAATATACTTTATAGCCCATCTGTCATTAAAACCCTTATTTCAGTCCGTCGCTTCTCCCGCGACAACCTTGTCTCTATTGAATTTGACCCTTTCGGTTTTACTGTGAAGGATCTCAAAACTGGACGCAAACTTTCCCGCCACAATAGCACGGGAGACGTTTACCCCATCACCCCGCCGGAACTTCCGCCACAGGCTTGCTTCATCACCACCACATCTCTCCCCTGGCATGATCGACTTGGGCATCCTGGCGCTCAAGTTTTAGATATTCTTAGTCGTAAATTTAATTTACTTTGTAAAAACGATTTATCTTTTTGTGATTCATGCCATTTATCAAACAGTAAACGTTTACCTTTTTATACGTCCAGTTCCTTCACATTTTCACCGTTTGATATTATTCATTGTGACTTATGGACTTCGCCCATAATTAGCAAATCGGGTTATAAATATTACATGGTGTTAATTGATATTTTTTCTCACTTTGTATGGGTTTATCCTTTAAAATTTAAATCCGAGACATTTACCACCTTTGCTAAATTTCACCGCCTAATCCTTACCCAATTTAACCGTAACATCAAAACCTTTCAATGTGACTTGGGCGGGGAATTTGATAACAATAGGTTTAAACAGTTTGCCCAACAACATGGCTTATTGTTTCGATTCTCCTGCCCACAGACTTCCTCACAAAACGGCCGGGCCGAGCGAATGATTCGACGTCTTAACGACATCATTCGCTCCCTCTTAATTCATGCCCATCTCCCTCCCGTTTACTGGGTTGAAGCCCTACACACCGCCACCTACTTACATAATATCCTTCCCACCAAAAGACTTAACTATTACACCCCCACCTTTGCCCTCTACCTTAGACACCCAACCTATGATCACCTTCGGGTCTTTGGTTGTGCATGCTACCCTAATACCTCGGCCACTCAACCCCACAGGTTACACCCACGGGCTATTCGGTGTATCTTCTTGGGCTACCCACCAGATTTTCGTGGCTATCGATGTCTCGATCCCACGACGGGAAGAGTCCATATTTCCCGTCACGTCACATTCGACGAGACATCCTTTCCTTACACCACCCCACCGCCTACTAACACATACTCCTTCTTGGACAACCAAATCCCAACTCAATTTTAGTTTACCACAAATCCGCCCGCCCCACCTCCCGTAACAGCCCCATACCCCATAACGTACTCGCGTCGTCCAAAACCTCCAGCCCCCCAACCTGCCCCGGCTACTCCGGCCCAATCACACCACAGCCCATTAACCTCCGGCCCAAACACTACCCCGTCCGCTCCACTACAACCCACCACCGGCCCATCTCACTCACTTCCACCTGACCCACAACCTGTCCCACCATCCAATACCCACCCAATGTCCACCCGGTCCAAAACCGGATCCATCAAACCGCCCGTTTATCCCGCCTTAATGACCGCTCCCATTTCCCCAGTTCCCACGTCTTATTCAAAAGCCTTTGCCGACCCGAATTGGGTAAATTCTATGCAAACAGAATTTAATGCTTTACAGGAAAACGACACTTGGGAATTGGTACCTAGACCGATTGATCGCCCCATTATCAGATGCATGTGGCTTTTTTGCCACAAATTCAAATCGGATGGTACGTTGGAACGTTATAAGGCTCGGTTAGTTGTTAATGGGAAATCCCAAACTGTGGGGGTGGATTGTGATGAGACGTTCAGTCCGGTCGTTAAACCGGCCACAATCCGAACCGTTTTGTCTCTGGCCGTTTCTAGTGCATGGCCCATTCATCAGTTGGACGTTAAGAATGCGTTTCTTCATGGTAACCTGAATGAGACAGTTTTCGTGCATCAACCAGCGGGGTTCGTCGATTCTAGGAAACCTAATTTTGTTTGCAGGTTGAAGAAGTCGTTATATGTCCTTAAACAGGCTCCACGGGCGTGGTACACCCGGTTTGCATCTTATATATTACAACACGGTTTTCGCAACAGTGCTTGCGACAACTCACTTTTCATCTACAATAACGGGGCTGATCGAGCATACTTACTCTTATACGTTGATGATATTATTCTCACGGCTTCTAGCACTACACTTTTAAATAATCTTATACAAGTCCTTTCGAGGGAATTTGCCATGTCTGATTTGGGGGCTTTGCATTATTTTCTTGGGATCAAAGTCACACGCCATTCTCATGGTTTGTTTCTAGATCAAACACAGTATACGAAAGACATTCTTGCGCGTGCTTCGATGACTGCATGTAAGCCGTGCACTACCCCCGTGGATCTCTCAGCCAAATTAAGTGCTTCTGAGGGGCCACTGTTCGCCGATCCTACGTTGTATAGGAGTCTCGCGGGGGCTTTGCAATACCTGACTTTCACCCGACCCGATATCTCCTATGCTGTGCAGCAAGTGTGCCTTTTTATGCACGAACCAAGGGAACCTCATTTTGCTTTTATGAATCGGATATTCCGCTATCTTCAGGGAACCGTCAATTATGGTATACGGATTGTCAAAAGTGCTTGCCATGAGTTAATTGCATATTCAGACGCAGATTGGGGTGGCTGTCCCGATTCGCGGCGTTCCACAAGTGGCTATTGTACGTTTTTAGGTGACAATTTACTCTCCTGGTCATCCAAACGTCAACATACAATCTCGCGCTCAAGTGCGGAGGCTGAATATAGAGGTGTGGCAAATGCGGTAGCTGAAGCCACTTGGTTACGCAACTTACTGTTCGAATTACATGTTCCTCTGCAGAAGGCTACAATCGTTTATTGTGACAATGTTTCGGCCGTTTATTTATCTGACAATCATGTCCAGCATCAACAGACCAAACATATCGAGATCGACATCCATTTTGTTCGTGAAAAGGTTCGTATTGGCCACATTCGGGTTCTTCATGTACCGGCTGCACTGCAATATGCGGATATATTCACAAAGGGCCTCCCAAGGGACTTATTTCAACAGTTTCGTTCCAGTTTAAGCGTTTGCACTCCGCCCGCTCAAACTGCGGGGGAATATTAGCACCGATTATATTCATATTATTATTATTTAGATTATTCTAGAGATTCATATTTATAGTATAGATAATCTTTGTATTTTAGGAATCCTTATCTATTCCTAATTAGGTGTTTGTATTGCTTTATGTTTCTTCCCTATATATAGGGCCCTCTTGTATTCATTCTAATCAATCAAGAATAATATCATGAATACTTTCAGTTGTAACTGGGCTTTGATATGTATGTACTTTGAGAAGTGTGATTGAGAATTCGGCTTAGTGATTGAGCCCAAGTATAAAAAGGATCAATCACTAAACATTTCACAGCATTTCCCTCATTTTAATCAACTCTCTCGCTCTCGTTCTCGCTCTCGCTCTCTCTCTCTAGGTATGAGATCATCATCCTAGAGCCAAATTGTTTTTGATCAAAACCTTGTAATTTGATTATTAGTCAATCATGATTTTGTAAGTGCACATTCGGATGTGTCCATAGCTAGGTTCCTAGACTATGTTATCGTTTTGATATGTTTTCTAGTGGTTAGGGTAGCAAATCATGTACGTTAACGATGATATTTCTGATAGTTTTAATGTTTCAGGCATATCAAGGTTCATACCCCCAGAACCTTAGGCGTATGAGAGGAACCCTATAAATAGGTGCCTTGTGTTCCTCATTCATGACTTTTACACTTTTTTGAATACAACGTCGAATTGTTACCTGTTTATCGTGTGATCTTATGTTTACTATATTCTTATCATTCTAAGTATTACACAGCTAACAACAAACCGGTTAATTGTTTTTTCCTTTGATTCGGTCACACACGTAGTCTCTAATATCTTCTTTATCAAGATTTCTCGATCCTACAAGTGATATCAGAGATATGACTCGATTCTACGCGTGTTGTTAGTATGGTGTTAGCATCAGATCTGAGGGTTTTTTTTTGAGAATTATTCATGTTTTTTTTATTGAAAACCTATCCATATTAAGCTTTAAACATGGTATTTTCAGTTTTTTTTATTGAATCACGGTTATTGATTCGTGATTTGAATCCACAAACATATTTAGTTGGAGTTTATATACAAATTTCGTACAAAACAACATCATTATGGATCACATTTGAGATTTTTGTGTTAAAAGTTTTGAAAAAACCCACGTATTAAGTTTTTTTATTGATTTTTATCAAATTTGGATTATAATTGTTGTTTTTTGTTTGTTTTAACTTTTAAGAAATCTCGATGTATTCAAGACCAAATACCACACCTATCCTAATATTTGGATCATCAAACTCTTACGCCTAGTACACTTCTTACGCCAGGTGCCCTTCAACGTGGAGTAGTATCTTTTTTCTCATTTCTCATCACACCTGTCACAACCCGACCGAGGTGGGCCCGGTCGAAATACAGATTGTTACCGAACATCACGCGATGTAAGCAAAAAGCGGAAGCAACGTAAATAACTACACTTTTATAAATAATAATAGTTTACATTTCTATACAATGTACGCCTCCTAATACAAATACTCTAGGTAATATGTAAGATTCCCACTCGTCTTCTGATTCATCCGTTGGGGACTCCGAGTCGTAGCTGCTCCATCCTTCTAACTCCGACAGGTACCTAAACACATGCTTAAAATGGTTTTGGGTCAATAATAATGTTGGTGAGTCCGTGCGTTAGTTTAAATGGTTTTTAACAAGGTTATCATTTCAAAAGAAAGTTCATAAAGTTTACACGGTTCAACACATGGCGATGTACAAGCGACACCTCAAACCTAACACGGAATCTATCTACTGCCATTATAGATTCTCCTGGCAAAATACATGTCACAAATCCGCAGTGGAGGGTTTTCCGGGCTTCCGGATCCACTGTGTGTGGGGGTTTCCCCAAGTAGCGCTACCCACATATTAAGTGGCCCATTCCCCTGGGTTAATGAGTGTCGGTATGGTTATTCGGCAGCTACTATCTTGTCACATCAAACAATTTATAAAAAGGAAGCATGCATTCACCCCAAAACAGTAAAACACGAAAAGTGGGGAAGGTACACGGGACTCACCTGGTTGCTCAGTGTAAGTATAAAACGAGGTGCTCAGTATTCATACTGGTACTCTCCTGATTGGGCCCTATGTCGACAAACATTATTATTAGTATTTGGTTTTATTCGTTATGGTTACGCGTGGGGACGAGCTCGAGCGTGTGGTTTCTATTATTTATATTTCCTTTCATTTTAGTGTCCAAAGTCTATGTCCAAACCTTAGTCTCCCATGTCCAAAGTTCTCATCTCATCCAAAGTGTTCACAAGTTCATATATATATATATATACATATATATATATATATATTCGTACTTTACGTTGATTATGTTGATGTCCAAGTCTCATGTCCAAAACACAAAGTTCAATCCTTTTGCTTTAATGTCTACGTCTATATATCTTATCTAGTGTTTTGAATATACACTTGGCCGCTAATAGCATGGGTCAATCCTCATTTTGTATGTCCGAGTTTGTATTCAAGTTTCATGTGTCAACGCCTAAGTTGTCAAGTTCCAATGTTCAAATGTTACCGACTAGTATCCGTTCTATTCTATGAGTCGATTGTTTAATATAGCTTAGTATATGTTTTATATTTAGTATAACTTAGTCTTATATCGTGTCCAACGTTTTGGGTTCTAAGTCCAACATCAATACCATGATCCGTTGTCCGTAACTAATGTGTTATCGCCTCCACCGAGCTCCTCCCTGCTCCGCCTCCTATCTCTCTCTCTCTATGTAAATGTATTGTGTGAGTGTGTGTGTTGTGAGCAGACCAAGAGGAGATAATATGGGCTTGGGTTTTTATAGTGGTAGGCTTCAAATGGTTTTGATAAAACCATCTTTGGTTTTATATATGTGTTAACACATGGGGAGGCACATGGCACCATCTCAAGGTGCCATGTGTCTCGGGTGGTGAGTAAGCAAAAGGGTACGGGTTGGGTTCGTAACGTTTATTAGTCCGGTCATATAGCACGTGTTCTCCAATAATTGTTTACATATAATGATTTGGTTTTTAGGTTCGAACATAACCGACTTGCTTATTATTTGTTTTGGTTAACTACTTATTATAAAATGGTAATAAGACGCGGAAAAATTTTTGGGGTCTGAACCGGGTTGTTACATTCTCCTCCCCTTATAAGAATTTCGTCCGCGAAATTATGGTTAGGGTTATATCTTGTAATTCAGTCACGGTTCTCATAGCTTTTTAAGGTTATCTGTCTTTAAAACGTCACTCATGGGTGCGAACTTATAGTTATGTCACTGGGTAGACCAGTCATACTCCAGGAACTTACTAGAAGTCTTCTTCAAGAAATAGGGTTTAATTTTTGGATTGATCCCCAGTCTCATTCCTAATGCACCATCGGTGTTTATATATAGGGTGTACCGCAGCTAACCCACCACACCTTTGGTGCTCCAGAAATGTACTGGAGGTCTTTTTCAAGGATCAGGGTTTATCTTTGGATTGATTCCCAGTCCCATTCCTGATGTACCATCGGTGTTTATATATAGGGTGTACCGCAGCCAACCCACCACACCTTTGATACTTCAAAAATGTACTGGAAATCTTTCCCAAAAACCTTCATGGAATTTCATACCACAATAACTTATTTGTAAATTCATGATCACACAATCTCGAATTTAGTTTACATTAAGGTGGTAGATGCAACTCGTCAATAGTTTTGAAGGGAACTCAAACATTAAGGGATTAACGAATGAGCGAAGTTTTGTACTCTAGCGTCATTAAAACGGTTTAGAACATGATGTCCAAGGGTTTTTGGATAATAAAGTAGGAAGA
Organism: Ambrosia x helenae; assembly: GCA_030844895.1. Classification (NCBI taxonomy): domain Eukaryota; kingdom Viridiplantae; phylum Streptophyta; class Magnoliopsida; order Asterales; family Asteraceae; genus Ambrosia; species Ambrosia x helenae. Next base: position 121,888,301 of record CM061231.1, read on the forward strand.
TTGCCAAGTTTCTAAACACGAATGGGCGACTTTGCTCATAAGTTTTGCTAAAGTACCCATGGAGTTTTAAGAATTTTGGTGAAAAAAAAATCATGGAGAATGCGACAATGGAGTCCAACACCTTCATCAATGCGTCATCTCACGATGTTTTCAATCCAAAAGGTTATACACAAAGTTTTGAATGGTTCAAGCGAGAGATTTCGAGCCTCAAGGAAGGTTTTGTAACCATAAACGGGGCATCAAGTATAAGTTTTGTTGTAAGACACGTTTTTTTTTTTAAAAAAAACATGTAGATAATATATAAGCATCATTATATATACATACCCAAAACGTCTTGTCCAACGACATGCCAACAACCTTGGCGACACTAGTTAAGTTTACAAAAGACAATGCCCAAGTTGGCTACCATGTGAATCTTTGACCCATATCCAAAACCATGTACAAAACATTAACAACTTGTTTAAATGACTCAAAGATCCTAATACTACCATGGTACCCAACCCAAAAGAACGTGAGCGTGCATAATCCATCCTTGCTTGAGACTTGATCTTCATTCATGTGATTTACCTATTACGAATCAACAAGGCAAACATTTAGTATGCTATAAACAATATAATTATCTTATCCAAGGAACCCAAGGGGTCCATGGAACCATGATGTAATCCTTACTTCTACCATTTTGACCTGTTAAGGGTACTTCTACCATATTGACCCGTGAGGGTACTTCTACCATATTGACCCGTAAGGGTACATCTACCGTTTTGACCCGTTAAGGGTACGTCTACCGTTTTGACCCATTAAGGGTACTTCTACCATTTTAAACCATTCTACCAATTTGCACCATTGTGTAGCCACAAGGGTACTTCATACTACTTCCATTCCATCTAATTCAACCTCAACAATGCATACATAACAATCATGACTAATATACTCATTAAACTACATAGTTGGTAGTAACCAACTTACCTTTGTTGTGTGCTCCTTGCTCCTTGTGATCGCTTGTACCTTCCACCTTCACACCTACATAGTGAAGGAATTCATACTTTAGCTTTTTGTACTTTTACCCTTTACCATTCTTGGTTCAAGGTAAGTAAACTAGCATAACCACATAGCTACAACCTCTACCATCATATTTATCATGCATTTTTCCACAATTTCACCTATTCTAAGATACTATGCATTTCATCATACAATTGGTGTGCATATCCATACATTCAAGTGGTTATACCATTCTATGACACAACATTCCCAATTCTATACTTATATTTACAATCTACATAAATTTCTAACAATAAACATAATCAATTGAGCTCTCATGAGATTAAGGTCCTGTTTGACTTTTAAAAAGTCAACAGAAACCTTCATTCCAACACCCACTTAAAAATTCTCAATTCAGCCCTAACACATCCAATTTAACATGAAATCTCATCAATTTTACACTATCATACATACAAATCATGCTTTCCTAAGCCACAAGAGTAATTATCATAATAAAATCATGAAATCCCACCAAACTACTTCCAAACTCTACCAAAATTAATCATACAACTTACCAATGAGATTAGCACCACAAGAGGGTTAATAATTCAAGAACATGCAGGGGATTAGAGGTGATCTTCTCCCCCAATTTTCGACCTTAGAGGGCTGTTTTGGAACCCCCTTGTCGCCACCCCCTTTCTCTTTCTCTGTTTTCTTTTTCTTCTTCTCAAAATGCTCCCAATTTCCCTTTTAGTCCCTTAAGTATTACCACTTCTATTTCCCCCTAACTAACCCCTCAAGGTGTGTGTTATTTCATATTTAACCCCTCCCTCTTTATTAGTTAAGTTTCCACCAATTTACCTAAGTGACTAACTTGGTAAATTTTATGTTTGTCAAATGTACAATTACCAATGCACTACTTACAAGTAGGGGTAGAAACATATACATACATACATATTTACGCATACATACATACTCGCAATAACGTATATATATACATACATATATATATATATATACTTACCATGCTACCATTAATTTAATATTTTTGGGGTGTTACAAGTCTACCCCCCTTAAAAAGGTTTCCACCCCGAAACCTAGATACGTACCGAATTGAGCCGGGTAGTGCTTTCGCATTTCTTCCTCGGATTCCCACGTAAGATCTGAACCCTTCCGATGTTGCCATTGAACCAAGACTTGGTTTATGGTCTTATTTCGCAACCGCTTCACCTTGAAATCTCTTATAGCCACCGGTTTTTCTACATAATTCAACTTGTCGTCTACCTCTATGTCTTCAAGAGGCACGTACGCACTTGGTTTAAAAAAGCGCGCCTTAGGCGCGCTTTAAGCGTTTGAGGCGCGAGGCTCCAAGAAAAACGCTTTTTTTGCCAAAAAGCGCTGAACTACATGAAGCGCCGCCTCGGGCGCTTGAGGCGCGCGCTACAGTAGCGCTACAGTAGCGCCTCAACCAAAAAAACCTTTTAAAGTGCTTTATTTGGCCCGCTACAGTAGTGCCTCGTCGTTTTTATGTTTTGAATATGCTTTTTAAGTGTTCAAGTGTGTTTTATAATCATGTTTTTGTGCTCATGATTGATTAACATATAGAAAATGTCATATTGACATATATAAATATTTTTTTATAATTTTTTTAATGCTATACGTGAAGCTCTCGCCTCGCGCTTTAAGCCCCGCGCTTCGGATTTTGGACCCAAAACGCCTCGGAGCGCCTCGCGCGTTTTTAAACCAAGCGTACGCGGTTTCATCCGCGAGACACTTCCGTAACTGGGACACATGAAAGGTGTCATGGATCCCACTCAAGGATGACGGTAGCTCCAATCGGTAAGCCACTTACCCGACCCGTGCCAAAATTTTGAATGGTCCTATATAACGCGGGCCTAACTTCCCGCGCTTACGAAATCTGATGATGCCCTTCCAAGGGGAGACTTTTAATAACACTTATGTGCTAAAAGTAGTTTAATAAAAATAACTAAATTAAACCTAAAACTAGACACCTAGTAATACTCTAGACTCTCTAAAACTAAACTACTGACAGGCAAGTGAACCTATCGACTCTAGTATAGCTAAAGTAAGTCCGGATATAGAACCCACGAGACTTTAATTGAAAACGTAAACTAGACTCGAAAACTTATCTAAAACTGAAATAAAATGATTTATTATTTTAAAAAGGGGGGTTTTACTAAATAACTAAATTGCAATAAAATAAAGATTAACTAAGGTTAACTATACTTAACTAAAAACGATAATTGAGCTAAGCTGATTTCAGATGATGATAAAACACTACCTAGACCAGACTCCTAACTATGCCTGATAAGCTTCTATGGTCATGGAACTGATTTGGAACCGGGATCTTAAAATACTAAACATCAAGAATAAACTAGACACCCTCGACCCTTCTCAAGGGGAAACCCTAGAATATTTTTGTGCTGTAAAACTACCGGTTGGAGTACAAACCCTCACAGGTTATCTAACTCTTATGATCGAGTACCCGCTAGACAATCTACCTCACAGCGCGAAAGCCTCACTACACTAGGTGCAAGGGGTATTTATTGAAGCCTAGATCTAACTTGATATGCAAGAGTTGAAAGGGAAACTAGGCAGATCTTCTCACAAAGCCTCTAACCTAGCAATTTAACAACCTAGACATACCAACAAGCCCTCACCTCACAGCTATTGAACTTGGAAGAATACCTAAAATCTTCTAACCACCAAATATCACTTCTATGGTAAACTCGCGACTATTGACCATAAACTAGTTGATACACAAAGTCTGCAACCTAACTAGCACTCATACATGAAAGACATTCACAAAAGTGCAAGTGGAGTGAATAAGTGACAATCAAAAAAATAATAGATACGCACATACACCAGAACTAGAGAAATCAAAATCTTTACTGAATCATAAATCCAAAACAACTTCCAAAAACCATAGAAAACGCAAATCAAAACATAGTTATTTGTCTTAGTCTAGATAGCTATAAAAGTTTTAGCCACAAATCATCTTGAAAAGAGAAACAAAGTCAAATAAAAATTCAGCAATCATGGTCTAGAACAAAGATAATAAAGGAACGAAAAAAACCGAATGATTGACACCCGAATACTCGCTCCCTGACTTAGAACCTTTGATCCCTGGCTTGTCTCCCTAATAATATTTGCTGCTTTGTTCGATGGAATAATAATATAAATCACCTTTCTGTTCTTGTGCGCAGCAGCCTTCTCCCAAATAATATATCGATGCCTCTTTCTTTTTTGACCAAATCGTGCGCCCTCCAAGAATTATAATATATCCCAAGAATTGATGTGCACTCCCTTTTCCTTCGCTGCTCTCCTAGAATTAATATTGTTTCACCCAATCCATCTGCGCCGCCTTTAGAATCATATATGTGTACATATGCGGCTTCTCTGTTGATGTTTTCCACCAATTTGTTTTGGGCTTTGAGCCCTAACCCAAAGTGACAAAAGTCACAATTACTTTTATTTTTTATTTATTTATTTATTTATTTATTATTATTATTAATATACTATTATATATAGTATTATAACTCCGTGCTTTAGACTCGAGTGTTCTTGACTTGACCAAAGTTACTCGTTTACGCTCCAACGTCCACACGAACACCTACCAAATAAAAATAAAATAGATAAATACTAAAAAAAACCTAAAACTAATAAAAATCTATAAAAACCTATACTAAATAAAAGTAGACAGGTACAAGCCTAAAACTAATAAAAGAACTATGTAAACGACTCGAAAACTGTACAAACTTTACACTGGAAATAGATGTATTTTATAATACATCAAACACAAAATCTCCCACTTGAAATTCGATCGGGCATCTTCTACGATCCGCATAAGCCTTTTGTCGGTCTTGAGCGGCTTGAATTCTAGCCCGTATTAGGCTAATTTTTTCGTTAGTGAGGGCCACTAAATCACTTGGAGCTAACTCCCGCTGACCCACTTCTCCCCAACACACCGGGGTTCTACATTTTCTCCCGTATAACATCTCAAATGGTGCCATTTGGATGTTATTGTGATAACTGTTATTATAAGAGAATTCCACTAATGGTAAGTGTTCATCCCAACTTCCCCCAAAATCTAAGACATATGCCCTCAACATATCTATGAGGGGTTGAATGGTTCTTTCGGTTTTTCCGTCAGTTTGAGGGTGGTAGGCGGTACTAACCAACAACTTTGTACCCATTTCTTCTTGAAACCTCCTCCAATACCGGGAGGTGAATCGAGTGTCCCGATCCGACACAATAGACACGGGTACACCATGCCGGGATACAATCTCATTCACATAAATTTCCGCCATCCGTTCGGAGGTGTAGGCCTCCCGAATAGCCAAAAAGTGTGCGCTTTTAGTGAGCCGGTCCACCACTACCCAAATTGCATCATAACCCTTCCTTGTCTTTGGTAATTTTCTCACGAGATCCATAGTGATCTCCTCCCACTTCCACACCGGGACCTCAAGTGATTGTAACTTCCCATAAGGCTTTTGGTGTTCGCTTTGACTTGAGAACAGGTCAAACATTTCTCCACATACTTAGCGATGTCGCGCTTCATTCCCGGCCACCAATAGTCTTTCTTTAGATCCCGATACATCTTGGTTGCCCCCGGGTGGATTGAGAACCGGGACTTGTGGGCTTTGTCAAGTAGTGAAGCCTTGACTTCACATGTACAAGGAACCCATACCCGCCCATATCGGGTCTTCATCCCATCCGCATTTTCTTCCAACTTGTCTATCATCCCTTTCATTCTTATCTTCTTTGGGTCATTGGCTTGCAAAGCCTCGACTTGGGCCTTTCGTATCTCACCCAAAAGGGTAGGTGTAATTACAACACCCAAGGCCTTAACTTGAATCGGGGGTGGGTATTCCTTCCGACTTAGAGCATCGGCCACCACATTAGCCTTGCCCGGGTGGTACACGATGTCACAATCATAATCTTTGATCAACTCTAGCCACCTCCGTTGTCTTATGTTGAGATCTTTCTGTTCGAAGAAATACTTGAGGCTTTTGTGATCGGAATATATGGTACATTTTGTCCCATATAGGTAATGCCTCCAGATTTTCAACACAAACACTACGGCCCCCAATTCTAAATCGTGGGTTGGGTAGTTACATTCATGGGGTTTAAGTTGTCTTGACCCGTAGGCGATGACTTTCCCCTGTTGCATCAAGACACACCCCAACCCTTGATGGGAAGCGTCTGCATAAACCACAAAGTCATCCGACCCTTCTGGCAAGGTCAGTACCGGCGAACTAGACAACTTCTCCTTCAGCACTTGGAAGGCTCTTTCTTGGTCTTCGCCCCAAACGAACTTTTCATTCTTCTTTGTCATCCGTGTCAAAGGTAGTGCTACCTTTGAAAAATCTTGGATGAATCTTCTATAATAACCGGCTAGGCCCAGAAAACTTCGAATTTCACTCGGGTTCTTGGGAGGAACCCATTCCACCACCGCCTTTATTTTTGAAGGGTCGGCAGAAATGCCCCTTTCATTCACTACGTGTCCCAAAAACTGGACTTCCCTCAACCAAAAGGCACACTTAGAAAATTTAGCGTAAAGCTTTTCCTTTCTAAGCGTCTCAAGGACTTGCCGTAGGTGATCCGCGTGATCTGATTCACTTCGGGAGTAAACCAAAATGTCGTCTATGAACACTATCACGAAACGATCCAACATTGAATGACATACCCGATTCATTAAATCCATGAATGCGGCCGGAGCATTTGTCAACCCGAAGGACATTACTAGGAACTCGTAATGCCCATACCGAGTCCTAAACGCCATTTTGGCCACATCTTCCTCCCTTACCTTCAACTGATGGTACCCGAAGCGAAGGTCAATCTTTGAGAACCAACTCGCCCCTTGAAGTTGATCGAATAGATCGTCAATACGGGGTAAGGGGTAGCGGTTCTTTATTGTTAATTTATTCAACTCCCGGTAGTCTATGCACATCCGCATAGACCCATCCTTCTTTTTCACAAACAATATAGGGGCTCCCCACGGGGACACACTCAGGCGAATGAAGCCCTTATCGAGTAACTCTTGAAGTTGTGTCATCAACTCTCGGAGTTCGGTGGGTGCCAACCTATATGGTGTTTTTGCAACGGGTTGAGCCCGGGCACCAATTCAATTTTAAACTCTACTTCGCGTTCGGGAGGAAGCCCCGGAAGATCGTCCGGAAATACATCCCGAAATTCCCTAACAATCAATATTGGGGGCGGTGATCGTGGTATCAACTACGTAGGCCATGAATGCCTTTCCCCCGTTACGCACATGCTTCATGGTCTCCACCAAGGTACACAACTTGGCTTCGACCTTTCTATCCCCTATAAAACTTACCTGCCGCCACTAGGTGAGGTAACGTATATGGTTTTATTCTTGCATTGGAATTCCGCGTGGTGTTTGACCAACCAATCCATGCCTATTACCACTTGGAATTCCCCCATAGGCATAGGTACCAAGTCTACTCTAAAATCCTCCCCTTCCACCGTGAGAGTACAATTTCTACATACGTTGTGTAATAAATAGTTCTTACTATCCGCAATTTCTACTTCTAATGGGCTTGACAACGTTTCTATGATAAAGGAGGGGTGGTAAATCACTTTGGTAGACACAAAAGACCTACTTGCCCCTGTATCAAACAGCACATACATAAGAGTATTGTTGACTAGTAACATACCCGACACCACCTCAGGGTGGTTCTTTGCTTCTTCGGTAGTGATTTGAAACATTCTTCCACGAGCCTTCGAAGCTTCATTCTTCTTTCCCTCTTTCGGTGCCTCGTTCTTGAGCTTGGGACAATCCGCTTTGAAGTGCCCGGGTTCATAACAATGATAACACAACTGAACCGGACTAGGGCATTTATAAAACGGATGTCCCGCCTTCCCACAATTGTAGCACGTCTTTTGCCCCAAGCGGCATTCCCCCGTATGCTGTTTCCCACACGTGTTACAACTCGGTAATTCACCCTTCTTAGAATCCTTCTTGCCCTGTTCGTGCCCCTTAGCCTTCTTTGGCGACTCCCAAGTCCTTTCAGCCTTCCTCTTCTCACCCCGTTGTTCTTGGCGTTTTAATTTTGTTTCCCGTTCACGAGCCCAATCGATGAGTTCACCCAATGTGTTGTATTTCAATGCAGTGATAAACTCCCGGTATTCTGCCTTTAACATGGCATGATACCTGTTAATCTTCATCCGTTCCGTTCCCACCAATTCTGGACAAAACTTCATCTTGTCGAGGAATATGTTTGTGATCTCATCAATGGTTTCATTCTTCTGGTGGAGGTGTAGAAACTCTTCCTGAATGCGATCGATTGCAGTTTGAGGACAATGATGCTTCAGGAAGGGCTCTTTAAACTCAGCCCATGTCATGGTTCTTACTCGTTCTTGTCCCACTTCCTTACTATAACTATCCCACCAATCCTTTGCGCGGAGTCGCAATTGACCCGTGGCAAACATTACTTCATCTTCGCCTTCACAATGACTTCGTGCAAACACCCCTTCCATATCCGAGATCCACCTTAGACATTCGAGTGGATCTATTTCTCCCTTAAACACGGTGGGGTTGCACGACATAAAGTTTCGGTATGTACATCTCTTAACATTCTTGGAGCCGGGCGACCCCTCTTCAATCAATTTCTTTAGTTCATCGAATCTACTCGTCATCATACCTTCCACTATCCCCATGATGTTACTTTCCACCTCTTCTATTATCTTAGGGAGGTTTACCTTTATAGCCTCCCCCACTTCTATCACTACCATCTCCTTTACTTCATCATGTTGGGTACGTTCCCCCGCCGAGTTATTACCTTCATCTGCCATGTTTCTGAAACATTAACAACCATTTAACATATATACCATATCACGGTATTTGTAACATCATGTATTTTTCCCCTAATAATTTCTTTTTATGAGTTAATAAAACCGCCACTTTATCTATCCTATTCTTTTGTACAAATATAACCATGTCTAAATCTTTATATTATTTCAAAGCATTCGTGTATATTTCGAATATTTATTTTTTAAAATGGTATAAATTCAAACAAATACAAAGTTTCCTCAATAAACTATCTATTGTAACTTTTTAGTCATTATTATTATTCAATAAATAAACCATCACTTTAATTTCTACCATACTAAAATACACTTCCTTATTTACGATCCTAAATCAATATAATAGTGTATATATATATATATTTTTTTTGTCGTAAAAGTTGTAAATGAATTATGACAATCTTTCATAATCCAGGGAGCAAAGTGCAAAATGTGTTTTTTTTTCTTCCTACATCGTCGTTTCCATCTTCACTATTTTATGAACGATTGGAAAATAGATGAATTCATACATATAATACAATAACAAGATTCATATGTATATTCAATCGTTTCCTTCAAATCTTCCATAACATGGCCATATGGATATTCATTAATTCATATGCGGCTGCTTATTTATGAATTTATACATCAATAATAATATTGGTTTCCTTCTTCGCCGGGTGCATGATTCCCGCCGGATATATCGGAATCGTGTAGCAGCCGCAAGCAAATCTTGTTTAGCACATTCCAAAACTTTCTAAACTAGATCCTATGCGTTTTAAATTCAAAATCAATTACCAATTAATTATAAAAATCAGACCGCCATTATCGTGCAAAACTTTCTCTTTCCAATTGAAAACAAGTCGTGATTTGTAGTTTAAATTGCGGCTAATCCCAAACGCAAAAACCGTTTCACACACACAAAAAAAAACGCCATCATATGACAAACCATCCCCAACACTTCTCTGTTTTCCGACGAGGTCCGACGGAGCCTAAAAACACACGACACTCATCTTCATCTCTATCGGCTCTTTTCTCTATAAACATTCAGGTGGACGCCATTTTGTTTTCCGGCGAAAACCGCGAAACCACTACCACCAGCCCCTTCGTTTTAAGACAACATAACGAGCCAACGCCATTAGACCACCGTACAATAGACTACTTTCCACGAGACTTAGCAGCGACAGACTAGCCTTATATAGAAGTAACCATCACGGCCACCGCATGTTCAGTCCCGCTCAGCCTTCGTTGCTCTCGCATACTGAACCTATGTCCGGGTTTTTGTTCGTGAATTAACGCCGCTTCCACTCAGTGACAATCTTCTTGTTTGGTAATTTAATCCAACCTTAATTATGTTACGTTTGCATATAGATGATTTTGAAAGCCATATTTGGTTTTGTTGTCCCTATCCACACATATATACAGTCAATACGTTTTGTTATTTAATAAATTATATAGCCATTTTATAAATTTAAAAAGGTGAGAGATTAATGAAAACAAAAACTAGACTTTTACTAAAGTTCATATTCACATTCACATGACCAAGAGAATCATGAACACTGTTAATTTTTTACTATGAATTAAGTACACTACTCCTACCATTTTATTTAAAAACATATTAATAAAACATTTTATCAAAACTGACACCAGTTTGTTTCCCGACACAAAGTTTGATGTTTTATTTTTCTACAACCTTTGAATCATCATGTTAAGTTAAATTATTTAATTAAATTTGACTTCTAAAATAACTAATCTTTTGTTTTCTTATAAGAAGTTCTACGATATATTACCTTCAACAATGAAATGTTTTAATAATATTAATTAATTAGATAAATCAAAAGTAATCATGGGGACTAATAAAACAACATTCGTAGTCACTAAATAATAATTCTTAATATACTTAGGTTCAAGCGTAATTCGTTGATTCCCGTTGGATTATAGCAAGTCCACCATAATCAAGGTGAGTTTTACATAGCCCCTTTTCTATTTATCACCATTTTTGGGGTGAAACATGTTACAACATCATTTATGCAATTCAATCATCAATGTGTCTATGCGTTTTTCTATGTTGCATTATGTCTTGAACATGACTAGGGTAAGCACAATTCTAGCATAATCATTAACATTGATCAGCCGACGGTATACATTGATAGATCTATTGGACTGACAATCCCACCGGATACGTGCCTCCTACAAAGGTTACGTGGGTGTTTGTTATCGCATAACATATTCATTTGGACCATAAGTGTATGGTATGTATCATTTTATAACAGTCAACAGGGTTGATTATGCACTCGATTTATTTCTAGTATGTTCTCACATATGGGCTAGATTAACATGACACATGAATTGCACAACATTTTATTCAATTTATTATCAAAAACCTATGTAATTCTCACCAACTTATGTTGACCCAAAATACTTTCAAAATTAACATGTTTCAGGTAACAATGAAGCTGAGGCTTGAGTTAGCATGAGGATTTTACTTGAAGTTTATTTGAAGTTATTGAAGTTGTTATTTGATATTATGTATTTGAATTCTTAGACATCGTTTCACATTTTGGATATTATGTTTGAATAAATTATTTAAAATTTATATTATACCATGTGCTACTGAAAACAATCATCAATACGTGGCACCCCGATGTTTCCGCCATCGGTTGGGGTGTTACAGATTGGTATCAGAGCCTTGGTTATAGGGAATTAGGTTATTAGAAAAAAAAAATAATCTAGACTATAACCCTAGGGATTTTAAACCAGTACTTGTTTCAGTTGCTTGCAGCTCTACCTTATCCTTATCTCTATCCATATCCTCCTCCTTAATTTTAACCTAGCTTGGTCTTGCCTACTCTCTTTCACTCACTTGCTGTAATCCTAACATACTCCTAGATTATTAGGGTAAATTCCTTGGGATTAGATCTGATCTGTTATGATAAGTCAACGTTTATTCGTAGTTAAATGATTACAATCTTTGTATTTCATTTTCATTTATACCCCCTCACTTGTGACATCCGTCACTTTTTATTTCTATATAAGAATAATAATAATAATAATATTAATATTATAATAAAAAAAATTCAGATTATATATATATGTTGTTTTTTTTTAAACACACTCACTTGAAAACCCATTACCAAACCCAATAACCATTCTCTTTTTATAATCTGAAGCCCAACAGCTGAGACCCATTCCTTTTGTCCTTCATCTTGGTCCAGCCCAACATCACGAGCCCAACAGACCAAGCCCACTTCCCCTTTTTCCTTGCTGCTTTAAACAAAAAAAAAAAAAAAGAGTTTCTGCCCCTGCCGGGACTCGAACCCGGGCAGAAGCCGGGCGAAACACTAAACACGCACCACGTAACCATCTGAGCCACAGCTCAGTGTTGGTTTAAACCCAGTTCAAAAATTATTTAACATCTTCAAGTCCTGTGTCTGTTTCTTTCTTGTTCGCTGCACATAAGTGCCGAACCAAACACCCTTTTTCTTTGACTTTTAATCAATTATACATGGTAAGAAACTTATAGATTGCTTCGATAATATGGAATGTTAGACTAATACGTATCCATTACACGTCAATGGACGATTATCACGTTCCAATTTGTACCCAAATCGCGTTATTATATTTATTAAGGTCAATAATTACCAAATCGATATCCGGCCCTTTACCCTATAAATTGAACGTGCCTAGACCATCACACATCGCCGATAATCCTCTCTTCAATCTCTAATTCTGTATAAACGATCTGCAAATCCAATTCTTAGTCGCGTTTGACATTTTCGTTGACTAAGCCTCGTACCAGATTTCGATCAGTAAGTCTTTTTTTTCTTTGTGGGTTTCAATGTTCGGCATCTCGTGAACAATAGCCCCAATGATTCAGGGGCTATTGAACACGAATTGTTTGAGTATGGAAATTAGGGCACGAATTGATTAAAAATTGGGGAAGAACACTTAAGGCTGTTAATATATATAATTGTTTTTAGAACAGAAATAACCAAATAACTGATCCAGACCAGCTGGTATAGCCACTGCCCTTAAAACATGAACCGGCCTGGGGGCCAAGGTTCGAGTCCCACCATGACCATTCTTTTTTTTTTGTGATGTTCTTTTATTCTTATATTTTCTTAATTCTTTTTAAAAATCGTTTTAAAATACTAAAACTACTTTATAAATTCTACAAAATTTATTTTATGCTATTCCACTGATAAAGTTCATCATCCAATTTTTAGATTTTCCAAAATAATTTATTTAATATATATAATAAATATTACAAGTTTATTCAATTTTATTTATAAAATTCTATAAAAATATCAAAACGATCTTATTAATTTCCACAAAAATTATCCTGAGTTGTTATAACTTTAAACTTTTCAGAAATGATTTTTATTTCTGAAAAATCATTTATTTTATATTTTTAATTAATTTTTGTTAGTTTTAATCATAAATAATCCATAATAAATTCATTTTTCAATATTTTTGTACCAAAATTTTACATAAATTATTTCTATTCATATAGAATTGAAATACAATTTTTAATTCAGAAATTCTTTGATTTTAATATTTTTAGATATTAAAGTCATATTTTGTCAATTTGAAATAATTAGATTAAATATTCTATTTTCAAGAAAATAATTTTATAAAAATTATTTTCATACTTAAAACCTTATGTTGTGATTATATTCAACTTAAAATTTTACAAAAAAAAAACTTTTGTTTATTTATTCATTTAAATTTCTTATATTTAATAAACAATTTGTTTATCAATCAAATAAACGTTTATCCCCAATTCGAAGCCCTAGAAAGACATATATCCTAGAGTTATTTCCCTTACACATTATCAAATTCTTTAGGTTGATTCTTTGGAATATTTCCAAGGCATATTTCGTTGTCCAGTTCAATTACAAGCTATTACGTATACAGTGAGTATTTCCTATCCCCTTTTTACTTTTATACATTTTTGGGGTGATTCATGTACACTATTACAAGTTCAAATTCAAATTTACATTTTACAATACAATTCTAGTACTATGTGCATTGCTTACAACGTGCTTTATGCTTAGACAATACATGTGGATTACATTTGTACTTAGTGAAATCATTAACATGGCACAAGCCGACCTTAACATTGGATAGCGCTATTTGGATTGACAACCCGCCTAGGTTGATTCTCCCCCTTTTTCATCGGAGAATCCGTGGCCAGTGTTAAGTTATCATCCATTCATTGGTTGAGTACACTACAGTTCATACAGTACATTATACAGTCACAGGGTTGATTTCGCTCATTTGTTTGATACATGGTTTACATATTCGCACTGTAGCTTGCACTTGAATTGTATAACTTTTTGACCTACTATATATATCAAATCTAGGAATGCTCACCAACATTTCATATGTTGACCAAACCTATTTTTGTACATGTTTCAGGTGCAGTTTGATCTAGTGCTTTAGCAAGAGACATTTAGTGCTTTATTTCAATTCAGTTATTTCAATATTTACATTTCATATAGACAATGTAATTTCCATTTTCATGTAAGACAATTTTGATTATTCAATAATATTTACATTTTAGTACCATGAGCTTTTGAACAATCGTCACTACGTGGCACCTCGATGATTCCGCCATCGGTTGGGGTGTTACAGATTGGTATCAGAGCCATGGTTATAGGGAACTAGGTTATTAGATAAAAAGGCCTAGACTATAACCGAACTACAACTTGCATGCATAATATTTCCTGAATTACCCTACTCCTCATTTCTCCCTACTTTCTTCCTCCTATCTTTCCCTTCTTCCCTCTCTCTATTCTTCTTATCTTTCATCATGGTGCATAGAGATGGTGTCCTACAGAGAGTGGAAAGTTCACATCATCATGGAACGAGAGCATTACCTTCTATGAAGACACTCTTAGACATAATACCTACTCTTATTTTACTCCTTCAAAGTTGTTGAACTTTAATGAGTGTGATAAGGACACGTGCAATCTGGAAGGGTGGACGCCTGTACACTGGGTTTTCTGGCATAGGCAAGCATAGCGCATAAATCCATTTACGGACCTGTTATGCTTACCTGGGGATTCCTGGAGTGAGTGTCCACTTATAGGCTAAAGCACGTCTTCTTTGATCACCATTGGGTTCAATTCCTTTGAAAAGTCAACGTTCTTGTTGGGCTTTACAGCTAGACAAGGGCACTCCAAGCATTTTATGCAAGCTTTTTCAATAATACTCTCTCGGTTCATATACAATATTGTGTATTTCACGATTTTCATATATTGCTTACAAGTTCATACTATCATAACCATCTATGGATTTCACAATCACACTTCACCTTACCCTCTTAGCCACTTTTTAAATATTCAACACCCTACCCAAATCATATTATTTCTTTTCTCCACATGTTATTTATTTTAAAAACTATAACCTCATACTTTAGCACAAACTAAAGATTTCTAAAACTAGTTTTATTACCTAGCAACTTTACAAAGTACATATTTTCCTCGAACTTAAATTCAATTGATTATTTATTGACGTAACAAACGATTTTCTATATAATGTTTTAAACTATTACAAAGCCTACTTAGCTTGTACTATTTAACAACTTTTGCCTTATGTACAAAACCAAATTTTGAAAATATTTTTTTTTTTTGAATAATATCTAGTCTCTAGATTCTCCATCAACACTCACCCATTTTCAACTTGTTCAAATTTTTACAATATTTGGCATACACCACAATCACGTTTTCTTATACACTTGATTATAACCTTTGATCCAAACCCCAAAATTTACACTACTATATAATCTCCTTACTATAAAATAAACTCTTTATCAACTATCTTCACATTCACCATCTCTCACAACCTTGATTCTGCTTCAAAAAATTTTCACCATCCTCTCAAGAACTAAATTCATATCCTTCACCTTCTCACACGTGAGATAGTTACCCATGATAATCAAACTACTAAAAACCTGATACTTGATTCTACATGATTTTTTTTTCCAAAACATCATTGTTTGTGAAACTTGATTTCCCCTTAATTCGACTATTCACTGGACATTTAATTATTCATGATACTTGTGTTTTCATTTTCATAATCCTATTTTCATTTTGTACCCAATTTTGTCGCACTTATTAGCATACAACATCTAGAAATTTCCTTGCATACTATTAAAACAGATTGGAAATTTATCATATTGATTACATTTATCATACAAGACTCTACCTTACATTTATTTGAAACGTTTGGACTTGATACTTGATCTTACAGATGCTTTTCTAAGAAAACATCATTGGTTATTACATGAAACTAGAATTTCCCTTAATTTGACTACGCATTGAACATCTAATTATTCATGATACTCGTAAACATTTAATTATTCATGATAACACTCACACTTAATGGTTGTAGTACTTACAAACTTGCTTGCATAAACCTGCTATCAATTTGCAATCTATGTGAATAATAATTGCTGCACTTAATAGAGGTCATCATGCCTTTTTCAACAGTCGGGAGAGGCCCTACAACCTGCTCCACGACTGGTAGAGGCTATCGAACATACTCAACGATTGGTAGAGGTCGCTATGCCTTTTCAAACAGTCGGGAGAGGCCCTACAACCTACTCCACGGCTGGTGGAGGCTATCAAACCTGCTCAACAATCGGTGGGGTCATAGAAGGACACAAAACCCTAATGTAAGGTAAATTGATGATTCCGGTCCGGAACGTAATCATGAATTTACAGGTGCGTTAGGGTAGTGTGAAATTCTATTAGAGTTTTTGGTAGGCGTCCAGTACGTTTTCAAGGTATCAAAGGTGTGGTGGGTTAGCTGCGGTACACCCTGTATACAAACACTAATGATGCATTGAAAGTGAGACTGGAAGTCGGACCAGGAACATACTTGAGTTACTTGGTAGTTCACTTAGTCTTTTTATAGTCAATCAACTCGTACATTTATTCTAGAATTCCTAAAACATGGAGTTTAGTGATTTACTAGTTTCCTATTCTCCTTATTATTCGAGGCGAGCCTAATCCAATCCTTAACCCACAACCTATCAAACCTCTTAGCCAAATCATTTAAATTTTCTTCAAACCCCAGTTATCTTAAATTTTACCCAAACATCCATAACCCTATGTTTCTAATAACTTCGGGACGAAGTTTCTAAAAGTAGGGGATGCTGTGACATCCGTCACTTTTTATTTCTATATAAGAATAATAATAATAATAATATTAATATTATAATAAAAAAAAATTCAGATTATATATATATGTTGTTTTTTTTTAAACACACTCACTTGAAAACCCATTACCAAACCCAATAACCATTCTCTTTTTATAATCTGAAGCCCAACAGCTGAGACCCATTCCTTTTGTCCTTCATCTTGGTCCAGCCCAACATCACGAGCCCAACAGACCAAGCCCACTTCCCCTTTTTCCTTGCTGCTTTAAACAAAACAAAAAAAAGAGTTTCTGCCCCTGCCGGGACTCAAACCCGGGCAGAAGCCGGGCGAAACACTAAACACGCACCACGTAACCATCTGAGCCACAGCTCAGTGTTGGTTTAAACCCAGTTCAAAAATTATTTAACATCTTCAAGTCCTGTGTCTGTTTCTTTCTTGTTCGCTGCACATAAGTGCCGAACCAAACACCCTTTTTCTTTGACTTTTAATCAATTATACATGGTAAGAAACTTATAGATTGCTTCGATAATATGGAATGTTAGACTAATACGTATCCATTACACGTCAATGGACGATTATCACGTTCCAATTTGTACCCAAATCGCGTTATTATATTTATTAAGGTCAATAATTACCAAATCGATATCCGGCCCTTTACCCTATAAATTGAACGTGCCTAGACCATCACACATCGCCGATAATCCTCTCTTCAATCTCTAATTCTGTATAAACGATCTGCAAATCCAATTCTTAGTCGCGTTTGACATTTTCGTTGACTAAGCCTCGTACCAGATTTCGATCAGTAAGTCTTTTTTTTCTTTGTGGGTTTCAATGTTCGGCATCTCGTGAACAATAGCCCCAATGATTCAGGGGCTATTGAACACGAATTGTTTGAGTATGGAAATTAGGGCACGAATTGATTAAAAATTGGGGAAGAACACTTAAGGCTGTTAATATATATAATTGTTTTTAGAACAGAAATAACCAAATAACTGATCCAGACCAGCTGGTATAGCCACTGCCCTTAAAACATGAACCGGCCTGGGGGCCAAGGTTCGAGTCCCACCATGACCATTCTTTTTTTTTTGTGATGTTCTTTTATTCTTATATTTTCTTAATTCTTTTTAAAAATCGTTTTAAAATACTAAAACTACTTTATAAATTCTACAAAATTTATTTTATGCTATTCCACTGATAAAGTTCATCATCCAATTTTTAGATTTTCCAAAATAATTTATTTAATATATATAATAAATATTACAAGTTTATTCAATTTTATTTATAAAATTCTATAAAAATATCAAAACGATCTTATTAATTTCCACAAAAATTATCCTGAGTTGTTATAACTTTAAACTTTTCAGAAATGATTTTTATTTCTGAAAAATCATTTATTTTATATTTTTAATTAATTTTTGTTAGTTTTAATCATAAATAATCCATAATAAATTCATTTTTCAATATTTTTGTACCAAAATTTTACATAAATTATTTCTATTCATATAGAATTGAAA
The DNA here is from genome assembly GCA_030844895.1 of Ambrosia x helenae. Classification (NCBI taxonomy): domain Eukaryota; kingdom Viridiplantae; phylum Streptophyta; class Magnoliopsida; order Asterales; family Asteraceae; genus Ambrosia; species Ambrosia x helenae. The sequence goes on from CM061231.1 coordinate 121,906,791, forward strand.
TACAATTTTTAATTCAGAAATTCTTTGATTTTAATATTTTTAGATATTAAAGTCATATTTTGTCAATTTGAAATAATTAGATTAAATATTCTATTTTCAAGAAAATAATTTTATAAAAATTATTTTCATACTTAAAACCTTATGTTGTGATTATATTCAACTTAAAATTTTACAAAAAAAAAACTTTTGTTTATTTATTCATTTAAATTTCTTATATTTAATAAACAATTTGTTTATCAATCAAATAAACGTTTATCCCCAATTCGAAGCCCTAGAAAGACATATATCCTAGAGTTATTTCCCTTACACATTATCAAATTCTTTAGGTTGATTCTTTGGAATATTTCCAAGGCATATTTCGTTGTCCAGTTCAATTACAAGCTATTACGTATACAGTGAGTATTTCCTATCCCCTTTTTACTTTTATACATTTTTGGGGTGATTCATGTACACTATTACAAGTTCAAATTCAAATTTACATTTTACAATACAATTCTAGTACTATGTGCATTGCTTACAACGTGCTTTATGCTTAGACAATACATGTGGATTACATTTGTACTTAGTGAAATCATTAACATGGTACAAGCCGACCTTAACATTGGATAGCGCTATTTGGATTGACAACCCGCCTAGGTTGATTCTCCCCCTTTTTCATCGGAGAATCCGTGGCCAGTGTTAAGTTATCATCCATTCATTGGTTGAGTACACTACAGTTCATACAGTACATTATACAGTCACAGGGTTGATTTCGCTCATTTGTTTGATACATGGTTTACATATTCGCACTGTAGCTTGCACTTGAATTGTATAACTTTTTGACCTACTATATATATCAAATCTAGGAATGCTCACCAACATTTCATATGTTGACCAAACCTATTTTTGTACATGTTTCAGGTGCAGTTTGATCTAGTGCTTTAGCAAGAGACATTTAGTGCTTTATTTCAATTCAGTTATTTCAATATTTACATTTCATATAGACAATGTAATTTCCATTTTCATGTAAGACAATTTTGATTATTCAATAATATTTACATTTTAGTACCATGAGCTTTTGAACAATCGTCACTACGTGGCACCTCGATGATTCCGCCATCGGTTGGGGTGTTACATCACTCTCGTTTAAATCCTATGTGTCGAATCTCAAAATTTTTGCAATTCAAATCTATTTTCTTCTTTAAAAAAAAAAATCCCTCGTTAGCATAAATTTCATGAATCATTTGTGGATCTCACAATCATATTTCATTTTACAAACTTGTAATATTACCCGCTTGTTTAATTATTCTCAACATCTAACCCAAATCGTATATTTCTCTTTACAACATATTACATATTTTACTTCTTAAATCGTATTATCTTCGGGCCAATTTTGGTTTTAAACCTCTCCCTACATTTTTTTTAGGCACCCTCAACCATAAAATTTCATCATATTCAAGATTTTTAAAACCCTTGTTCAAACTATAATCTCATAACCGTTTATAGTAGATACTCTAGCACCAACACTAAAGAGTACTAAACTTTTTTTTAAATATTCATCACCCGAGAATTTTACAAACTATAGCAAATAAATATTTTTGTCAAAAGCCTTTTATTCCACAAACTTATTTTCTAAATTTCAAATGTTTGTGCAACAATTTATTTGCGTAACAAATGATTTTTGATGAAAATGTTTTAATCTATTAAGAATCACTTCTTTTATGGATTACTCGAAGTCTATTAAACAAAACGTCTCAACAAAATCTTGATTTTCGAAATCTGACATCGTGTTTGAAATCTTTGACTCACCGAAATATTCTAATCTAAATCCAGTTAGTTTGTACTAATTGCAAAAAAAAAAAAAAAAATGTGCTAATTAGCCATCCTTGCTTTTGCCGAAAACCAATTTTAAAAGTAATGTCTTTCCAACCATGGGAAAATTTAACCCTTCGAATTCTCCATTGATTCTTATTTGTTTTAAACCGATTTGAACTTTTACGACTCTACATTTACCACAATCATGATTTACTTGTGAAGATTCCATGTTTTCTCATACGTTTGGTTATAAACATTGATTCGAACCTCATGGTTCACCCCGCACTTGTTACAACGCGTTATCTAATTACCTATGCTTCATGATCTCCTTAGTTTTTATGTTCCTTTTATTTGAAAACCTATTGATTAAGCTTCAAATATTTGATCTTATTGACTTGAAAAAAAAAAAAAAGTATTGATTTAACCATAAATATCCATACCCTATTTTGTACAGGATGGACCCTGATTCCAAAACAAGCAAATATTTATTTATTTTTCACTAGTTCTATAAACAACCATCGTTTTAACAAAGATCTCATCTAGAATTACAAACCCACCCCCATTTTAAAATGGCCTTTTGATGTCTTATTTGACATACAAACCAACAAATGATTAGGGTTCTTGCACCAGATACGCAATTAAATTTTGATTTTGAAAGAAAAAAATCGTATTTTAAAAAAAAAAAAATGACGAAACCTTCTTCAGATCACACAGCCCGCAATCTCATATGCCTCAATCTAGGTTGACTATCCACATTTTTAATTTACCACGAACATGTCTGACTACCTTCTTCCTTTTCTTGACTGATAAGCTAAACCGTTTATCAACTATTTTTACATCCCCTATTCTATGCAACTTGATTATAGTTTGGACTTTCATCATTCTCTCAAAGATTAAATGTAAAATCTTCGCCTTTTCGAAAATGAACTTGATTTTTTTATGATCATAACCAAACCATTGAAAGCTTGGTACTTGAATTTTTTTTTTCTAAAATCATAATTGCTTGATACATGAAACTTGATTTTTAGTGATACATGAGGATTTGGTGATCTACTATATTTGAACTTTTTATTCATGATACTTTAAAACATGGATAACTAAATATAAACTAGTTACTATAATCACCCCTAGACCCATTAACCTCGTTTATAAAAATACAATTACAACTCACGTGCTATATTTGGTACTTGATACTTGTTGCATTTACAAACTTGCTTGCATACATGTATTATCATTTTGCAACCTACGTGTTGAAAACAATTGTTACATTTATTAAACAACTGGTAGATGATGAAGTACCTGCTCAACAGTTGGTAGAGTACCTAATAACCTACTCAACGATTGGTAGAGGTCATCATGCCTGCTCAACAGTCGGTAGAGGTTCTAATAACCTGCACAATGACTGGTAGAGGCCATCGCACCTACTCAACAATCGGTAGAGGTTCCTACTCACTGACTGGTAGAGGTCTTTTTCCTGCTCAACAGTTGGACACATTTTTGGATACATTGTACACGTAATTTGATACAAAAGATTTATTAGACTCATTGATACAAAGATTCAATCACAAAATTATTGTACATTGTGTGTTCTATATGTGTGTTTAGAATCATAGAAGGACACAAAACCCTAATGTAAGGTAAATTGGTGATTACGGTCCGGAACGTAATCATGAATTTACAGGTACGTTAAGGTGGTGTGAAATTCTATTTAGGTTTTGGTAGATACCAGTACGTTTTCGAAATAACAAAGGTGTGCTGGATTAGCTGCGGTACACCTTATATATAAACACTGATGATGCATTGAAAATTAGACTGGGGTCGGACCAACAACAAACAATGGTCTTTTGGTCCTTCCGTAGTAAATCACTCCATGTATTCCTTTTAGCATTCCTAAAACTTAGGTTTGGTGTTAGACACTTATTTCCCCCGCTATTTTAGACCATTGAATCCAACTCTCATAACTCAACCCTACATTTTTAATAACTTCGGGACGAAGTTCCCAAAAGTAGGGGAGACTGTAACATCATGTATTTTTCCCCTAATAATTTCTTTTTATGAGTTAATAAAACCGCCACTTTATCTATCCTATTCTTTTGTACAAATATAACCATGTCTAAATCTTTATATTATTTCAAAGCATTCGTGTATATTTCGAATATTTATTTTTTAAAATGGTATAAATTCAAACAAATACAAAGTTTCCTCAATAAACTATCTATTGTAACTTTTTAGTCATTATTATTATTCAATAAATAAACCATCACTTTAATTTCTACCATACTAAAATACACTTCCTTATTTACGATCCTAAATCAATATAATAGTGTATATATATATATATATATTTTTTTTGTCGTAAAAGTTGTAAATGAATTATGACAATCTTTCATAATCCAGGGAGCAAAGTGCAAAATGTGTTTTTTTTTCTTCTTACATCGTCGTTTCCATCTTCACTATTTTATGAACGATTGGAAAATAGATGAATTCATACATATAATACAATAACAAGATTCATATGTATATTCAATCGTTTCCTTCAAATCTTCCATAACATGGCCATATGGATATTCATTAATTCATATGCGGCTGCTTATTTATGAATTTATACATCAATAATAATATTGGTTTCCTTCTTCGCCGGGTGCATGATTCCCGCCGGATATATCGGAATCGTGTAGCAGCCGCAAGCAAATCTTGTTTAGCACATTCCAAAACTTTCTAAACTAGATCCTATGCGTTTTAAATTCAAAATCAATTACCAATTAATTATAAAAATCAGACCGCCATTATCGTGCAAAACTTTCTCTTTCCAATTGAAAACAAGTCGTGATTTGTAGTTTAAATTGCGGCTAATCCCAAACGCAAAAACCGTTTCACACACACACAAAAAAACGCCATCATATGACAAACCATCCCCAACACTTCTCTGTTTTCCGACGAGGTCCGACGGAGCCTAAAAACACACGACACTCATCTTCATCTCTATCGGCTCTTTTCTCTATAAACATTCAGGTGGACGCCATTTTGTTTTCCGGCGAAAACCGCGAAACCACTACCACCAGCCCCTTCGTTTTAAGACAACATAACGAGCCAACGCCATTAGACCACCGTACAATAGACTACTTTCCACGAGACTTAGCAGCGACAGACTAGCCTTATATAGAAGTAACCATCACGGCCACCGCATGTTCAGTCCCGCTCAGCCTTCGTTGCTCTCGCATACTGAACCTATGTCCGGGTTTTTGTTCGTGAATTAACGCCGCTTCCACTCAGTGACAATCTTCTTGTTTGGTAATTTAATCCAACCTTAATTATGTTACGTTTGCATATAGATGATTTTGAAAGCCATATTTGGTTTTGTTGTCCCTATCCACACATATATACAGTCAATACGTTTTGTTATTTAATAAATTATATAGCCATTTTATAAATTTAAAAAGGTGAGAGATTAATGAAAACAAAAACTAGACTTTTACTAAAGTTCATATTCACATTCACATGACCAAGAGAATCATGAACACTGTTAATTTTTTACTATGAATTAAGTACACTACTCCTACCATTTTATTTAAAAACATATTAATAAAACATTTTATCAAAACTGACACCAGTTTGTTTCCCGACACAAAGTTTGATGTTTTATTTTTCTACAACCTTTGAATCATCATGTTAAGTTAAATTATTTAATTAAATTTGACTTCTAAAATAACTAATCTTTTGTTTTCTTATAAGAAGTTCTACGATATATTACCTTCAACAATGAAATGTTTTAATAATATTAATTAATTAGATAAATCAAAAGTAATCATGGGGACTAATAAAACAACATTCGTAGTCACTAAATAATAATTCTTAATATACTTAGGTTCAAGCGTAATTCGTTGATTCCCGTTGGATTATAGCAAGTCCACCATAATCAAGGTGAGTTTTACATAGCCCCTTTTCTATTTATCACCATTTTTGGGGTGAAACATGTTACAACATCATTTATGCAATTCAATCATCAATGTGTCTATGCGTTTTTCTATGTTGCATTATGTCTTGAACATGACTAGGGTAAGCACAATTCTAGCATAATCATTAACATTGATCAGCCGACGGTATACATTGATAGATCTATTGGACTGACAATCCCACCCGGATACGTGCCTCCTACAAAGGTTACGTGGGTGTTTGTTATCGCATAACATATTCATTTGGACCATAAGTGTATGGTATGTATCATTTTATAACAGTCAACAGGGTTGATTATGCACTCGATTTATTTCTAGTATGTTCTCACATATGGGCTAGATTAACATGACACATGAATTGCACAACATTTTATTCAATTTATTATCAAAAACCTATGTAATTCTCACCAACTTATGTTGACCCAAAATACTTTCAAAATTAACATGTTTCAGGTAACAATGAAGCTGAGGCTTGAGTTAGCATGAGGATTTTACTTGAAGTTTATTTGAAGTTATTGAAGTTGTTATTTGATATTATGTATTTGAATTCTTAGACATCGTTTCACATTTTGGATATTATGTTTGAATAAATTATTTAAAATTTATATTATACCATGTGCTACTGAAAACAATCATCAATACGTGGCACCCCGATGTTTCCGCCATCGGTTGGGGTGTTACAGTATTTCAATCATCATTCATTCTTTCTACGAAAGTAATTTTCTATTCCCAATATTTGGGCTACCACATTCTCTACTACACGTATACACGGATTGTAATCCCATGTGTATAAATGCGTCTATAAATGAGTTTTGGAGTTGCTCGGGCAAGGTACGGAAGCATAAACAAGCTGAAAAATCAACATCCAAGGCTCAAGGGTGAGTTGGCGTAGGGTACGCCAAAAGTGGCGTAGGCAAGGAGTGACAGAGTGGCGTAGGACAGAAGGAATTGGCGTAGGCAAGATGGGCTTGGCGTAGCCTACGCCAAAACTGGCGTAGGATACGCCAACAGCTGCTGTTGGTCAACACTTTCCTTTTTTCAAAGCCATTCCTTTCACGCCATTCTTACCCACAATTCCCGACATTCTAGCAGCTCATTGACTAACTCTCCCGCCCATTATTCCACACATACCTTGATCAAGTCTCGGATCGAATGCACGCCCCTACGAGCTTCCGGTTTGAGTTCAAGTACCTAATATACTTGATTCGCTCAAACCTTGGCTCTGATACCAACTTGTAAGACTCGTTTTTTTTTAAAAACATGTAGATAATATATAAGCATCCATTATATATACATACCCAAAACGTCTTGTCCAACGACATGCCAACAACCTTGGCCACACTAGTTAAGTTTACAAAAGACAATGCCCAAGTTGGCTACCATGTGAATCTTTGACCCATATCCAAAACCATGTACAAAACATTAACAACTTGTTTAAACGACTCAAAGATCCTAATACTACCATGGTACCCAACCCAAAAGAACGTGAGCGTGCATAATCCATCCTTGCTTGAGACTTGATCTTCATTCATGTGCTTTACCTATTACGAATCAACAAGGCAAACATTTAGTATGCTATAAACAATATCATTATCTTATCCAAGGAACCCAAGGGGTCCATGGAACCATGATGTAATCCTTACTTCTACCATTTTGACCCGTTAAGGGTACGTCTACCATATTGACCCGTGAGGGTACTTCTACCATATTGACCCGTAAGGGTACATCTACCGTTTTGACCCGTTAAGGGTACTTCTACCGTTTTGACCCGTTAAGGGTACTTCTACCATTTTAAACCATTCTACCAATTTGCACCATTGTGTAGCCACGAGGGTACTTCATACTACTTCCATTCCATCTAATTCAACCCCAACAATGCATACATAACAATCATGACTAATATACTCATTAAACTACATAGTTGGTAGTAACCAACTTACCTTTGTTGTGTGCTCCTTGCTCCTTGTGATCGCTTGTACCTTCCACCTTCACACCTACATAGTGAAGGAATTCATACTTTAGGTTTTTGTACTTTTACCCTTTACCATTCTTGGTTCAAGGTAAGTAAACTAGCATAACCACATAGCTACAACCTCTACCATCATATTTATCATGCATTTTTCCACAATTTCACCTACTCTAAGATACTAGGCATTTCATCATACAATTGGTGTGCATATCCATACATTCAAGTGGTTTTACCATTCTATGACACAACATTCCCAATTCTATACTTATATTTACAATCTACATAAATTTCTAACAATAAACATAATCAATTGAGCTCTCATGAGATTAAGGTCCTGTTTGACTTTTAAAAGGTCAACAGAAACCTTCATTCCAACACCCACTTAACAATTCTCAATTCAGCCCTAACACATCCAATTTAACATGAAATCTCATCAATTTTACACTATGATACATACAAATCATGCTTTCCTAAGCCACAAGAGTAATTATCATAATAAAATCATGAAATCCCACCAAACTACTTCCAAACTCTACCAAAATTAATCATACAACTTACCAATGAGATTAGCACCACAAGAGGGTTAATAATTCAAGAACATGCAGGGGATTAGAGGTGATCTTCTCCCCCAATTTTCGACCTTAGAGGGCTGTTTTGGAACCCCCTTGTCGCCACCCCCTTCCTCTTTCTGTGCTTTCTTTTTCTTCTTCTCAAAATGCTCCCAATTTCCCTTTTAGTCCCTTTAGTATTACCACTTCTATTTCCCCCCAACTAACCCCTCAAGGTGTGTGTTATTTCATATTTAACCCCTCCCTCTTTATTAGTTAAGTTTCCACCAATTTACTTAAGTGACTAACTTGGTAAATTTTATGTTTATCAAATGTACAATTACCAATGCACTACTTAAAACTAGGGGTACAAACATATACATACATACATATTTACGCATACATACATATTTACGCATACATACATACTCACTATAACGTGTATATATATATATATACACTTACCATGCTACCATTAATTTAATATTTTTGGGGTGTTACATTTGTTCTCCAAGGTAAGCGTTTGGGATGTTTGTTACACAAACAATGAGCTTTTCACGGATAATTCTATCAAGGTGTTTTAAGAAATGACAGAGAATTGTTCAATGGGTTCGAGACTATCATCCATCGAATGGGAACATTATGGTTAGGAAACCAAGAAGTACACAAAGTAAGGTATATTCCTATATCGTCCGTAGGTAGCCGAGGTGGTTCACACAATTTAACGTTTAAGGGCGTTAATTCTACTCTCGTGATCTTTAATAAGATATTCCCGAAATGCTCTTGTGCCTGCGAATTCATGATTATGTTCGCGACCATTATCACTTCCTCGCCTCACTTAAGCATCCAAGCATATTCTCATTAAAATCATGACATCTTACTTTCTCATGGTTGGTTCTGCTAGTATACTCGTGCGTCCTTGGTAAGGTCTCATCCTAATGTGTTCAGTACCCGTGGCCGACTCGTTTGGCATCACCTTGTTGCATCCCAGTTCATTCGTCATGGGGAGGCACATGGCACCATTGATAAAACCATCTTTGGTTGTATATATGTGTTAACACATGGGGAGGCACATGGCACCATCTCAAGGTGCCATGTGTCTCGGGTGGTGAGTAAGCAAAAGGGTACGGAATGGGTTCGTAACGTTTATTAGTCCGGTCATGTAGCACGTGTTCTCCAATAATTGTTTACATATAAGACTATGGGGTATGGTCCCCTTCCTCCTTTCCTCCCCCTTCTCCACATCAGCGCCACGTCATCTTCCCCCTTCCCCTCCCCAAACCAGGGAAATGGTTCCCCCTTCTTTCCCCTTCCCCTTTCCTTTATTTTAATATTTTTTATAGGGGAAAAAGACAAAATAGAAGAAAAGACAAAAATAATAATTAAACAATTTGCAAACAAAATGATCGGGGAGAAGGCGAAGATTTTCCCGAGCACACCGAAGGGGAAAAGAGCGGGGCGGTGTTCCCCTTGGGGAAAGGCTCCATGTCAGCATCCCGGTGGTCTATCCCGAACCACACCCTTTAGTCTAATGATTCGGTTTTTAGGTTCGAACTTAACCGTCTTGCTTATTATTTGTTTTGGTTAACTACTTATTATAAAATGGTAATAAGACGCGGAAAATTTTTGGGGTCTGAACCGGGTTGTTACAACACCTTAGAAATTTTAGAGAACATGCCATTTTCTTGAAGCATTCTTATTAGAAAATGCGGTAGTGATGGTGGGGTTGTATGGTAGTGTAGCGGTGACACACAGAAGTTTCGCCACTACTAACATTGGTGATGAAGGAGTTTGACAACCTGCAATATTTTCTTACTGCTTTAATAGTCATTTTCTTTGTAGTTGAATCTTGTCGCCGCCTGTCAAATTTAATCGTAGTAGAAGGTGGGGCTAAGAAAGGCGGGGGATTATATTTTAATTCTTGCTCTTGTTTTTAATATTATTATTATTATTATTATTATTATTATTATTTTCTATAAGTATTTATATAAGGACATATGTCCTTCCTTTAAAGCCAAAAAATGGAAGGAGTTAACATATTAGACTGTAATGGTAAGATTTTAAAACCGTAAGGTATCAGATACAAAAAAAAAAAAAAAAAAGTATTTTGGAAAAACTCGCAAAAGTGACAACCACGAGACAAAAAATGGCATTTTACTTTTATTTTATTTTTTTCCTTTGAGACATTTTGACTTCCAAGTTTTGTCATTTTGATCCGATATGCTAATTTCACCCCTTAGTGCTGTTGTAACTTATGTGATTAGAACAAAATACCCTTTGTTAATTAAAAGAAAATATATAAATAAAATTGTAAAGAAATTGAGTATTTATAAATTTACCCAATATACAACCATATATCTCCTCAAGAATTGAGAAGCGTAGTGCACATCGTGCCAAGGCACACTTTTTTAATCCATGGTAGTTAGTTTTCTAACATGCAGGGATCAAAAGACTGTTGAAAACGGTACATACGGAAAGAAAGATAAGGAGTTGTAGAAAAAGTATCAAACGGACTCCGATTTAACTTATTCAAGCGACATTAGGATCGTCTTATCGAACCATACGATCTTAGTTTTTAGCTTTTCGCTTTTTTGCACTTTTAGATTGTATTTTTTAGAATTTACGCTTTTCATTGTGTCTTTTTTACTTCATTATGTCAATTTTGTGATTTATTGTGTCTTTTTTCTTTAGCATTGTGTTATATTTTTCGGCTCGTTGTGTCATATTTCATTATCTATTATGTTTTTTGTATCCTTCTCGTCATTCTCATTTTTGTTACACTGTGGGTATGTTTGGCAAGGAGCTTTTAAGAGCTTTTAGGAGCTTCAAGCTTCAAGCTTTTAAGAAAAAGCTCCTACTTAATAAAAAGTCTTGTTTGGTTGAAGAGGCTAGAAGCTTTTAGGTTAGAGAAAAAGCTCTACAGTGAAAAGCTACTAGTAGTAGCTTTTAAGAAAAAGCTCTACTAGCTACAAGCTTTTAGTTAGTAAATGACACAAATACCTATTCTATTTTAAAAATAAAATAAAAACCTTCTTTACAATCTTTTAATTATGACCATTTTGGTCATTTTATACATTTTATTAAAAGCTCCAGCTACTCTGCCAAACACCAAAATATATTTAAAAAGCTTCCAGCTAACAGGTTCCAGCTACCAGCTTGCAGCTTCCAGCTACCAGCCTCCAGCTAGTTTTGCCAAACATACCCTGTATAGGTTAACTTACTCATGTGATAAAAATGACATAAAAGGCTGGTACAAATTAAGGCTGCAAACGAACCGAACGAACACGAACAAATCTTTGTTCCTATTCGTTTGTTAAGAAAATCATGTGTTCACGAACAGTTCATGAACACTTACCGAACGAGATTTTCTGTTCGTGTTTGTTTGTTAAGAAACACTCATGTTCATGTTCGTTTGTGTTTGTTTGTTAATTTTGTTCATGAACGCACATGAACACAAACAGACATTAATGAACACAAATAAGTGTTCATGAATGGAAACAAACACAAATGGACATATATTGCTTTTGAATAATATCGAATTCACATACATTAAGACATTAGATAGATCCACCCAAAATATAACCTAATTGTCCAAACATACTTAGTAATGGAGAAGGGGTGGGCATCAATGCTGAAACGTGGAAACATATATTATATACAAAAAATAGGTTTATTGATCTCATATAGTCATATATTTACCTCATATATATTATTTATTGGGTAAAATAAATAAAAAAAGAATATAAAAAATGTATAAAAATTAAAAACCGTAATAAACTATCGAACACAAACGAACACGTTACCAAACGTTTACGAACATAAACGAACGAACGCGACCTCTGTTCATGTTCGTTCGTTTAGTTAAATGAACGGAATTTTGTGTTCGTATTCGTTCATTTACTAAACGAACGAACACAAACGAACCTCTCGCCGAACGGTTCATGAACAGTTCGCTGAAAGTTCAGTTCGTTTGCAGCCCTAGTACAAATTATATGAAAATGAATTCAAGAGGAAGTGGGCGTTGGACATACACTGTCACAATTACAAATACACATAGTTCGTGCCAACATACATCAAGCGTATTACGTACTGGAATGTATTTCTAGTTCATTATTATTGTTGACATGCGGGATGCAAATATCCGTATGGTTAACATGTTGGTTAAAATGTGACATTTCAAATCACATGATTATGTAAACTAGTGGGGTTTCAGCGCGTGTTGTCACGCGTTCGCTATCATTATTGTTTTGATTTCATATGAAACTAATCATGTTAACATTAAATAATCTTGTGGAAATAAAAAAGTAAAATAAAATGTCACCACCTAGTGGCGCAGGTTAGATGGGGCGGGGAGGGGTGGCCGACCCCCCCGAATTTTCGCTCAAAGGTTCTGATTACATAGTGTTCGTATAGAATTTTTTAGGTATATACGGTTTCGACACCCGGTTTTTTTTTTTTTTTTTGAAAAAAAAATAGGTATATTATATAACTCAAAACTAACGATACAAGGTTCCTAGAATGTAGATCGCAGGATCGATTTCAGGATTGGATGAGGGATTATGATTGAGAGAGAATATGTGAAAACTAAGATTCAATACATGTTCAAATGAAACAATGTGTCCCCTATTTATACATGATGAAGGGGTGTGTCCCCTTGACTACATAACCGACGTGTCGGTTGGATTAACTAACATACCTATTCACTTAGGATATAATATATACTTAGGATATACATGACATAATATGGAAATAAGAATTAATGTCTAACATTCTCCCCCTTAATTCTTGATTTCCCCAAGGTCTTCAACTCCTATGAGACTTCGCATCTCGAGAAATTTTATTCTTGGTAATGCGTGTAGTGCCTTGGTGAGTATATCTGCTTTCTGCATCTCTCCACTGATATGATCAACTTGTATCTGCTCGTTCTCTATGCATTCTCTGATAAAGTGATACCTTATGTTGATGTGCTTTGATCTTCCATGAAACACTGGATTCTTCATAAGTTGTATTGCTGACTTGTTGTCTACTAGTAGTGTTATCTTCTTTGGGCGTTCACCCGTGAGTTCGCTGAGTACTCCTTGTAGCCATTTTGCTTGACATGCTGCTGATGTAGCTGCCATAAATTCTGATTCGCATGATGATAGTGCTACTGTACTTTGTTTCTGACTTGTCCATGTGATAGGTGAATCTCTGTAGCAGAATATTGTTCCTGTTGTTCCTTTTCCATCGTCTTGGTCTCCATAACTGCTATCGCTGTATCCAGTGATTTCTGCTTCTTTTCCTTTGCTGTATTGAATTCCATAATTCAATGTGCCTTTGATGTATCTTATTAAGTGCTTAACTGGCTTCATGTGAGTTGTTTTTGGCTTTTCCATAAATCTGCTGACGTATCCAACTGCGTAAGTGATATCTGGTCTGGTATGTGTAAGATACCTTAAGCTTCCAATTAGCTTTCTATATTATGTCTCATTGACTGGTTCACTTTCATCTTCTTTAGTGAGCTTTAGACCTGATTCCATTGCATATTTTGTTGGATTGCATTCTTCTAGTCTGGCTGCTTTAATAACTTTCTTCGCGTAGGCTGATTGCTTCAGTTGTATCTTTCCTTGTGTTTGAGGTACTTCTATCCCTAGATAGTAAGTGAGTGGTCCTAAGTCACTCATTTCAAACTTGCCTTGCATTTCTTTCTTGAAGCTTGATATGTCCTTGATTGAACTTCCTGTCACTATTATGTCATCGACATAAACTCCTATTATTATTGTTGATTGCTTTGAAGTTCTCTTGTATACTGCTTGCTTTTGCGGACATCTTATAAATCCAATTTCCTTTAGGATGTTATTCAGCCTTATATTCCATGCTCTTGGTGCTTGCTTCAAACCATATAGAGCTTTCTTTAGCTTGTAGACTAGATTTTCTTTTCCTTTCTTTATGAATCCATCTGGTTGTGAAACCTAGACATCTTCCTTTAATTCACCATGTAAGAATGCTGATTTTTCATCTAAGTGATGTACTTGCCATCCTTTCTGTGCTGCCAATGCTATTAGTAGCCTGATTGTTTCCATTCTTGCAACTGGTGCAAATCTTTCATTGTAGTCTATTCCTTCTTGTTGTACGTATCCTTTTGCTACTAATCTGGCCTTGTATTTGGTGATCTGCCCACTTGCGTCTCTTTTGACCTTGAATACCCATTTCAGACCTATTGGTTCCTGACTTGAGGGGAGTGTAGTCAGTGTCCAAGTGTTGTTCTTCTCTATTGAGTCTATTTCGCTTTCCATTGCTTCTATCCATTGTGGGTATTCTGCTGCTTCTTTGTAATTTGTAGGTTCTTCATCGTATGCTAAATATAGATGTTCATATTCTTCTGGTCTAAGAGGTTGTGTGGCTGCGTAGATGTCATTAAGTGATCTAAGGGCTCGAACTAGTCTATGTTGGGAGCATGGTGAGTCTTCTAACTCTTGAGTGCTTGATTCAACTACTGGATCACTTGTTGGCGTTTCTTGAACTGTTATTGGAGTTCGTGTAGCTGTGATTGGACTGCTAAAAAATTCATTATCACTTTCACTCTCTTGATCTTCATTGTCCTCATTACTTTGCTCTTGTACAGCTTCACTTTCGTGATCTCCATAAACTTCGAATCTTGTCCAAGATGGTTCGTCATTGCTTCCTTCTTTCAAATAATTGTTCCAATCCCATTGTTCGTTTTCTATGAATTGGACATCTCTGCTAATGTGTATCTTTTCTTTTACGGGATCATATAATCTATAGGCTTTTGAACCCTTTTCATTTCCTAGATGTACCATTTTCTTTCTTCTGTCTTCTAACTTCTTCAAATAGGGCGTTGTTACCTTTGCATATGATGTGCATCCAAATACTCTAATGTGCTTGATATTGGGTGCTTTGCCATTTACTGCTTCGTAGGGTGTCATTCCCTTTAATGCTTTGGTAGGTAACCTATTTTGAATGTAAATTGCTTGTCTTGTTGCTTCTGCCCATAAGTTCTGTGGTACGTTCATAGCCTTTAACATACTTCTGGTCATACTCATTACTGAACGGTTCTTTCTTTCTACTACACCATTCTGCTGTGGCGTGTAAGGTGTTGTAAGCTGTCTAAGGATTCCTTTATCCTCACAATACGTGGTAAGTGCTTTAGAAGTAAACTCTCCTCCACAATCCGTTCTTAATCTTTTAAGCTTGTGACTTGTCTCTGTCTGAGCTTCGCTTAGAAACTTCTTGAAATGTTCATAAACTTGATCTTTTGACTTAAGCATGTAGATCCACATATATCTTGAATAATCGTCAACTATCAGGAAGAAATAGTTGTTGCCTGCTAATGATGTGGGTGTAATCGGTCCACATAAGTCTGCATGTACTAATTCTAGAGGTCTCGAAGCTCTAAAATTTGCTTGAGAGAGAAACGGAAGTCTGCTTTGTTTTCCCGTAATACATGCATCACATACTTGAGATGGGTGCTGAATCTTTGGCAATCCACGTGCCATTCCTTTTGTGCTCAATTGTCTTAGTGAATCAAAATTCACATGTCCCATACATGCATGCTATTGCCATGCAGGTGTATCTATTGTAGCTTGTAAACAAATTGGATTTGTTATTCTGAGCTTTACTTTGTAGAGTCTATTTTTAGCTCTTGGGACTTTCATCAATAGGTTGTTGTAGGCGTCATAGATCCATAGATGTTCATTCTCCATAATTACTTTACATCCTGATTCTGTAACTTGCCCGAGGCTTAAGATGTTGCTTTGGAGTGTTGGAATGTAGTATACTTCTGTGACTAGTCTTTGTTCTCCATTGTTACATTCCAATACTATTGAGCCTTTACCTTTGATGTTGACACATGATCCATCTCCAAATTTTACGCTTCCTGCTATCTTTTCATCTAACTCTGTGAAATAGGAGCGTCTTCCTGTCATATAATTGCTTGCGCCATTGTCTAAATACCATACTTCATTTCCATTTTCTTCATTGTGATAGCGTTCTGGTATTATCTTCTTTTCTTCGAGAACTACATTTCTTTCTTCACCAACTGCCATAAGTAATGTGGGATCCTCTTCTTCCATTACTAGGTGAGATTCTTCTTGCTCATTTCGAGGTTTAGGACATCTGGGAGCTATATGTCCTAATTCATTGCAATTGTAACATCTTACATTGCTACCATCTTTCCTGGGCTTATAACTACTATCGTCATGATGATTCTTAGTGGGATTTCGATCATTTCTCTGATCTTGATGGCCATTTCTGTCAAAGTTCTTCTTCTCATATCTTTGACTCTTATTAAACTTTCTAAAGTTCTGTCTACCTTGATTCTGATTGTAGTTCTTTTAATTGTTGTAAGGTCTTCTCTCTTGCCTTGTAAATAACAACTTCTCTTGACCGGCTGGTCCATATTTCTTCTCATCTCTTGACTTAAGGCGTTCCTCATAAGCTTTAAGTCTTCCAAGCACTTCGTCTAACGTCATGGAATCTATATCTGAATATTGCTCTATGGATGCAATAATCTGTAGGAACCTTTCTGGTACGGAGTCCAACAATTTTCGTACCTAGGGTTTTTGACTTTGTACTAATCTCACTTAACCTACCAGCAAACTGGTCTATGCTCTCTGTCTCTCTCATCGTTATCATTTCAAATTCTGTGCGTAATGATTACAGTCTTGCTTTCTGGACTTGGTCAATTCCAATAAATCTTGTCTTTAATGCTTCCCAAATTTCTCTTGCTGTATTATGTGACGCCACCTGCATCACCATATCTTCTGGAATTGCCTGAAATAGATAGGCAATCGCTGTCCTATCCTTCTTTACATCTACCTTCGACGTGCCTTTTGTGGGTTCCACTACTTCCCAAAGGCTATTGGCATTCAATATTGCCTTTACACGAACATCCCAAATCGTGTAATTTGTAGATGTTAACATCGGTGTTTGGAGGCTGAAAGTGAGAGTCTCCTTCGTGACTGTCTCTTTCGTTGTCATTGTGGGTTTAATGGGCGTCTTCTGCGGACTTTTGTTGTTTTTCTTCCCAATTGTCCAAATCTAGTATGGACTACCCACGCTTCTTTAGGAACTTTGTTTGACAAGTGGTCAAACTTAAATCGATATACTTAAAATATTATTTGGTTAACAAAGGTTTTGATATTTCGTAGGCGCCTTAACAAAGTATCAAGAACTTCGTTATAATATTTTTGTGTATCAATAATGTTCCTCCAACTAATTTCTAAAGTCAATCTTTTGACTTGATAATCCTTCAACAATTTGATTAGTGTTCTTCAAATAACACTCAATCTTTAAAACACCCTTCTAAATAAACAAACCCCTATGTTTGTTTACTATAATAATTGACTTCAATAAAAAAATCTTCTTCGAATCAGTGAGTAAAAACCCAAAACTTCACTGATTTAAACTTCTTATAATATCCCTCCAATATAATATTTATGTGAGTTTGACTTTCAAATAGTCAACTCCTTCTTCTACAAACATACTGCCCAAACTACAAAACACACTTTCCTTTGTGTTTTGATAAAACTTTTATGGAACTATTACTGTATACGTTCCACGATAAACGATTCTGAATTCCTTTACAGAATCCAATGATCGAATACGAAAAATAATTTTTTTCTGAAAAAAAAACGTTTTATTCCAAAAAAAAACTCAATCCTTGGATAAACTTCGATGGTTTTGATAATAAAATTGCAAAAACGATTCTGTTTTCGTATCAATGAATGTTCGAAGATAAGTTTTGAAGTATAAAACTTGGTTTTGTTTTATAAAAAATTTGGCGGGAACAAGGAGCCTTCGAACGAAAAACAGAGTGTAAAATTTTTTTTGATTCTTTTGAATTTGATTAAGATATTTGTATTCGATTAGACTATATACAAGGGGCAGCGATAGATATAACCGTCTTATTGCATTTTAAACAATATTCTTCGGTTCAGGTGTCTCGCCGGAGAAGATGAAGTTTCGCCGGAAAACTGACCGGTTCTTTATCTTCTTCTTTTAAAACGGTTATAACTCTTGTGTATTGATCTTCTAATAATCCTGTTTGGCCTTTAATGATTTGTTCCAACGGTTGATGATCGGATTCATATGTCTCTGTTTTGAAACAAGAAACAGGGGATCGATCTTCTTCGCCTTCTTCTTCGTATACTATGCAACCGATGGAATCAAATAATAAACCTATTGCTCTGATGCCAAATGTAGATCGCAGGATCGATTTCAGGATTGGATGAGGGATTATGATTGAGAGAGAATATGTGAAAACTAAGATTCAATACATGTTCAAATGAAACAATGTGTCCCCTATTTATACATGATGAAGGGGTGTGTCCCTGATGTGCTCAAAGTGGTTTAATAAAAACTACCTAAATTAACCTAACCTAGACACTCTAAGTTTTAAATTTATAACCTAAGACTCTCTAAACCTAAACCACACAACCAGCAAGTGTACCGGTCAGTGTAGTACAGCTAAAGTAAGTCCGAGTATCGAACCCACGAGACTCTACTAGAAAACGCATACTAGACTCGACTACTTATCTACAAACTGACTTGATAATGTTTTGTTGCTTAAGGGGGGGGGGGGGCTTTTCTAACAAACTAATGCAAATAAATAAAATAAAACTTAAATAAACTATAGACACAAACTAAAAACTGCAACTCGGATCAGATGATGAGAAGGCACTACCTAGGCTAGAATCCTACACATGAATGATAACCTTCTAATGGCTATGAAACTGGTGTGAAACCGGGATCTTAAAATACTAAACATCAAGAATAAACTAGACACCCTCGACCCTTCTCAAGGGGAAACCCTAGAATACTGTTGTGCTGTTAAACCACCGGTTGAGAGGTTACCCTCACAGGCTTACCTACTCGAATCTTAAAGTACCCGCTAGACAGTCTACCTCACAGCGCGAAAGTCGCAATACACCTGAAAGTGCAAGGGGTAGAATAAATAGAGGGAATAGATAATGAAAATATAAGTAAACGTAAAAAAACTACAACAAGCGAACCGATTAATGAAGCGGATCAAAACAATCAATAAGGGCATGATATTCCTCAAAATCCACAAGCAAACATGAATGAAGTGTATTTAATGTTTGACTCGACCCAAATCGAATTACCGAACCGAATATATAATCCGACCCAAACATATAATAGAAAAAAAATCTGGTCCCGTCCCGTGATTGGTGATTTCCGACCCCTCCGGCCAATTTTCCAAGCTTCGCCACTGTCACCACCGTTCTCGAACCTCTGAACTCTAATTAGAGAACTTAAAACTAGGGGTGTTCAACGAATCGAATAACGAATTTTTGAATTATTCGAATCGAATAATTCGAATTTTTAATATTTTTACCTGAATTCGTATTCGATTCGTATTCGTTTAAAATTCAATTTATTCGATTCGTATTCGATTCGAATAAGAAACTCGAATTCGAATCGAATTCGAATAAATTCGATTTAGTTCAAATTCACCTTAAATAACAAATTGTTTTACTTTTAGTTTTAAAACTAATACAAACTCATTATTTTTAACATATAAAATACAAATCTACAAAATTGATAAACAACAATATGTCAAATACGAGAATAGTAAAAATAGTAGAGAGTATAGTTTTATAGAGTTTTGTGATATATAAGGTAAATATATAAAACATGGTTATGCTAAAAGTTATACACACTATGGGTTCTTAGAGTTTGACCAAAATTTAGAAGTTTTTTTTTTCAATGTGTATACTTGTGTATATAATAATGTGTATATCTGTATATATATTTTTAAAAAAAATACATGTACAATTTTTATTCGAATTTCGAATCGAATCGAATTTAAAATCATAAATTCGTATTCGATTCGTATTCGACTTACTGGACTCGAATTCGAATTGAATCGAATTCGAATTCTTAATAATCGAATCGAATTCTTGGTAATCGAATCGAACTAAATCAAATTTCGAATTTTTCGAATTCGAATCGAATTCTGAACACCCCTACTTAAAACTGCACCTCAAACAGCTACACCACCAACTTAATTTGTGATTTCATATTTTTTTTTTTTTGAAAAGCTTAGTTCAGTGGAAATCCTTGTACAACCCTAACCTAGCGCTTCCAAGTTCGAATCCATATCCTCAGGATGGGAACCCCAAAGAGAAAACTCACCCTACCTCAAACCAGCTGGCTGGAGATCATTGGCATTTGTGATTTCATATGAAACCAATTCTATTTAATATTCAATAAATAATGTTGTGGAACTAAAATAAAATGCCCTAACCCAGTCTTAAACACGTGACCTTCCTTTATAGAAATGCACCTCATACCACTATACCACCAACCCAGTTTGTAGTTTGTGTTTTAATATGAAATCAATTATATTTAAAATCAAATAATATTGTGAAAGTTACTATTCACCTCATTCTAAATTTAAAAACAAACTATAATGAATTTTAGTTTTACTTTATCAACGTGACATGTTACCACAATATGACAATTTAACTTTGTCAGTTTAAACCACAAATTAATTAGTTAGGCCCATAAGCTCGTTTTTCAAATTATCAAACAAAACCGACCATTCATTCATTGTTTTAAAAAACTAGTTGTATAAAATCACGCGTGTTGCACGTTTTACAATCGAGATTTAGATGAGGTGTTAATCAATTAATGAATTATACAATCGAGATTCCATTTTGGTTGTAAACGTTAAAAAAATAAAGAAATCTACACATAAGGTAACACATGAAATTTGTAACGAAATTACATAAGATTATGTTATTTATATTAATAATAGTATATAAATATATTAATTTTTTTAATAAAATAATACGAATAAAATAATAGTATATAATATATTAATTAGGGATGAGCATACAAGGCCGAATACCGATCTCATTCCGTCCCGATACCGAACCGAGTGGTTTCGGGATTGGTATCGGTACCCATATTTATGGATTTTCGGTTTCGGTGTTATCGGTATCGGTACGGGATCGATATGGTATCGGTATTTTAAGGTAAAATACCGATACCATACCGGTACCGTACCGATACCGTAAAGTTTTTGAATAAAATAATAATATATAATATATTAATTAGGGATGAGCATACAAGGCCGAATACCGATCCTATCCCGTCCTGATTCCGATACCAAACCGAGTGGTTTCGGGATCGGTATCGGTACCCATATTTATGGATTTTTGGTTTCGGTATTATCGGTATCGGTACGGGATCGGTATGGTATCGGTATTTTAAGGTAAAATACCGATACCATACCGGTACCGTATCGATACCGAACCGATACCGTACCGTTCGGTATCGGTATTTTCGGGATCGGTATAATATATTAATAGTATATAATACAATATATTAATAGTATATAATATAATAAAGTTTTTAAATAAAATAATAATATAAATAAAATATTAATATGATCTTATCCCGTCCCGATCCCGATACCGTACCGAACCGATACCGAACCGAGTGGTTTCAGGATCGGTATCGGTACCCATATTTATGGATTTTCGGTTTCGGTATTATCGGTATCGGTACGGTACCGGTATGGTATCAGTATTTTACCTCGAACCGAGTGGTTTCAGGATCGGTATCGGTACCCATATTTATGGATTTTCGGTTTCGGTATTATCGGTATCGGTACGGGATCGGTATGGTATCGGTATTTAAGGTAAAATACCGATACCATACCGGTACCGTACCGATACCGAACCGATACCGTACCGTTTGGTATTGGTATTATCAGTATAATATATTAATAATATATAATATAATATATTAATATTATATAATATAATAAAGTTTTTAAATAAAATAATAATATAAATAAAATATTAATATTTATACTATTCATTTATTTAGTGTTACTATTCATTTAAGTTTGAAAATTAATATATTGTAATGTAATTGTAATACACGACTATCCAACATAGTCCCAAATCATAAAATGTAACATTTAGTTATTAACATCCCCAACAAATAGCCTTTACTCGATCACTTTATACTCGACCAGTAGAGCTCTTACTCTTATACCAATCTCGTTGTTGGCTAAGCGTTTCTATTTGCAGCTTTTGAGATTCGGATTTTATCGTGGCTCTTTTTACTTCTTCTTGTGCCGTTTTTGCTTCTTCCCTTGCTGCTTGTACTTCTCTCTCTACTCTTTGCCTCACTATTGTTACTTCCTTTTTCACTAAGAATCAATACAATTAACAGTTCAATGATGTGCATATGTATTTGTGTGTATATTACTAAGGACATTATCAATCTCATTCTAACAAAAAAAAAAAAAAAAAAAAAAAAAAAGAAAAAATAATATAAACAAGTCATAAGGTCCTAATGATATGGCATTGACATGTCAATGATGTGACATGAGCTTAGAATTTTTTTTAACAACCCACTTCATTATTGACAGGTCATTAGTCGTTATCAAGGATAGACAAAGTTGCAAAGTTGCAAAGTTGCAAAATTAGTTAATTCTACGTTTGAGTAATATATATATATATATTTTTTTTTTCATATGAAAGACAATGTGTTTACGGGCGAAGATTGGTTCTCAAATCGGAGGATTCAATTTTATCGATCGATATATAGTGGCAAATTGGTGGGGGTTGAATTCAATTTATCTACGAAAATTGTAAATTTCTACTACTACGCCAAAAAATGAGGTGAGAGGGGGGGGGGAGAGTAGGGCCACCCCTGGTGTGGGTATAAATCATCGTCGACCAATGTGCCTTTGGCATTAAGGGTGAGCATTTCGTGGTTCGGACCCACAGGAACATTGAACCCGACCCACGAGAACCTTGGACCCGAACCTTTTTAAATATATGGGTCGGTTTCCGGTTCTAGATTTATATGAATTATCGGTTTCGGGACGGGTCGGTTCCAAACCCACAGTTCTAATATAAGAACCACAAGAACCGTTTGTATTTTAATTAAAAAATAATATTTATTTAGTCTTTTCCCTATCCGTTTTTACGTTTTATTGTAATCGATTTCATGTAATGTTCTTGGTTTAAAAAAGCGCGAGACGATAGCTTCACGTATAATATTAAAACAATTATAAAAAAATATTTATATATGTCAATATGACATTTTCTACCTGTTAATCAATCATAAGCACACAAACATGATTATAAAACACCATTGAACACTTAAAAAACATATTCAAAACATAAAAACGACGAGGCACTACTGTAGCGGGCCAAATAAAGCAGTTTAAAAGGGTTGTTTGGGCTGAGGCGCTACTGTAGCGCGCGCCTCAAGCACTCGAGGCAGCGCTTCATGTAGTTCAGCGTTTTTTGGCAAAAAAAAGCGTTTTTCTTGGAGCCTCGCGCCTCAAACGCTTAAAAGCGCACCCCAGACGTGTTTTTTTAAACCAATGTAATGTTAATACAATATTAAAAATATTATTTATAATAATAACAATGCATTTTTCTTGAAATATTTTTCGGCTGAATGGATATGCATAGATGTGATATATTATATGATATATCCAAATTTGAAATAAATATTTATATATATCGCTCTGATGTGTGGGTGTATTTATTATGTATACATAACAGATTCACATAATGTTTCTTGTGATGAGAATGACAAAATTGTTACGAAAACATAAGTTGAGAAACGAAAAGTGACTTAAAAAAGAAACTCATGGGCTATTGTTAGATTGTCCGTTGTGGAAGCGCAGGCAGCACGACGCAAACGAGGTTTCAGCGCCCGTGCTCACCCCTAGCCACAACAACCCCACGCAAACATTCCTGGCACGATCACAAGCGATGGTGGTCGCGTGGCCGGTTAACGGGAAAAAGTGACATTTGGTCGCGCCGTTCCTCACCCCCAGCCACAACGGGGTCAAGTGACCAGATTACTTGATAGTCACGTCGGTGGCTTGCGCCCGTTCGCTCGCGCGTCCACAACGGACGGCCTTAGAACCATATGTAGGAATTCTTTTACGAGCATGGTAAAATAATAGGAATATGTAAATTCTTTTAAAATGGCTATTACATTAAAAGGTTCTAGAGGGTCAGATCCTTTTACCCGACCCATCAGAACCTTTAGGACCCGGAACCACATAGCCTTTTAAGGTCGGGTCGGTTCCGGACCCTTTGCACAGCCCTATTTGGCATCTTCAATTCTACTGTTTATTTATGCTTTTTAATAAGAAGCATAACAAATTACAGGTGGACAACTGGTAAACGAGTAATAAGTTGTGCCTTACTTAATTATTACAATATATTTTTTCTATTAATATTATGCATTGTTTTATTTATTAGTCTTGATATCATGAAACTTTTTATAGTAAAGTTTTTTTTTTTTTTTTTTTCATTGTATATATTTAAAATTGTCTAAGGCTAGTCTATACTCTAAAAACAAAGAAGTTAGGTAAAAACATATAAAAAAAATCAATGATGCGTAGTAGTGTTAAAAAATTATCCCTCTAATAAACGTCATTAAAAACAATCATCCCTTTTGAATAACTTGATTATTATAAAGGTCATAAAGATTTTAAAACCATGTTGGGGTCTTATATGCAAAGTTTTTATTTCGCGTGTTTCATAAAAAAAATGTAATGACTCTCGAGAAAACATTACAATATTGCTAAGGGAACTGTCTAAAAGAATACTCACTTAAATGTTTGTATAATCATACCTTGTATTTTGTATACTTTGATGGTAACACCCAAAACACCCGTTCCCAAAAGTACGCCTACAACAATGCCAAACGCCTTTTGTATGTTTTTACCTTTTCTCGTACCACCATGAAGATCATCATTAATATTAACAACACCAATACCTGCATTCATATATTTAAACTCAAATTCCATGTAAATAAAACCATGTAAGTATAATATAACCAATGGTATCGCGAAAGACGCATGGAGCAAGCTCCATCTTACCCTTTACAGGGCGAAACTTGCCATCAGCATATCGAATATAACATTTCCCTAGGTACATATCACCCCAAGTCGACGTCTCACACTCTGATCTCACCTGTCTACGCGCCTCCATAACACAATCTTGACAATCACTTACATTCAAATCTTGTACACATTGCAACATGCCCTGAACACTCCCCAAAACACCTACATGGAAGTATTGCCATGTCCCACTAACCAAATATGTCAACGCGTCATCTATTCGAGCTAGTGTATCCGAATTAGAACCAATAGAAGGGCCACACCTCTTGAACACCTTCAACTTGTCCTCTACACCAAAAAATGATGCATTGTCATATTTTATTAAACACCCTCCTAATTGTATGGTTCCTCTAGTTGACTTAGGGCAAGTTTTCTTGAGTTGACTCACCGAGTTTTCCACACAATCCTTACAATCATGGTAGCTAAGATCACCTCGGCACTGAAAGAGTCCATAAACAGCATCACTTTGGGGTGATATTTCAAATTTGTTGAAGCCAGAGTCAGAGGCCGAGCTGATTAAGGAAGTGAATAGTGAGTTGACATTTGACTCGTATGCTTTCGTTGAGATGGAGTAGAGTTGAGAGCACTCGAAATAGACAATGGACTCCTTGGCGAAAACCGATAAGAAGGGAAGTAGGAAACAAACTAAAGGGGATGAAAAATAGATGGCTTGTTTCATCATTGAAGAACAACCTTTTACATAAGCATGATATGGTTTATTTATGATAAGATAGATTGTTATTATTAGTATTTGGCATATTTTTATGTTCGAAGATGGTGCATGACCTTGACTTGGTATGAGTTGACCAATATATCACTTTGTATACCATTTTTTTTACAAGATTGTGCTTCCGTTTCTTTGATTTCTCTCTATTCATTCAACCCTCTTGTCCATTCCATCATTTTCTTTCCCTATCCATCTGCATATAAATTATTTCCTCACCTCTTGGTAAATGTTTTAGTATTTTCGTAATATTATCAAGTGTTTTGGTCGTTTTAGTTTAACACCACTTTGGTGAATTAAATATTCATTATTAGAAACTATTATCAACTAGCTATCTACAACCGTATTTTTTTGTCATTTTTCCGTAAATAGCCATTTACGACTTTGCGACCACTTTACGGCTGGTGAATATTTTGTGGTTACTTTTAACACCCAATGTTTCGGTCTCAGAGGTGTTAATAAGGTGTTACAACATGAGATTAGCATCAATAGAAGCTATAAGTTGAGTTAAGATGGAGATCAAACTAATTGTTCAAAAATTGAATTTGATGTAGGAACACCGTTCACAAAATAAAAGAAATACAGTCGTTTATTAAATAAAATCGGATTACAATACAATAATGAAATTAACAGAATACAAACAGAAAGAAAATTACAAACTGAAAAGAAAATACGAAGGAAGGCAAAGGAAACTCGATGTGACTGAGGCACGTGTAAAACACGCTTCCCTTAAAACAGATTTCGGGCCAACCAAGTGAACCCGTCTGTTTCCCAGGGTACAACAGCCTAAGCAGATTGCACTGCCGGAGTTAGCCAAGCACCTGAAACAAGAGCCTGCAGGTCTGAAAAGTTAGGAAATTTCTCTGAAAGAAGGTGGTGGTTCGAGAACATGAATTGGAAGATTTCCGGTGTGTTCAAACAGAGTCTTGCACTCGGTATTTATACACGAAACCGAGCCTAGTAATACGCCTCATTGATTACGAAATTAAGTCTGGCATTAATTTCGTTTGACTAGAATTCAAACGTGGTCAATGAGTATTAATACAATTAATTTCATTGACTTGACCAGATTAATTAACCAGTCTTGGCCACAGGCTCGAGCCACTCCAGTCCAAGCTCAGTTAAAAATATAAAGGCGGCTCTCAAGCGGCTCGCGGCGATGCGAGCGTGCGAAGTGCAAAGTGCGCCATCAAAACGCCACATTACGCCCATCGCCCTCGTCCCGGTCCCGGTCCCGAGCCCGAGCCCGAGCCCGTGCGCGGGCGCGGGCGCGTCGGGTGCTTCGCACCCTCCTGGCTGCCACTGGGTGTGTCCTATTGTATAGGAATACATTCCTCTACAGAATTCTAGATATAAACCAACACATGATTTATATTTCCACCAATGTGGGACAAGCACAAATTCCTCCAACTTTAAAGTTCCACCACACACATAAAGCTTAGATCTCTCATTCACCTAGCTTTATAATTAAATGTCATTATATTACATTTAATATAATACTTAATTATTAAAATTTCCAACAATCCCCCACATGAATGGAGATCGACCCACACACTCAAGTGTCAAAATAAAATTTCTACGGTTAAGTAATGCAGGATAGGTAGGTATTCCCTTTGAACCCTCCTTTGTGATGTATACTTTGTCTCCTAGCGGTTAGTAGACGCGATGTCCTTGAACCAACCCCTTTTTATGTAGACATTATTACACATCACACATTACTCTCCCTGGTCTGGTTAACCCCTCATTGTCGTGTCTGTTTATGGTCATGGAGCACTGTCCTGGTTCTGCGAGAGCTCTAGGAATTGCGCCCCCCCACAATTCCATTTGAAGCGACCCCACTTCTCTCTAACATAGGTGATTTTACCAAAATCATTAAAAGCCGTATGCTTATCCTCCTTTGACATCACTGATTGTTTAAGGATGGACTAGGAAGTATGCAACTCCCTTTGTGTCTCGGGTTACTCCCCCACAGTGATCTTAGTTCGTACAGTTAGGTGGTCCTATTGAGCCTAGATCATGGGATCTCCAATCTTCTAGGATAGGTTTTCCGTTGTACAAACTTACTCCAAGGGCTTTAGTCCCATTCCTTTCGACGACTTGTGCACTGCCTCTCTGCTTAAACCTTTTGTTAGCGGATCCGCAATGTTATCCTTTGACTTCACATAGTCAATTGTGATAACTCCTGTTGAGAGCAGTTGTCGTATCGTATTATGCCTACGTCGTATGTGCCTTGATTTACCATTATACATTGCACTTTTAGCTCTACCAATTGCTGACTGGCAATCGCAATGTATGCAAATAGCCGTCACAGGCTTAGGCCATCTTGGAATATATTCCAAAAACTGACGTATCCATTCTGCCTCTTCTCCAGCTTTATCTAAAGCAATAAATTCAGATTCCATTGTGGACCTAGCTATAAGAGTTTGCTTGGAAGATTTCCAAGCTATAGCTGCTCCTCCAAGGGTAAACACATAACCACTTGTGGATTTAGAATCTTTCATATCGGATATCCAGTTGGCATCACTGTATCCTTCGGCAACAGCTGGATCTTGGCCATAATGCAGTCCATAATTCCTTGTGTATCTCAAATACCTTAACAATCTTGTCATGCTCTTCCAATGTTCAGCACTGGGATTACTAGTATATCTACTTAGCCTGCTCACAGCATATGCTAAGTCTGGCCTGGTACATGACATGAGATACATCAAACTGCCAATGATCCTTGAATACTCCAATTGAGCAACACCCTCTCCTCTATTCTTTGACAAATTTTGAGAGGTATTAATCGGAGTTTGAGCCACACTTGTGTCTTCCGAATTAAACTTCTCAAGGATCTTATCCACATAATGAGATTGACTTAACACAAGACCAGTTTGGGTTCTAATAATCTTCACTCCAAGAATTACATCAGCTAGACCCATGTCTTTCATGTCAAATCTCGCTTTCAACATGTCTTTAGTGGATTTGATCATCTTGTCATCACTCCCAATGATAAGCATATCATCCACATAAAGACATAAGATTACATAACCTTTAGAAGTGTCCTTCACATAGACACACTTGTCACATTCATTTATTTTGAAACCACTGTTAAGCATAACATGGTCAAACTTTTGATGCCATTGTTTTGGAGCTTGCTTTAAGCCATACAGTGACTTAACGAGTTTACATACTTTGCCTTCTTGGCCCGGAGCAGAGAAACCCTCAGGTTGCTCCATGTAAATCTCGTCCTCTAATTCCCCATTCAGAAATGCAGTTTTTACATCCATTTGATGTATTTCCAAATTTCTCAAAGCTGCAATTGCAAGCACCAATCTTATAGAAGTTATTCTAGTCACAGGCGAGTATGTGTCAAAGTAGTCAAGACCTTCCTTTTGTCTATACCCTTTGATTACGAGCCTTGCTTTATACTTGTCAACAGAGCAATCAGCTTTCATTTTTCTCTTGAATATCCATCGATATCCAAGTGGCTTGCACCCTGGTGGAAGATCAACTAGCTCCCAAGTATGATTCTGCAAAATAGAATCAATCTCACTTTTGATGGCTTCTTTCCATTGAGGTCCATCTGAAGAGGTGACTGCTTGTCGATATGTTTGAGGCTCACTCTCAACCATGTAAGCAAGGAAATCAGGCCCAAAAGATTTTTCAATCCTTTGCCTTTTGCTCCTTCTTGGCTCAACCTCTTCATCCTCTGATCGTTCATGGGTTTTATTTTGAACAACCTTATCAACCGCTGTTGATGAACTCGCATGAGTTTGTTCTAATAACATTGGGAACTCCTCTTCAAAATAAGTTGCATTTCCTGGCCTTGTTTCTATTATGGAGTTCTTATGAACATCAGGATTTTTGGACTCATGCACAAGAAAACGATGTGAAGTCCCATTTTGGGCATATCCAATAAATATGCAATCAACAGTTTTAGGCCCAATTCTAAGAGCCTTTGGAGGTGTAACAATTACCTTGGCCAGGCACCCCCACACTTTCAAGTATTTATAGGATGATTTATGTCCCCACCATAACTCATATGGTGTTACATCCTTATTCTTGAAAGGAACTTTATTTAACAAAAAATTGGCCGACAAAATGGCCTCCCCCCACATGTCCTGGCTCATTCCAGAACTTATCAACATGGAATTCATCATTTCTTTTAGGGTACGATTTTTCCGTTCCGCAATACCATTTGATTGGGGTGTATAGGGAGGGGTACACTCGTGTATTATGCCACTTTTGGCACATTCATCCCCAAATGGCGAAACATATTCACCTCCCCTATCACTTCTCACACGCTTTATTTTCTTATTAAGTTGGTTTTCAACTTCAGCTTTAAACAAGATAAACTTGTCAATTGCTTCATCTTTACTCTTAAGTAAATACACATAACAATACCGCGTACTGTCGTCAATAAAAGTAATAAAATACTTATTGCCACCTCTAGTGGGAATTGATTTTAAATCACACACATCAGTGTGAATCAAGTCAAGAGGCTTAGTTATTCGATTAACTGATTTAAATGATGATCTTGTTTGTTTGGCTTCAACACATGTTTTACATTTTGATTTAGAGTCTATGGCAAACGTTGGTATGTAGTCTAATTTAATCAAACGACGCATCGAATTAAAATTAACATGACCAAGACGACCATGCCAAACATTAGGAGACTCAACTAAGTAAGCAGAAGTAGTAGCATTCTTATTCATGTTCTTAGTAACAGCCATTACATTGAGTTTGAACATACCATTCTGGGCATAGCCCTTACCAAGAAACACACCATGCTTACTTAAAACAAACTTGTCACTCTCAAAAAGCAAACGAAAGCCAAACTTGTTAAGCAACCATCCCGACACAAGACTTTTATGCACGTCGGGAACATAAAGCACATTGCTTAAAGTGAGCTCTTTTCCAGAAGTCCACTTCAAGATCACATCACCCTCTCCCTTGATATCTGCTGTAGCAGCATTACCCATGTACAGCTTCTCGTCTCCTACCACCTCTTTAAACGTACTAAAGAGGGTCTTGTCTGGGCAAACATGACGAGTAGCCCCAGTGTCCACCCACCACCCTTTTGGGTTGTTAGTCACCAAATTAACCTCCTCCATCATGGCAGTGAGGTCTGAAATCATAGCCACTAAAGGCACATCATCATCAACCATAAGCGCCTTCTCACGTTTAGGTGCTTTGCATTGATCAGCTTTGTGACCGGCTTCGTTACAGTTGTAACATTTCCCTTTGAAGGAACTAACCTTCTTTTTCACACCACCTTTTCTAGGCCCAAGGTCCCGACCCTTACCTTTTGATTTTTCACCAAATTTGTGACCTTTGTTGCTCTTATTCCCCCTTGAAGACTGACCATGCTCAACAATGTTAGCTCTTGCAGTACCTTCAACTTGAGTTCCTTTTAGAGACACTCTATTATCTTCCTCAATACGCAAGCGAACCACAAGGTCTTCAATGGTCATTTCCTTTCGCTTATGCTTAAGGTAATTCTTGAAGTCCGTCCAACTTGGAGGAAGTTTCTCAACTATTGCAGCCACTTGGAATGTTTCACTAAGATTCATTCCTTCAGAAAGAATGTCACTAAGGATCACTTGCAATTCTTGGACTTGGCTAATAACAGTTTTGGAATCCACCATTTTATAGTCCAAGAATCGAGCCACAACAAACTTTTTAGTACCAGCATCTTCAGTTTTGTACTTACGCTCCAAAGATTCCCAAAGTTCTTTGGCAGTCGTTATTTTGCAGTACACATTATACAATGGATCAGCAAGTCCATTCAACACATAGTTTTTGCATAGGTACTCAGAATGCTTCCAAGCATCAAGTGCGCTCACAGATTGAACGTCAGAGTTCCCTTCACCAAGTTGAGGGGGGGCCTCAATCAAGAATCTCGCAAGATTCAGAGTTGTCAAGTAAAACAACATCTTTTGCTGCCATCTCTTGAAGTTCAATCCAGAGAACTTCTCTGGTTTCTCAACATGGTTTGCAACTACCTGGGCTGCCTGGGTGCCAAACAATGGCCCCACAGTGGTGGATGTTGGTCCAACGGTTGTTGATGAAGCGCTAGCATTCGTAGCCATTTCTGAAACAATTAAACAATGGTCAGAAATGATCAAACCAATAAATAATCCTTTGATTTTTACAATTCGGTTTACAAAAAACCAAACTGTTTGGTTTACAGAAAACCAAGGCAAACTCACAAAGAGTTTTAAAGAAACAATTTATTTTGTAATCCGAAAATTTTAAAACAAAGTATGAACGGAGTTTTAAAATCTGTTTTAAGCTTGTAGGAACACCGTTCACAAAATAAAAGAAATACAATCGTTTATTAAATAAAATCGGATTACAATACAATAATGAAATTAACAGAATACAAACAGAAAGAAAATTACAAACTGAAAAGAAAATACGAAGGAAGGCAAAGGAAACTCGATGTGACTGAGGCACGTGTAAAACACGCTTCCCTTAAAACAGATTTCGGGCCAACCAAGTGAACCCGTCTGTTTCCCAGGGTACAACAGCCTAAGCAGATTGCACTGCCGGAGTTAGCCAAGCACCTGAGACAGTACCTGAAACAAGAGCCTGCAGGTCTGAAAAGTTAGGAAATTTCTCTGAAAGAAGGTGGTGGTTCGAGAACATGAATTGGAAGATTTCCGGTGTGTTCAAACAGAGTCTTGCACTCGGTATTTATACACGAAACCGAGCCTAGTAATACGCCTCATTGATTACGAAATTAAGTCTGGCATTAATTTCGTTTGACTAGAATTCAAACGTGGTCAATGAGTATTAATACAATTAATTTCATTGACTTGACCAGATTAATTAACCAGTCTTGGCCACAGGCTCGAGCCACTCCAGTCCAAGCTCAGTTAAAAATATAAAGGCGGCTCTCAAGCGGCTCGCGGCGATGCGAGCGTGCGAAGTGCAAAGTGCGCCATAAAAACGCCACATTACGCCCATCGCCCTCGTCCCGGTCCCGGTCCCGAGCCCGAGCCCGAGCCCGAGCCCGTGCGCGTGCGCGGGCGCGGGCGCGTCGGGTGCTTCGCACCCTCCTGGCTGCCACTGGGTGTGTCCTATTGTATAGGAATACATTCCTCTACAGAATTCTAGATATAAACCAACACATGATTTATATTTCCACCAATGTGGGACAAGCACAAATTCCTCCAACTTTAAAGTTCCACCACACACATAAAGCTTAGATCTCTCATTCACCTAGCTTTATAATTAAATGTCATTATATTACATTTAATATAATACTTAATTATTAAAATTTCCAACATTTGATGAGGTGTGGTTTGGTCCAGCTAAACCGGCCTACACCTAAAACTCACATTAACAGTCCATACATAAACCGACGTGCACTTCATATGCTACCAAATTTAGCGATAAGGTCGAACCCAACCAGGGGCGGACCTACTTAATAATTAGGTGTCGCGTCCGTTGCTACTCAACTTCGCGCGCGTAGTGAAAAATTAGTGGAAAATTTTGGTTTTTTTTTTACGAAATTTGGAAAACGTTGCTACTAAAATGAAAAAAAATGAAAACATTACTACTGAAATTCATTTCTAGATCCATCACTAAACCCAACACTTTTGGGCAAAACCCTAACAACCAATCATTATATATAGACGAGCAAGTATTCCCCATTTTTCAATCTAAATTCCTCTCTCTCACATTAATCCCATAAACGAATGCTTATTTTTATGCCGAAGGATGGTCACAGGGAAAACTCTAATCCTGTGACGAGTCCGGCTTAACGGTGTCATATTTTGCAATTATCAAGTCCCGGTTCAAAGGCTATTCAAGTGAAAGAGGTATGGATTCACCCAGAAGTCCAGGCCCGATAGGTACCTGTTTCTTCATTGGCGCCATCCACGCGACCCTAAAGAACTAGAATCCCGCATTGTCGCTTCAAATGGTAGAAAACCAAAACACCACCCAGCGGAGACACCTACAAACACTGTCCAAACGTTTCGCCAGTTGTCAACAACAGACCGAATCTCACATTCGATTTTAGAGAGGAGGAGGAACATGCTCCGAGTTGTATGCCAGAAGAAACTCGTCCTCAGAATAAAAAACAACCCTTAGGCCACTCTCTATAGGGAGTGCACCCTTCACACCATCATTCTCATGCCCACATTCTCAACCAACCTACACTTTCCCCCAGCCCATTTGTCAGCACCACTACACAATCAGCAAGAGTACGCTCTCATTCATCAACCATGCCATGTGCGACAGCTGCGTCTACGTTTCACAATTCTCGGCTGCATTAACGATGGCTGTCGTCATCACCTGTTGCGAACATGGTACCTCCTACTATCGCACCGTTTATACCAGACACACCTGGTAACCAGCCATATATGCCATACTACCCCCATACATCCATATGACTACATTATATGACTACATGTATCCGCTCCCACCAGGCGGAGGCCTACGTATACTTACTCTTATGTGTATCCATCTGTTACCCAGCTCAAACTGCGGGCGTGAGGAGGGATGCAGTTCGAACCCGACTTACTTATGAAAAACGGACACTACACACTAAGGCTACTGCTCACGTAGATTTGTATGGGCCTTATGCTTATGTGCATGGGCAACCAAGGGAATAACCTGGATCGATGAATGATAAAGACCTGACCGGGCCATATAACCCTCGAACAATGGTTGTAAATTTAAGGTTCACAGCAAGAATAACCCACGTCCCACTCGTGCCAAATCTCAAGATTCCCTCGATAGTGGGCAAGTATGACTGAACTTGTAACCGTGATGATCATCTCAGCATTTTTTCGGCGGTTGGGAGGGTGAAGAATTGGCCCCTACCCGTTTGGTGTCACATGTTCGTATAGACACTAGTAGGAGCTGCTAGAGTATGGTGGGACAGTCTCCCACGAGGCTCCATTCGCAACTATGAAGAAATAGTAGCAAAATTTTCCCAGCAATTCAGTCAACAACGACAGGACACCTAGAATAGGTATAAAGTTATGCACATCAGAAAAAGGAACAATGAATCCCATGAAAACTTTACGTCATCCGCTTTAACAAGGAGCGTTTGTAGATCTCGGGCCTCAAAGAAGAACTATCATGCGTCGGCTTTACATGGGGGTAAACGATGACGATCTTTTAAGGGAACTCCATGGTCCAAAAGGATAGCCTCAGACAATGGAAGAAATGATGACCATTGCTAAAGCATATATTAAACAAGAAAAATCAATCACCATGAATCATGCAGTTATGAGAAAACCTGAGGCACACAATTCGGCAGACCAATAGGAATACAGGAACTCAAGGAATAAAGGAAAGAATGGGCCGCCGTAATCGCGAGATGAACGGAGAGATTCTAGCCACCGATCGGACAGATCATGAGCCTCTTACATAAGTTGGGAAGAAAGAACATGAAAATTCAGGTTTGATTACCCTGGCAAAACCAAAATGCCTTTGGAAATTCTGGAGACCGAAAACCTCAAGCTAAATCCCGATAGGTACTTGTTTCTTCATTGGCGCCATCCACGCGACCCCAAAGAACTAGAATCCCGCATTGTCGCTTCAAATGGTAGAAAACCAAAACACCACCCAGCGGAGACACCTACAAACACTGTCCAAACGTTTCGCCAGTTTTCAACAACAGACCGAATCTCACATTCGATTTTAGAGAGGAGGAGGAACATGCTCCGAGTTGTATGCCAGAAGAAACTCGTCCTCAGAATAAAAAACAACCCTTAGGCCATTCTCTATAGGGAGTGCACCCTTCACACGATCATTCTCATGCCCACGTTCTCAACCAACCTACACTTTCCCCCAGCCCATTTGTCAGCACCACTACACAATCAGCAAGAGTACGCTCTCATTCATCAACCATGCCATGTGCGACAGCTGCGTCTACGTTTCATAATTCTCGGCTGCATTAACGATGGCTGTCGTCATCACCTGTTGCGAACATGGTACCTCCTACTATCGCACCGTTTATACCAGACACACCTGGTAACCAGCCATATATGCCATACTACCCCCATACATCCATATGACTACATTATATGACTACATGTATCCGCTCCCACCAGGCGGGACGCCTACGTATACTTACTCTTATGTGTATCCATCTATTACCCAGCTCAAACTGCGGGCGTGAGGAGGGATGCAGTTCGAACCCGACTTACTTATGAAAAACGGACACCACACACTAAGGCTACTGCTCACGTAGATTTGTATGGGCCTTATGCTTATGTGCATGGGCAACCAAGGGAATAACCTGGATCGATGAATGATAAAGACCTGACCGGGCCATATAACCCTCGAACAATGGTTGTAAATTTAAGGTTCACAGCAAGAATAACCCACGTCCCACTCGCGCCAAATCTCAAGATTCCCTCGATAGTGGGCAAGTATGACTGAACTTGTAACCGTGATGATCATCTCAACATTTTTTCGGCGGTTGGGAGGGTGAAGAATTGGCCCCTACCCGTTTGGTGTCACATGTTCGTATAGACACTAGTAGGAGCTGCTAGAGTATGGTGGGACAGTCTCCCATGAGGCTCCATTCGCAACTATGAAGAAATAGTAGCAAAATTTTCCCAGCAATTCAGTCAACAACGACAGGACACCTAGAATAGGTATAAAGTTATGCACATCAGAAAAAGGAACAATGAATCCCATGAAAACTTTACGTCATCCGCTTTAACAAGGAGCGTTTGTAGATCTCGGGCCTCAAAGAAGAACTATCATGCGTCGGCTTTACATGGGGGTAAACGATGACGATCTTTTAAGGGAACTCCATGGTCCAAAAGGATAGCCTCAGACAATGGAAGAAATGATGACCATTGCTAAAGCATATATTAAACAAGAAAAATCAATCACCATGAATCATGCAGTTATGAGAAAACCTGAGGCACACAATTCGGCAGACCAATAGGAATACAGGAACTCAAGGAATAAAGGAAAGAATGGGCCGCCGTAATCGCGAGATGAACGGAGAGATTCTAACCACCGATCGGACAGATCATGAGCCTCTTACATAAGCTGGGAAGAAGAACATGAAAATTCAGGTTTGATTACCCTGGCAAAACCAAAATGCCTTTGGAAATTCTGGAGACCGAAAACCTCAAGCTGAATCCCGATAGGTACTTGTTTCTTCATTGGCGCCATCCATGCGACCCCAAAGAACTAGAATCCCGCATTGTCGCTTCAAATGGTAGAAAACCAAAACACCACCCAGCGGACACACCTACAAACACTGTCCAAACGTTTCGCCAGTTTTCAACAACAGACCGAATCTCACATTCGATTTAGAGAGGAGGAGGAACATGCTCCGAGTTGTATGCCAGAAGAAACTCGTCCTCAGAATAAAAAACAACCCTTAGGCCATTCTCTATAGGGAGTGCACCCTTCACACGATCATTCTCATGCCCACGTTCTCAACCAACCTACACTTTCCCCCAGCCCATTTGTCAGCACCACTACACAATCAGCAAGAGTACGCTCTCATTCATCAACCATGCCATGTGCGACAGCTGCGTCTACGTTTCACAATTCTCGGCTGCATTAACGATGGCTGTCGTCATCACCTGTTGCGAACATGGTACCTCCTACTATCGCACCGTTTATACCAGACACACCTGGTAACCAGCCATATATGCCATACTACCCCCATACATCCATATGACTACATTATATGACTACATGTATCCGCTCCCACCAGGCGGGACGCCTACGTATACTTACTCTTATGTGTATCCATCTATTACCCAGCTCAAACTGCGGGCGTGAGGAGGGATGCAGTTCGAACCCGACTTACTTATGAAAAACGGACACCACACACTAAGGCTACTGCTCACGTAGATTTGTATGGGCCTTATGCTTATGTGCATGGGCAACCAAGGGAATAACCTGGATCGATGAATGATAAAGACCTGACCGGGCCATATAACCCTCGAACAATGGTTGTAAATTTAAGGTTCACAACAAGAATAACCCACGTCCCACTCGCGCCAAATCTCAAGATTCCCTCGATAGTGGGCAAGTATGACTGAACTTGTAACCGTGATAATCATCTCAGCATTTTTTCGGCGGTTGGGAGGGTAAAGAATTGGCCCCTACCCGTTTGGTGTCACATGTTCGTATAGACACTAGTAGGAGCTGCTAGAGTATGGTGGGACAGTCTCCCACGAGGCTCCATTCGCAACTATGAAGAAATAGTAGCAAAATTTTCCCAGCAATTCAGTCAACAACGACAGGACACCTAGAATAGGTATAAAGTTATGCACATCAGAAAAAGGAACAATGAATCCCATGAAAACTTTACGTCATCCGCTTTAACAAGGAGCGTTTGTAGATCTCGGGCCTCAAAGAAGAACTATCATGCGTCGGCTTTACATGGGGGTAAACGATGATGATCTTTTAAGGGAACTCCATGGTCCAAAAGGATAGCCTCAGACAATGGAAGAAATGATGACCATTGCTAAAGAATATATTAAACAAGAAAAATCAATCACCATGAATCATGCAGTTATGAGAAAACCTGAGGCACACAATTCGGCAGACCAATAGGAATACAGGAACTCAAGGAATAAAGGAAAGAATGGGCCGCCGTAATCGCGAGATGAACGGAGAGATTCTAGCCACCGATCGGACAGATCATGAGCCTCTTACATAAGCTGGGAAGAAAGAACATGAAAATTCAGGTTTGATTACCCTGGCAAAACCAAAATGCCTTTGGAAATTCTGGAGACCGAAAACCTCAAGCTGAATCCCGATAGGTACTTGTTTCTTCATTGGCGCCATCCACGCGACCCCAAAAGAACTAGAATCCCGCATTGTCGCTTCAAATGGTAGAAAACCAAAACACCACCCAGCGGAGACACCTACAAACACTGTCCAAACGTTTCGCCAGTTGTCAACAACAGACCGAATCTCACATTCGATTTTAGAAAGGAGGAGGAACATGCTCCGAGTTGTATGCCAGAAGAAACTCGTCCTCAGAATAAAAAACAACCCTTAGGCCACTCTCTATAGGGAGTGCACCCTTCACACCATCATTCTCATGCCCACGTTCTCAACCAACCTACACTTTCCCCCAGCCCATTTGTCAGCACCACTACACAATCAGCAAGAGTACGCTCTCATTCATCAACCATGCCATGTGCGACAGCTGCGTCTACGTTTCACAATTCTCGGCTGCATTAACGATGGCTGTCGTCATCACCTGTTGCGAACATGGTACCTCCTACTATCGCACCGTTTATACCAGACACACCTGGTAACCAGCCATATATGCCATACTACCCCCATACATCCATATGACTACATTATATGACTACATGTATCCGCTCCCACCAGGCGGGACGCCTACGTATACTTACTCTTATGTGTATCCATCTATTACCCAGCTCAAACTGCGGGCGTGAGGAGGGATGCAGTTCGAACCCGACTTACTTATGAAAAACGGACACCACACACTAAGGCTACTGCTCACGTAGATTTGTATGGGCCTTATGCTTATGTGCATGGGCAACCAAGGGAATAACCTGGATCGATGAATGATAAAGACCTGACCGGGCCATATAATCCTCGAACAATGGTTGTAAATTTAAGGTTCACAGCAAGAATAACCCACGTCCCACTCGCGCCAAATCTCAAGATTCCCTCGATAGTGGGCAAGTATGACTGAACTTGTAACCGTGATGATCATCTCAGCATTTTTTCGGCGGTTGGGAGGGTAAAGAATTGGCCCCTACCCGTTTGGTGTCACATGTTCGTATAGACACTAGTAGGAGCTGCTAGAGTATGGTGGGACAGTCTCCCACGAGGCTCCATTCGCAACTATGAAGAAATAGTAGCAAAATTTTCCCAGCAATTCAGTCAACAACGACAGGACACCTAGAATAGGTATAAAGTTATGCACATCAGAAAAAGGAACAATGAATCCCATGAAAACTTTACGTCATCCGCTTTAACAAGGAGCGTTTGTAGATCTCGGGCCTCATAGAAGAACTATCATGCGTCGGCTTTACATGGGGGTAAACGATGACGATCTTTTAAGGGAACTCCATGGTCCAAAAGGATACCCTCAGACAATGGAAGAAATGATGACCATTGCTAAAGCATATATTAAACAAGAAAAAATCAATCACCATGAATCATGCAGTTATGAGAAAACCTGAGGCACACAATTCGGCAGACCAATAGGAAATACAGGAACTCAAGGAATAAAGGAAAGAATGGGCCGCCGTATTCGCGAGATGAACGAAGAGATTCTAACCACCGATCGGACAGATCATGAGCCTCTTACGTAAGCTGGGAAGAAAGAACATGAAAATTCAGGTTTGATTACCCTGGCAAAACCAAAATGCCTTTGGAAATTCTGGAGACCGAAAACCTCAAGCTGAATTACCCGCGTCCCTAGAAAGACTTGTCGTCACGCGATAAATCCAAAATTTAGCGAGTATCACAAAGGGTCGAGTGATGTGCCATATTTTACAAATGTTTTACATGTGCATTTACGATCCTTTATGCACCAAAATCATGCTATTATCATAGAAAAACACGACTAAATCCTTTATATTTCATAAATGTAGGTTTTTGGAACTGAAAGGCAAAAAGGAGTGAAAAACCGCACAAAGGAAGAAGAATTTAAGACATTGAAGAACAACATCAGATGTTGCAGTCTGCCGTGCAAAGGCCATGCACTGGTCCATGGTCAACAAGTCAACAGAAGGGAAAAGTCAACATGCACAAGCGTGCACCCCCATGCACAAGGGTGTGCATGGTCTTGCACCCCACCCCCAGCGTGGT
This sequence comes from Ambrosia x helenae, assembly GCA_030844895.1. NCBI lineage: Eukaryota > Viridiplantae > Streptophyta > Magnoliopsida > Asterales > Asteraceae > Ambrosia > Ambrosia x helenae. The sequence continues at coordinate 121,947,478 of CM061231.1, forward strand.
AGAAGCTTCTGGAACCAACCAAGACTTCTAAAGTGATGCCACATGGCATGCACGAATGTGCACCAGGTGTGCACGGGCGTGCAACCCAACTGTCGGTGACAATCTCTGCAAGAAAGGACTCCTAATACTAACAGACAGTACTTGATTGTTGTGTACGGTGTGTGAGATCTGCTATATATAGAGGTGCTCACCTCTCATTTTGATCATCCCATTCTATTCATATAATTACTTATTTCTCTCACCAGAGGGCTCTCTAGACCCCAAATCATCCTTCTAAGGTTCTCGAGTGATCTTTGGAACTTGGGATCACTCCATAAACACTTGTAGTCGCCTACCCTTGAGCGGGAAATCCTATAAGTCCCTCAACACTCCTAGAAATCTCTATCCAACCCTCACAATGATTTCTCGCTAAATCAACCTTTGAGAACTTGTTGTAATACCAATTCTTAGCAAGATTTCTAGGGTGTAGGAGGGTGAAGATAAACTTTGTATGATTTATATAGTTTGTTTTTTTAGTTTTACTGGTGTTTTATGTTCTTGATAATTCCTTCTACTCCTTCTTTGTTTGATGAATTAATTAATAAATCAACTTAGTTTTTGATATTGTGGTGTTCTTGATAGAAAGTGGAGGGATTTATGAGTGTACCCGTGGCGTGAAAAAACCGGGGCACTTGTAAGCTAACCATTAACTCCACCTGTAGTAATTAGCCCATTTTTAAAGTGGAAACACACACCCTTTGTCGCTGATCCTCGTCTATCAAACTTCATTCAAGGTCGATACGGTCTATATACTTGTTCTTGGTGTTAAGCCAAGCTTTGGTTTTGCGACTTAGTTTATGGTCTATGTGCTAGCTTTAGCACAACCAAGGATTGGTGAACCCACGTTAGGATTTAAACGGTCTTTATCTATACTACTATATAGTGTATCCTGGATTGCTAAAATGGTCATTTCACATTCATCTACATGGGTAAAATAGTAATTTTATTAAATTTGTAAGACACATTTAAGAAAACAATTAAATCTTTATTGAAATCTACAATTAGATGGTTACTAAAAGAAAGTTAAATTAATTTATGCTTTCACTATGACCTTTACCTTACCCTACCTTTCATAATTTTAATGAAAATCATATCCTATTCATGAAACTCTCATGCTTTGGTTCTCATCCTGAGTCACACATTTATGGGTCTACAAGTGGAGGTGATCTATACACGGCCATTTCTACTTTGTAACTCACTAAACTATACAATACAAAAGTAAAATTAAGTGTACATGAAGAAAATGATGATGCATATCTCACCTCTCTTAAAACAGTTTGGTTTAAATTTGATACCTTCGCTTTCATATGAGGAACTCATTTTTATTTTCATTTATGTGTAAAATGATTACTAAAGTATAAAGACAACCGTTGAATTTGACTGTGACCTTTACCTTACCCTACCATTAAACCACAAAATGAAACAACCATTTTATTATTGCCATTAAATCGTCTCATCAAAACAATTAATTACGCAATGAAACCGATTTGGAAGTCATCATAAATTCCTGTGTAATCATAAAACCCAACTCACCAACCATCTCTTCTCTCGGCCTACTTGTTTCTCCGACCTAGTTCTGGGACCATCACCACATACGCATCACTTTGACACCACCGTTTCGTTTACTTTCGGCACAGGACCAACGTCACCACTCTTTTTGCTCGAACTAAAGACCGATGACCAGAATAGCAGACCACCATTGTTGCCGGTGACTCACCTTCCTATTTGTTTCACCATTGTGGGACGAGGTACTGACTCCTTGTGTTTTCCTTACGTTTTTTGGGTCGATTAGTTCGGTTATTTGAGCTAACAAGATTAGATTTGGGTGGGGTTAAATTCCGGTGATGATCCGATTGTCGTTTATAACCGCAAGAAAATAAAGAAGATAAAAATAAGGTTATTAGTTGTATCTTATGCGTTTGTTTGCGTTTGAATGTGTGTTTTGTGTGTGTGTAACTTTTAATGGCGGAAACTTTGTATGAGTGCTACTGTGTGACTATGTTTGATTGTGTGTATGTGATAAAAATACCAAAATCTTGCAACGTGAAGTTATTGTGATAAAAATGACGCTATTATTTTAAAAATATTATTTGTAAATTTATTAAAGAGTTTTATGTGAGACTATTAAAGATACCTAAAATATATAATCTATTGACACACCAATATCTAGAGCCGATGAAATTTTAAAGGGAACAATTGTTTACTTATAAGATCATGAAATTTGTATTTTAAGAGGAAAAAAAAAGATCAGTTTGAAAGTCGCCTAAGATGTATTTTCAACGCAAATAAATTTATAAACGGTTTCATTCATAGAATTTAAATGAATATTGGAGTAATATAGCTTTCATAATCATATTTACCGCATTCATTTTTAATGATCTTTTAGATGAATAAATAAATGTTTTTAGGTCGACGCATTTCAACCGACACTAAAAAGTACTTGGTTTTGACCTCAACCCGCCTGTTTCCTTATCCATAATGTTTCCCATAGGCAAAATATCAAATTTTAGAATTTGATAAGGACGTGCACCATCAAAACACGTTGTCAATTGAGTGACTATCACACTTTGGGTTACATTCACATCTCATGGTATTTAATACAAGCTAAATATCTAACTCTACTTCACTTTCTACTCCTATGCATAAAATATTTTTACTATAAGTCAATTTTATATTTTCTTTAACATTATATGCTACCACTTCTGTCCGAAAATCTATAGTAATAGTAATAATAATAATAATAATAGTATTAGTAGTAGTAATAGTAATAATAATATATATCATCACTATATAACTATATCCCATATGGTTATCTCTTTTTACCAATAAAACAAGTCTTAAAGCTGTACGTACAAGTCTTAAAGCTAAACATATCAATTATCTATATTATCTTATTAAGGAGGAGTGATGGCTAACATAGTCATTTTCATTTCCGTACAACTTAAGAAGCAACATGTACAACATATTTTAGCAAGAAATTTAAGGGTATTATGGGTATAATTGTGAACATTAAGATACTTAGGAGGATATGTTTGTAATTTTACCATCATTATCTTACTCACATCTTAAGATTCTATTCCAATCTTGCCCTAATGACCATACCAATAAATTATCCATTGAATTATCTTTAAGAATTGTTTTAATTGTGTTTATTGGAAGGTGAAACCTTTGAGTGCCTCTGATAAAGTGTATATGTCATCTTCTTAATATTGTAGTTCATTATCTTTAATGGTTAGGAAGAAGAGCTCCGGATGAAAAAAGTTGCACTAAATATCTCCAAGGTGAAGAAATTTTGGACAAAAATTGAGAAGCTGGTAAGTCATATATGTAATTTAGTATATGAGGGGTTTGTTTTACATTATAATTTTGATACATATTTATTTTCTATAAAATATCATGTCATTTTAGGTGTTGTACAAGCATCAGTTAGAGTTTGATCAAAAGAAGAAAAAAGCTCTTGATAAGCATCTTGAATTTCTTCTAGGGCAAACCGAAAGGTAATTTCTTGACCTATGAATTTGGTTATTTTACTCTCTAATGGGCCAACTAGGTAAAATAAAATAAAATTAGACAGGAAGAATGTTATTCAAATAGGTTGGATGGGTCAAAAGTTTGCCAAAGTGTAATTTGTAAATTGTAAAACATAAAATCTCATTTTTTGATTGAAGTCTCATATTTTTTGTTTACTTTTCTCCTTCTTTAATAGTTATTAATTTGTGCCATATTTACGCAAAACTGTAAAGCAACTAGATTTTTGTTTGTTTTTCAATTGGATGGTTTGTAAATGATATACTTCATATATAAATAGACATATTTAATTTAATGTTACAAACATTACAAACACAAGCATTATGTTATCTATATACATCTATGTGAAATATAGATTGAAAACACATTGCATAGTACACGCACTTAAATTTTCATGGATAATGAGTATGGTATGTTGATTGATAACAAGACCTTTTGGTTTCATCATAATTGTGATAGTGAGAACTTATGTTTTCTTTGCTTAACGCCAACTCATTGAATTAAAATTGAACTTGTGAAGTCTGCTATAATACTATACCCAGGTTAAAATTTGTATAATATATGACTGAAGTCATTTGGATCTAAAGATGGAAGAAGTGATGTGATCTTGCTTAAGTTCTTGAAAGCTAGACTTTAAAGTCGAAGATTTTTTTTAATGCTTAAGAACACATTTTTACGTAGAAAAGCTTGTCGCATTGACGATTTGGTATATGAAAATATTGGATATGGACTTGATAAACTAATATGGAGTATCATACTTTATATTATAGCTCCCGCGGTAGCTCCCGCGGCAACGCGCGGGCTTCCTACTAGTATATATATATATATATATATATATATATATATAGCCAAACATCGTGCAGCCCCGCCACAATGCACTTGTTCTTGCTAGTTTATTCATATTATTATATTGTCGCACAATTAGTAAAGATTAATCACTTTTTGGTAAATTAATTTATTCAAGCAAAGGATGAGCGGACTTAGAAGGACACGAGGTCTTTGTCATGCCAAGTGATGGCTTGTTAATCGTTACAAGCTTTTAACAAGTCATTCACAAAAGAAACGACTAGTTGGATATGTCTATATCGTAACTTTGGGTGATGCATTTCTCATGGGTGAGGAAATGCATCTGTGGGTAATAAATGTTTCATAGTTGAGAAGTGAGTTCATCGGGTTAGCAGACCTTTATAATAATCTCGATAACATAAATCGTTTAAAAATTATGGTGGAAGACTTGGTTTTTAAACACACCACTTAACTATTAAATTACTATTATTTCATCACAAGTGAATTGATAATTCTCTAAGAGTAGAACGGGTCTATTGTATGAGGTTAGTATCGGGTCTATTGTATGAGGTTAGTATCGGGTCTATTGTAACTTGTGTGCTATCGTTGATTAATCATAGAGTAGAACGAGTTCGTTCATATAGTGTTTGTTTATTCAATCAAATGGCCTGATATTGCAAAAATTGATATTAGAGCTTCGTGGTTTTGAGAATCAAATTTTTAGAAGGGTGAGTAACTTCTCACGGGGTTGTACCATGGGAAACGGTAAAGTGTTTGAAGAAAAAAAAAGGTTCGGTGAATTTTGCGTTTGCAAGTATATATTACTGCAAGACAAAATCGGGTAAGGATATGAAATAAAGTTCCCAAAGCTCACCCATACACTCAGTAGTTCAATCAAACTTATTATATTAGATGGTACTATTGTATTCAATATATATTAGAAAAATACCTAACACATGGTTGTTTGATTATTTAAAAACGTACAAGAGTTTATAATTCAAAGTAAGATTGTTACCCTTTCCTAACTCAAGTACTATCTAATATATATAATAAGTTCAATTGAACACCAATAATGAGTGTTTGCTAGTTGATTGAATGATTAGTCACATGTGGTATCCGAAATTTCATAGACAAGGAACACATCAATTGCCCTTTCTTTCCGCAAACATCGAAACATTGGTGCTGTTTGTTTTTTCTGCAGGAAAAGGTCTGCAGTCTGCGGACCACATCTGCAGACATCTGCAGGAGAAGAGGTGGACCAAAGGTCTGCAGTCTGCAAAAAGAAGACTATTTGTTTGTTAACGTCTGCAGGCTGCTGAAATAAACTTAAATTTAAACAAACTGAGTTTTTACAGCAGTCTGGTGGTAGATGGTGGTGGTGGTGGGTGGACCGTGGTGGTGTGGACCATGGTGGTGGGTGGTGGTGGACGGTGGTGGGTGGACGGTGGTGGGGGTGGTGGTGGACCGTGGTGGTGGGTGGTGGTGGTGGGTGGTGTTGGTAGTGGTGGTGGACGGTGGTGGGTGGTGGTGGACGGTGGTAGGTGGTGGTGGGTGGTGGTGGTGGTGGGTGGTGGTAGTGGTGGTGGTGGGTGGTGGACGGTGGTGGGTGGTGGTAGTGGTGGTGGACAGTGGTGGGTGGTGGTAGTGGTTGTGGGTGGACGGTGGTAGGTGGTGGTGGACCGTGGTGGTGGTGGTAGTGGTGGTGGACGGTGGTGGTAGTGGTGGTGGACGGTGGTGGGTGGTGGTGGACGGTGGTGGTGGTGGACGGTGGTGGTGGTGGTGGTGATGGACCGTGGTGGGTGGTGGTGGTGGTGGACCGTGGTGGTGGTGGGTCGTGGTGGTGGTGAACCGTGGTGGTGGTGGGTGATGGTGGTGGTGGGTGGTGGGCGGTGGTAGTGGTGGTGGACGGTGGTGGGTGGTGGTAGTGGTGGTGGGTGGTGGTGGACCGTGGTGGTGATGGACGGTGGTGGTGGTGAACGGTGGTGGTAGATGATGCTAGGTGGTGGTGGTGGGTGGGTGACGGTGGTGGTGGTGGACAGTGGTGGGTGGTGGGTAGTGGTGGTGGGTGAGGAGAAGAGAAGAGGAGAAGACCTTTGAAGACCTTAGAAGACTTTGGTCCAAGTCTGCACCAAGAAGAGGTCAAGAAGAGCTTTTGAAGTGAAATGTCTTCCGAAAAACAAACAGTCTGCCCACCCCAAACGTCTGCCTGCGTCTGCGCGACGCAGACAAAAGAGGTTAGAAGTGCTTCTAGAAAAAAAACAAACACCACCTAACTCTGATGCGAGGCATCAAAGACTACAAAAGCATGTCTCTCGGTAAACGTAAACGTCAGCTTTTGCATCAATAACATCGGTGAATTCCTCTTAACTGAGTTATGAGGGTTCTACCCTCACTACCGTTAGGTGGTATGAATTAGCAAATATGTCTATCGTTCGAAATAAAAAAAGAAAAAAATTGATGGAGAGAAACACAATATATTAAGTTTGGTAGTACACTCGCTATATATGTCAACTCACCATATTAGAAGATTGATTTTTGTTTTTTCACACACAGATGTGGTAACTTAAATAATATCATAGATTATGTAATAAACATTAAAAAGAAATACTAGAAAGTAGAAAGGGTTTAATATCTGAATAAAAAAAACACACCGATTCTTCCATGAGTAATTAGTTACTGACGGATACAAAAAACAACATCTGTGTTTGGTTGGGAGAGAGGGAAACATGCCTGTGTGGACCTCACCGGGGTATCTCCGCTGGTTGGGTTACGGGAAACAGGGTTCGTAGCTGGGCAAGCATCAAGAAAGGCGGAATCAAAGAAAGTAGATAAACATGCTAAAGCTTGTGCAGATAACCAACATGTCTTTATCCCTCTGGCTTTCGACACCTTTGGCTCCCTGGCGCCAGAAGCTATTCGTTTCATGACCAGGGTCCAACGGGTTGTCCACAGCAATGTTTCATCCCCAGGGGGGCAAGGTTTTGTCTTTAGTAGACTAGGGTTTGCAATTCAAAAAGGGGTGGCGGCGCAGCTTGTTGCCCGCCTACCTGCTATTATGATGTAATTTCCGTATTTTGTTTTAATAAAAATTTCTTTGAAGCAAAAAAAAAAAAAAAAAAAAAAAAAAAAAAAAAAAAAACAAAAAACAACCATACCCAGTAGATCTCACAAATGGCATAGCTATTCGTAGGGTCTGGGGAGAGTGAGATGTAGACAAACCTTACCTCTACCCGAAAAGGCAGAGAGGCTGCTTCCAGAGAGACCCTCGGCTCAAAACAAACAATAAGCAACAAACTAGACTAGCAATACAACGGCATAGTAACATACTGACGGATCTTAAAGCAAAAGAAAATTCTTGCAATGGTCGTCGTAATCACTGGTGTAACAAAACAAATAAAAAAGTATTGGAAATTGTGAGTCAAAATCAGAGTCAAACAGGGAAGTCAAAGGTGTAGAAATTGAAAGATAAAGTTCAGGGGTAGTTCTGCCAAGTCCCAAAGTTTTATTCGGTATTATTCTTTTAGTTTGTTCTGTTTGTAATAGAGTCTGAAACATGGAGGACTAGTTGTGTCATTTTAGAAGTATGTTCGTTATAGTTTGCTATGGTCAGAATTAGGGCTATAAATCTGACCAGGGTCTGTCAATTAGGGTTAATCTTTTGTATTCATCTTTCTTTCAATTCCTTTTGTATAATCGTTCTATCAATAATTAACTAGTTAATCGTTGGTTAATTGAATTCGATTGTTATTGTTTCTGATGTTTTTATAACAATTGGTATCAGAGCCTTGGTGGTGCTTGATTCAGAACAATCAGTCGAATCAATGGTGATGACAATGAATTTCAAGTTGGAAAAGGTTGATGGGAAGAACGATTTCTGTCTTGGTGTGGTCAAGATGGGTGATGCCAGGGCTTGTAAGATTCAGGAAGGTGGAGTCACATTCTTTATGAACAATGGCATGATTGTTGATGATCATGATGTGAGGTATGTTTCTGATCTGAAAATAAGCATATTGTCATTGGAATTTATTGAAAGAAAGGGTTGTCGAGTGATTCTTAAGGATGGTAAAATCCTGGTTATGAAAGAATCAGAGGTTGTGTTGATTGGTACAAGGCTGAGTAACAACACCTATCTTTTGAATAGTAAGATAGTGTTTGGGTCAAGATCAGTAGAAGAAGGAGAAAAAGGTCAAGATACTCTTAGAGGGCATAGAAGTTTTGGCCATATCAGGAATCAAAGGCTTGTTGAGTCAAAGAATCAACAAGGGATTGATGGGCTAAATCAGTGTGTCTTAAGAAGAGTATAGAGTTTCTTGTTTATTGATGGTGATCACACTAAATGGAATTTGGTGTATATTATGAAATAACCAATGATAGTGGTGACAGGAAATAGACAAGGCAATAAGGTCTATGTTCTGGATGGTCATGTTATGCCTCATGTGTCACACCCTCAAATTCCACGTGCGGGGTTTTAAAGCGAGGCGCGGACACACCAGGATCCAAGTTAACGGTCAAAATAAACGACATCTATATGATATGAAAACAACGTAAATTGCCCATTAAGTTTCAAAAATCCAACCATCGCTTGCGGAAGCATAAAACTTTATTACAACTCAAAAGAAAAACATGAAAGTCTGATGATACTCAAAATAAAATGCAAGTGGATCCTAGACGTCGTGAGACTCCGTGCGCCTATACTCAATGCTACTACCTTAGCGACCTGAGAAAACATGCTAAAAAGACGTCAACATATAATGCTGGTGAGTTCACATGTTTTAAGTTCACAAAGCGTTTCAAGTGTAAAGAGTTTCATCTCAAAAGTACCAAGTATGCAAAACCTTTAAGTAAATAACAAACGTTCCCTTACTACTACGACTGTGTTGCCGAAACCATTACTGACAAGTGTTGCATGTGTTGCTGCCCGTGTTTGAGTTGCCAAAGATAGAGACAATATGCACCCCCCCGGCTCCCAGCCGTCGGGTGGGGTTCGTCAAGCCCAATAGATCTATCCACATTTCCCCCGGTGTGCCCCGCACATTCATGGTTTCCCCAGGGACTTAGCGTTGCGTTGCGTTGCGTCGTATAGTAATTTAAAACAAGCGTTGCGTTTCATAAGCATTGCGTTTCATAAACATTGTGTTTCAAAAGTGTTGCGTTTCATAAACGTTGCGTTTCAAAAGTGTTGCATTTCAAAAGTGTTGCATTTCATAAACGTTGCGTTTCAAAACATAAACGTTGTAATTAAAACGTGTGGCATGCTTCTTCCCCCGAGAAAAAGTGTATAAAAGAGGGGCCGTGAAAATCACCTTAGAGTGCGTCCTCGGTAATATAGAAATCCGATACGTGTGTGATAGTCCCTACTAGTGGCGACCTATCAATGAGTTTACATAAGTGTGATGACTACTAACCCGAAGGCTAATCAGTCCCCAAATTGTCCAGACCGTGACCGTGTATGTTGAAAACATGTTTACACATTAAACCGACCAAACCAGACAAAACCCAACATCCCATTGGTGACCCGACATCCCACGTGTTAGCTACATACAAGATATCATGCAACCTATGCAATTAAACACTTAGCATGCGCAAACATTCACCCTATCTAGCCTAACGCCCAATTAACGCATAAACAAGTCCGGACACATATTACCAAGTTGTTAGACATGTCACGGGGTTCCTAACATGTTCCTAGGTGTCAAACCGTGTTCCGGGATGCTAAAATACACATATAACAGCAGTACACGCGATTAGGAATCAAACATGCAATTAGGAAAGTCAACTGGTGATTAGGATGGTCAAACTAGTGATTAGGATTGTAATCACATGTGTTACAAGTGATTAGGCTATCATACATGCATTTAGGAAGGTCAACTAGTGATTAGGATGGTCAACTAGTGATTAGGATTGTAATCACATGTGTTACATGTGATTAGGCTATCATACATGCATTTAGGAAGGTTAACTAGTGATTAGGATTGTAATCACATGAACTTACATGCGATTAGGCTCCCAATCACCCCAAGTATCATGCGATTGGGGCCAATCGCCCCTGTTATTGGCGATTAGGAATTCCTAATTGCCTCTACTGCACATTTCCGCCTTTTCGCGCGTTTAACCCTCCAAGTCAGATCCGAAACATGTGGAAACACCCAATATCAAACCCAACACATTTATCAAACTATTTCACACAAAAACCTCCAATTTATCATCACCCTAACAGTCCCGAATGCAAGCGTTTTCCCAAAATAGCATAACTAGGATGTAAACATCACATCAACATGCAAGACTTACCCTAAATAGCAAATATCCAGATTTCATCACATAACGACGTTGTCCGACATTATCCTATTGTTCTAGTATCATCCTAGAGTAAACCCTAACCTTAAACAATCAACAAAACACAACATATCATCATCAATCATTCATAATCATTCAAACGGGTCAAAACGCCTATTATCAATAATACACATCTATGAACCTTCAAACTCCGAGGTTAACATCATAATAACTCATTTAGATCAGAAACATATCAATAACACAAGAATAATCATGTTTAAACAATAAAAATCCTACCTTGCATGAATACATCACATATAACAAGCATAGAGGTTTGGGTTTGTTTAGAAACTGATTTTAATGAGTTTTCAAAGACACAAATGTTTAGAAACCAGGTCTGGACCTTTAGGGAGCAAAACAATATCATTACAAAGGTTTGGAATTAAGAACACACCTTGAATTTGCAAGATTATGAGGTGTAAGGCTTGGAAAGGTGATTTCTTGAGCAAAAACATGTTCCAGAGGTTGGATAGGGTGTGGGATGGCTTTGGGGTTTATTAGGGTTTCACAAATGATGTTTTACAACATAAGGGTGGTATTTATAGGCGTTTCTAGTCGTTAGACATGCATCAGGCGATTACGCAGCAGTACAGGCGATTAGGATTCCTAATCGCATGTACTACTAGCGATTAGGGCTCTAATCGCCCATAAATTCTCCTAATCGCCCCTATCAGCATGCGATTGGGCCAATCACCCCCTATCAGCATGCAATTGGGCCAATCACCCCCTATTTACATGCAATTAGACGTAATCACCTATAATGTCATGCAATGACGCGTAATCACCTATAATGTCATGCACTTACGCGTAATCACTATTTTTACACATATAAACACGTATTCACATACCGACAAGTCATATAATGATTGTAAGCACATAATGCATGATAACTAACACGTTCCCATCCGTTCACCAATTCCCGGGACTCAAGATTTACGTGTGTGCGTTAAACCCGGTGATTCTACAAATCACCAATCCGTGTTCACATGGTTATAGACCGACTACCAATGGTCTCGTGGATCACTGTAACGACTCCCAATGATTCCCGAAACCATCATAACGACTCAACCGACCTAGTTAAGTATGTTTGAAAACATTTTTCGCTAAGGTAGACTTATGTGTTTTATAAAATGTTAACCTAAACGTGTCGGGTGTCACATCATCCCCCTGTTGAAAGAATTTTCTTCCCAAAAATTTCCCGAAGTAAAAGAGAACGAAGCGATAAAAAGAAAAAAAAATTTCCTGGTCGTCATATCGTCCCCCTGTTGAAAGGAATCTCGCCCCGAGATTCACTCTTCGACAGTAATGAGTGTCGACCTAACCCAAGTAACGTTTCCCAGAATGCAAACGAAATGATAACCACGGGCGAAGAATGAAAACAACAGATACTCCAGGCCGGGGAACCTCCCTCCCTAAGTTGAATGCAAAATAACGAATCCTCCTGATCGAAGGCCTACTGGAGACTACTGTGATCGGTATAAATGACACCGGTACCGTCCAAGTAGCATCTCCAAAGGACCCACATCAAACCCATGAATGCAAAATGATAACCATGTACAAGACCGAAAACACGTGATGGATGCGAAATGCCCAATGATGCGAATAAGGATAAAACCAAAGTACAATGAATACTAAGAAAAGAAACTCACCAGTAACAGTATCAGGATCATCCACATTCTCCCTAGCACCGATGACATAAGCACGAGCCGGAGCAGTTCGACCGCCACCCTCGCCTTGCTTCAGCTTCGGACAATCCCGCTTGAACTGTCCAGTCTCTCCACAGTTAAAACACCCATGGTTTCCCCGAGGAGCAGTAGCGGGGATAACCACTTGAGTCTGTTTTGGCTGAAGATTGGCCCTACAATTCTTAGCCAAGTTACCGACTCGCTGACAACGTTTACATTGAAACTCATCGCATCTCCTAACATGGTGATACCCACACGTGTTACACTTCGGACTCTTACAAACATAACCCCTAGTCTTCTGCTCAAATGACGCTCCCACAATGTCCTGCCTCTTAACCTGCGGTTGAGACGACCCAAAGTTCTTCCCAGCACTCTCCCACTTCCTCTTGTTGTCCGCAGGGGCTTTCACAGCAGCACCCCTCGGAGGTAGAACGCCCTCGGCAACCTTCATGTTGGTCAGCTTGTGAGCTGCCCGAACAGTGGCCAACATAGTAGTGTGATCAGCGGCAGCAACAAGCCCATCAATCTCCGGCACTAACCCAGCAACGTAGTGCTCAATCCTCCGGTACTCCGGTGTAGCTAAACTGGGGCACATCACAGCCAACTTGTTATGCCTAGCTGTAAACTCCTCGATCTCCGATCCAACCATCTTCAGATTCCAGAACTCTTGCTCCAACTTCATAATCTCGTCCCTCGGCAATACTCAGCTCGCAACATCAGAATAAACTCAGACCACGGCATAACATTGGCCTCACCCAGGCCAAGGTTAGCAGTGGTAGAGTTCCACCAGGTCAACGCATGACCTTCCAGAGTAGCAGAAGCATACTTGATGCGATCAGCGTCGGGACAGTTGCACATAGCAAACACGGATTCGATCTTCTCCAACCACCGGAGCAGTCCCACTGCCCCCTCAGTCCCATTGAAGTTATGGGGCTTGCAGTCCATGAACTTCTTGTAAGTGCACCCATACTGCACCTGATTAGTGTTTCCTAAGGTCTGCTGAGCAGCCTGAAAAGCAGCTAACACAATGTTCAAATGTTGCTGCAACATGCTATCCAACTCCGCCTGAGTCATGGTGATGTTTCCACCACTCGTCCACCGCCCGTGCGGCCCCCGCCGCCACCACGGCGTCCCCCAGTACGTCCACCAGCACGACCAGACATGTTCTGCCAAAACACAAACAAGATACTCAGCATCACTGCTAGATCAAAATACTAGTGACCAAACGAATTCAAAACGGGGTTCCAGCATGATCATCTGTCCGAACTCGAAGTCCACCAAGATTTTCATGTATTTCGATTTATGATTTCGTGTGCACCCGAAATAACAAATCGCTCTACATGGTCCTCTAGGCATGCTCCTAGCTAGAACTTCCAATCACCCGACACCCACATTCCTAAAAGAAACTGTTATCGCACGAAGGTCCCGAAAGTGAACGATCACTAAGGGGTGTGACAAGTACTAGTGCAAGATAGTGTGTGTGTGGGCAAGTATGTACATCAGAGCATAAAGGGGAGATATCCAAATTCCAAAAAAATCTAGAATGTGCCAAAGCCACTCCAATGTACACTACTGCCAAGTATAAGCGATAAGCCTCTTCATCTTCAAACCCGAAGAAGAAGATAGAATAAGTGTAGAAATAGTCCAAAGATAGATAATATGACACTGTGTGATGAGGACACCGACACCCCGACAAAGTTAGTATGTTTACCAAATGACACGACGCGTAACTATGTGTGATCGTCTAACGTGTGTGATACTCGGCTATAGACTAGACTCTACATGCCGTCCTAGTTCACTATAACCATTAGCTCTGATACCAATCTGTCACACCCTCAAATTCCACGTGCGGGGTTTTACCACGAGGCGCGTGACACACCAGGATCCAAGTCAACGGTCACAATAAACGACATCTATATGATATGAAAACAACGTAAATTGCCCAAAAAGACGTCAACATATAATGCTGGTGAGTTCAAATGTTTTAAGTTCACAAAGCGTTTCAAGTGTAAAGAGTTTCATCTCAAAAGTACCAAGTATGCAAAACCTTTAAGTAAATAATAAACGTTCCCTTACTACTACGACTGTATTGCCGAAACCATTACTGACAAGTGTTGCATGTGTTGCTGCCTGTGTTTGAGTTGCCAAAGTTAGAGACAATATGCACCCGCCCGGCTCCTAGCCGTCGGGTGGGGTTCGTCAAGCCCAATAGATCTATCCACATTTCCCCCGTTGTGCCCCGCACATTCATGGTTTCCCCAAGGACTTAGCGTTGCGTTGCATTGTATAGTAATTTAAAACAAGCGTTGCATTTCATAAGCGTTGCGTTTCAAAAGTGTTGCGTTTCATAAACGTTGCATTTCAAAAGTGTTGTGTTTCATAAACGTTGCGTTTCAAAACATAAACGTTGTATTTAAAACGTGTGGCATGCTTCTCCCCCTAGAAAAAGTGTATAAAAGAGGGGCCGTGAAACTCACCTTAGAGTGCCTCCTCGGTAATATAGAAATCCGATACGTGTGTGATAGTCCCTACTAGTGGTGACCTATCAATGAGTTTACATAAGTGTGATGACTACTAACCCGAAGGCTAATCAGTCCCCAAATTGTCCAGACCGTGACCCTGTATGTTGAAAACATGTTTACACATTAAACCGACCAAACCAGACAAAACCCAACATCCCATTGGTGACCCGACATCCCACGTGTTAGCTACATACAAGATATCATGCAACCTATGCAATTAAACACTTAGCATGCGCAAACATTCACCCTATCTAGCCTAACACCCAATTAACGCATAAACAAGTCCGGACACATATTACCAAGTTGTTAGACATGTCACGGGGTTCCTAACATGTTCCTAGGTGTCAAACCGTGTTCCGGGATGCTAAAATACACATATAACAGCAGTACACGCGATTAGGAATCAAACATGCAATTAGGAAAGTCAACTGGTGATTAGGATGGTCAAACTAGTGATTTGGATTGTAATCATATATGTTACATGTGATTAGGCTATCATATATGCATTTAGGAAGGTCAACTAGTGATTAGGATGGTCAACTAGTGATTAGGATGGTCAACTAGTGATTAGGATTGTAATCACATGTGTTACATGTGATTAGGCTATCATACATGCATTTAGGAAGGTCAACTAGTGATTAGGATGGTCAACTAGTGATTAGGATTGTAATCACATGAACTTACATGCGATTAGGCTCCCAATCACCCCCTATTTACATGCAATTAGACGTAATCACCTATAATGTCATGCAATTACACGTAATCACCTATAATGTCATGCAATTACGCGTAATCACCTATAATGTCATGCAATTACGCGTAATCCCTATTTTAACACATATAAACACGTATTCACATACCCACAAGTCATATAATGATTGTAAGCACATAATGCATGATAACTAACACGTTCCCATCCGTTCACCAATTCCCGGGACTCAAGATTTATGTGTGTACGTTAAACCCGACGATTCTACAAATCACCAATCCGTGTTCACATGGTTATAGACCGACACCCAATGATCCCGTGGATCACTGTAACGACTCCTGATGATTCCCGAAACTATCATAATGACTCAACTGACCTAGTTAAGTATGTTTGAAAACGTTTTTCGCTAAGGTAGACTTATGTGTTTTATAAAATGTTAACCTAAACGTGCCGGGTGTCACATCATGTTATAGAGTGCATTGATCACACATTTGGACAAGGGTTGAGAGAATTCTGTAAGCAGATTGATGGGTTACATAGTAGAAACTTAGAGGTTTGTGAAAGATATGTGATAAGAAGGTCTCACAAGGTTGAATTCTCTAAGGTAATTCAGTCAACAAAGGGTTTAGGTTTGTTCATGGTGATTTGTGTGGAAAATCATTGGGTCGGGCTCTAGGTGGAGGTGGTGATAGAATTCTGATTAGAGAAGATGTTATTCCAAGAAAGATAAGAGTACATGTTTTGGAGTTGAAACATGAGTAACCAAGGTTGAAAAATGGAAGGTGTTTGGCTTTGAGGTGAATGTGATTTCTAGTCGGGTGGAGTTGGATTCAAGAACATATGGTTGGTTGTTCTTGGGGTATTCTGTTGTTATGGAAGTGTTCAGGATATGTAGACTAGGTGTTGAGAAGCCAAGGGTAAAAAGTAGCAGGTTTGGGCTATGTTTGGACTGAGGTGGAGGCTGTACAAGCAGAGGTGAAGTCTGTTCAGATTCAGGTGGAGTCAGGGGATGTTACAGGGAAAGATTCTCAGGTGTACAGTACTGTTTTTGTTGAAGAATAGGTTTGTGAAGAAAGGGACAGGTCAATGGTGCAAGCTGTTAAGCTTTTGACTTGTGATGATGATGTGACAAAGTGGTAGAAGATAATGAATGATGAGATGGGTTCATTATGTATAAATGATGCTTGGGGTAGTGGTTGTAAAGCCTGGAAATTAGGTGGTGTGTTTTTACTTGTTTGAGGACAAAACAGATAACAGGGGTAAAATTGTCAAAAGTTTTGTTGGGCCGGGGCTGAATGTGCAGAATCTATGATCAGTGACCGGTTCAAAACAAGCTATGTTTCTCAGGTCTGTGAAGGTGTTTTAAGCTGGGAAGTCAAGCTACAAACTGGGACAGGCTTGTATTCAGCAGAAATAGGAAAAATTGTTTGGACAAAAGTTGTGCAAAAGGGCAAGAAGGTCCATGATGAAGCTGTTGAGACTGCAACTGTTGTGTTGTTCATTTTAGTGAAAGAAACAATGGATGATCATTGTTTGGAGTAAGATGGGAATGTTGATTACAACATAGTTCAACCTTGTGTTGTGCAGAATCAAGACAAAGCATTTTGACAAAAGCAATGAAATTGGTTAAAATGGTTCAGGATGGGTTTGAGCAGAATGCATTTGATTTAGTAATCAAATCAGTGGAAGAAATGATGTTTGATTCTTGTTTGGGAGGCTGATAAGTTGGTTAGATCATGATTATTGACTCAAGGTGGAGATTGTTAGAAATTGTGAGTCAAAATCAGAGTCAAACAGGAAAGTCAAAGGTGCAGAAACTGAAAGATAAATTTCAGGGGGCATTTCTGCCAAGTCACAAAGTTTTATTCAGTATTATTCTTTTAGTTTGTTCTGTTTGTAATAAAGTCTAAAACATGGAGGACTAGTTGTGTCATTTTAGAAGTATGTTCGTTATAGTTTGCTATGGTCAGAATTAGGGCTATAAATCTGACCAGGGTCTGTCAATTAGGGTTAATCTTTTGTATTCATCTTTCTTTCAATTCCTTTTGTATGATCGTTCTAACAATAATAAACTAGTTAATCGTTGGTTAATTGAATTTGGTTGTTATTGTTTCTCGTGTTTTTATAACAAAAAGAAACGGATCGACAATATAAATTATTAGTAGCAGTTGGTAGTTTGACTGTGACCACGGACGTATAAAAAATAAAAGTTTTATGGTCATCGTAATCGTTAGATGAATACATATGGATAACAACAATAAAAAAACAAAATTTAATATTTTCCAATGATGTCGTCGATCAACTACAGAGAAAACAAAATGCTAAAGGAAAAAATAGAAATTCCACATATGGGAATTTAAAGTTTAAGGTGTTAGAAAAGTTACCACTAGTTATATAGGCTTGGGGCATCCAAGCGTTAATAACTTTCATCAGTGACCAACGTATGTCAATCATGCAACAAAGATCATTCTCAACAATACTTGATTAAATTTCATCAAATAAAAGGGTTTGTAAACAAATGGCCGGATCGAGTATCAAGAAATAAATTGTGTATGGAGTATTTGTATTGACTTGTTGGCGCACTTGAAAAACTAGGAATGAGAAGATCTTTAGAAACTATGAAGCTAGTGTGGTTCAAATTTTGTCCGATGTGAAGGCGTTAAGTTATCTTTGGTTTAGGAGTAGGCACAAGGAAGGTAGCGTTGAATGTAAAAAATGGTGTAATTTTTCTTCTGATATGATGTAACTTGGTTTATTGAGTTTATCTCCGGCTTGGAGATAATTCGCCGTGTTTTAATGAAGTTCAATTTAAAAAAAAAAGGGGTTTGTAATTTAAAAGGGGGCAGCGACGCAGCTTGTTGTCTATTTACAAGTCAACCTCATGTAATTTTTTTGTGAAATGAAAATCAGAATGATTCAGAGGTTTAAAAAATAAAAAGCTATCACGACTAATTATGTCAATTAAAAGCTATCACGACCCAGAGCTATAACGACTCTCAAAAAGGCAATTAACTCGTTGAGTTTTTAAAAGAGGAGAAGAATGGTAAAATAGTTACGTATAACCCACAATAGTTGAGTTTCACCCTATTTTTTTAATGTCCATAACTTTTTTCATACGACATTATTTTTTTTAAATATACCATAAAAACAAGCTTTTTATCCTCTTTCATTTGCATACCATATTGCTATACTTTTTAATTTTTTTTTGCTGGGTTGATAATTTGCGTTTTATCATGATACAACTTGCGTTTTAGTAGAGGTGGTCTGTTAGATCTGCATCAAGCCATGAAAATCCAATTGGTTAATGGTAATGTGATATTTGACACTATATCACCTATAGACACATATATCTATTATTATTTTGATATATAAAATATCTGGCGTTTAGGTGAGATCAAGCATATATGCAACCAAAGACTTGCAAATCTCATGGATAATTGCGTGAACTTGTATTGTACGTCATGACCATAAATATACAACTTACTCAAAATATGTATTCTTTCCTGATTTTATGAAATAACAATTATCTGGATTCCTTCAAGAACATTAGAAGCAACTCTGCTCCATGTCTTTTACCACCGTTACCCATTGTTTTTACCACCGTATCCCCACACCCACCACCACAAACCACCTCTGATCTAACACCATCTTCTTGACATGACACCGGGCTGGACCACCACCAACCCCACTGTCTACTTCAGCCACCACAAAACACCACCTTCATCGCCCATAACAACCAACAACCACAACCTACCACCACATGACCGAACAACCACCACCTCTATTTCCATATACAACCACCTAAAACGACCACCTTTAACCACCACCCACCTGGCCTACACAGTGGTTTAATAATTTGAAAAAAAACATCCATGGATGGTCAAAAAATTTTAAACGTTCGATATACGGCATAGATAGTCCAAGTAAAAATGCAGGATCATGGTTATGTTGACCATTCTTCAACTCTAACACCCATGCACCACGTTTTGCGTCTAGTTTTGCTACCATCCTAAAAGGACAATTAATTTTTTTTTGCTACCAGAACGTTTAACAGTGGCTTTACTTTTACTTTCGCCACCACGATCGCAACTGAACCATATCTTCATGATCCTTGCTGCCTCCCCTACACCTTTTGTCTTCGATCACCTAGTCACAATCACATAACCATTCTCATATGCTCTTTCAAAAGCCCAATTCTTCAACTCTTCAATAGACATGAAATCCTAAAATGGTATATACGTTAGACACGTCTCTCTATACACACACATATATATTTATATTTACGTAAATGTAAGTGATGAAATGTCATACCTGATCGGTTTCAAACATATTATTTTGATGTACGTTTTCATCATCTGAATCGCTCTCTTCCTTAACGTTCCCTGAATTGTGACCTATGTTTTCCTCACCCGGATTACTTTGTTCCCCAATGTATGAGTGGTACACATCGTATGTGTATTGTGGATTGGGTTGTGTGATGTAAGACCATTCACCTCCTTCACCGAACCCCTTAAACAACCAAATACGTTTGCGTGAATAAGACTTTGTTAAAAACAACTAAAATAAATATGCAGATTGTTACCTCATTCAAATCGGGCATCACATTCCCATCAACATTACGAACAAATGAAGACACATCCTACTGCTTAGCACCTTGAACGGAATGGCCGAAGTAGCTTTCAGAGACATAAGAATCGTTGTAGCTGTCGTCAATGTCGTCGAAAATGTTCCAAGACATCATACTACGTTAAATTTGGTGATCAAAGGGTGAGTTTTCGGAGGATAGTTTTTGAGTTGGTTAAAACATTGAAGAACAGACGGGTGTTCATGCAATCAAATACTACAACCATATGAGGAGTATGGCTACATACTCCACGTATGGGTACGATGTCACCTCCCAACAAACACAGGTTGTTGTCAACGAAAGAAGCAAAAAAGGGCCTATACGCCGTGTATGGTATCATATGAGGCGTATACAGGTACAAGGTCACATGTCTGACATAAAAACTTGTGCCTTGTACTTCTATATGCCTCGTATGAGGTCATATGAGGCATATAGAAAAGCATATGGGGCGTATGGTATCATAGGAGGCGCATACAAGTACGAGGTGACATGTCTGACATAGAAATTTGTGTCTTGTACTTCTATATGCCTCATATGAGGCATATAGAAAAGCATATGGGGCGTATGATATCACATGAGGCATATACAGGTACGAGGTGACATGTCTGACATAGAAACTTGTGCGTTGTACTTCCATATGCCTCATATGAGGTCATGTGAGGCATATAGACACCATATGGGGCGTGTGACATCACAGGAGGCATATACAAAGCCTTTTAACCACATAGATTCTAAAGTTGACTACATTTAATGTTGAAAGTTGAACTATATGCCTCATATGGCACCGTACACCCCATATAGGGGGTGTGTAGTTACCATGACCCAAAATTAAATAAGTGAATTTAGGGCATGTTTGGATAAACTTATTTAAGTCAAAAAAGACTTTTGGTTAAAATGACTTATTAACTTATGTGGTGGGGAAAAACAATAAGTTGATAAGTTATTTTGTAAAAAGTGTTTGGTTTAACTTATTTAGATAAAATGACCAAAAAAGGTATAAGGAGGGAAGGTATAATGATATAAGAAGGGCATGTAGGTAAATAACCATCAATAAGTTATAAGGAGGTTCAAAAAGTCACTCATCCCTTACTTTTTCAAAACAACTTATCATAGCTAAACAAAAAGTTAAAGATTAAATCGTTTTCCATTATCTAAACACTTTTTTTAACTTATTAACTTTTTGGAAAAGTTACAAGTTATAAGGAGGTGGAAATAAGGAGAGCCAAACATGCTCTTAGATATTATTGATGATCAATCAATTATTGAAGGAACTTCCATGTATATATCTATATATAGAGAGAGAGAGAAAGAAAGAAAAGGTATATGCATGCTTGTGTATGATTCACAAGTCACGAGAGGACTAGTATTACATGCTCCTAAAATGTTGCAACAAGCTCACTCTCTTTCGTTCCTCATATTATTTTTATTGTACTCCTGCTTATCGGTTTCTGCCATAAACTCCAACGTCTACGTCCAATGCTCTCAACTAAATTTCACATCAACATTGACACCATACGAGTCAAACGTAAACTCTCTATTCTCTTCCTTAGTCGACTCAGCCGCTGCTTACAACTTCAACGAATTTGAAATCTCCCCACAAGGCAATAGCGTGTTTGGCCTCTTTCAATGTAGAGGTGACCTTAACTCCCCCAGTTGTAAAGATTGTGTGGCCAGCTCAATAAGTCAACTAAAGACAGCCTGTCCTATGTCCATAGGCGGTGAAATACAATTAGAAGGATGTTTTGTGAAGTATGAGAATACGTCATTTTTTGGTGCCCAGGACAAGAGGGAGGTGTACAAGATATGTGGCCCGTCTATTGGGTATAATTCGGATGTTTTGAACCGTATAGATGGGGCGATGGCATATCTAGTTGGTGGGAATGGACAATACTTTCGGGAGGGTGATTTTGGGAGCATACAAGGTGTGGCACAGTGTGTACAAGATTTGAGTTTAAGTGATTGTCAAGATTGTCTTTCAGAGGCAAGTGGACGGTTGAGATTAGAGTGTGTGACATCTATCTGGGGTGATATGTACCTTGGAAAATGTTATGTCCGATATGTTGAACAACAGAGTAAACCTACTCCCAATGGGGGAGGGAGCAACAACGACATAGCAAAGTGGATTGGCTATATTCTTGCCGCCGCACTTGGCGCTGGAGGTTTGAGTTTAGCAGCCAAGAACTTCTGCAATGTAAATGGTACGTTACTTCATTTTAACAAGATAATTATATAATTTTTGCCTTCTTGAATTACAATATTGGTGCCCACGATGACGGGGTGGGTAGAATTACTGCTGTGAATTTCAACAAATATTTGTTATGTAAATAGTTTTTATACTTTAGTAAACAATATTGATGATACAAATATTTGTAATACTTGACTCGGGTCGATCGGTTGGTTGATTTATATTTACTTTGTTTTAACAAAGGTACATTAGTTGTTTAATATTACTATCCCTTAAAATATTATTTGAATGTATGTCGCATAGTTTCTAATGCTTATAAAACTTTTGTGATACCTTGGCAGACAACAGTTCAACAACAAACCATATCAAAATTGCGGGCAAAGCCCTGGAAATCGCGGAAGAGGCTAACAAAACGACAAAAAAAGCAGTTGAGGAGGTCAGCAATACAGCAAAAGAAATAAGGAAAAAAGAAGAAGAAAAACAAAAGAAAAAAGAAGAAAAAAAGAAATCTGAACCGTTCATGCCATATTATCCAAACGTACCGCCAATGCCGCCTCCATATGCTTATTATCCATATCCCTGTCCAAATCACATTCCAGATCCCTCTTGTAATTGCATGTAAAATTGTCTAGTTCTTTTTAGGTTTTGCGATTCACTCATCATTTTGTTTGGTTAAAAATGTGGATTTACCTTGGTAAATAATTCACATGGTTGTGTTGTATTGTTAGAGTATTCACAACCCATCCCCTGTTCTCTCCACCATTCTTAAAATTTAAGAAAATCTCATAAAAACTCACTCCATCCCAACCCCTATCCCCATACCTCATTTCTAAAATTTGCAAAAACCTATGTTGAGCCTCCATATATGGGAGCTTCCATACTCCCCCCATCTTATTTAATAATAATAAAATAATACAAATTAAAGGTGGAGTGTTTGATGTTGGTTGTAAAGAAAGAAAATAATAATAAAAAAAGCTTATAGGGATATGAATGGGAAATGGGATGTGAAAGACTTTGAAAAAGTGCGACAAATTTAGAAAACTATGATTTTTCCCTTAAATTATATGGTTGGCACCCACGATGACCGGATGGGTACAGTGGCGGATCCAAGAAATTTTTTCACTGGGTTCCTTTTTAGGTGTTCAAATTTTATATGACCAAACATAAAAAATCGGTTTGGTACATGGGTTCGGGTCGGTTTGACGGTTCGAATCGGGTAAGGTTCATCACATAATAAAAAACAATACAATAATGAAAAAAATATCGGCATTAGAAATTTAAAGCAAATAATATAAATACTATTGTCTTTAAGGATGGAAAAACATACCTACAGTTGTTCCATACGAGTTTTCATCTTTTGAAAACGTTGCATTACATTCTCGACCGGAACTTGTTGTAGTTGCTCCCTTTCAATGTAAAAAATGCAAGTGTCCTTCATGTATCCGAAACTTGCGTTATCTATAAAAATTTAATTATAAATATATAAAAAAAGTAAGTATAAATTTAATATAAATTCATTAAAAATACTAAACGAGCCGAGCTCGTGCTTTAGAAATAGACCTTGAAACAATCTCAACTTGAGCTCTGCTCGACTCGTTTACACCCCTTCATAATTCAAGAAATTCTTGTAGATTTCGCAAAAAAAAAAAATGCATAATTCAATTTTGATTTGTCCTCTTCAGCATCCCATTGACCGATGTCGAAGGGTCAGTCAAAAATAAGATTAAAATCAGTTCCTTATTACCTTATTAGATAGGGTAAGTCAGGTGTCGAACCACGAGGAGTACTGTGGAAAGTGTTTGGTTTACTTAATTTATGACTAATTACTAGTCGCAAGAAAAGTAAAATTCGGTTGTTTGAGAGTTTGATTGCGAAAACAAAATAAAAATTAAGATGTAAAGAATTGGAGAAAAGGTGATTCCTCCAGGTTTTGGATTCAAAGTAGCTTCAAGTAATTAGTTTTTATTGAGAAAATCACATAGACATGATTAAGATAATTAATTAGTTGATTGTGATAAACGAGGACTAAGTACTTTGATTGCAAAACAACGAAAGGTTATCACACGGTTATCAATTGAGAATTACCAAACCTAATTCCTATCTAATATATCCCAATTACTAGAACTCTTGGGAATTGAAAGAATCAAAACTAGGTTTCAGATAAAAATCAACCGTTTACAAATCAAACTAATAAATTACCAAGCAAAAAGCATCGAATGCTTAGATTGCTAATCTCAAATACAAAGAAAAACTAAAAGTAATCATCCACTTACAAGAATCCTCCACCCGGAGGAAACCACGAAAAGATTAGCCACTCATGTTCTTGATTTCATCTTCAATCTTGATGGGGAATTGCATGGTTGATGTTAGATTGATGATTGGAATGGTTAGAATGGTGAAAAGATCTCCAAGAATACTCCTAAAATCGCCTCCTAAGTCCCCAAGAAAAGCTAGAATGGAATGGTGGCCAAAAACCCTATTTTTTTATGACTTTTAATGAGTTTTCCGTCTTCCAGCGTCGTAGCCTACACCAGTCAGCACTAGAGTTGTAGGCTACGCTACTGCACATTCTGATGTGATCAGCCAAGGGTTTGCTGTAAGCTACTCCAATCAACAACAGATTCGTAAGCTACGCCGCTGACAGCTTTTTACCAAAACTTGTTTTCTTCATAACTTTTTCATTATAAACTCCGTTTTCTTCACCGTTTGCGACCACGTCTTCGTCTTTGACTCTCTATCATGTCATCCCTCATAATCTTCAAATCCATTCCATGTATTTTCTTCAAACACGTTCAATCTTCGTATTTAACCTACGAATACACGAATTCGCGTAGTTATCTTGTTCAAGCTATATAATCATCCAAAATACAATAAAACCAACCATTTTAATCACATTAACACTCGGGTTTTAGCCTCTCCATCACCCATCATTATGTTTGTAAATAATAGAGGCATAGTCATAAAGCTTCCTAAACTTCCCTTTCTTATACCTACTTATAACACAAAAAGACATCATAGTCACCTTATTCATACTTGTGCTTACTATTATCAAATAAAATCTTATCAAGTTAAAAGCACATC
Source organism: Ambrosia x helenae (assembly GCA_030844895.1). Classification (NCBI taxonomy): domain Eukaryota; kingdom Viridiplantae; phylum Streptophyta; class Magnoliopsida; order Asterales; family Asteraceae; genus Ambrosia; species Ambrosia x helenae. Next base: position 121,972,970 of record CM061231.1, read on the forward strand.
TTATTCTTACAACAAGACATCATAGTCACCTAGGTTGAACATAACAAAAGGAAATGATTAACAGAAACTGAAATTAATATTCCATGTTTCCGTCTAGAATTGTTAGAAAAAGTGGAATTAAAAGAGTATGTGAGGTTGATTTAACAAGGGTATGAGCAAATGAGCAATACAGGACGCAAATGATATGGTTTCAGACAGAGTGAGTCTTGCCAGATCTTTGGTTCTCTTGATTAAAGTTATCCACCACCATATCATTTGATTTCATTTCACTAACTAACGCCACAAAGCGTTGAATCTGGCTTTCGAGGGATTCGCCAGGAATATGATTAAAAGCATTGAACTTCTGGCTTAGCATCTCCCTTCTACTTTCTTTCATTTCTTCGTTTCCCTCATACAAATTTTCAAGAGCTTCCCAAAGCTCTTTTGCAGTAGCATTATCACGAACCCCAATTGAGACTTCAGGTGAAAGTCCTTGATGAAGATAAGCAATAGCCCTTTCATCAATATCAGTCTTTTCATGATCGTCATCAGTGTACATGCTCTTTGGTTTGATGCCAGTCGCTCCAGTTGTTTCATTAACCACATAAGTGATCACACAGGGACCATTTAAAATAGACCTTAGGGCCTTTGCATTTTTTATTTTCATGAACTGAATAAACCTGAATTTCCACTCAGAATAGGACATTCCAAGCTGAAGAACAGGTATTTTCTGATGAGTGCCAATAACAGATTCAATGGCTTTGTCCACTTGTGCAGCTACGAGTAGCTGGTTAGCATTCAGTCCATTCAAATTAGCCTGGTTAACAATTTGGTCCATTTCTGAAAATAAAACTTAAATTTATTAGTTCAAATTTATGTGATCTAAATTTAGTCCAAGATTGTTTGAAGTCCAGTCCAAAGATTGTAGAAGCCCAGTCCAAAATTTGTTATTCAGCTCAGTCCAAGATGGTAGGTCGAACACTAGTGTGTAGGTCGAACACAAGCCAAGGTCGAACACCAGTGTGTAGGTCGAACACAAGTCAAGGTCGAACACTAGTGTGTAGGTCGAACACAAGCCAAGGTCGAACACAGGCCAAGGTCGAACACAGATCAAGGTCGAACACATGCCAAGGTCGAACACAGGCCAAGGTCGGACACAGGCCAGGCCGAACACAAGCTGATGTCGAACACAGATGAGTAAGTCGAACACTCCTTGAATAAGGAAACCTGCACACAATTAGCAACAAATTTTCCACAAAATATGGAGATCATGGATTTTGAAAGATTTCAAAGAGATTTAAAGCAATAAAATAATTCCTTTTTCAAAAACTTCAAGATCTCCTTAATTTTAGCAAACACTTTTGACTTTTATCAAAATCGGATCAAACCAAAAAATTTCACTAAAATATTTGAACGAAAATATTGATAATCAAAACTGAATCACGAAACAGGCTGCACAGATTAAACTGATCCGTAACAAAACATATAACTATGAAATCAATACGAATCAAATCAATAAAATCAACCTCGTTTGTAGCAAGAACTTCTTCTTTTGATACCGAACCGAGCCTTCAAAAGACTACCTAGCTCTGATACCAATTGTAAGTCCAAGATCCTTCCCGGGTATCAAAACACACACACAACCAAAGGCGGAAACAATGATTGTATGTAAACAACAAAGAAGAAACTTGAAATAGAATGATTCGATTAACAAAGTGCACACGGTTTCTATGAACCGTCTGGTACACGATCAAAACAATAAAAAAGACAAGCAACTCCAAAACAAACAATGAAACCCCTATTTATAGTAAACATAGGCGGTCATCATATATGGGCCAACAAGGCCGAACCCAATACTACATAACCCAAAATCCAAGACAAACGCAAACCTCTAAACATATCCCAACAATATCCCCCTAGGTTTGTGTTGGCTTGGTAAGTTACTGCTGCTTCTTACTGCGCTTCTTAGAGCTCCTTTTCTTTTTCTCTAAAGCTTTCTTCCATTCTTCAGCTGATTTTCTGACATATTGACCAAACAATCCAGTTTCCACTCTTCCTCTGCGATCTGCCTCTAATCCCAGTGTTGCTATCTGAGCCACTGCACCAGTGAACGATTTTGCACAAGCTTCATACTTGGGATCACACTGAATCTGATGTTTCACTAGAACTTGAATATCTTCAGAATGCAGACTCATCAGATCTTTAGCATCAAAAACTCTCAGTTCATCACTATCAAAAACAATTACTGCAGATCTAGAAGTAGGATCATAAACCCAAAACCTCATATCTTTCAAACATCCTCTGTCCATTGGCTTAGACAAAGGTATGGTCTTCATCTTGTCAGTAGGTGGCCACTGAACTGTCTTGAATGGCTTCCCATCTGAAGTTAACATATCTTTATACTCCACCAGTAGTGAACTTGCAGTCTTCATATCTCTAAAATTTACCTTTGCTTGCTCTTGAATCTTCTTATGAAAAGTGCTTCCAATCCTATTTCGAGGATTTCTCACTTGATTAATGAAAGGAGCCCTTGCCAGTTCTGCCAGATCAATCATGGTCCACGAATTGAATGCAGTAGCAGACGCATAGTATTCAACCGCTCCATTTCCTCTATGAACAACGAATACTCCTTTATCATCATTGTATCTCCAGCACTCTATCCCTGTTCGATTTCCATAGGTATCAAACCGATCCCTAGTAGTTGTCACGAACCTTTCAGGATGCTCTTCCATGGGATCAAGAGATGGCTCAGCTGTATTCTTGAGAACATATGTACTACCTGGGCGACGATCTCGAACACGAGGGATCTGATCTTCATAGTACTTTTTCATATGTTCTTCATGTTCCTTTTGTGATCTTTCACGCTCAGCCGGGGTCATAACCTTCTCCACAAACGAGGACGTCTCAGAAAACTCATTTCCAAACTTATTCTCCAATTTCTGAGTCAAATTGAGCAATCTAGCTGAAACATCACCCAATCCTGACTCCAACTCATTAATGTTTTGATTCTTCTCAGTGACAGTCTCCGTCAAACTTTGTACCTGAGCAGTGAGCCAAACATTTTCAGTTTCCAACTTCAAGACTCGTGTCTGCAGTTTATGAACATCCACTTCAGCAAAAATATCTTCATCACTATCAATCCCTTCCTTACTTGCCTCAATCTCTTCAGTCGTTAAGAATTCAACATCCACATGTTTTCCACTTTCTTTGTCAGCCAAATAAGCCTTCTGAGCTCTCTGAAAGGCTTCCTCATCAAACAACACCTTGCTTGAACCAGATACACCGGAAGATCCAACTTCTTCATTTGTTCTTCTTGTGATTGGTGCCTTGCTCATGAACTGAGAAAACAATTCAGTTGCAGTAGCAGGTACTGCAGTGAAACTAATAATACCAACAGGAAGCTCGGTAGAACCACCAGCAGAAGTCATGATATCATCAGCAGCAATAGAAGTGGTTTCAACAATAGGAACTGAAACATCAGAAACAATATCAGCAGTAGCAGTCAATCTGGGATCTCTTTTACTTCTCTTTCTAGGTCTTAGATCAGCATTTGGGTCTTCAGAAACTTCAACATCAACGGTTGTCTCAACTGCAACATTGGATGGAGGAATCCTTTGTTCAGCTTCACGGACAGTGTTCAGTATATTCGAAATATCATCTGCTTGAGGAATAGCAACCTCAGAGGCAGCAGTGTTGGGAACTTCAGTCATGACTTCTTCTTCAACCAATTCTCTCTCAACTTCAGACACTGACTTCACTTCAGCATTTTAAAGGATAAAATCATCAATTTCATAGTCATTCAAGTCACCGAAATCAAAATTTTCAAACTGTTCTTCATTATTGCCTGCAACCTTTTCATCTTTCTGTACCACCTCTTCATCCTCACTCTCAACCTCAGTCAAATCCACATTTTCAGGAGGTGAACGTTGTTCAGCAGGTGAAGGCTCAATAATCTGAACATCATGTTCTTCAGCAACAAGTGCAGATGGAGTGGCTGATGCTTCTTCAACAATTTCACTAAATTTTCCAAACTTCACTAGTGGAAATTTTCCTTCAAAAATCTGCCTGGAGTCTTTACTAACCTGTCTTATTAGTCCAAAGACTTGAGAAGCCATGCATTTTTTATCATATGTTTCAACTGTCCTTTCAAGTTTTGGATACTTGGACTCTAGAATCATCTGCACAAATCTTGGGAACTTGTAAAAATACTTCTTGTTGAGGGTCTTCATATTTACCAACATATCTTCAAAAACACATTTTGAATAATTGAAATCCCATCCCTCAATCAACGCCACTATTCCAGAAGCATACTTCACTCCCATCTGATCCTGTCCACTTTTGTTGCCCCTCAAACTTACCAAAAACATATGAACTAACAGCTTCCAATAGCTCGGAAACAATTTCTTCAAGTACGGTGGTACGGACAGTTCACCTTCATATCCCATCTTTTTCAGCACGGGAATAAGTTGTTCCTTTGAAAAACTAATTGGATCATTTGGAGAATCACCAAAAAGTAATACGTCTCGAACATCTTGTTTTGAAATAGCTACCTCAGTTCCTTGAACCCTTGAGTGAATCAAAGTGTCTGTCTTTTTAGCAACTGCATTATCCCAAAATTCAGTAATCTAGTCAGTGAGAACAACTGGATTTTCTCTCATAGCATGTGCAACTCTACAGGTGTTGAGACCCACGATCAAAGACTTGAACTCCTGCATATGTTCCTCGGGAGGATCAGATAGATAGCAAACCACATTATGATTGTTTTCGAACGTTGGTATATGAGCAGCAACCATTTTTGCACAAAACGAGTTGGATTAGACACTTCAAACAACAAATTTTAAGAACTTGAAAATAGTGTTATGGGCCCCCCTCTTTCAGATTTCAAAAACATATTCGGGTCCATCTTTGCAGTTGCTTAAGAACCATGTGGGCTTCGGGTCAACAAACATCCCAAAAACAAGTGTGTTCGTGGTCCAATTTGAGTGTTCGAGTCATATGAGAGTGTTCAAGGGTGTTTTGGTCAAAAGACATGTGTGTTAGAGGTGGTGAGGTGAGTTCGAGGGTGTTTTGGTCAAAAGACATATGTGTTCGAGGTGGTGAGGTGAGTTCGAGGGCATTTTTGTCAATAGACAGATGTGTTCGAGGTGGTGAGGTGTGTTCGAGGGCACTTTGGTCAATATCCATCTGTGTTCCATGAGGAAATGTGTGTTCGAAGGTATTCCGGTCAAACGCCATCTGTGTTTGAGGGCAAAACTGTTAATATCAGATGAGTTCGACCAAAAAGATAGTGTTTGAGGGCAGTATGGTCAATTTACACGGGAGTTCGAGGGCATTTTTGTAATTTCTCCCTTATCTGAGTTTGAATTCCAAACGCGTAAAGGTCACGCGCCACTCGAACTCGATTTCCCAGGCGCGTGAGACTCACGCGCCGCCGTCTGGACCACTGAAACGCCACGATCGTCTTCTTTAACGATCTTCCTTTGCCTTCCAGTCTCCTCGTGTACCTGCAAATCACTCAAAGAACACCATTTTCATAACTAATGATCATGATATCAAGGTTTTACCTTCTTGATTCTCTTGAAATCTTTGATGAACAAAAAGAAAAATGATCGGCGATTATGTGTGAGAGAGAAAAGGGGAAAAATTTGTTTGTGTTGTGAATTTTGAAGACCTCTCACACGCCGCCTTCCCCCTTTTTTGAATCGAAAATTGTGTGGCCCACCAACCGTGTGGTGGGCCCATCTCGGATCCCAACCCCGTGTAAACTTTTCGAGGTGTGTTTTGCAAACGGGTCCAAGTCAAATCATGAACTGGTCTAATAGAAACTTTGTTAAAAAATAATTTAAACGAAAAATTTATACAATGTTTTCGTCACGAGATCAAATCACTGAGTTTCGGGCTGAGCTACACTTATCAACTCTAATCTACTTAAGTTGGTCTTAGCAATTGCCAGTATATTTGTCCCCTTAAACTTATTTCCTTAGGCCTTCTTGTATGACGATCTATGATATTATTTATCATGTTTTGGTGTATTAATTACGAACACTCAAGCAAGTCACAATCAAATCCTAGAACATTAAGTGGTACATTCTATCATGCAAGCAGTTTCCCTACCACATGTTTTTCACAGTATCTGTTCTAGAGTTCTGAAACCTTGACTGGGACTGGATTGAGAGAAGAAAAGAATAGATTAATGAGAGATTCAGAGTAATATATACAAGTCAGATGATTTCTCAAATGACGAGGGCTTTGGGTTTTGGACTCTAGAGGGTCTCTTTTATGACATCCTGACTGTGTCCAGGTCAGCATATATCTGGATGCAGCAGAGGAGCAGCCAGGACATCTTTGGACACTAAGGTCTCTTTTAGGTGAAAAATGATCTACAACACGACAACGAATAACTAGGTCAGCATATATCTGGATGCAGCAAAAGCTTTCGTTGCCTAACATCTCCAGGTCTTTGCTTACACAAAACAGTGGAGATACACGAGTTTTTCAGAAAAGGTTTCAGACCTAGACCACAGTGTTATGCTTCGGGACATCACACAAGCATTCAAATAGAAGTTGTACCTGATTCCAAGTGATGTTCCTCACTGAGGCCGTGTCTTATCTTTAAGTGCTTCACAAGATCATTAACATTTCAGCCATCAGGACCAAGCCTACCAGCACATCACACTAGAGCCAAACTGTTTCGATACACGTCTTACATGAGTCAGCCATAATCCAACCGTGAAAGTTCATTTCATCTCTCGTTTTTTACAACAAAAATGTTTTGATCTTTTCTTAGGATACGCCCCCCTAAATTTGTGCTTAAATTTAAGAATTTAAAGAACAAATTTACAAACCTAGAACTAAGAAAACTTTTTTTTTTTAACTACGAAGACCAGTTCAGTCCTCAAAATGGACCATCTTGAGCAGGTCAGATAGAGCTTCAAAGAGAGCTCGATCAACAGGTTTTGTAAAAAGCTCTGCGACATTGTCGTCAGTGTGAATGTGTTTAGGTACAATTAAACCTTGATTAAAAGTGTCTCGGATGAAATGTTCTTTTATGGCAATGTGTTTTACTTTTGAAAATTGAACTGGATTTTTCACAATTTGGATAGCTGCATCATTATCACAATAAATAGGAGTAAGAGAGAAATCCAAACCGTAATCCACCAACTGATGTTGTATCCAGATCACCTAAGAACAGCATGCTGAAGCAGCAACATATTCAGCTTTCGCTGTTGAGACGGAGACTGTTTGCTATTTTTTACATTGCCATGCAATAAGCCGATCGCCTAAAAATTGACATCCAGCAGAAGTAGATTTCCTGTCAATGTCACAACCTCCAAAATCACTGTCAGAAAAAAGCGTGTAATTCAAAGAGAGAATCCCTAGGATACCAAATACCAAATCTGGGTTTCCCCTTAAGGTATCTAAAGATTCTCTTAACAACATTTAAATGAGAAGTTTTAGGATTAGCCTGATAACGTGCGCACTAACACACAGCAAACACGATGTCAGGTCTGCTAGTAGTTAGGTACATTAGGGATCCAATCATTGAACGATACAGTGTTTCGTCCACGGCCTCTCCTTCCAGATCTTGAGTCAGACCTGGTCTCTCAAACATTGGGGTGTTGGCTAGCTTTACATCATTGAAGCTGAATTTTGCAAGAATGTCATCCACGTATTTCCCTTGATGAATCAAGATACCCTTTGAGTTTTGGCGAACTTGCAGACCTAAGAAAAAGGTCATTTTACCCAGAGCACTCATTTCAAACTGCTTTTTCATCACCTCTTCAAACTCCTTGCACAGTGCATCACCATTGGAACCAAAAAATGATGTCGTCCATATAGATCTGCACCAGTATACGATCTTTATTCACCGTTTTGACGAATAAGGTCTGATCAATAACACCACGGGTGTATCCATTGGCGAGCAAATGTTCAGTCAAGGTAGCATACCAAGCACGAGGTGCCTGATGTAACCCATATAAATCTTTGTCTAATTTGTACACATGCTTTGGATATTTTGGATTTGTGAAGCCCGGTGGTTGACCAATATAAATCTCTTATTTGACAGTTCCATAGAGAAATGTTGTCTTGACGTCCATCTGATAAACAGTAAATCTCTTGAACGAGGCGTATGCGAGAAATATTCGTATAGCTTCTAATCTCGCAACCGGGGCATATACTTCATCATAATCTAAACCCTCAATCTGCCTGAACCCTTGCACAACCAATCTAGCTTTGTTTCGTACAATTACCCCACTATCATCTCTTTTGTTTCGATAAACCCATCTTGTTCCAAGAGGTCGCTTTCCCGGAGACAGTTCTACTAACTTCCAAACCTTTAGCTTCTCAAACTGATTAAGTGGGTGATCTCGTTGAATGCTTGTAGGGATAGCTCTGTCTGGAACTGAAGAATCTCCAGGTAAGGACATAATACTACTGGTTACAGTCCCTTTCACGGTGTCAGCATCAGCTTCGTCCTAATCATTATGCTCCACCATGCATTCAAGAGGTATGGGATCAAAGAAAGCAGGAACTAAGGTATCAGAAGACAAGTCTTCGTCATCTACCTGTTGCACAGGATCCATAGTGGGAATAGATGGTTCGGTAGAAACTGAGTGTTGCTGTGTTGATGAAGATCTAGGTATAGCATCCCCCTCATCATCTGCATCATTAACCAAAGAGGATGAGGTGCCAGTAGCGTATGTTGAGGGACCTGTAGAACTCTAGCATCTGTCTCATTCTCCTCAAGCCAACGCACGTCAAACGACTCTACGATTTGCTTAGTTTGTTTGTTGTAAACCCTATATGCAGTCTTGCCAGCATATCCGACAAAATAGCAGTCGTCAGCTTTCGCATCAAACTTTGGTGTAGCATCCAGATGCAACAAGGTGCACGGACAACCAAAAGTACGAAAATGCTTGACGGAGGGTTTAGTTCCAAATAGCACTTCGTAGCGTGTCTTCATTCGTGCTTTGTTGACCAGAACTCGGTTTTGCACATAACAGGCTGTGTTCACAGCCTCTGCCCAGAAGAAAGTCGGAAGCTGTGAGTCACATAGCATTGTACGAGCGACTTCAATCAGAGTGCGATTCCTCCTTTCAGCGACTCCATTTTGCTGTATGTCCCAAGCTAGTGATCCGGTACTGCATGTCGAAGGTTCAGATAATCAGAAAAAGACCAAGATATTAGCTTAAATATACATCGACCAGTCGGAAGGTCGAATGTAGTTTATCTTTGGTCGAATGAAGATTGAATGAAGAAGAAGGCTTCATTCGAACCCTTAAAGAGTCGAATGAACACCTTCGACCTCTTGAATGGGGCGAAGGTGGAGGCTATATAAAGGGAAAAGTTTGTTATTTTAGAGAGAGTTATCATTTGGAGCTTTTCCTTAGTTTGTGTGTGTGTGATATTCTCTGTATTAGGTCTAGGTTTGAATTGTAATTGTTGATATTTTGATCTAATACACGAGTAAAGTTATGGAAATTGCTCGGTGATTCGTTATCTGTTTTCATCACGATCGTTTACGTTTATTTCTGAATCATTTTGCACGATCGGAAGGGATTCCGCACCCTACGATTGGTATTCGTGAGATCATGGTTCATGATTACGATCCTAAAACGAATTCTCAATTGGTATCAGAGCATAGGCTCGATTTCACGATTGCAAATTGATCTGAATTGATGAAAACAGATTAGAATTCTGGTTTAATGATCAAAACCCTAGAAATTTTGAAGCTTTTCATAAAAACATGGTTTTTGATTGAATTGGAGTTGAATTTGATGTTATTTTCACAAATTCTTTCACAAATGTTTGTCTAAATTCAATTCCGAGCAAAACCTATCAAATTTCATTACATTTGGTGAAAATTTTGTAAAAAACTGATCAGATTCGTGTTCTTGAGGTTGAAGATGATGAACAGACCTGAAAAGGTCGAATGTGAGATTTGAGGGGTCGAACCTAGCTTAATCTGGTCGAACGTGAATCATTTTAGGTCGAACCAAGAGGTTGTAAGTGTTGTTTTGTACATTCGACCCATATTTGGTACATTCGACCTTACGGGAGGTCGAAAGTGGAATTTAGTGGTCGAAAGTGAGTCAGTATTTTAAAGTTTTCACATTCGAGTCAGAGGAAAGGGTCGAACCTGGAAATTTTCCACATTCGAACATTCGATTACTTTTCTTAAGGTCGAACCTAGACTGAGTTACATTCGACCCTTTTAAAAGGTCGAATAAGACTATATTTTTCCAGGTTCGAACCCACGAATATTCGGATAATATTTTTCAAATTTTAAGGTGTAATTTTTGTTGAAAAAGGATAAATTACTTGGCTATATCAAGAACTGATGATCAGATAAAAGCTGCAATGCAACAAAAGCTAACATGGGAACAAGTTGTTGCATCTAAGATTCAACAATCTGTTACACGACCAGCTGTGCAACCAACTGATAAAATGGTTAATTTGAATGAGTGTGTTAATAGAGAAAGTGTTAAAAGTAATGTAGTGTGTCTTGTCAAACAAATGGGAAATGATGATTCAAGTGATTTGTCAAAGAGTGATTTGAGTTCTGATACGAGTTCAGAACAGAGTGAATCAAGAGAAAGTGATACATCAAATGTTGATGTAAATTCTGAGAATGGTAATAATTCAGATGCTGAGGTAAAATCTAATGTTGAATGTGCTAATTGTTCTGATTATGTCAAATTGAAAAATGAAGTGCTGAAACTTCTTGAGGACAAACATAACTTAACAAATAAACTTGAAAGATTTCAAATTGAAAATAAAATTTTGGCAAATAATGAAAGAAATTTTATGAATCAAATTGAATCTTTTAAGAAAGAGATTTCAGAACTTCATAACACCATTTCAAAGAATAATTCCACATCAGAGTTGGAAATCACAACACCTTGTGTTGTTGATCCTAATTCTGATGTGAAATCAAAACTTGAACTGAAAAATGAAAATGTGGTTGTCACTTCAGAAACTGAATCTGAAAAAAAACCCATATTCAAGTTTCCTGAAGGAATTGAAGGATCCTATATGTTGGAAGGACAGGACAAATTGATTTTCAACAAAGATTTTCCAATTGATAATATCGAACAATCGTTACTTAAATGTATCTTTGTCGATAATAATGATTTGATAAATCAATTTAGAAATCAATTTGATCATTTACATTTTGAATTCAGTCCTAACCAACATGAGAATGAAAAGGATCAGCCTGGGAATAAAAAGAAAAATCCTAGGGCAAAAGGACCAAAACCAAACAAATCGAAAGGCAATGATCAGATGAAAAATTCTTATCATGAGAATTCAAGAAGTTTTTCATCTAGATCACATGACTTTTATTATTATTCAAGTCACTCTCGATTTGATGGTTATTGGAGAAACAACTCACCACAGTATTCTCATGAATTTGTTGAATAGAGAAACTGTTTTGAATGTGGTGAAGTTGGACATATTGCTGCTTACTGTCCCTATTGGTATTGGGATGATGGGTATCATTATGATTTTGTAGAGTATAGGTCTTGTTATAACTGCGGAGAGTGTGGGCATTTAGTTGCTGCTTGTCCGTATGTTAAACAGAAAAAGACCGAAGTGAAATTTGCTAAAAATTCAGGCAATGTCAAAAAGCCTGTATCCCAAAAACAACTCAAGAAACAAAAGGGGAAACAGGTTGTGTATGAAAATCGTAACAAAATTGCCTTGAATAAAAATGGAGATTGTGATAGGGTTGCTAAAGTAAGGGGGAGTTCTAAGGCTAAGCCTAAGAATAACTTTAAACCTGGATCTTCATCAATTAAATCTGAGAAGATTCCAAACAAAGTTCAGAAGCAGGTTTCAAATGAGAAATCTGAAAAGTCAACAATCAAAACGATTTCAACAAAGTCTAAAATAAACTCTGAACGTGTTTGGAAACCCAAATTACTTTCTAAATCAATAGCAATTTCTACTTCAAATCAATCCATTGAAAAACCAATTGATTTTTCAAAAGGAGAATGGATTGATGTTCCGAGGATTGATGACCTTGGACGGCCCATCATTGTGAAGGGATGGGTGCCTCTCTCGTGCTAATTGTTTAACAAGTGTGCAGATTGTTCCAGACAGACCTATTAGTTATCTTTTGAGAGTTGATAGTGGAGCATCTGTATATAAGTTATTTATTGGAGAGGTGAAGGTCAAAGAAGGGATATTGAAAAAGGAAAACATGATTTAAACAGAGAGGAGAGTGTTTGTCGTCTGTTTTCTACCTGTGAAGTCGGAAAACGTTGCAATCTCATGCAATTGCTCTCAGGTTTTGGATTTCTACAACAGATGCGACAAAACGGTTTATTCTAAACTCTATTATCTTTGTTAATGGATTTACTAATTGAAAGAACAAAGTAAGTCAAGTAATCTGAGTGGGAAAATGGTTTTTAAAATTGAATAAGTAAACCTCATCGGATATCATTTTATTTTGTTTTTCTTCAAAAGTTTAAAAATCCAAAAATATGCTTATTTTTAGATTTTTAGGGGGAGAAAATTTCAGAAAAATCAAAATAAAAAAATTAGAAAATCCAAAAATGAGTTTTCCTGGAGAAAAAGAGAAGATGACAGTACATCAGTGGACTGTCAGACTACTCTGAAAAACAAAATGATGTTACAATATTGAGTAGCCACTACAATTATATATTGGTAGGCTTGAAATCAAAGTTTAAAGTTCAGCATGGTGATGTCTTTGATGTAGTTGCACGATGGATGATGTCTTTGATGTAGGCCGATTGCGAAAGGAAGAGATGGTCTCCTGTACGTGTGACTTGAATACCCAGAAAGTATGATAATGGACCCAAGTCTTTCATTGAGAATTCACCTGCAAGACTATTCATTAAACGAGATCTAAGAGCTTCATTTAAGGTAGTGAGTATGATGTCATCGACATATATCAAGAGATACGCAATGTCATGGCCCTGGTTATAAATGAACAAAGAGTTATCTGATTTACTATGGAGAAATCCCTGCAAAAGAACAAAGCCAGTGAAGCATTGATACCACGCTCAGGGTGCTTGTTTTAGACCATACAAGGACTTCTTTAGGCGACAAACGTGGTCTGGATAGTCACTGTTGCGGAACCCCAAGGGTTGATGCATGTAGACAGTCTCATGTAGGGTGCCATGAAGAAAGGCATTAGTGACATCCAACTGGTTGATCTGCCAGGATTGAGCCAGGGCAAGTGATAAGATGAACCGAATAGTGGCCGGTTTGACAACCGGACTGAATGTTTCCCCAAAATCAATACCTGCTTGCTGGCCACGACCATCACAAACAAGCCGTGCCTTGTACCGCTCCAAATTGCTATCAGACCTGAACTTATGTTTAAACAGCCACATACTACGAATAATATTCATGTCAGGTGTGTGAGGTACAAGCTCCCAGGTCTTATTTTTAATAAGTGCACTAAATTCGTTGGTCATGGCACTGTACCATTCCGGAGTGGACAACGCAACCTTGGGGTTTTTGGGAATAGGTTGAAGGGTGGTGGTGTTGAGATTGATCAGTTGTTTGGGTTTGACGATTCCACTCATGGAACGAGTGTGAACAGTAGGGGTATTGGGCTGGACGGGGGGCTGGAGCATGGGCTCAAAGTTGGTTTGGGGCGGGTGTCGTGGGTAAGGTTTGGGCAGGTGGGATATTAGATTGTTCGGGTGGTGGCGTGTCAGGGAGCTGGGCCGGTGAGTTTTTGGATGGGCCTGTAGTGGACGTGTTGTGGGAGTGAGTTGAGGTAGAAGAGTGTGAGGTAAGTGGGCTAGTCGGTTGGGCCGAGGGACCGGATGAGGTGGATGGGTGGTTTGGGCTTGAGGGAGGAGCGGTATGTGTATTAGAGGGGGTGGGGAGTGTTTGGGCTGGTGTAGTGGTGTTCGGCAGTGGGCTATTTGGTCCTGGCGAGACATGTGGCCATAGCAGGGGATGTAAGGTTGGGTTTAAGAAATCATAGGTATTTGGTTTGGCAGGGGACTGGATGGCGAATGGGAAGATGGATTCCTCGAATTGGACATGTTTAGAAATAAAGAGTTAGTTAGTGGAGAGGTTTAGACATTTGTATCCCGGTGGTTTGGGGGATAACCGAGGAATACACAAGGGTGCGAGCGGTGGGTGAGTTTGTTTATGGTTGTGGAGGGGGTTATGGGATAGCATAGACAACCGAAAACACGAAGATGTTCGTATTCGGGTTGGCAGTTGTATAATAGGGAGGTGGGTGATTTAAATTTGAGCTTTTTGGTGTGTAGAATGTTTAGCAAATATGTGACGGTGGTGCCAAAGGTTGGGAGGTAACGATGCTTGCGCTAGTAATGTGCGAAGCATATTGTTAATGGTGCGGATTTTGCGTTCCGCTTTGCCATTTTGGGATGAGGTGTGAGGACAAGAAAAGCGAAAATGCATACCATTTTTATTGCAAAAATTGTAGAAATTATTGTTTGCATATTCGGTTCCATTGTCGCATTGGAATTGTTTAATTTTTCTTTCAAATTAGGTGGTGATGTGGTTGTAAAAGTTTCAAAAACTTGTGATTTGTGGGAGAGGGGAAACATCCACAAAAAATCTGTGTAATTATCAAGAAACAATACATAATAACGGTGACCTCCTGTACTAAGTACGGGGGAAGTCCAAAGATCACTATGAATAATATCGAAAGGCATGCAAGTAGAATTCATAGAATCATAAAAAGGGAGTTTAGTACTCTTCCCAAATACACATGGTTCACACAAAGTTTTGTTTATTTTTGAATAATTAATGAAAGACGACAATTTTAAAGATTGTAAAAGATCATTGCTCGTGCGCCCTAGACGTTGATGCCAGCGATCTTGTGTGATGGTGGTGAAGGCGGATGGTTGGTTGAAATTGGTGGAGAGTTGAGCGGTCAGTGAATAAAGATCGCCGGTGCTAGCTGTTGCATCTAAGGATTGGCGCCCGAGTTTTGAGATCCTTCACAAGAAAACCAAAAGGGTCAAACTCAACTGAAACGAGGTTATCAGTGGTTAGTCGTCTAACATAAATTAAATTTTTAATGATGTGAGGGGCAAAAAGGACGTTGTTTAGTTTTAAGGGTGGGAAGGGTGGTGGAAGGACTTGGTTGCCTTGTGCCACAACGGGGATAGAGTGACCATTACCAACAATTATAAATTTATTAGTGCAAGTATTAAACTTAGACGGGGAGTATATACCTTGTTGGTTGGCCGAGTGAGAAGAAGCGTGGGTGTCCATAACGCCATGATCTGGTGGATTGAGGGCCATCGTGTAAAGAGCTTGTTCGATGTCCGTAGGTGTGTAGAAGTAGTTTGCCTGATCCGAATGTGCACCCAAGATTCCTTGACTTTGTTGTTGATTAGGCTGTGATGGGTATGGATAAGGTGGTCGAGCCAAAGATGGCTGCCAAGACTGAGATGAATTGTTCATGATTTGGGACGTATGATTCGTTGTCCATGAACTCGGGAACACAATGTATGGGTGGTTTGGTGAGGCGGGTGGCTGGCGGTTCCTGTTGTTGTTGTAGCCACGACCACGACCCTCCCACGACCCCGAGATCTAGTCCGAGGACCTGCAGATTGATCAGAGGGTGGCTGGGAAGCCGCAACAGCGGCCAGGGCCGTAGCCGAGTGTTGAGCGGCCACGGCTGATTGCCGTTTCTTTTTGGTCTCTTCATTGGTTAGACGAGATCGGACCTCAGAGAAGTCAGGGAGTGGGTCACGATTTTGCAAAACTGTGGAGATACTGTCAAACTGTTCTGTCAAGCCGGTTAAGACTTGAAGAACAAGCATGTGGTTATCTATAGGAGAGCGAGTCCGCGTAGTTGATCAGCAAGAAGTTTTGCATGTTGCAAATACGCAGTCATGGAGGGAAAATTGGCAAGATTCAAGTTGGCGAATTTTTGCCCAAGAAAAATGGCACGAGTGTTACTATTGTCGTTAAACTTGTTTTGTGGAGCGGTCCAGGCTTGATAAGACGATTGGCCGGGGACACAAATGATATGAAGGAGATCATTCGAGATGGTCCCGTATATCCACTGGAGCGCTAGAGCATCCAGCCGAGACCACAAGGCAGTTTTTGGGTCGGTTTCAGTCGTTTCAGATGATGAAGAGGAGGCAGAATCAGAGTGTTTAGGGTAAAGATGTTCGATGAATTCATAGGCTCAACAGTGGATTTGGAAAAGCTCTAACCATGTGTTATAATGGGGCGATTCTTTCTCAAGAGTAAGGGGAATGAAGTTGCGGATATTTGAGATGGTCATTGCTGGATGGATTTTGGGATCCATTATAACCGGACAGAAGGGTGAAGAAAACAGAATGTGAGGGGCTGAGGATAGAGGTCCGGTGGCAGAGGTGCTGTGGTTAGGATAGGATCAGTGTTTGGAGAAGTGATACCATATTGACGAATGAATAATCGTTGTTTTTCCATTCATCACAACAAATATAAATAATGCAATACAAGTAGTGGAATTCTCCATTTACTAAATATACAATGGTATCCATCCATAGTGGTGGAGTGGTGAAGAGGCCTTATGTTCACCTAGGTGATCATGGGTTCAATTCCCACTTCCAACATTTATGGTTTGGTATCCGGGTGAAGATCGAATACGGGTGGCGCCGGTTCGAATCTGACGGGCGGCGAGGTTTTACTGAGTTCTATAACACTGTCGGGCCTTAGGGCGGGTAGGGCTCGGGTTTTCGCGCATCGGGAGAAGGCGGGGGCTGCTGGAGGTCGAGTAGTCGATTCTTGGGCACGGCGCCCCGCAAGGGTGGTTGCCACACAGTTGTTCGCCGATAAAAAAAAACTAAATATACAATGGTCAATGGCTTTAATGGTTGCCTAATATATGTGGTCAATGATTTCCTAATATATACGGCTATTAAAAAGATTTTTTTTCTCTTTTTTAATTCAATAGTTTAGGTTTGGTATCTATTTTGGTCCATTCCACCAACTCATCCATTTTCTTTGTCCTTTTTAATCCAATAGTTTAGGTTTGGTATCTATTTTGGTCCATTCCACTAACCTCGTCCATTTTCATTGTTAATTTCTTAAGAAAATACCAAAATGCCCTTATAATTAAAAAACATAATAAATAAAAACCCTAAATTCTATTCTACAAAATTAATATATAAACCCGATTATATTAAACTTAATCATATTTTATGGTTATCTTGGAAGAAGAAACTGGGTGGATATTTCACATCTTCTGTCACTCTCATCTCCTTAAAATTCCGACCGATTTTGAACTCATTAACTTTAATTGAGTGACAGGAGATGTGAAATACTCACCCGGTTTCTTCTCCCGAGATAATCAAAAAATATGATTAAGTTTAATATAATTGGGTTTATATATTAATGTTGTAGAATAGCATTTAGGGTTTCTATATATTAATTTTTTTAATTATAAGGGCATTTTGGTCTTTTCTTAAGAAATTAACAAAGAAAATGGATGAGGTTTGTGGAATGGACCAAAATAGATACCAAACCTAAACTATTGGATTAAAAAGGACAAAGAAAATGGATGAGTAAGTGGAATGGACCAAAATAGATACCAAACCTAAAGTATTGGATTAAAAAAAGACAAAAAAAAAATATTTTGGACTGAAATAGATTTTTTGAGCAAGCCACAAGGACCGAAAAGGAACTTAACTCTATTATTTATCAAATTAAAAAAATGATAAAGAAGAATTTTATGTTATGAATAAATATCAAATGTTTGAAAATAATAATTTACACTAATCAAAGCGGCTCTACCTCTATAGTCATTTTCTTTATATAGGTTGATACCCTATTTTTTTTAGAACATAAACATTCCTATTTAATTGATCAAATTCAAATAAATATAGTAATTTTAAATTTTAATTTGGGTAAATATTTTAAAACTATATTTGTTTAAGATTATAAAGTAAAAAAAAAAACTCATTATTACAATTCCTTCCAAGTCCGTTTATAGAAATCTTATTTTTCAAATTCTAGTTAATATGATGATTATCTTTGCTTAGGAAATTTATACCTACTAGAATAGGAGGGTCGTGAGTAACATAAGAAAAGCTAAGAAAAACTGATGTGGCAACACCTTTGTTGGGTCTGCTGACCTGGAGAAGAACAGATGATTGGAAAGCCAAAGTATACTATTTCATTGATCCTTAATAATAACAGCATTTACAAGTTGCTTCTCTCAAAAGACTGTTGACCCTAACATCTGTTGTACCCTAACAACTGCTGCTACAAAGGACTGATAGATAACAACTGCTAGAGAACAATTGCTTACCAAAGGTCTGATGAAGAACAACTGCTGAATCAAAGTACTGAAGACTAAAGGTCTGTTGGAGCCAACAACACTTAGGCTCCAACAGATGATTCAAGACCATCAGAGTTTTCCTATCAGCTGTTTGCCTTTCAGAGTTTTCCAATGTAACAGTTGTTTGTTTCAACATATGTTTTATGTTTGTTATTCTGTTAGAGGTCATTGTCTTAGGTGACGTCAGCCTAGGTCATCAGAGGTTTAGATTTGTCTATAAATAGAACCGTGCTTGTACGGTTCTATTCATCACTCAAAACGTTCTCTTAGACAAACAATCACGGAGTGATCAGGCTGAGGGGGAGTACTTGTACAATTGATGTAATCATTTGATATAATGAAATCATTCGATTGAAAAACATTTATTCTCTTGTTTTGATTTATAGTTTATCATTCTGCTGTACTTTCCATTTATAATTTACTTCTTTCATTGTTCTTATTACTTAAACGATCAAAACAATCAAACTCATATCCTAACAATTGGTATCAGAGCTTGGTCAATTAAATTCGATCTAACCAATCAATTTAATATAAACAATCAGCTCACAAATTATTGATATCGTTTGTTTGTCGAATTGAAAACAGAGTAATAGTTTAATTTCGTTTCAACCGTTTTTAAACAGACTTTGTTTTTGAAACAATCAGAGAATGGCTTCAATCAATCACAATCAAAACAACACTGGCATGAACAACAAGCCACCGATGCTTGTCAGATCTGAATACAACATCTGGCAACGTCGGATGAGCCGTGTTCTAGCTCAACAGAACACTGGATGTTGGAAGTCGGTTATCTTCGGACCACATGTTCCGATGGTGCTGAGTACTGAAGACCCGAAGGTTCAAGAGCCTAAGAAACATGAAAACAACTCCGACCAGGATTTTCAGAAAATTGAGTTAGATGCCAAGGCCTTCAGTATTATGGCCATGGCTCTACCCAATGATATATATGTTGGGCTGTTACACTGTAACAGTGCAAAGGAGTTGTGGGATGCACTTAAAGAACAATTTGGTGGGACTGAAGAGGTTATTGAAAACAATCGTGAAATACTTAACCAACAATATGAAACATTCAGTCATCTAAAGGGAGAGTCATTAACTCAAAAATTTGAGAGGTTTAACTGTCTCATTAGTGAACTAAAACTGGTTGGTCTAACTTAGCCAAATTCAACTTTGAACCATAGGTTTTTAAGATCATTACCAGACAAATGGGACACTATTGCTATAGATATGAGAAACTCAATTGGATTTAAAGACCTATCACTGACCCAGCTTCATGGTAAGCTCTTGACCTATGAGAGAGAGCTTAACCAGAAAAAGAAGCTCCAGGACTCTGGAAAAGTGTCCGATGATTATGTATTTGGTAATACAACAATTTTGGGTCATGATGCGGTGCCTGGTAATAATAAGGATCAGAGTTATGATCATTTTATTGACATAACTTCCGGTTATAACTCAGGTTTTAACTCTGATTCTTATTCACCAAACTATGCTTTTACAGCAAGTGGTGGTGATATCCAAGCATCTGATAACATATCCTTTGAGTATGATGACTTAAAGTACTTTGACCCTGATGATTTGGAAGAAATGGACATTATGCACCAATTGGCTCTGCTCAGTGTAAGAACTAACAATTTTTACAAGAAAACTGGCAGAAGGTTTCCAGGGTTGACTAGCAGGTCAAAACAGGGGTTGGATAAATCAAAGATTAAGTGTTATAAATGTCATAGACTTGGTCATTTTGCTAGGAAATGTAGGAGTCAACATGGTACACCTATGATTACCTATCCAAATCAAAGGCCACAGACCAACACTTACCAAGTTTCCTATAATACTCCTGGATCAAATGTGCAAAACACTGCTCATTTTGCACAGTCCTCAAACACTCTACCTGTCCAGTATGTCCAAACCACTGTTCCCCGTATTCACTATGTGCAAACACCTGTTACTCAGGCACAAGTGCCAATGACTGCTGCTCCACCCTCTGCTCCTGCAAAGATCAGTCAACAGAGTTTCTTCACACAAGGCTTTGTTGATTGGAGCAGTCTACCAGATGAGTTAGCAGATGAAAATTTTGCTATTGTAGCCAAAGCTGAAAATGAACCAGAAAATTTTTGTTTCATGGCTATGGTTGAAGAAGTTGAATATGAGGATGTGGTAACTGAATCTGTTGTTGTGACTGGTGATATTGTTGATGAAGTAATTGCAGATACAAAATCTGAAGAAGAGGTTATGAATCTCTCAGATCCCTGGGGTGCATCTGATGATTGTGAGTGCAAGTGTGATTGTGCATTAATGGCTGCTGCTAAGGTATCTCCTCAAATTCTAACAGATTTGTGTTCAGAAAAATGTGTAATAGCATTTGCTAACATTAAAGAGGTGAATGAAAACCTTAGAAAGAAAATTTTAGATGATGAAGTTCAGTTTGAAAAACTTTCAAAAGAGTTAAAATCAAAATTGATTGAAAAAGAATCTGAAATAAGCAGCTTAAAACATACAGCAACTATAACCAAAGACCAGCTCCAAACTATGATTACTAAATATCATAGTTGTAAAAAGGAGCTTGAGGCCACCCAAGTTGAATGTGAGAAATGGGTGGAATCATGCTAAGGTTTTGAGATGCTCCTCAACAAACAAACCAAAAGTCATGTGAAGTTTGGTTTTGGTTTTGAAACCACTGCTCCAGCTTTTGAAAACACTGACAAAAAGGGAACAAAAGTTATTTGAGGTAGTACCAACTAATTTGAAGGGTCAAGAGATAAAATCACTGAACCTAATGGCAAGAAAATTGTTCTTGAAAAACCAGAAGGTTCCTCATCATTCACTGAACTTGAAAAATATGAATTTAAACCTACTTGGTCTGATGAGTGTGGTACTCTTAAAAACTTTAAACCAGTTGACTTCAAAACCCCTGATGGTAAGAAAGCACCACAGGCAAAGGTCATTCCCTTGATAGACCTTCCAGCAGATGATCAAACATTTGTTGAAAAGAAAGCTGAAAAAAGGGAAAAAGAAAGAAAAGTCTATCCACTTGTTTTGTGATTTTTGTGAAAAGAAGAATCATGTTACTAAAAGTTGTTTTCTTCTAAAAGCATATGTTATCAACAAAGGAACAAGTGTGTGTGATTCTAAGACCACATGCTCAATATGTGGTAAAAAGAATCACAAAACCAAAGAGTGTCTGTATCTCAAAAATTTTGATGTCAAAATACAAAAATTTTGATGTCAAAATACATACCAAAGGCTATCTAAGCAAGCAGATGCTCCACCCACCAACAAGTACCCAAGAGGATATGGACAACCACCTTGTCATAATCTGTCACATGTTTATGAAGAACCCTAAAGGCCTTCTAAACCAAGAGTGAACAGAAATCCCTATGGTTACTATCATCTGTCAGGAAGTGATCAAACATCTGTTGCATCAAGTGTTGACATCCAAGCACTGGCAAATGGTCAGCAATAGTTGTTGAACTTGATTCAAAAACTAGTTCAAACCACTGATCACCTTCCTAAGCTTGAGGCTGAAAAGTCTGTGGAATCATCCAAAGCCAACTTGGCTTTGGACACTCACCAAAACTGATCCATTACTGATGTGCAGGGAGCTTCTGCTTGCTTAGATAGCCTTTGGTATGTAGATAGTGGAGGCTCCAGGCACATGACAGGATGTAGAGCCCTTCTTCTGGACTTTTAGCTAATGGAGGGGGTGATATATTCTTTGGTCATGATTCAAAAGGTAAGGTGTTGGGTTCAGGGACTGTTCATGCTGGGAAACTCAAGTTTGAAAATGTAAATCTTATTGATAATCTTAAATTTAATCTTCTTAGTGTATCACAAATGAGTGACAAAGGTTATGGCTCATTCTTCACTAAGAAAACTTGTAAGATTATTGGGCCAGAAGTGGTGAAAAAGATTGATACCATCATTGCTGAGAGCAAAGCACAACTTGTTGCTGATAGGAGTGGCAATGTGTATGTGGTTGATATGTTGAAGGACAATCCTATGGCAAATGTCTGTCTGTTTTCTGCTGCCTCCACTAAAGAGACAGAATTGTGGCATAGGAGACTGGGTTACACCAACCTTCAAACTATCAACTCACTCTCCAAACAAAGCCTTGTCAGAGGTCTTCCATCAAAAGAATTTAAATGTGATGAGCATTGTGTTTCCTGCTTAAAAGGGAAACAACATAAAAGCTCTTACAAATCCATTGATGAGTCCAAAACAAGCCAATGTCTGCAATTGTTGCACATGGACTTGTTTGGCCCAGTTAAAATCATGAGTCTAAGAAGAAAGAGATTTTGTGTAACACCCCAACCGATGGCGGAAACATCGGGATGTCACGTATTGATGATTGTTCAGTAGCTCATGGTAAATAATAGATTTCATTAAATAAGTTACATACAATTGTTCTAAGAATTTGTACATCAAATTGAATAAAACTATGCAAACATCTTCAAGCATCAAATCAAATCTTCAAGCAAGTAGAACCTGAAACATGTTAAGTTGAAAATATTTTGGGTCAACAAAAGTTGGTGAGAATTACATAGGTTTTGATAATCGAATAAAATTGTTGTGCAATTCATGTGTCATGGCAATCTAGTCCATATGTGAAAACATACTAGAAGTAAATCGAGTGCATAATCAACCATTGTGACTGTTGTATTGTGGTACATCCCATACGCTCATGGTTCACTCGTTTATATTGCAGTAACAAACACCCACGCAACCTTTGTAGGAGGCACGTATCCGGGTGGGATTGTCAGTCCAATAGATCTATCAATGTATACCGTTTGGCTGATGAATGTTTATGCTAGAATTGTGCTTACCCTAGTCATGTTCAAGACATAATGCAACATAGAAATACACATAGACACATTGATGATTGAATTGCATAAATATTGTTGTAACATGTTTCACCCCAAAAATGGTGATAAATAGAAAAGGGGCTATGTAAAACTCACCTTAGCAAAATGTTATGTCTCGTAAAAAAAAATAGAATAATGTGTTGTGAATGTATGCGAGGCGAATCCCAAAGACTCAACAATGTAGCTAGTCCAAATTGAAGAAAACGAAAAAGAAAGAATATCAAGCTTCCAATTCGCCAATTACAAGAGCTTATAATCAAAGCTTCAATTGTAGAAGTAATAGACTATAGAAGAAAGGTATGAGGGAAAGTTTAATCGGAATGAAATAATCGATTTAGAGGTGCAAAGTATGATGGGTCATAGGTGGGTTTTTATACTAGTTTTGGAGTCAATTAGCCATTAAAATTGGTCAACACCATAAAGTAAGGTTTTATGATGAATTGACTATTTGACTAAGACTTTGACTGTTTGACTAAGACTTTGACTTTGACTATTTGACTCAAGGCTTTATTTAAAAAAAAAAAATCTTGTATGTGAGAAAAAAAAAGAATTTAGAATCATATTATTATTATTATTATTTATATACATTTATGTATGTATATAAGTTGTGAGTTAGGATAAATAAAGACTTAGGCACATTTGTATAATATTAATGATAAAGGTGTAATAAAAATAAAAATATATATATATATATATATATATATATATATATATAAGGGCTTTTTATGTATTAAAATTTTGGGGAAAATTTTGCGATGTTACATTTTGTCTTGTCATAGTTGATGATTTTTCTAGGTTTACATGGACTTATTTTTTACACTCTGACTTGCCAGTAAAAGTCTTTAGAAGTGACAATGGAACAGAGTTTAAAAATAAGGAGTTGGATGAATTATGTGTGTTAAAAGGCATAGTGAGGCAATACAGCATTCCAAGAACACCAGAACAAAATGGGGTGGTTGAGAAGAAAAACAGAACTCTCATTGAAGCTGCAAGAACTATGCTAGCGGATTCTGGTTTGCCACTGTCCTTCTGGGCAGAAGCTGTAAACACTGCTTGCTATGTTCAAAACAGAGTTTTAATCAACCTAAGACATCAAAAGACTGCTTATGAAATTTTGTTCAAAATCAAACCACTAATCTCATTTTTCAAAATCTTTGGCTGCCCATGTTTCATTTTAAATCTTAAAGATTCCATCTCAAAATTTTGCAGCCAAAGTAGATTGTGGATATTTTCTGGGATATTCTTCTACTGCCAAGGACTATAAAGTGTTTAACACAAGGACCAAGACAATAGAAGAAACTCTGAATGTAAAGTTCAATGAACTTTTATCCTTAAAAATCCCAGCAAATCCTGCTGAGTTGTTTGATTTAGATAAATTCAAATTTGAAGATATTACTGTCAAAACTAACAGTGCAGGTATTCCACAATCTCCACAACAAGACTACAGAACATATATTGTGATCCCAATTCACTATAAAGTCTATTCTGTATCAGGGGAAGCAGCTGTTCAAAACACCAGTCAAAAACTCCGCCACAGCTAAGTCAGCCACGGTTGGCAAGTCTTACCCTCAAACCACTGCTTCACCAACTTCATCCACTGCTCAATCATCTGTTGACAAAAGTCAAACCTCTATTGACAAAAGTCGGTCCAATTTCACACCACTTGGACTCATTCCCCCACCCCCATTTCAAACATCTATTGGTACTACAGAAGTGCAAACAGATGTTACATCAACAGAGTCACCAAACCTCTGTCCTTCACCTCAAAATGCCATCATACCATATCAGGGAGATTTAATCTACCTAATAGCTCATCCACCAGATCAAATTATTGGCAACATCAGAGAGGGTGTGCTCACCAGAAGCCAATCCTCAAACATCTGTCTTTTTGCAGACTTTCTATCTCTCATACAACATGTCAAGTACCAAGAGGCACTAAAAGACAACAGTTGGGTAGGAGCCATGCAGGAAGAGCTCCTTCAGTTCAAAAGACAACAAGTATGGGAACTTGTACCACTGCCAAAGGATGTCTGTCCAATAGGCACAAAGTGGGTCTTCAAAAACAAAACTGATGAAAGGGGTATAGTTGTCAAGAATAAAGCCAGGCTTGTGGTTCAAGGCTTTAGACAAGAAGATGGGATAGACTATGATGAAACCTTTGCTCCTGTAGCTAGGCTGGAAGCTATCACTCTTCCTAGCCTTTGCTGTCAACCACAACATCAAGGTGTATCAGATGGACATCAAATGTGCATTCCTATATGGCAAAATTCAGGAGGAGGTCTATGTATGTCAACTACCTGGTTTTGAAGACACATTCCATCCTGATTATGTATACAAGCTCAACAAAGCTTTGTATGGATTGAAACAAGCACCTAGGGCCTGGTATGAAACTCTTTCCACCTTTCTCTTATCCATTGGCTTCACAAGAGGTAAAACTGACAAAACCTTATTTCTAAAATGGAGAGGGAAAGATCTAATGATTGTTCAAATATCTGTGGATGACATCATTTTTGGGTCCACATGTAACAAAATGTGTGAAGAGTTTAGGGAACTCATGACAGCAGAGTTTCAAATGAGTGCTATGGGTGAACTTCAGTGCTTCCTTGGTCTCCAAGTGAAGCAGCTGCAAAATGGCACATTCATTCATCAAAACAAATATGTGAAAAATTTGTTAACCAGATTTGAGATGAATGATTGTAAGCCATGTAGTATACCCATGAGCACAGTCAAGCTACTCACTATTGATGACAAAGATGAACTGGTTGACCAGACACATTACAGATGCATGATTGGGTCTTTATTGTACTTAACTTCATCTAGGCCAGACATTATGTTTGCCACTTGTGTTTGTGCAAGATCCCAGGCTTCACCTAGAAAGTCAAACCTTATTGTTGTGAAAAGGATATTCAGATACCTAAAAGGTGTTCCCACACTTGGTATCTGGTATCCTGGTAATGGAAACATTGAGCTTTCAGGTTATTCGGATAGTGATTTTGCTGGCTGCCACACCACAAGGAAGTCCACATCAAGAGGGTGCCAGTTTCTAGGGAATGCCTTAGTCTCATGGCAAAGCAAAAAAGCAAGCAGCTGTATCAACTTCAACAGCAGAGGCTGAGTACATTGCTGCTGCAATCTGTACAACCCAACTCATGTGGCTTCAAAATGAACTGCTGGATTTTGGGATAACTACACTAAGGACTCCACTCATGCTAGACAGTCAAGCTGCTGAAAATATCATAAAAAATCCAGTCTCTCATTCAACCACAAAGCACATAGACATCTGACATCACTTTGTCAGAGATAGCTATGAAAAAGGTTTGATTTCTCTGCACCATGTTCCAACAGAGGATCAGTTGGCAGATGTGTTGGCAAAAGCTTTAGACACATCCACCTTTACAAATCTGATTTCTAGAATTGGTATGCTAAACATGGACTTAACAACAAAATTTTTTTAAATAAAAACATTAAAATGTTTCAGAAAATCAAAATTCACCCTTAAAAATAGCATTTTGGTTGAAAAATCTGTTAAGGATAAAACAACCACTGTTTCATTCATTCTATCCACTTGCAGTTGAAAAATCTGTTTCAAACATCTGATCAGATAAAACAACCACTGTTTGGTTGAAAAGTCTGTTTTCAAACGTTTGATCAGATAAAACAACTGTTTCACTATATATATTGATGTGTGAAATGTGTAGTAAATAAATCGGTCAAGTTTTAAAAATGGAAAAACCTACAAAACCACACACTAACGGTAAGTGTACCGGTCGCAGTGTAGCAGAGCAAGTAAGTCCAAGTATCAAACCGTGGACACAATATGGCGACTCTCGGTACTAAACCTCTGTCGACTCCTAGCCTATTAAATTGGTTTTTGAGAAAATTATTTTTTTTAAACTAAATAAATAAATAAAGCAATTAAATCTACCAAGATAGAAACACAAACAGGAGCAGGAAGCAGAACAAACAGCTCGGAAACTAGGGAGAAACTCAGATAATATGGAAAACAACTACCTAGGTCTAGAATCCTACCCGCAACTCACAACGCTCGAAAATGGATAATGGAATGGCTACCGGGTTCCTAAAAATACGCCTGACTCAAGAAAAACCGTAAAGAATGCTAGATCACCTCCCGGTCTCACTAACACCTCTTGGAAAATCCTAAGGGACGTGTAAATCACCGGTTACTAGTTCGGATCACCTCCCGGTCTCACCTCACTAGGGAATGCTAAGGTACTCAAAAGACTCGCTCACCTCCCGGTCTCGCTAATCTCAACACACCCGAAAGTGTGAAGGAGTTATCTAAGTTTGTTGACAAAAACTCAAATTTGCTAGGGAAGCTAAGGTAAATAAGTAAGGATCTCCTCTCGGTCTCACCTATACCCAAAACCTAAGAACTAGACAAACCGACACTCTATCTCCTCCCGGTCTCAAGAGTGGCAAAACACTAATTTCAAAGGCTTACAAGGTCGCTAATAGGGTTATCTAAGACAAGAAACCTCTAGATTAAACCATTAACACGAAGTCTATGGAAAATCACATAAAACTCTAGATCTTGAAACTACTAAAGTAACAAACTAGAGAAAAACGCAAAGCAACAGTCAAGCAAACGATTACTAAAAGCATTTATACGCATTTTTATCAACAACACAAAAATATTTTACCAAAACAATAAGCCAAAAATAATATTATCCAAAACCGAACGTCACGAGTCACGAATAATCATCAATACGACCTAGGTAGCGTAAATGTTTAGCCAATAATATTCATGACAAAACAAGAAAACATACTCTTGGAATCAAAATAACACATAGTTAATAAGTTCAAAACACGAAGTATCAAACGAAAATAACTAATATTGTGAAAACCTCGATCTCTGGCCTCCTCTCCAAATTAATTTGTTTGCTGCTGTGATCGTGCCTTCTGTCCTTGGCGGCTCTTGAGATCTACTCCCCTCTGATAATATCCGCCGCTCAATTCTCCAGCTCCCGTGTGATAATATGCCGTCTGTTGTTCTTCGATGATAATATGTACGCCCTCATAATGTAATATGTATCCTCCCTTATATATTGGATGTAGTGGATGTAGGGTTCTTTTTTTCATCTAAAATGTCTAGGGCCCGTTACCTCATGTCACATTTGTCTCATTATTATTATTATTATTATTATTATTATTATTATTATTATTAATATTATTATTATTAGCAGTATACTTCAAGCTCGCATCTCGGGTGTTCTTGACTCGACCAAAATTCCTCGTTTACGCTCCAACGTCCATGAACACATGCTTCCAAGTGTTCGTGTCTCGATTAAAATTCTTTCGTTTTGAGCTCATTTTCCACGAACACCTATAAAATAATAAAATAAATAAATACATAATAAAAACGACACGAATCGAATAAAAACTAACCAAATAATATACAAAATACATAGGAAAATAGATGTGTTTTGCAACACATCATATATATATATATATATCCATCTATAAAAAAAAACCCAAGTGTTCGAGCATCAGCACTTTGGTAAGACAACAGCTGTTTGCATCAGACCTTTGGCAACAACTGTATGTCATGAGATGTTTGCTACGTCTGCTTTCAAAAGCAAAGGTTTGGCCATAACAGCGGTTTCACCAGAGCCTATAAAAACCCTTGTAAGTGCATGATGTCCCTAGGCTAGTATATATGTTGTTTGGACGTGTTTCGGGGTGTTTGGAGACGTTTATATGCGTTTTAGGGTGTTTGGGACACATCAGGCGAGTAGGGGATAGCAAATGGCGATTACGGCCTATGCTGTATCACTATTCACGCGAAGAGGCCCCTAATCGTGTGTTCAACTAGCGAGTACGGCCCTACTCGCTAGTTTATCATGCTGGATAGCCTCGTACTCGCATGAACTGGTCTGTACGAGTACGGGAGGTATAAATAGTCCCAATCATTGCCCTAATGATCAGTTCTTGCCACACACACTCTCCAAACACCCTCCCTGGTCTGTAAGGTCTGATTTGACCATTGTAAACACTCGAGCTCTGTTTTAGTGATAAATCTTTAATCTTTTGACCCATTTGTGTGTGTTAATTACTCATATATCATTGTTTCATATTCGTTGCTGTTATTAAAAACATATTTAGAGGATTCCGCACTCTGAATATCAAGCTCGTGATTGTCGGGTGACACGTTAGTCGATCCTACAAGTGGTATCAGAGACGAGGCTCTTATCACGAGTGTTTTGATAGCAAAAACGAGCAAAAACAGGCAGGTTTTTGTGGGAAAGTTGTGATTTTTAAGCAAAAACCTGTTTTGGAGTTTGAAACTTTGAGTTTTTGATAAAAAAACCCTTATTTTCAAATTCTTGGTGTGTGTTTATGGATAAAAACGTGTGTTTTTTATTAGGTTTTGTTCTAAAAGTGTTTTGGAAACTTTTCCAATCATTTGGGGTTTATACACATCGTTTTGGATAATAATTTGAGGCAAAAACGGTGGTTTTTGAGCAAAAGTGAGGTTACAGATCAGTTCACGCGAATACGCAGACCTTCTAGCGATTACAGAACCCTAATCGCCTATCTTTAGGCGATTACAAGAAGATATCACACGATTAGAGCTGTACTCGCCCTTATTACATGCGATTAGGGGCCTATTCCCCACTTTCTTATGTGGTATAGCCCCTAATCGCCTGAAGGGTCCATACTCGCCTGAAACTCGTAATCGCTCAACTGTTCACTAGCATTTACACCCTAATCGCGTGTAATACTAGTGATTACAACCGTACTCGCCCCAACAAAACCCTTATCGCCTATAAACACAAGAATAGAGTCCTACTCGCCTGAAAGGACCTGAAACTGAAAAATTGACTAAGTATCGGACTTTTAACGAATTTAAACATATGGCAAACCCGTGGGGACATCTGAACCAACCAAGGCAACAATATAATCAACAAATGAACAATCAAACGAACGTACCCACGAACCCTTGGCAATTCTCAGCCGAGCGTAACGCGCAACGGATGCAACAAGCGCAAATGCACGCGAACGTTGCCTGAATCAATCCGTGGGCGCTAGCGGCTCAACAACAGGCAATGAATGCAAATCCTGGGCACTCGCGGCTGCTGCAAACTCACAGATGAATCATCTATCTTTCGTTCTCATGAGTGACTTAGAGACGGGTAGTTTGAATAAGGCGCCGAAATTGCAATACATGTTCGACTACCATGGATGGAAGGGCAGATTTCAGACGTATGTTGAGGGCATCGATGGTCTCGTATGGTCAGCTATCGAGACAGGGTACAGTAGGCCGATGGTTGAAAATTCGAATACTCCGATCTCACTAGAGGATATGAATGAAGATCAGAGAAAGAAGTATAATTATGAAAAGAAGGCGATGGCAGCATTGAAGCAAGCTCTTCCTAAGGATATACTTCATCAATTCGCTTAGTGCACAACATCACAGATGCTTTGGTTGGCACTTGCTGAGCGAAATGAGGGTAATCTGAAGACGAGGAAGGTTAAAATGGATCAACTCAAGAAGGAGTTCCAGAACTTCAATGCTATCGGGAACGAATCACTGAGGGACATGACTGCTAGATACTACCATCTGATGTCTGAAATGTATCAGTACGTGGTCTTATACTCATCTACGGACCTTGTAGAAAGATTTGCTGAGGCGCTACCTCCTCATTGGCATCAATGGTTGGATATCCTAAAGTCTAGCAATGCATATCAGACTCTCACCATCAACGAGTTCATTACTGAGCTGGAGAACAAGGAGATAGAGGAGATCAGGAGAGCAAACAAGGCGCTCATTCCACAGAATCCCAGCATCTATTATGGGAATCCTCTCCAGGACACCAGTGTGGGTGGAACCAAACCACAGACTGCTTTTGTGGTTAACCCGGACCCGATTTATGCTTTTGACAATTATGGTCCCCCAGCTGATGTTCCTCCTCCTACATATCCTTTTGGACCAAACCAGTATCCTTTGAATTTTAATACTAACCAGTTTGGTGTTAACCCGTTTTCTCATCTTGCAGCACCAGCGCAGGCAACTGCAAACTTTGGTGGACCATCTGCCACAGGATTTGGTGGAGCTCCAACTACAAGTTATGGTGGATATGGAGGTGCAACGACTTCTAATCAAGGTGGCTATCAGACCAACCTAGTCCCATAGCAGCTGAACACCACAGGTTTAGAAAAGGTGACTGTAGAGCTAGCTCAAGAACACGTGGCTCTACTTTCGACCTTGGTAAACTCCTATAGTGGACTGGTTGCTGGACAGATTGGGAATCCTCATCTTACACAGGAGGATTACTCGCAAATCGATAAAGACGACATGGATCTGATAGACATTCAATGGCACTTCGCAAGTGTGGTGAGAAGGGCAAAGGAGTATATGGACAGGACGGGAAGGAGAGACGTTCTGATAAACAACAACACCAAGTTTGGGTTTGACAAAACAAAGGTCACATGCTACAACTGTGGCACAAAAGGGCACTTTGCAAGGGAATGTGACCGACCTAAGCAGCAAGGACATCAGAATCCCTTCAACAACAACAGAGCGACTCAGAATCAGAGGCAGCAAGCTCAGGCACAACCAAATACTGAGCGTGCTATTGTACCAGTTAATAACCAGAACTAGAACCAGAGGCCTTCTGCAAACAACAATCAAGGTCAAGCCCTGGTTATTCAAGCTGATGAAGGTTTCAACTGGAACCATCTGATCACTGGAGAAGAAGTTCCTCAAGGTGGTGCAGCATGTTTTGCTCAACAAGCGTCTGAAGCACCAGCCGAAATTGAAGAAACTTCAAGTCAGTCTAACATCATTACTTCTGAAACCGAAGCGTCTGACTGTGACTCGAAGTGCGATTCTGATATGGGAGAAGATTTGGAGGATCTGTTAGCTGAAGCAGATGCGCTGATCGGTAAAAGATCGTTTCTTGTGGATGCTGACTGCACAGAGAAGAACTTTGGTGAATTCTTTGGAGCTCAGAAGACTGCAGCTCATTATGCATTGATGGCCATTACTGAATCGTCAAACAAGGTAAGTTCTTCTTCTGATTCTAAACTAGATTGTGTAGAGTGTAATCAGCTGAAATTTAGAATTAAGGAATTAACTGAAGAAAATCTGAATTTAAAAGCTGATGTTGGTCCGTTGCAAAGGTCGATTGATTCCTTAAGACAAAAGGAGAAAAATTTTCTAAGTACAATTGAAAATTATAAGAAGGATGTTTCTGAACTGTCTAAAACCTTAGCTAACAAACAAATTGCCATAAATAATTACATCAATGAGGTAGAAGACACTAAGAAACAATTGGCCATTGTCAATTGTGACTATGAAAAGATCAGGAAGAAACTTGAGAGTTACTTAAACTGCAAGTATGTCGTTGATCACATAGTAGAACACTCTGAAAAGGAAAGCTTTTCCACCAGTCCCAAATATTCTCAGTGTCCACCTCCGGTGAGATTCGAAAATCATAATTTTGATGTCTTGCCGAAGGAGGAACTTGTGGACATGGCAGCTGAAGCAGCAAAAGCTGCAGAGGCGGCCAAAGTTACTGAAGCAGCTAAACCTGCTGATGTTACTAAGGCTGTTACTCCTGCTAAAGCTGTAAATCTTTGTGAGAAAGCTGATGATATTAGTGTATATGACACTGACTCGTCGGATGATGAGCTTGATGAGCCTCCTAGATATGCACCGGTCAAAACTCAAGATGTTCCTTTTGAAAACCATATTATTACTACTAAAACCTTGAGTGAACTTGAACCGAAAGTGCAAATCGAGGATGGCAGGAGGATTAAGGTGTTTTATAAACTAAAAGGGTCTGAAAGGGTGCATGCTGATGAGAAAGTCCCTCTCAAATGTATCGCCCCTGGTCTAGTTGCCAAAATTTGGCAAGAATCTGCCATTACCATGGAAAAGGAAACCTGGAATAAAAGGAAGGGTAAGGGTAAGGGTAGAAAAGACCAGGGTAATCAGCCAAATGAGAATTACAAGAAAAATCAAAAGACAAACACCGTTAATCCTCAAAATCATGCTCAAAGAAAAAGTCCGGAGAAGCATGTTACTGAGTTCGTTAGATCGAGCGGCAATGAGAGAAACGACGATCCTCAAGTCGATCAGCAAAGAAAATGTCTTGAGGATCTAAAACACAAAAACTTATTTGCCAGTTCATCTAGCAAAAGGAACAAAAAGGAGACCAAATCCGAATCTCCTAGATTTGAAGAATATAGATCCTGTCACAAATGCGGGGAACGTGGGCATTTAGTTGCTGCGTGCCCTGAATTGAGACGAGAAAGGATCAAGGTAGATGAACCTCCCAGTTCTAGCAAACCTAAGCAACCCGTTTCCCCTAAACTCTCTGAGAAACAAAAGGGAAAGCAGGTCGTTTATGATAACCGCAACAAGATTGCTATGAACCAAAAGCAAGTTGATGGCAGGGGTCCACAGCTGAGGGGGAGCACTGTTCCCACAAAGGTTGAAGCAGCGCCTAAGCCACCAGGAAAGGCTGTAGCTAACCCACAGGGCAACCCCAAAGCTGTTCCACGTACAGTTAAGTCTGAAGTGGATCTAAAATCTGTTTCCCCAAAGGAATCCAAGGCTGGACCTTCTAGCCCAAAGGCGAAGAAGAAGCCCAAGCCAAAGAAACCTGAACAGGTTTGGAGACCCAATTCACCAACCAAAAGTGGAGAATCATCTGCAGGAGAGAACACTGCCGTACCATCGGAAACAACACCAACTCCAAATGGAAGATGGGTTGACTTTCCGACTTTAGATGAAGATGGTAGACCCAAGACCGTGAAGGCTTGGGTCCCCCTTAACCACTGAACTTTGAATGTTTGTGCAGGGAGTTCCACAGGGCCTTATCAGCAGCCTATGGATTGTTGATAGTGGAGCTTCAGGGCACATGACGGGCGACTTATCCCTGCTTTTTGACATAAAGAATATCAGCGGGGGATATGTTGCTTTTGCTGGTAATAAAGGGGGTTATATCACAAAAGAAGGCAGTATGAGTAATGGTATTGTAAGCTTTGAAAAGATAAGCTTTGTCAAACAGATAGACCACAACTTGCTGAGCGTTTCGCAGATATATGACAAGAAGTTCACTGTGTTCTTTGATGACAATGCATGTTTCATTCTGAAGACTGGATTCAAAATACCGAAAGAGTGGGTCATGATCTCAGCTCCCAGGGTCAACAACTTATACGTCCTGGATATGAGCCGAGCTATGACAACAAAAGGTCAAGTCACTTGTTTTCTGTCTAAGGCGACAGAAAAGGAATCGATAATGTGGCACAGACGAATGGGACACATCCACTTGAGAAAAATGAACCATCTGGTTCAGAATCAACTGGTGGAAGGTGTTTCTGTTAAGAATTTTCACCTAAACGACGTCTGTGTCTCATGTAAGAAAGGGAAGCAGAAAAGAAAGTCTCACAAGCCTAAGAAGACAAACTCAGTTAGTCTACCTCTTGAATGACTGCACATGGACCTGTTTGGCCCGGTCAATCGGAAGAGCAAGAACGGTGACTTATACTGCTTAGTGGTTACGGATGACTATTCTAGGTTTTCTTGGGTCGTGTGCATGATGCACAAGAGTGAAACTTTTGATTACTTGAAGAATCTGTTTACTAAACTGGAAAATCTATATCAGCTAAAGATCCGTAGGATCAGAAACGATAACGGAACAGAATTCAAGAATCACGCTATGGAGGCGTTATGTGCAGAAAAGGGTATTCATCATGAATTCACAGCACCATACACTCCTCAGCAAAATGGGGTTGCAGAAAGAAAGAATCAGACTCTTATTGAGGCAGCCAGAACTATGCTCGCAGACTCGAACTTGCCTGTGATCTTCTGGAACGAGGCAGTTCACTGCGCGTGTTATACTCTGAATACGGTTCTAACGGTAAAGAAGTTTGGTAAGACTTCTTACGAGCTTCTGAACCGAAGGAAACTGAACTTAGAGTTTCTGGAACCTTTCGGAACTCCATGCACCATGATACATCCCGATGGGAAGTTTGATGCAAAGGCAGAAGAAGGTTTCTTTGTTAGTTACAGCACTCCCAATAAAAGAGTGTACAACAAAAGAACCAACAACGTTGAAGAGTGGCTAAATGTTGATGGTCAACGTTATACTGCCAATGCACCTGGTGTTGGACCTGATTGGTTGTTCGACTATAAGAGTGTATTTGATTCCTTCAACGTGGAGAATTTGGTGGATGATGCTGTAGCGCAAATGTATTACGAATGTGAAAACGCAGCTAGCTCTCCGCTAATGCGTCCGATCGTGGTGAATGCACCTGCGCCTGCTCCATCTGATGCCTCTGCATCCACGGGTCCCCCTGGTAAAACCGCAGCAGCAGAAGTTGAGGAAGTCTTTCAGGAAGCGTCAGCAGAGGTTCTCGAATCTTCATCTTCAGACGACGATTTTGCAGAGTCTCATGAAACTCTTACTGAAGAACAAGCTGGAAATGGTGAATCTACCACTACAGCTCCAGTTAATCCGACAGGAAACAATCAAGCTGGTCCTTCTTCTTCAGCAGCTCCAGGGATAGGTCTTCGGATCGATCTCTCCGGTTTTAATATGCAACCCGTTGCTCCCTCTAGTTCAAGCGCCGCAGAGACAAATTTATCTCAAGGTTTGGAAAACCTTAATCTGCATTCGGATGATCCAGTGCCGGCACATCCGGAATCTCGGATTCACGACACTCATCCGATGCAGAATGTGATTGGTGATCCGGCTAGCAGAGTCATGACGCGCAGTCAGCTCAGAAATGCTAGTCCAAGTGACAATACAGGTACCCTGGCACTCTACTCGAAAATCAGAAAAGCAGGTCATCAGAAAGATTGGTCCTTCGCTTTATATGTTTCTCAAACTGAACCAAGAACCGTGCAAGAGGCACTGAGGGAAGAACCATGGATTGAAGCAATGCAAGCCGAGCTTCAGCAGTTCCAAAAGCTAGGGGTGTGTGACTTAGTTGACTTACCTCCAGGCTCGAAGAAAATTGGAATAAAGTGGGTCTACAAGTGTAAATGGGATGACCGCGGGGTGATTATTAGAAACAAGGCTCGATTAGTTGTTCCCGGCTTCTGTCAAATCGAAGGAATAGATTACAACGAAGTATACGCTCTAGTTGCGCGCCTTGAAGCTATCCGGATGTTCTTAGCTTACGCTTCGTACAAACGGTTTAAGGTGTATCAAATGGACGTGAAAAGTGCTTTTCTGCATGGTGTGGTGAAGGAAGAGGTGTATGTTGCTCAGCCACCGGGTTTTGAGGATCCGCTTCATCGGGAAAAAGTTTACAAATTGAACAAAGCGTTGTACGGACTCCATCAGGCTCCGCGTGAATGGTACCAAATGCTTAGCAACTATCTGATATCCAACGGGTTCAAACGTGGACTCGTGGATTGCACCTTATTCACCAAGGAAAAGGTTGGTGACCGTCTTCTGGTACAGGTTTATGTTGATGATATTATTTTTGGGTCTACTAATGATGTCATGTGCAGGGAATTTGAAAAGCTTATGCAGGATAAATTTGAGATGAGCTCGATGGCGGAGATGCAATTCTTCCTCGGTCTACAAGTAGAACAACAAGAGTCGGGGATCTTCATCCACCAGACAAAATACGTTGCTGACATCTTGAGCCGGTTCTAGATGGAAGACTCTAATCCAGTAGGCACACCGATTCAGACCAATCACGGGATTGGGCCTGACGAGAAAGGACAAACCGTTGATCCTTTTCTCTATCGAGCTATGATAGGCTCACTCATGTACCTCACTGCATCAAGACCTGATATAATGTTCGCGACATGCCTACTATCAAGATACCAGTCAAGGCCGAAACAGTCCCACCTGGTTGCTATGAAGAGGATCTTACGTTATCTAAAGGGTTGTCCGACCAAAGGTCTATGGTACCCTAATGACGATAAGTTTGACCTCATCGCGTTTAGTGATGCTGACTATGGCGGATGCAAGACAGACTTAAAATCCACATCGGCTGGATGCCAGTTTTTGGGACCAAGACTAGTCTCGTGGCAGTGCCAGAAGCAAGCCTCAGTCGCCTTATCCACTTGCGAGTCGGAATATGTAGCAGCATCGAGCTGCTTCTCCCAAGTTCTTTGGATACAGCAACAAATGAGAGCCTACGGTTTGAAATTTCTTAATACTCCCATTCACTGTGACAATGAGTCCGCTATAGCTCCTGCTAAAGACTCAGTTAACCATTCCAATGCAAAACATATCTTTGTTAAGTATCATTTCATACGCGATTGCTATGAAAAGAAACTTATCGATATGGTCAAAATCCACACAGACTACCAACGTGCCGATTTATTCACCAAAGCTTTTGACGGTCCTCATTTTGAGTACTTGTTAATCTTAAACGGCATTAAAGTTAAGCAGGATTAGATCCTCATCGGTAATCATTTTTGTAAATATTTTTCTTTAAAAAATCAGAAAAATCCAAAAATATTGTCTTTTCGCAAATTTTTAGATTTTTAGGGGGAGAAAATTCAGAAAAATACAAAAACATTAGAAAATGCAAAAATTCAAAAAAAAAAAAATGAGAGAATCCCAAAATAAAAAAAAATGAAAAATGCAAAAATGAGTTTCTTTGGTGAAAAAGGGAAGATGATATTAACCAATCAGTCGGACTGTCTGGACTCTTATCATCTTAAAAAATATTGGAACTGATAGGTAGCCTCTACAATGATATGTCGGTAGGCTCAAAATCATTTCCAAGTTCGGCACGGTGATATAAACCTAAATCAACTGAATCATGTGTGGATCAACGTGCGTTGGCATATGGTCTTGGTACCGAAATCTCGTTTGATAGCATGCCAAAATCCGAGGTTTCATGGTCTTTAAGAGGTTGGTACATCCGGGGTGAACTGGACGTCTCTCAGAATAAATAGGACTGGCACACGTGTCGTACGTTGGGGTCGCAGCCTACGACTGAGACACCTCTATGTCATTACCTGAAAAAAAAACAAAAACAAAAATATATATATATATATAGAATAAATTCTGATCAGGGGACGTCCGGGAATCCTTAAAGAGCAAAAAGATTCATATATGCCAAAACCCTATTCTCAATGAGAATTCGCTCTAAGGTATCAAATTATATACCTAAAGCATCGTACCATGAAAAATCAAATATACGGTATTTGACTTGAACCCTGGTTTGGATCTCACTGGTCTCTCTGTTGCAGCGTTTCTGCAGACCTGATCACCACTGAGTCCACTCCTTGTAAAATACGGATGACAACAGCTTACTCACCGGTTACGAGGAAGCTTTGTGCATGACTTGATACGGGAATGTGTCGCGTGGCGGGGAACACCTTGTACATCAGTCTTAATATTACCTTAACATATCTGAAGTGCCTAGCGATAAAACTTGATTTTGAGTTTAGGTGGACCACAATATCGGCAGTTGTTCTAGGATGCTTATTGGTAATTTAAACTAAAAACTGAAAATATAAGGGTTCTAGTAAAGTCCGTACACTGATATGATTCCCTAACCGTTGAAACTCGCAAAAATATGATTGTGTACAGTTAGTTGATCTCCCGTTTTGTTTTATTTATTCTTAGTTTTGCTTAATTAATCATTCTTGATTGCCGATGATGGAATCCTAATCCATTGTAATCTTACTTCTTCAAAAATAAAACGCCGAAAATCAACTAGTTGAAAATTGTGTTTTTGCCGGGTCAAAACCGTACTTTCTCTTAAGTACAGGGGTTGAAAATGAAAGTTTTTCAAATTCATGAGTCGTCATCTGTGTCATGTGTTTAAACGAGGTGAAAAACGCATGTTTTGAACCTTAACGGGTCAAAAATGCGAGAATTGGTGCTGCATGGGCAAATTGGTAATTCTGGTGAAAGTTGGACACATTTAGGTGTGTACTCGCATGTTAAAACATGCGAGTGGTCTAATCGTGTGATAAATAAGGCGAGTAGCAATGTATTTGCTGATTTTATTCTACTCGTGTGATGCATCATGCGATTAGCCATATATCCTAGTTATCTTATATGAAGAGTGGTAAGAGCGATTAGGCATGGTACTCGCTTGTTGATATAAGCGGTTAGAATGCACTCTTGAGTTTTGTCAAGCGAGTAGTAGCCTACTCGCTAGTAGGGACACGCGATTGAGAACAGATATAAAAGCTACACTTAGAAACTTTTTCTTCTTTATTTCAAACACCCGTACTGTTCTTTCATTCCCTCTTACCTGACTAACAATCATCAATCTTTTTACCCGATTATTTTTGATTCGTGACTATTATTCTACATTATCAGGTAACTATATCTTCGAATTTCAGACTCTAACATCATGTTCTAAGGGTCAAATCTTCTTATTTTGTCATAACCCTAGACCATTGTGTTCTTGATCGGGTAGCCGTGTAGGATGTTGTTTGATGATTAATGATGATGAGGGTTTGTTAATCGGCCCCCTTAGAATCTGTTTTGGCGATAATTTCAACAAAAATGTCCAGATTCAAAAAGCCCCAAATTTAAACTTCATAAACCCTAGTTTTTACAACCGCCCAATTAATCCATGTTTTGATCAGTTAATGTAATTACTGTTAGGGGTTTTGATGTTGGGTTGTGTTAGACTTCAATGTGACAAAATCCGGACTCGAAACAAGACATTTCAAGAATTCGACAAATTTAGTGATCATGGGTACTGTTCATGCGAGTAGAATCCTACTCGCGTGAACAGTAAGCGATTATGGTGATTATGGGCTTCTAATCGCGTATAGCATATAGCGATTAGAAGCTATTCGTGGTTAATGACCAGTGTTTGTTATACTCGCCTATTGTTATTGGCGATTACAAGTTGTAATCGCCTGTAGCAGTCTGATCATCCTAAATTTTGTCAAGTTTTGTCCGTTTTAGTCCGTTTTTGTCCGTATTATGCATATATGATCTACGTGTGATGCTTATTACGTGTTTTGATGTTCAGGATGGAGAATTGGAAAACATCGCCCAAGCATAACTGTTGTGCTTTTCTCGGACCGGTTACTATGGATAAATGCAAGAACTTTCAGGGCATTATAGACTTCTTGAAGCGGTCAAGAATCCACTATGCGATAACCAAGCAACACGCTGCATACAAGGATATCCTGCTGGAATTCTATCGAAATGCCAAAGTTGACTACAAGGCTGTTCCGATCGTGATTACCAGTTCGATTCAAGGAAAGGATGTCATTATCACAGAACAGATTATTCGAGAAGTATTACAGTTTGGCGAAACTGATGCTGATCCTATAGTGTTTGACGCCATTTTGATTCGTGGCGGCTTTCTAAGGATGAAGTATTTGGGAAAAGTCAACAAACAGACGATGCTCATGAAAGGGTTGCTTCCGCCTGAGATCAAATATTTGACACATGTAGTCGTGAAGTGCCTTGGTCCGAGAAAAGGTGCTTTTGATGCTATTAGAGACACGTTGGCCTCTGCGATTGTCGCATTGACACTCAACAAGCCATTCAACTTCTCCAAGATGATCCTGCATCACTTGAAAGAGATCATATTAATGAAGCCGACAAAGAAGTCTTTCATAGTTTATCACCGGTTTCTATAGTTGATCATTGACAGTCAAATACCTGATTTGGTGAAGCATCCTGCAGAGTATATAGTGACTGAAGATATTACTTAGATAGAAATGAACAGGATGAGGAGTTACAAAGGCCGACCGAAGTCTGAATATCCTCCTAGTAGACGCTTATTTGGGCATTTGAAGAAAGATGATTATGTGTCACCACCAGGCAACAGGTGGAGACATGAAGATAGTGATTCTGAGGATGATCTTCGTATTCACAGGTTGGTATTCAAAGAGGGGGATGATATAGGGCGTGAGACAGATGAGTTGGGAGAGAACGCCCCAGGTAGGACCTCTGATACAGCTGAAGGTGATGAGGAGGAGTTTGATCCGAATGTTATAGACTTCTCAGAACCTTCTGGTGCTGCACAAGAACCTGAAGCCTCTCAGTCTAATAGAGGTAAAGCACATGGTGATGAAGACGCACCAGTTAACATAACTGATGCAGATGATGACTCAGATGACACCGAAAGCGATTCCCCCGACACTCATGCTGGAAAACAGCAAAGAGCAAAGAGAAAGGCAGGGGAGGATTTAGCTGCTACTGCTGTGATTAGAGATCTTGCTAAAGATCCCACCTATGTTGTGGGAGAGGAGGATCAAATTGCAGACATAGATGCAGAGCTTGACTCTTCTCCTCCTGCAAAGAGACACAACACGACTGCCAAGAAGGACAGTGTTCGAGGTAAGAAGACGATGTCTCTTAAACCTCAAGCGGTGAAAACTACAAGAAAGAGACGGTTCACCCTTCCTAAAGCTTTTGGGGATCCAGACACTCAATCCTCTCAAGCGGCAGCAGCAGCTACTACAACAACAACAGCAACAACAACAACAACAACAACAACAACAGCAACGACATCTTCAGTCCCTATTACTGTTAGTGCAGCTATGCCTGCCAGAGTCACTATGTCGATGCCTGCTTCGGTAATCTTCACTGAGCCAGTCTCAGTTACCGAAGCAGCGACGAGCTCACAGATTGTTTCCAATCCTATTGGTGACAGGATTCGGAGTATTAGACAGAAAGTCCGACCCACGGCTTCCGGGTCAACCGATCAGGCCTCTTCGTCAGCTTCAGCTACAAATGAATAACTTCAACGAAAGATCAGCGAGTTAACTGCCATAGTTGCTGCGCAGACACGTGATATATCGGAGTTGAGAACGAAGAATTCAAGCATAGAAGAGAATGAGACCGCAATGCTTGAACTGATCGAGGAATCAATCCAGTCAAACACAGAGCTGCGATCGACGGTTGATGCACTCACATTGTCTAACCAGCAGGTCATAGAATCGAACAGGCTGCTGATGGAATCTCATCAGCAGCTGATGCAGTCGAACCAAAACACTTTGGAGAGAGTTGCAGGTGTAGAGGTCTCAAACAGCGAGCTTCGTCTGATTAATGTGAACAATGAGCGAAGGATCACAATGACTGAGAAAGAAAATACCGAGCTGAGGGCTAGGATAGATGAGTTGACTGGTACTCAACCTAGACTCACCGGTGGTCCTAGTTTAGAAGCAGAGGCTAGTGCTGGTGATGATGATGATGAAGACAATGATGATGAAGAAGATGATGATGAGGGACGACGATGATGATGCGTCAGATGATGGTGATGATGATGTTGGTAAGGGTGGTGGTGGTGGTGGTGATCCTGGAGCCACAGGCGGTGGCGGATCATCAACTGGATCTGGATCACAGCGTACGAAGAAGAGCCACGACAAACAAGGCAAGGATCCCACAGCAGGTTCTTCTACTCAGGGGGAGCCTGATCCAAAGAAGAGCAAGATTCAGCAACTCAGAGATTCACTGAAGCGAGCAATGGTTGCTGTAGAGATTGTCGAGCCTCTGAACAGCTATTTTGATTATGATGATGATGGTAACTTGTACGTGCCTCCTGAGTCCTCTGATTATGATTTAGAAGAAGGTGAAATACCTCCTGAGGTTACACCTGAGGACTTAGAAAAGATCTTTGGCTTGGCACCTGGAGAATCTTCCGGTGCAGGCCACACTGCTCCAGAACTACATCCAGACAACCATGAAGTAGAAATGGAAGATAGAACCAGTGTCGCTACTCCGAGTATGTGGTTGGTGAGTCGAGCACCGGGATACCTAAGATCTCCAAGGAGATGCTTAATAAGTCTGAAGAAAAGCTTAAGTCTGATCCTACGCCTGTTCCAGACAAAGTAAAAGAAAGACATGACAAGATCAGACAGAAGTATCCCGATTGGTTTCCATCTGGAGGTTAGTCTGAGAAGAAGAAAGATCCAGTACAAGCATCAATTTTCAAGAAGCAGTTGGTGAAGATGTCAGGTAGTGTGATCAGCTGGGCCAACATAAAGCATGCTAGGATGTTGGGAGTGAAATGGCAGGATGGTCTACTTTACTTTCAGCCGTACAAGAACGTCCTCAGTCTGCCTTTCTGGCATATTCGTGATCTAGTTAGATTGTATTTTCCTTTGTATCATGAGTCTAGCGGTGATCTTAAAGGCTTCTACTATATTCTGAGAAGAGAAAGTGTTGAAGGATGGCACCAGTTCCAACCACAGTACCCTAGATCCATCGTGACGAACAAGATTCATCCCATCACAAAGAGTCCTATCTGGAAACACATAATCAAGCCACCTGAAACCGCTTCGAAGATACCATTGGTTCCGGTTGAACAAGACTTCTCTTCTAAGTTTTACTACTGGCATTATGATGCAGAGACAACAGAAGCCGTGATAGTCTTGAGCAACACACCAAAACCGTGCAGGAAAATCAGGATATGGGATCCGATGTGGCTGATTAACTGCTCAGAGAAAGACGTAGAGACACTGTTCCTGTATCCCATACAACATTTGAAGGCCGAAGCCGATCAAGCATTGAAGTATCAACGGGTGATTCGTTTCTGTCACGCCAACAAAGTTCATGCAGGATGCGATTGGTCAAGACTTTCTAGGATCGGGACAATGTCGATTTGATGAAGATTGAAGATGCTGCGTGTCTTGCTTATGTTATGTCTGTTTTGTATGTTTTCAATTTCGAGTCTGTAAAGTTGTTGGTAGTTGCTATAAACGATGTCTTATGTAATCTTTGTACGTATACTAGCCTGGTCCAAGGGGGAGTCTGTAAGTGCATGATGTCCCTAGGCTAGTATATATGTTGTTTGGACGTGTTTCGGGGTGTTTGGAGACGTTTATACGCGTTTTAGGGTGTTTGGGACACATCAGGCGAGTAGGGGATAGCAAATGGCGATTACGGCCTATGTTGTATCACTATTCACGCGAATATGCCCCTAATCGTGTGTTCAACTAGCGAGTACGGCCCTACTCGCTAGTTTATCATGCTGGATAGCCTCGTACTCGCATGAACTGGTCTGTACGAGTACGGGAGGTATAAATAGTCTCAATCATTGCCCTAATGATCAGTTCTTGCCACACACACTCTCTAAACACCCTCCCCTGGTCTGTAAGGTCTGATTTGATCATTGTAAACACTCGAGCTCTGTTTTAGTGATAAATCTTTAATCTTTTGACCCATTTGTGTGTGTTAATTACTCATATATCATTGTTTCATATTCGTTGCTGTTATTAAAACATATTTAGAGGATTCCGCACTCTGAATATCAAGCTCGTGATTGTCAGGTGACCCGTTAGTTGATCCTACAACCCTATTTTACCACAACAGTTGTTACACTGTCTCATTGTATTCAAAATACTGAAACCGCCTTCTTCAACCTCAAACCCTCACTCTAATTCCTTCCATCCTCACACTCGAAATCCATTAAAATGGATCTTCAAGCCAAATCCACCCACAATTATCTTCCATATCTGGTCAAAACAGATGAAAACGTCCCATTCCATACCACCATCGACATCATCCTCAATTCCAAATACCTGAAAATCTTAACCGCTGATGCTCCCATCTATCTCGATACCCTCCAAGAATTTTGGTTAAATGCTGAGTTTCTCTTACAAGACAAGAAGCCTACAACCATAATATCAAAAATTGGAGAGACAAATGTCGCCATTACCCCCCAACTGATATCCACAACCTTCTCACTGAATGACCTGTCAGGTAACGACTCATTTCCTAAGGCTGAACTTCACACAGAGTTTCAGGAAAGAGGTTATGA
The DNA here is from genome assembly GCA_030844895.1 of Ambrosia x helenae. Classification (NCBI taxonomy): domain Eukaryota; kingdom Viridiplantae; phylum Streptophyta; class Magnoliopsida; order Asterales; family Asteraceae; genus Ambrosia; species Ambrosia x helenae. The sequence goes on from CM061231.1 coordinate 122,017,799, forward strand.
TGCACAAATGACTGGGTCAACTCTTTTCAAAAAGTTTTTCCCACCAGTCATGAAATTTTTCTTTAATACCCTCATTCTCTGTGTCTTTGGTATGTCCACCTCCTTCAATGAAATTCCATTGAGAATTCAGTACGTGGGATATGCTATGTTGTCAGAATCTGACTTCAATCTATCCCAGGGCCTGTTTTTGGATTTAGTATCAAATGTGAAGGCCATAAAGTCTGGGTCTAATAATGCTTTTTCTGATTTACCCAAGAATTTTAAGTGTAATTTTTCAAAAGGTTTTACCTGAAAAAGATTTTAAAAAGGGTAAATCTTTCCAAATGAAGAGTCTAACTGATGAAACTTTCATAAGAATGTAGGGTTCAAACACCCAAGAAAAAGTGTCAAAAGTGTCAAAAGTTTCTAAAACACAAATAAAGAGGACTAAGACAACAACTGTTGTCCAAACCTCTGTTGTTGAGCCCACTGCTCCTGGTGATCATGGCACTACATCCAGTGCTGTGAAACCCACACCAGCCACTCCAAAAGAAAACGTCTATCTACAAAAACCACCACAAAAACCAAAAAGGGGCCTCTGGAAGATGGGATAACAGAGGAAAACCCTGTTGCAACACAAAAGCAACAAGAAACCACTGTTGTTACTTCCTCATAACAGATGGATATATCTCAACCTGAACAAACTCCTCATGAATCCTCACAAAAGGATCATGTTGTAAGCTAAAGGGAACCACATCATGAGACAAATGAGTCACTTGACCATATGATCATCAGCCCCTCTCCCAGGGCTACTTCTCTTTTCACCCCTCCACCTTCACCATCACATGTCCTTCCAACAATGCAACCACTATTTGAGGCTATTGATAAAACTCAGGACATTCCCAGTTCCTCTCCTTCACCTATCAATGAGAGTATACACCAACAAGTGACCAGGACTGAGGAAAATTAATCAGCTATCCCACAAACAGAGGAGGTTACACCCCTAGAGTTAAATGAAACTCTAGGTGACTTTTCAAGTGAAGCAGCCACTACTGTTGTAGAGACCATTGTCTCACAACAGGACAGTGGTTACATAGCTAAGACTTCCTAGAAGGCAACAACTGATGAGGCCACTATAGTGTCCCCAAAATCAGTTAGAAGTCCCTAAAACCAAGACAAAGGGGCATCTGGTTCTCATCCTTTGGACTCACCTCCTAGGACTGAACCAGATACAACTACCACTGGTAGGAATCCAGATGATCCTATTAATTTAGGCGATGGGTTAAAATACCAAGAATTGACGGCTAGAGTATAATCCTGTAAGTCCAAGATCTTCTCTACCGGGTATCAAACAAACAATCGAGTGCGGAAAACAAGATTGAATGTGAAGAACAAAAGATTAAAACAGAACAATTGTATTGCTGCTTCACCTTGCACACAATCTCTAGGATTGTCTGTTACAAGGTGGTGGCCAAAGAACTACAAATGAGATGTCTTATGAAAGTCTAATGAAAGTCTAACCCTAAAATGAACTTAAACAAAACATTATATAGGGTTTACTAAAGCCTTGGCCCACATGGCCTAACCCAAGCCCATTAATTAAACTAAGCCTAATTAACACAAATAAGCTTAATAAAGACAAGCGTAAACCTTTAAATCTAGCCCAACAATATCCCCCTAGATTTATGCTGTCTTTATCATGGCTTAGTAGGAAGAATCTTCAGATCTTGATCTTCCAATCTTGGGTTCTTTCTTGTTCTCTTGGAGGTAGCTTCACAACTTTAATCACCATCAGCTTTTGCTTGAACATATTGCTAAAAGAGAAAGTGTGAGGAGGATTCTCAGAAGCTCTTTTCTTTGTCAATCTTCTCTTTCAAGCAATTTCACAGGTACTTCTTCAGTTGTACTTATCATTGTAAAAAGATGATTAAATTCAAGTTCTTCTGACTCAGGTACATCTTCTCAGTGTGGTGATTCATGCTTGTCAGCAACTGGAACTCTTTCATTCTTCATCAATCCCTGTTTCTTGATTTGTATATTCTGCAAATTCTCAGAATTTTGTGAGCAAACAATTTTATGCAATAGGGGGTCCAGTATATACATGAACACCAAGTACATCAGTGTACTTCCAATTTAAATTCTCAAAACCTGAATTTCCTTCGAGAATCGGTCAATTTTTCATAACAGATAAACAAATTAAAATAAAAATTCAAACTAATTACAATGCATCTTTTTGGTGAGAATCATGTGCAAGAAGATCATATCAGCTTTGTCAAAATGCAACACACTGTTAGTATATATGTTCAAGTATACTTATTAAAGTGCCAGAAAGCACTTCAAGACGATTACCAGCATCGTTTATCCACTTAAACAAACATACACACACGTCTTCAAGTCCGATATTTATCTTATTTTCTTAACATGTGTTAGACCGAAATAACTGTGTGTCCCACATCATGACATACCCCCGCGATCAAGGTATGCACAAAGCTTCTTCAAAACAGGTGAGTAAATTGCTGACATCTGTATGTTTTACAAAGTCAAGATCATCGGTGATCAGGTCTGCATATATCTAGATGCAACAAAGAGACCGATGGATTCTCGACCAGGGTTAGGGCAAATACCAAATTTTTGGTATGTTCATTGCTTTAGGCTTTTGATATGCGCCTTTAGCTTGAATTCTCTTTGAGAATATGGGTTTTGGCATTTCCTTATCACTCTTTTAAGACATCCTGGTTATGCCTAGGTCAGCATCTATCTGGATGCAGCAGAAGGGCAGCCAGGACATCCCCAGATGTATCAACAATTTAAAGACTTGAAATCTCAGATTTTGGCAATCTATCAATGCAAGATTTAAGACCATAAAATCATACGCCAATGATGTGTTAACCACAAGCAACACAGTCTTTTATCTTTAGCATGTTTTGGACTGAGTTCGTTGTGCAGCTTACCTGCCAGTACATCGTATAATGGAGCTGCAATCACACTTGATTTAATTTTCTTTTCAATTTTAAAGTGTGACGTGTGACAGTTCAACATCTGATGTACTATCAGTTCTTCTTTTTCGCACCATGAAATCTCATTTTCAGAATTTTTCTATTGTTTTTTTTTTGTATATTTATGAGGATATATATCCCCAAAAATTTGTGCTTAAAATTGAAAATTTAAAGAACAAATTTACAACCTAAAACTAAGAATTTTTTTTTTTGTGTTTTTCTAAGACCATTCTCGAATTAATGACCAAACAATTCAAAATTTTAATGCATCAGGTTTTGAGCGTACCTCTCTAGCTGATTTTACCTCCATTTTCTCCTTCAAAGGAAACATACTCACTGTTTAAGAAATTAAAATTAATGTATAACAGAGAGATGTCACCTGTCATGTGCGTGGAACAACCATTATCAACATACCAGTGGTCTTCGACAATCCTCCTTGGATGTCCCTGCACTAAGAAAAGAGATTAATTAAACATTGGTACCCAGGCCATCGCGGTCCTGGGTGCTCCTGAAGCATCTATGAAAGACACTTTCTCTCAAGCAGATGTCCTTCTTCTCATTTAGGACTGGTGGTGCTACCGCCTTTGCTTTCCAGACTTGTTTAGGCTTAACAAGCGGTTTTGCTACTTTCGGAGTAGCAGCTTTCGATTTCTGAGGTTGTTTTAATTTCTGTGATTGAACAACCTTCCGCTTGCTCTTGGCAGCATTCCAGTCTCCATCAGACGGTTTAACTTTGGGATTCATGTTCTTCCTTGCCTTAGGTTTCTCAACCTTCATTGGCTTGGAGTAGTAGTTATCCCTAGGCATAACCTTCTGATGTTGTCGATAATAGGGCACATAAGGACGACTTGTGCAGTTCCTTGCAATGTGACTGGGTCTTCCACACGTGTAGCATGTCTGCTTCTTTGCATAAGGAGCAGATCCCGGTCTGTTAGATCCCACTGATGAATGTGAGTGATGGGATCTGTTGGATGATTTGTTTGCAGGCTTCTTAAAGTTTATGCTCTGCTTAGAACATCTTGAACACCCGTGTGAACAAGATTTTGCTTGTAATGATGACTGTCCTTGAGCTTTCTGTTTAACTTCAGGAACCTGTACATGAGAGTTAGCACATGTAGTTTTTCTATGTGGTGGCACATATTTATCTGTCGTGCCATTAACAGATAACTCTGAAACAGTCTTTTTAATATAAGGAACAACATCTGCAGACAAATTATGATGTTTCACACAAACACCTGTATTGTTAGTGCAAACAAGATCATCCCCCTCAACCTTAACTTCTACTTTAACTTCATCTGCACATGAGGTAGAAGCACCAGTAACATTCACACATTTAAAATCATGGACTGTTGGCTTTATCACACCTGTGCCAACAATCTTGGGATCCTCACATTCTTGTTTAGTCTCGGCTGGCCTTGAACACACAGATTCTTCAGATTCTGGCTCAGTCAAGGGTGTGTCATTTGATTCAGTTGAGCCACTTAATTCAGAAACATGTTGTGGCTCTGCTAAATCCCCCGTTGACTCAGCTGCTCTAGAGGACTCACAGCTGGATTCACTCGATTCAACTGATACTGATTTCTCAGATTCGGTTGTTTTGGGTGATTCACATTTGGAGTCATTTTCAGAAGTTGGTGGGGCAGCTGGTTCAACGGTGTGTGGTGCCCTGTACTCTTCATAAAGCTTCTTGAGTGTATTCATGAAATCAAACTCAAAGGGCACATTTGAGTCTGGGAACTGGGAACTGGTTCAACAGTTTCCCTCAACATTTCATTTGATTCAGCTGTGTCATTGGGAACTGGGACTTCATCTCTTTTCAAATCAAAAACTCTATCAATGTCTTTATTTTTCTCATAATTCATTGTCCCAGTCTGCTTTGAAGTATCTTGAGACTTGACAAAAGTTTTTGACGGGGCCTGCTCTTGCTTAGGTTGTTTGTTCTTGGGTTTAGAGATTCGGACAGGGACTGATTTAGGTTTGGAGATCTCAACTTGATCCCTCGATGGTCGACTGGTTGGCTCTTCTATTGGAGGACTGTATCCTTTAACAGGCAGAGCCAACAATTCTTCATCCGACATAGGAATTGAGGAATAGTTTTCATTAAAAGGTGGTGGAATTTCCACAAACCCCAGACCTTTATTCCTCACTTCCTTTGGTCTGAACTTTAACTGGGTATTGATCATTTTTTCAACTTTGGGACTAGAACAATCGAACTTTTTAAAATGAAAATCGTCATTTTCAAATTTAGATTTTAAGTCGATCTATTCCGCGGTTAAAGTATCAGACAGTCGTTTGAAGTGTAAATATCGACACTTGTGATCACTCACCTCCTGATGCAAGCGCTTGATATCGAGTTTTTGTTGTTCGACCATTTCTTCATAAGAATTAAATTTCTTTTTAATGTCCCAAGTGGCCATTTTCTCGTATTCAAGCTGCTTGTATGCAGAGAGAGTTTCTTCTCTAAAACCCTTAATTTTTAACCTGCATCGTTCATTACAACATGATTCAGCTAAAATTTCAGCTTGTACCTCAGATGCGGATGGCACGTGGTCATTCAGTTGTGCCATGAAAGCTTGAGCGGCAGAAGCGGCGGGAGCGGCAGGAGCAGCTTGAATGGCAGAACAGCTTGAATTTGAATTTGATGATGGAGCAGCAGAATTGGATGAGCATGTTGCAGCAGAGGTGATGTTATCCAATTCTTTGATAAGTGATATTAACTCAGCAGGCGTCATTTTGGACCAGTTTGTTTCGGAAATTATCCGATTGACGTTCATAAACCAGCTGCATGTTGGCTAATTTGGAATTCTTTTGTATGTGCTATAAGGATCGACAAAACAACAAAGAAATGATCAAACAAGTTTGATTTAGGTGCGGAAACCCTAAACCAATCACAAAATGATAATCAATCAGATCAAAACAAGTAAATCATCATTAAAGGCTTTTCTCATTAATAATCAAGACTCAATTACACGTTAAAATGATTAAAACTTGAAAGACACAACGTGAATTAAGTTTACAAAAACACTAGAGAGACACACTGAGCTTGGAGGGAATAATAATGCTTAAAGTTACATTCAAAAAATCAGCTTGACATATATATAGTCTGCACATTCGCCCACTTCGTAAGTGCGATTGTGCAGGTTCGACCACTTCATCCGGTCGAACCAAGCCATACATAAGAAACCTATTCTACATTCGACCAAAACCTCTCCTTCGCACCTTCTGAGTCTCCTTCGACCAATTAAGCTGCGTCCTTCGACCAGACTTATCCACCTTCGACCAAACGGTTATCAACAAAAACAAGTTTATTGAACAATCCGAAGCACTTGTCGCATAAATGCATCTACAAACTCCCCCTCGACTATTGCTTGGATTGTTGTCGACGTTCTTCATCCATTCTGATGTTCATTTTTCTCAAATGAATGTGTCCCATTATCCTATGCCACATGATAGATTCTTTTTCTGTAGCCTTAGAGAGGAAACACGTGACTTGGCCATGGGTGGTCATAGCTTTGGACATATCGAGAATATACAAGTTGTTTACTCTCGGTGCCTTTAGCATCACCCACTCTTTTGGAAGTTCAAAACCCGGCTTCAGGATGTAGCAAGATTTGTCATCAAAATAGACAGCAAATTGTTTATCACAAATTTGGCTGACACTGAGTAGATTGTAATCTATCTGCTTCACATAAGATATCCGCTCAAATGTCACTACCCCATTTCTAACACTACCCTCCATCGTAATGTAGCCTCCTTTATTTCCTGCAAACGCTACGTAACCTCCATTTATGTTCTTGATATCAAAAAGTAGCGTGAGATCCCCTGTCATGTGGCCAGAAGCTCCACTATCAACAATCCAGAGACTGCTAACAGGGCCAGCTGGAGCTCCCTGCACATATCAAGTAAAGCAATTAGATCTTTCGGGGGACCCAAGCCTGTTTGGTCTTGGGTCTTTGAACTGGTTGTTTCAAAGATTCATTAGATTCACAAACATCTTGGGTTTTATCAACCCCTTTCTTTTCACACTCAACTTTTGTTTTCTCAGATTTCACATTCTGTGAAGTTGAAGCACCCTTAGACTCCTTTGATGACCAAGACTGTTCAGACCTTTTCAAGATCCGGATCTGAGATTTTGAGGTCTCAGCCGGTTTCTTTACTTCGTCTTTGAATGCTACCTTCTTGGTTACCTTCTCTGATTTAACAGAGACAGGTCCAACTGCTGATTTGGCATTAGGTTTAGCAGGAACCTTTTTGTTTTCAGCAGTTGTGTTCATCAATGGTTTCTTCAATGGTTTCTCAGTGGCTATCTGGTTGCGTTTGTCATAAGTCATCGGACGATTTTCCCTTTTGTTGTAAAAATTGTTTTGGTTATAATAAGGTGCTGGCTGAGGGAAAAACCGTCTTTGTGGATAACTGTAAATATCAACCGGATAATCATGTCTTTGATTCATCTCCACCTCGTGCCTCTTGTGTCGTACATACGGGCAGGTGGCAAGTAAATGTCCCCTTTCCCCGCACTTAAAACACGCACGGTACTCTTCATAGTTTTCCTTGATGTTCGACTTGGAAAAACTCGCAATGGGATATTGATCAACCATGCACTGTTTTCTCAGACTCTCAGGAGCTTGGTCCTTTGAGTAAGTCAGCTCAATGAAACTATTTGACTTGTCTGTTGGTTTGACGAATTGTGTGACATTGACCTTTGCGTCTTTAGAATTATCCGAATAAATTTTCTTTAAAATGGCTGGAGGAATATCATTGGTTCGTTCATGTTTTGGGAACCGAATTGTACTTACCTACCAGATCTTTACAATTTTGGAATAGTTCACAAATTTAATCGGATATTCGTCATCAGACATAATCTTATCGGAGCCTTGCATCCGATAGAAAACTTTTACAGGTTTATCACATAATTCGTTGTTCATTTCATTTGATTTCTCAGTTTTAGTTTCAATTTTCTTATCAGCAGATTTAACCACATTTTTCTCAACTTTCTTAACAACTTTCTTTTCAACATTTTTATCAACAGACTGCTCAGCTTTCTTAGCAACATTCTTTGCTGGTTGATTCTTTCTTTAAGCATTAGCCATGGGATGGACAATCTGAGATGGTGAGACTGGTTCAGTAGTGATTATATGATTTTCATCAGGAATATCACTTTCATTCTCAACAACTATCTCAGACTGTTCATCTTCTTCATCAGAATCATCTGCAGCTACCACACCTTCATTGTTTCCCAAAACAGGTCTCACATCAGAATACGGGTCTCCGACACTGGATGTGTTGGACTCGTTATCTGATGTGGAGTTAGATTTGACTATGTTCTCTGGTGCTATTGCATGTAAATTATGATTTTCAAACAACACCGGAGATGGGACAGCTTTGTAGTTTGCACTACTCGACTGTGAAGGTTCTTCGATGATGTGGTCAACTACATAAGCAATGTGCTTATAGCTCTCTAATTTTTTATTCACTTTTTCAGCGAAGCACTTGATGGTTGCCATTTCTAACTTTGTGTTTTCCATTTCATTTGTATAATTGTTAATGGCAAGTTGTTTTAAAGACAAAGTCTTTTCAGTTCAGAAACATCCTTTTTGTAACCATCAAGTACTTTGTTGAATTCTTTTGATTCTTTTTGATAATTTTGATAGTTTATTTTAGCACTCTCAAGTTGTACCTTGAGTTGCTTATTTTCTTCTGTCAATCTATCAAATTCAGAACATTTAACACAAACTTTAGATTGAGATTCAGTACTTACCGGTTTAGGTGGTTCTGTCATTGCCATCAGTGCGAAATGAGCTTCCTTCCCTGCAAAGAACTTTGAGTAGTCAATCTTTGTGCAGGCATCATCCACCATGCACGACTTGCAGGTCATAAGGAAATCTGCTTCAGCTAGCAACTGATCAATGTCATCGTCTAGTGAGTTCACACTAGCTTCCGAGTCAGAATCACTTTCCATGTCCGAGTAAGCTAAATCATATTGCTCTCCAACATCTGTGACAGAATCAAGAATCATTCCAGACTTCTTGTCTTCACACTCATCATTCACATCCTCATTCAACTCTTCAATTTTCAACTCCGTCAATTTTTCTGTCACAACATCTTCTTCAATCTCCACATGTTCATCCAAACTCATCTTTTGTGCTACACAAGCCACATTTCCTGCAGTAATCTCTTCCACTCCTAATTGCATACCCGTCCAATCAAAACCTTCATCTTTTTGAATCACAAGTGCTTGGTTTTGGTTTTCAGTTTGGGTTTGGGTTTGAGTGTTAAGTGTAGAGATGGGAACAATGGTTCGGTTTGGGTTCTGTTGTGGCTGGTTTTGATGTGTGGATTGTCTAGTATTGGAATTTTGTTGTGTGTTTTGACGGTTCTGGTAGTTGTTTTGAGGTTGAAAGCTAGAGATGTTGGGACTGTTGTATGATACCTGATTCTGGTTTTGGTTTTGTCTGTTTTGGTAGATTGAGTTGAACGGGTTTCGATTTCCTTGCTGAGCCGGTTGTGTACACTCTCTCTTGAAATGACCCTTCTCACCACAATTAAAACATGTGACTTTGGCTTTGTTAAAGCCATAAGTGGTGTTTGGAGAAGTCGAAAGGTCAGTTCTCCCTGTTTTCTGAACAAAATCAGTGGCTCTTCTCATGATGCTAGCAAACGCCCACTGTATATCCATAAGCTCCATTTCCTCTTTGTCGATTTGTGCATAGTCCTCATTGGTTAGATTGTTGTTCCCAATCTGACTAGCAACTAAACCGTTGTATGATGCAACCATAGCAAATACTAATGCTACATGCTGTTGAGCAATCTCAACAGTAACATTATTAAGGTTAGAAGTCTCTAACAAAATCGGACTTTGATTTGATTGTGTTTGAGTGATCTGCATTTGGTTCATGTGAGGATTATATGGTTGTTGTTGAGGTTGATTGGCTGTGTAACAGGCAGCTTGTTGCATAGGTGAAAAAGGTGGAATGAAATTTGGTGTTTGATAAGATTGTGGTGTATATGATGAAGTTTGGGCAAGATAGTTGATTGGTGCTTTGGTGGGTTCAACAACATTATATACGCAAGCAATATGAGGTGCAACACTTGAAGTAGAGCTAGAAGTAGAAAGTGAAGTAGATGTACCACTCACATACAACTCTGGGTTCTGTGGAATCTGTGCTCTCTTTGCTTTCCTCTTCTCCTCCATTTTTCTGTTCTCCAGTTTTTGTATGAACTCATTGATAGTACAATACGGGTATGCATCTTTTTCTTTCAACACTTCAATGTGTTGGTTCCAATATGGAGGTAAAGCATCAGCAAATTTATCCACCAGTTCAGACATTGGCATGCTAATCTCGTAGCTCGAGAGCTCTGTGAGCAAGTGGCAATACCTTGGAACCAATTCTTTTAAAGTCTCGTTACCCATGTAACTAAAGTTCTCGAACTCTTTACGAAGCTCTTCCATTCTCAGCTTCCTAGTCTTCTCATTACCATCATGCCTGTTTCTCAGCATATCCCACAACTGTTTTGAAGTAGTACACGATCCGAACTGATGCAGCAAGTCAGTGTTGATCGCCTGAGATAATTGAGAAAATGCCTTTTTCTCGATCGCGAACTTCTTCTTCTCATCATCAGCCAAATTCTCCAACGGTATAGGTTCACCAGTGTTCTCCAGAACAGGAGCAACATAACCTTTCACTATCATCTGCCATGCCTCAGCTCCCTCTAAGCCTTGTCCCTCCACATGTATCTTGAACTTTGTCTTCCATGTGTTTTATTCCATCATATCCATGAGCTTTAGTGGACGATTACCACTGCCTGATGATAAATCATGAATAAGTGTAGATATGGCATTGGTCTTCTTTGAGTGAACGGCAGCTGCTGCTACTCCCCAATAATCGCCAATTGGTTGCTGTAACGGTTGCACAACTTGCTGGGGAGTAGAACTAGTCATAGCCATGTAATTGATTGGCTGAGATGGTGGACTAGTCTTCTGAGCTGCAACTGACCATGGATCTCTTGTTGTCTGCTGCTGTGGTGCTTGATTAGGTCTTGGCGTAGTTGGAAAGTTCCACATGTTAACCTGTAAATGATCAAACACGAAAAGATTAGAAAAATTTTAAAACAGGTTTTTCCTTCGCACTATCGTATGGTCGAATGAGGAAATTTCTTCTCCTTCGACCGTTTCGAAAGGTACGAATGTGGACTGTGATAATACACAAACTCTTTCGACCGTTTGTTCTCTCTTTCGACCGTTTTCTCCCTCCTTCGACCGTTTCGATCAGTCGAATGTAACTCAGATGGACGAATGTATACAAATAAGCTATGAAACTCTACGTTCGACCACAAAATCTACACCTTCGACCGGAAATTCACTCTTTCGACCAAAATAAAACACACTTTCGACCGTTCTCTCTAGGTTCGACCCCTGCTATTTCAAAAACGGTTATTCTTTGAAAAGCAGTTAATTTTGATCATGTTTATCAAATGTTGATATATTTTGATGATTTTAATCAGGTTTTGAATCGGAATTGATTTGGAACAAGTTTATCAAAGAGAATTATCCATTTTAACCATGAAAACAAGTTGTAATCAATCAAAAACTCATCAAATAAGTTTTTTCTATGAAAACAGAAACTTTTTGACCAAAATTCGCTCCAAATCAACTGAGAAACTATCAATTTGTGGTTGTTTGATCCAGAATGGCTCTTATACCACTTTGTACGTGCTATAAGGATCGACAAAACAACAAAGAAATGATCAAACAAGTTTGATTTAGGTGCGGAAACCCTAAACCAATCACAAAATGATAATCAATTAGATCAAAACAAGTAAATCATAATTAAGGCTTTTCTCATTAATAATCAAGACTCAATTACACGTTAAAATGATTAAAACTTGAAAGACACGACGTGAATTAAGTTTACAAAAACACTAGAGAGACACACTGAACTTGGAGGGAATAATAATGCTTAAAGTTACATTCAAAAAATCAGCTTGACATATATATAGTCTGCACATTCGCCCACTTCATAAGTGCGAATGTGCAGGTTCGACCACTTCATCCGGTCGAACCAAGCCATACATAAGAAACCTATTCTACATTCGACCAAAACCTCTCCTTCGCACCTTCTGAGTCTCCTTCGACCAATTAAGCTGCTTCATTCGACCAGACTTATCCACCTTCGACCAAACGGTTATCAACAAAAACAAGTTTATTGAACAATCCGAAGCACTAGTCGCATAAATGCATCTACATCTTTTCAATGCGTCCAAAAGAATCTTGTTGATCCAACGATTTCACACTACAATTTCAGCATTTTTCATGTCAGACAGTAGTTTAGTAAATCTGCCAGTAAGTGCTCCCACGGTTTCACCAGGAGTGTAACTGAAACTCTCAAGTCTTTGCTTAAACACCTCACTTAAAGAAGACATTTTAATCTTTAATAGTGATCCCCCAAAAATTTAGACGTTTCACCAAAATTTTTAATACCAACAACGGGCGTCCAACCGTAGTCAACCGCAAAAAAACAATATACAATAAAGTCGATCCCCTTAAACTTGTACACCCAAAATATACCACTATTATTATTATTATTATTATTATTATTATTATTATTATTATTATTATTATTATTATTATTATTATTATTATTAAAACCTTAAGAATTTTATTTATTTATTTATTTTTTTTATTTGTTTTTTTTTCACGTTGAGTTGTGTAGGTCCCACTCACAGACTACTACTTGACCTTTTGTTGTATGTCTCGACACCACAAAAGAAATTTATCAAAAGTACACCCAACAAGTTTACTTTTCCTCAGACTCTCTCTATAGTCTTGGTCAAATACACTCCTCTCTATCTCTCACAAATACATTCAACTACCCCTCCTTGTGTTATCTTCAAACCTTCAAAACCTTTTAGAAGATTTCGCCACCCTTCAGCTTCCTCTCTCAAACAAGATTTCAACAAACACAAAAGCAAATCTCTTTCTCTAAAATACTGTCACCCTCTCTAAAATTTCTCTCTTTTTCAAGATTATTTCAACCGGTTATGAAGAGTTGGAACTGGGGACAGGTTAGTGACGGGTTGTGTCCTAGTTTGGTAGGGTGACCTGTGGTGATGTTGTTCCAGTCAGATTCAGGTGGGTGTGATGGTTTTCGGGTTAGGTGCAGGTGGGATTTCCGAACAATTGGTGCTTTCCGGTTGTTGAAGGGTTTCCAGGTGGGTTTCCGAACAAGATGCTGATGGGTTTTCGGGTGGGTGCTCTGTGGGTTTTTCGAGGTGGTTGATGGTGGTTTCCGGTTGTTGGGGTGACCGGTGGTGGTGGGTTTGTGTATCTGGGTGGGTTTTTTGAGTTGGGTATGGGTTGAAGGTGGTGGATCGGGTGGAGCACGGTGGGGGTTAGGTCTGGGTTTGTGATGAAAAGGAGGGTTGGTGGGTTTCGGGTTATGGTTGCAGATTCTGGATCGGATGGTGATGGGTTTGAGCTAAGGTGTTAGTGACCGGTGGTGTTTCCGGGTGATGCTGGTTGCAGGTGGTGATTCGGATGGTGGTAGGTGTCCGGGTTCAAGTGTCCGAGGTAGAGGTGGGTGTCCGACAAGGAGGTGGTCAGTGTCCGAGTGAGGTGGCGGGTGTCCGAGCTAAGGTGGTGGGTGTCCGAGCTGAGGAAGTGTCCGACCGATGGAGTGTCCGAGCGAGTCTGCTGTGTCCGATGTGAAGGTAGTGTCCGAGCTGGTGTTCTGTGTCCGAGCTCAGGTGTGTCTGAGTGGAAGTGTGTCCGAGGAACAGGTGAGTGTCCGAGGTTAAAGCTGTGTCCGAATGATGATGCGATGTGAGGGAAACTAGTCGGTTCAGGTTTAAAAACAGTTTCCCTCAACATTTGATTTGATTCAGCTGTGTCATTGGGAACTGGGACTTCATCTCTTTTCACATCAAAAACACTATCAATGTCTTTATTTTTCTCATAATTAAATGTCCCAGTCTGCTTTGAAGTATCTTGAGACTTGACAAAAGTTTTTGACGGGGCCTGCTCCTGCTTAGGTTGTTTGTTCTTGGGTTTAGAGATTCGGACAGGGACTGATTTAGGTTTGGAGATCTCAACTTGATCCCTCGATGGTCGACTGGTTGGCTCTTCTATTGGAGGACCGTATCCTTTAACAGGCAGAGCCAACAATTCTTCATCCGACATAGGAATTGAGGAATAGTTTTCATTAAAAGGTGGTGGAATTTCCACAAACCCCAGACCTTTATTCCTCACTTCCCTTGGTCTGAACTTTAACTTGGTATTGATCATTTTTTCAACTTTGGGACTAGAACAATCGAACTTTTTAAAATGAAAATCGGCATTTTCAAATTTAGATTTTAAGTCGATCTATTCCGCGGTTAAAGTATCAGACAGTCGTTTGAAGTGTAAATATCGACATTTGTGATCACTCACCTCCTGATGCAAGCGCTTGATATCGAGTTTTTGTTGTTCGACCATTTCTTTATAAGAATTAAATTTCTTTTTAATGTCCCAAGTGGCCATTTTCTCGTATTCAAGCTGCTTGTATGCAGAGAGAGTTTCTTCTCTAAAGCCATTAGTTTTTAACCTGCATCGTTCATTACAACATGATTCAGCAAAAATTTCAGCGTGTTCTTCAGATGCGGATGGCACGTGGTCATTCAGTTGTGCCATGAAAGCTTGAGCGGCAGAAGCGGCGGGAGCGGCAGGAGCAGCTTGAATGGCAGAACAGCTTGAATTTGAATTCGATGATGGAGCAGCAGAATTGGATGAGCATGTTGCAGCAGAGGTGATGTTATCCAATTCTATGATGAGTGATATTAACTCATCCGGCGTCATTTTGGACCAGTTTGTTTCGGAAATGATCCGATTGACGTTCATAAACCAGCTGCATGTTGGCTGATTTGGAATTCTTTTCAATGCATCCAAAAGAATCTTGTTGACCCAACGATTTGACACTACAATTTCAGCATTTTTCATGTCAGACAGTAGTTTAGTAAATCTGCCAGTAAGCGCTCCCACGGTTTCACCAGGAGTGTAACTGAAACTCTCAAGTCTTTGCTTAAACACCTCACTTAAAGAAGACATTTTAATCTTTAATAGTGATCCCCCAAAAATTTAGACGTTTCACCAAAATTTTTAATACCAGCAATGGGCGTCCAACCGTAGTCAACCGCAAAAAAACAGTATACAATAAAGTCGATCCCCTTAAACTTGTACACCCAAAATATACCACTATTATTATTATTATTATTAAAACCTTAAGAATTTTTTTTATTTATTTATTTATTTTTTTTATTTGTTTTTTTTTTCACGTTGAGTTGTGTAGGTCCCACTCACAGACTACCACTTGACCTTTTATTGTATGTCTCGACACCACAAAAGAAATTTATCAAAAGTACACCCAACAAGTTTACTTTTCCTCAGACTCTCTCTCTAGTCTTGGTCAAATACACTCCTCTCTATCTCTCACAAATACATTCAACTACCCCTCCTTGTGTTATCTTAAAACCTTTAAAACCATTTAGAAGCTTTCGCCACCCTTCAGCTTCCTCTCTCAAACAAGATCACAACAAACACAAAAGCAAATCTCTTTCTCTATAATACTGTCACCCTCTCTAAAATTTCTCTCTTTTTCAAGATTATTTCAACCGGTTATGAAGAGTTGGAACTGGGGACAAGATGGTGACGGGTTGTGTCCGAGTTTGGTAGGGTGACCTGTGGTGATGTTGTTCCAGTCAGATTCAGGTGGGTGTGATGGTTTTCGGGTTAGGTGCAGGTGGGATTTCCGAACAATTGGTGCTTTCCAGTTGTTGAAGGGTTTCCCGGTGGGTTTCCGAACAAGATGCTGATTGGTTTTTGGGTGGGTGCTCTGTGGGTTTTTCGAGGTGGTTGATGGTGGTTTCCGGTTGTTGGGGTGACCGGTGGTGGTGGGTTTGTGTATCTGGGTGGGTTTGTCGAGTTGGGTATGGGTTGAAGGTGGTGGATCGGGTGGAGCACGGTGCGGGTTAGGTCTGGGTTTGTGATGAAAAGGAGGGTTGGTGGGTTTCGGGTTATGGTTGCAGATTCTGGATCGGATGGTGATGGGTTTGAGCTAAGGTGTTAGTGACCGGTGGTGTTTCCGGGTGATGATGGTTGCAGGTGGTGACTCGGATGGTGGTGGGTGTCCGGGTTCAAGTGTCCGAGGTAGAGGTGGGTGTCCGACAAGGAGGTGGTCGGTGTCCGAGTGAGGTGGCGGGTGTCCGAGCTAAGGTGGTGGGTGTCCGAGCTGAGGAAGTGTCCGACCGATGGAGTGTCCGAGCGAGTCTGCTGTGTCCGATGTGTAGGTAGTGTCCGAGCTGGTGTTCTGTGTCCGAGCTCAGGTGTGTCCGAGTGGAAGTGTGTCCGAGGAACAGGTGAGTGTCCGAGGTTAAAGCTGTGTCCGAATGATGATGCGATGTGAGTGTCCGACCAGGTTTGGTTTGTGTCCGGGTTTGTGAGGTTCTGTGTCCGACCGGAAAAGGTGAAGCTTATCAGGCTAATCCAAATTCAGTTTTGGAACCGGACAATTCATCAAGCTCTAGTCAACGTGCTAAATGAATTGGGATTTCTTGGTGAGGTTCTGTGTCCGATCTGGTGTAGTCAAAGAGTGGGGGTTACCGAGTTTTGTTCAGATGTGTTTCCCGGTTCTCCGATGATCCTTTTGCTTTTCCGACTATGTTTTCCTACCGGTTGTTGTTTTTTGGGTGGAGCAATTCTTGATTGTAGAGCTGTCAAAAAATTTTTGTTGTTTCCAAAAAAAATTGCAAGAGCATATGTTGTAGCCTTTTACACGTGAAAGTTGACTTTTTGTGATGAGAGTTTTCAAAAAAAAAATAAATCTTTGGTGGTCCCTAAAATAAGCCAAAAACAAACACCCCTAAAATTTTGGAAACAAATTATGTACCGAAAATAAGTTGGAATTTTAGGAAAACAATCTGTGAAACACCCAAATCAGATCAAACACCCATATTTTTACTTGTTCTTTGCGTTCTTGAATAAAAACAAATCTGCAAAAATTCTAAACACCAAAACGATTAAAATAAATAAAATTAAAAACGAGATAGCGCATAAACCTGTAAAATCGAAGAAAAACGCAGCAGCAAAATTCTTTCTTTTGATCTTCGAATTTGATACCGAACCGAGCCTTAAGAAGACTACTTAGGCTCTGATACCAATTGTAAGTCTAAGATCTTCTCTACCGGGTATCAAACAAACAATCGAGTGCAGAAAACAAGATTGAATGTGAAGAACAAAAGATTAAAACAGAACAGTTGTTTTGCTGCTTCACCTTGCACACAATCTCTAGGATTCTCTGGTACAAGGAGGTGGCCAAAGAACTACAAATGAGATGTCTTATGATAGTCTAATGAAAGTCTAACCCTAAAATGAACTTAAACAAAACATTATATAGGGTTCACTAAAGCCTTGGCCCACATGGCCTAACCCAAGCCCATTAATTAAACTAAGCCTAATTAACACAAACAGGCTTAATAAAGACAAGCGTAAACCATTAAATCTATCCCAACAAATCCATTAAAACCTCTGTTGCTGACATCAAATCAGACATCAAGACAATTATGGGATCCTTGGCTGCTCTTACCAAAAGTCAACCATCTAAAGAAGATATTGCTAGTGAGCTATGGAAATCTGTTTCCCCCATCATCATAGCTCATAGAAAACTAGCAGATCAAACACATTAAACATACATGGCTCAGATCAGAAATATGGTAGATGTTAGGTACACAGATACCCAAACAGACATTAAAGCCATCAAAGACCACCTGCTCAAGACCACTAGCTCTGCCCCTACCACTGTCAGAAGAGATGAAAATGATGATCAGTTCACAGCTGATGATGCCAAAAAGGGGGAGAGTGGCAGAGATAGACTACCCAAGTTAAAGCCATTTGGAACAAAACCAGGGTCTGAACCAACACAACAAAATCCCAATAATAAATCCACTGCTGATGCTGAAGCAGTCAATGCAGGCAAAGCAAAAGAAGTAGATCAAACTGCTAATGTCAATGTTGAAAAGGCTGCTGAAGAGAAGCAAAAGAGGCTTGATACTTTGGAATGCAAAGCAGAAGCTCTTGTACAAAGCAAAATAGAGCAACAGCAAGAAGTTGAGGATGTGGGTTCCTCTAAAAGGAAGAAGATGCGTGCCAAACATGTCAGACAACCACCATCCAAAACTGCTGCCAAAACTGCTGCTACTAAAACAACTGCCACCAAAACCACTAATGCCACCAAAACCACTGAAACCACCAAAACAACTGAACCTACCACCAAACCAACAACCAAACCCACTACCACAACTACCAACACACCACCAACAACCACTTCACCACCCAAATCCCAAACATCTGCTGGTCCTACACAAGTGCCAACAGATGTTAACACAACCACTGCTACAACACCACCATCACCACGCATCTTGTAGAGAAGGAAGAGAAAATCAACCTTTGTGGTACAAGATGAAAACATACAAACATCACCACTTCCTACTTCAACCACCAAATCTACACCCATATCAGCCATTCCACTTTCATCATACTCACCACACACTTCTCAATTCACATCTCACAGACCACCACCATCCATCACACCATTGGTTGTTCAGTATCATCTTGAGCTTGATCTACTCAAGGGGGAAATGCAATCCTTCTACAATACTGAACATCCATCTAAAAGATCTTTCCCATCTCTTCCAAATTTTCCTGCTCCTCAAAACTTAGATAAATATATCAAACTCAAGACTGAGCAGGCTGAATTAATCATCAAGGAGAGATGTAAAGGGAAAGATGACAGGACTGCTCAGGAATCCATTCAGTAGAGCTTCGCAAACTGAGAAGGATTGAAGATTTTGCTAAGACCCTGAGCAACTCCATGTCCACCATGCCTCTCAGCAGTCATCTGGAAAGGGTGGTTAGGGAATCTCTTCTTGACAAAATCTTGTCAATCATGCCCTACAAAGCAAACAAGAAACAGTTTGCAGGCTGGACCACTCATGCTCTTAGAGAAGAACACATGAGAATTGAAGAAATGGCCAAGAATCCCCCAGCAAAGGTCTCTGCCCCTAATTTTAGGAAAGGCAGAGATCCAGCCAGAGCTTTAAAATTCAAGAGAATGAGAGAAGAGATTGTGGCTGCAAAGTATAGGGAGATGAGGTCAGTTGCAAGATGGTCAGAGCTGAGGCTGGTTGAGACATACAAGAAGTCGGAAGAAAATAGAAAGAAAGACCGTACACTGCCCAGAAAACTAGTTTACTCTGATGCTCCAATGATGAAGTGACCTCAACAGGCCTTTACACTAGACAGCCTACTTGAAACTTCTGACCTATCTGTTGCTGCCAGGAGACAGTTCAAGAAACTGAAGGAAATGTCTGAAGAAGACCAGAAGAAGTTTGCTGAAACTTATGTAAAAGAGGGCCTCTTCAATCAAGTACACTACTTCTCTGATCCCACTATTGAAGAGCTCAGAAAACTCATTGGGAGACCTCCATTACCAAACTCATCAACAATAAACTTGCAGCCCAGCAAATCCTCTGATTCAAAAATTCTAAAATGGAAAGTCAACAAAGACAACCATGAATTGACTATGCTCAGATCAGATGGAGAAACCCAAAAGTTAAGTATGGATGATGCACATGGCCTATGTGCAGATGATCTCCAAACATTGCTGAACTTAGAGCTTGAAAGGGATGCAGAAGACTTTTTCTCTTTAAGTTTTGAACTACAGTTTAAAGGGCAAATTAGAGAAAGTTTGATGAGAAATAAAGATCAAAATAAAGCTTAGTTTTGGCATCATCTGTCCCAGTGGGAGATTGTTGGGTCTGCTGACCTGGAGAAGAACAGGTGATTGGAAAGCCAAAATATACTATTTCATTAATCCTTAATAATAATAGCATTTACAAGTTGCTTCTCTCAAAAGACTGTTGACCCTAACATCTGTTGTACCCTAACAACTGCTGGAACAACTGCTGCTACAAAGGACTGATAGATAACAACTGCTAGAGAACAACTGCTGACCAAAGGTCTGATGAAGAACAACTGCTGAATCAAAGTACTGAAGACTAAAGGTCTGTTGGAGCCAACAACACTTAGGCTCCAACAGATGATTCAAGACCATCAGAGTTTTCCTATCAGCTGTTTGCCTTTCAGAGTTTTCCAATGTAACAGTTGTTTGTTTCAACAGATGTTTTATGTTTGTTATTCTGTTAGAGGTCATTGTCTTAGGTGACGTCAGCCTAGGTCATCAAAGGTTTAGATTTGTCTATAAATAGAACCGTGCTTGTACTGTTCTATTCATCACTCTAAACATTCTCTTAGACAAACAATCACAGAGAGATCAGGCTGATGGGGAGTACTTGTACAATTGATGTAATCATTTGATATAATGAAATCATTCGATTGAAAAACATTTATTCTCTTATTTTGATTTATAGTATATCATTCCGCTGCACTTTCCATTTATAATTTACTTCTTTCATTGTTCTTATTACTAAAACAATCAAAACAATCAAACTCAGATCCTAACAACCTTAGCCATGCAAATAATGTCTTGCTAATGATAAATATGATGTCATTAATCAGCTTAAAATATTCAAGAAAATATCTGAGCTACTCATAGAAAGTAATTAAATAATGTCACTTGCACATTAAATAATTTGGGTCACTTATACCATGTGTAATGGTGGGTGAAATTTGCTGGGTGAAAGGGGGGTTTTCGACACGTGGCAACGTGGGGCCACTTGGTGGGTGAAAGGGGTTTGAAATGGGCAAGGGGTGTAATGGTGGGTGAAATTTGGTGGGTGAAAAGGGTATTTTTCTGATTGGCTATTTTTTTTAATAATATCATTATACACATGGCAAGAAATGATTGGCTCCCACAAGATTTCACCCACACGAAATATTTCCCAGGGCATAGGTTAGCGCCCCATTCACATGGAGGGGGCGGTGTTTTGGGGTTAATTGGGCGCCAAATTCATGGTTTCACGCCCCATTCACAAGTCATTACACATGGTCTTAACAAGGTCTGTTGAGCTCTATAGAAGGCCACTCAACAAATGTATTCATACATTTGTTACTGTATGTTACTTCAAATTTGAGCTTCAAATTCAAAATTCAAAATCAAAACCTTGAGTCTATAAAAGAGGGAGAGAGAAAGAAGATTTGTTTTCCTTTCTTCTCTTCTCTTCTCTATCTCTCTTTACCTTGCGTCTAGGGTTTCACTTGCTCATCTATATTCAACCATCTTTCAAATCGTCTGATCCTACGGTAATCAAATTAGGGCTAATTTGAGTTTTTTAATTTCCTCTTATACTTTGTTGTTTTTTAAAAGGAAGGAAGCTGCGGCTATATGTATTCAGAAACATACACGTGGAGTGGCGGCAAGAACATCATACAAACTTTTACAAAAATCTGCAATCATTATTCAAACTGGGCTTAGAGCAATGTCTGCAAGCGATGAGTTCATGCGAAGAATGATAGTCGTTAAAAGTTAGTTAGAAGTTAATTGTCTTGTTTGTAATAATAGTAGAAGTATAGGGACTAGTTCTATAATATTGTGAAAGTTGTAACAGACTTAACTGTCATCCCGGTAGTTATAAATACTGATAATAAAGAGAGATCACTCACGTTTGAGTTGATATTATTCCTATCTCTGTTTTTCTCTTATCAATTGGTATCAGAGCAGCCGATTCTCGGCCACTCGTACCTTCTCAACCGTCACCGGAACTTCAACAACCTCACCGGAGTTCTAACCACCACCATAACTACCAACTACCACCGCAAACCACCATTAACCACCGTCTTTTCCATTAATTCTGATCATAATATTCCATACTCTGTTTTCATTTCGTCCATTCTTTGTCATTCCAGAACCAGAATTAATCATTGCTGATTAATTCATTCTTTGGATCGATTGATTTGCAATTTTTCCAATCTTTCATTCAAATTCTAATCCTAATTCTACTCCTTCATAACAACCTACCATGACAACTCGTAATCGAGCTGAAGCTGATAATGAAAATGCAATTAAAAAGACTCTTGATGAACATGCAGTGACTCTACTAAGGGTAGATGCATAATTACAAAAAAAATGACACAAACTTTGCCAATTTTGATACAAATTTTGCAAATATTAATCTGATGTTGTCAAAACTAACTGAAGAAATTGCAAAAATCAATAATGGTGGTACAGTGGTGACCAAGATCACTGATCAGAGCACTTCAGGGTCAAGAATTGAAAAGAATGATCAACAAAGGATCCGTAGAATTGGGAAAATTGATTTTCCAAAGTTTGATGGAGATAATGTGGACGATTGGGTTTACAAGTGTGAACACTTCTTTACCATTGATGATACTCCTGATAATTGTAAGGTGAGATATGCTGCTATCCACTTGGAAGGAAATGCTGTGAAATGGCATCAGTCATTCATGAAGACACAAAGGGTTCCAATCTCTGAAATCCATTGGAAGGATTATTGTGAAGCAATAGTAGCAAGATTTTCTGATGTAATGCTTGAAGATGCTATGGGTACCTTAACTTCAATTGTATAAGAAGGAGAATTGGATGATTTTTGCACATTATTTGATTCTTATCTTTTAAAGGTATCAATTCCTGAGATCTATGCTGTTACTATATTTTTGAAGGCTCTTAAGCCAGAAATTGGGGGGCATGTTAAGATGTTTCAACCCAAAACCATGAAACAAGCCTATCATTTGGCAAAGATTCAGAATGCAACCAACAAGGAAATCAGTATGGCTAACCCAAAACCTTTCACCAGATTCACTAATACTCATAATAATAATAATAAGCCTTACACTTCAAATTTCAAACCTCCTGTTCGTACTAGCCATTTACCCTTGCTACCTAGCCCACCCCCATCAACCACTGTTCATACTAGCCATTTACCCTTGCTACGTGTTCATACTAATAATAATAATAGTAACACTAACAAATTTCATAATGATAATAATAACACCTACAAGACTTTAACAAGAAAAGAAATTGAAGAAAAAAGGGCAAGAGGAGAATGTTTTGGTTGTGGAGAAAAGTATACACCATCCTATAAATGTAAAAACAAACAGTTGTTTGTATTGGAATTGGATGGTGAAGATGATGAATTGGAATTCATGACTGTAGGGGCTGATACAGAAGAGTTGGCAAAACAATGGACTGAGTCTAAACCTCAAATATCAATCGATGCCATGACTGGTGTGCCTTCTTATTCTACAATGAGAATAATTGGTACTATTGGCACAAGACAGTTACATATACTGATTGATTCAGGATCAACACATAACTTCATTGATGAGAATTTAGCCAAGAAACTCAAGTGTTTCAGGAAAAAAAATACTTGGTATGAACGTTTCAGTTGCAAATGGCAAATCCCTTGATTGTGTACACATGTGTCCCAATTTTGAATGGGCCATGCAGGGATCTTGGTACAAAACTGATGTGTTAGTATTGCCATTACAGAGTTATGATATGGTGCTGGGTATTCAATGGCTGATGACATTGGGTGACATTATGTGGAATTTTAAAGATCTCACGATGAAGTACAAGGTTGGTGATTCTTGGCATGAGTTGAAAGGATATGCAAATAATGAAGTGAAACTTTGTTCATCAGAAAAGTTGTTTGCATTAATGGGGCAAAATGACACGATAATAGAAGCACAGTTGTTGAGTTTACAAGTTGGGACAGAAGAAGAGCAGTTTCAACATGCTGCAAAAGTGATAAATGATGATAAGAATGAGGGCATTGATGAGTTGTTAGATCAGTATCAAGAAGTGTTCCAAGAACCTATTGGATTAC
Organism: Ambrosia x helenae; assembly: GCA_030844895.1. Classification (NCBI taxonomy): domain Eukaryota; kingdom Viridiplantae; phylum Streptophyta; class Magnoliopsida; order Asterales; family Asteraceae; genus Ambrosia; species Ambrosia x helenae. The sequence continues at coordinate 122,041,603 of CM061231.1, forward strand.
CTCCTTCTAGAGAGTGTGATCATAGGATCATTCTTGAGAATGAGAAAACTGTGATCAATGAGAGACCCTATAGATATCAAGCCCTGTAGAAGGATGTTATTGAAAAAATTGTACAAGAAATGTTGCAAACAGGTGTTATAAGGAACTGTTCAAGTCCATTTGCTTCTCCAGTTGTCTTGGTAAAGAAGAAAGATGGCAGTTGGAGACTTTGCATAGACTATAGGAAGTTGAATAATGCAACTGTGAAGAACAGATTTCCAATTCCTCTTGTTGATGAGCTGTTCGAAGAATTGCAAGGGGCTACTATCTTTTCTAAACTGGATCTAAGGTCTGGCTACCACCAGGATAGGATGCACACTGATGATATCCATAAAACTGCTTTTCGAACCCATCAAGGCTTATATGAATTTACTGTAATGTCCTTTGGCCTTACAATTGCACCTGCTACTTTTCAATCCCTTATGAACTCCATTTTCCAACATTACCTGAGAAAATTCATCCTAGTCTTCTTTGATGATATCCTAGTTTATAGCAAAACAGCTGAAGATCACCTTTACCACTTGAAACTTACCCTAGACCTCTTTAAAACTCACAACCTATTTGCCAAAAGATCTAAGTGTAGCCTTGGTGGCCATACTGTTGAGTACTTGGGCCATTTGATATCTGCACAAGGGGTGTCAACTGATCCATTAAAGGTGGCTGCTATTCAGGATTGGTCTTTACCCACTACAGTTAAACAACTCAGGGGCTTCTTGGGTTTAACTGGATATTATAGAAGGTTCATCAAAGCATATGGGTTATTAGCCAAACCTCTAACAGACCTTCTCAAGAAAGATGCATTTCAGTGGAACTCACAAGCCACTACTACCTTTGAAACCTTAAAACAAGCCTTGAGTAGCCCTCTTGTTTTAGCCTTACCAGATTTTACTCTACCCTTTATCCTTGAGACTGAAGCTTCTGCATTAGGAATAGGGGCAGTACTGATGCAACAAGGGCACCCCATTGCTTACATAAGTAAGGCATTGTCTCCCAGGCAGCAAACACTCTCAGTGTATGAAAAGGAATTGCTTGCCATCATGTTTGTTGTTCAGCATTGGAGACATTATTTGAGCAATAACAAGTTCCTTATCAGAACTGATCAAAAAAGTCTGAAATACTTGATTGATCAGAAGGTGAACACTCCATTACAGCATATATGGTTGTCCAAGTTGATGGGTATGGATTATGATATTGTTTACAAAGAGGGAAAAGAAAATGTTGCTGCAGATGCCTTGTCAAGAGTCCATGGCCCTACCCTTTTAACTATCACTTTATCCACTTGACCCATCATTGTTAGATGAAATCAAATCCACTTGGACAACTGACTTGGAGCTTAATGAAAAATTGGAAAAACTCAAGAAGGGCAAAACTGTCAAAAAAATTAACTGGGATGGTCAATTGTTAACCAAGAAAAGCAGAATTGCAGTGGGTAAAGTGGAAGATGTTAGACAAAAATTGCTTCATTTATGTCATAGCATTCCTGCTGCTGGCCATTCAGGAGTCCATGTTACATTGCAAAGGCTGAAACAATTCTTTATATGGAACAGAATGTCCAAAGATGTTAGACAATTCATTAGAAGCTGTGAAGTTTGTCAAAGAGGGAAATATGAGACTGTTGCCTCTCCAGGTTTATTACAACCTCTTCCAACCCCTCAGCACATATTCACAGACATCTCCATGGATTTTATTGGTGGCTTACCAAAATCCAGTGGAAAAGATACTATCTTGGTAGTAGTTGATAGACTTACCGAGTATAGCCATTTCATTGCTCTGACACATCCTTTCATTGATGCACAAGTTGCTCATGTATTCCTTGATCAAGTTTTTAAATACCATGGTTGGCCAAACACCATAGTATCAGATAGGGATCCTATATTTGTGAGCAATTTCTGGAGGGAATTTACCAGATTACATGGTGTTTCTCTGGCATTATCTACAGCCTACCATCCCCAGTCTGATGGACAGATTGAAGTAGTTAACAGATGCCTAGAGACATATCTTAGAAGCATGACAATGCATTCTCCTAAGGACTGGTGCAAATGGTTACCATTAGCTCAATGGTGGTACAATTCTAGTCCCCATTCCACCATTAAGATGAGTCCTTTTGAGGCACTCTTTGGATATCCACCTCCAGTGTTCATACCTTACATTCCAAAGGATGCTAAGGTAGCTGCAGTGGATGATCTGTGCAAGGATAGAGAAAGTATGATACAGGTTTTGAAGCAAACATTGGAAAGGGCAAAGAATAGAATGAAGCAGTTGGTGGATAAAAACAGAACTAAAAGGCATTTTGAGGTAGGCACTTGGGTTTTTCTGAAGCTACACCCTTATGCTCAAAACACTCTTAGACCATCTAAGCATTCCAAGATTGATCCTAAGTATTTTGGTCCCTTCTTGAATTGCGTAGACCAGATTTACTCAGATCCGCGTGGTTCGGGTCAGATTCAGGCGGTTCGGGACAGATCTGGATGGTCAACGCACGGTCAAACTGGTCAAACTTTGAGTGCGGTCAACATGACGTATGAGGCGCATGTGTGGTGTAATCTCAGTATAATAAATAATTCGTAATTAGTGTTTTCGTAATTATTGTCAAGATGGAAAGAAGATAGACTACTGGACACATACAAGAAGTACAAGGCTGCCAAGGCTGCTAATCCAGAGAAGTTCAAAACTTCTGAAGTATCAACTTCAGTTGTTAGAACTTTTGGTGTTAAAAGACCAGCTACCAAGAAGAAACCAGAGGACAATACAAAGACTGACTTCAAGATGGTGTTGCTGGAAGGCAACACAGTTGTTCAAGGAGACTTTGACATTGAAGAGAAGCCTCTGATTACTCAATTTAGGGATCCTTCAACATTTGCTTACCAAATTCAGAAGACTATCACTGACAGACTGCACACAAAGGTAGTTACTGAACATCATTTACCAACCTTTAAATTACCTGAAGTAGTGCAAGAAGAAGACAGAAGTGAATCCCACCTGAGAGTCACAGAAATAGAAAATATCCAACACTCAGGAACATCCGAGGGATCCAACATGGTTCCCTATACTTCAGACTTTGACAAGTCTAAAGTGCTGATCATCAGATGGTCCTTTACTATTGACAACTCAGTATTGGTGACAAGAAGAGATCTTACAAGCAAGGCCTAGAAGTCCATGAATGAACTGAAGAAACTATCAACTCAGGACTTGCTTACAATTCAACACTTAGAACCTCAAAGGGGATCTCTCACTGATGAACAACTTAATCAATTGAAGAATTTCATGTTCAAGGAGATATGAAAAATTGTGAATGACAGAAGAAGACAATAAAGAATTATAAAAGGTTTTGGCTTCATCAATCCAGGCGGAGATTGTTAGGACAAAAAGGATTGTTGAAACCATTTTTGTAAAGCTTAGTCTAATTTACTTCTGCAAAATATCCTAAGTATAGAACTACTGAAGAAAGAAGACTAAAGTACTGAAGAAGAAGTATCGGAAGTTCTGAAGTCTAACCAGACAGTTCACTGAAGAACTACTGAAGACAAACTACTCATCAGTAATTTGTCATTCATCAGCTCTTGTAAAGAATCTTTTTCACCGACTTATATTTCAGTAGTTTATTAGTTTAGTATTACTTTATCTTTTGTACAAGTTCCAAGAATGCAACTTGTTGCAACTTGTTTCTGACTTGCTTTTTGGCAAGGTTCATGCATATGTAAAGTCTACAAATAGATGGGTTCATCCCTCTGTTTTAGACATTGATTTTTATTGAAACAAGAATCCTTCAAAGCTTATTATTGTTCTGTCTATTTCATTTATTGAGAATCTGTTTGAGTATTTATTATCATTCGCATTCAATTCTTAGATTCTCATTAAACTTGTCTTTAGATTTCAAACATCCAGGGGGAGTAATATCTCCTGTTGATAGTGTAGCTTTACTTTATCATTCCGCTGTGCAAATCTGATTGACCTTGCTAAACACATAAGTGTTCACTAGCAAGCAATACATCAAGAGCATTACTAATCCAACAATTGGTATCAGAGCATTGGTTTATCTGATCACATATCAATCTAACACATTGAGAATCAGACACAGGCTCTTATTGATATTCAATAAAGGATTAAAAGTTCACTTTTATCAACATCCATCACTTTAAGAGATATTTGACAAATCAATACTCTTTAAAATGGATCCTCATAATACTAGTTCTGCCAATAAACCTGCTATGCTAGTAAGAAATGAATACAATATCTGTAACATCGCGAAATTTTTTTTCCCAAATTCTAAACGTACTTTATATATATATATATTTTTATTTTATCGTTCATTATATAACGTGCCTAAGTTTTTCCTACCACACAACTTATATATATATATATATATATATATATATATATATGCAAAGATGTATAATAATAATAATAATAGTAATAATAATAATATTAAAAAATAAATTTCAGATTTTATATGTTAAAAAAAAAAACAGATTTTATTAGAACTATTAAACCCAAACCCAACTTAACTAAATAATATTTCCAGCCCAAACCAAGCCCAGCAGCCCATTGCCCTTAAATCTGAGCCCAGTAAACCAGGCCCAAACCCCTCCTCCCCTCCTTCCATTTTAATCAAAAAAATATGGTCCCTGCCGGGTTTCGAACCGGGGACGCCTTATACATCAGCACACGTACTAACCACCTGAGCCACCACTCGTTATTGGTTTTAATCCAGTTCATATTATATTTAACACTTTTTTTAAACGTGGTCTGATGGTCTCTTTCTGCACGCGAACAGTAGCAGCAACAGAAAATATATTTTTCTTCTTTCTTTTGTTCTTGACCAAGCTAAATCCTCACAATTAAATTGTGATTGTTTCACATATGGTAAATTTACATGATTACCGGTCCTATATGACTCGATTACACGTCAAATTACAATCAATCGTTGACCAATTCATTAATTATACGCGTATGATATTAATCGTGGTCAAACCTTCCAATTAACCAAACCCTTTGATCCTCAGTATAAATAGATGACCTACGATCCTTGGAAACTCGCTCACAACTCTCTCTCAACCTCCAATTATCTCTGAAACACTCCAATTATAATCATCTTGCTCGTTGTTTGACTTTGGCTTTGACCCGACAATTATACTCGAAACTACACTGTGAGTTTGATTATTTGTGTGGGTTATATTCATCGGCCATCACACATCAATAGCCATATGGTTGATTAGGCTATTGATGTGTGATTCGTCCAATTGCAAATTCTAGGGTTCGTTCGTATTAAATTGGGGATAATCTGATTTGGGCATATCGTATTTATTAAATTTTATCCAGAGAATATCACAACCACCGGCCTAGGCCAAGTGGTTGTGACCTTGGCCCAACACAGAAGGTATCCGGGTTCGAGTCCCGGCTACTGCCCCATTTTGCTTCTTTTTATTTTTTTAATCAAAACTAATATATATATATATATATATATTAAACCTTTTAATCTTATAAATTCATTTTAAAATATTAAAACTATTTTATAAATTCCAAAAAAATTATATTTGTTTAATCTGAGATAAAAGTGTTATTCACAATTTTTATTTTTCAAAAATTCATTTATTTAATATTTATAATAATTAAATCAAGTTTATTCTATTTTATTTATAAAAATCTATAAAAATATCGAAACGATCTTATTAATTTCCACAAAAATTATTTTAAGTTTTTATAACATTAAACTTTACTGAAATAATTTTTAATTCAGTAAAATCATTTATTTTATATTTTTAATCAATTTTTGTTAGATTTAATCATAATTAAATCATAATAAATTCAATTTTCATTATTTTTGCACCAAAATTTTATAGAAATTATTTCTGATTATTTGGAACAGAAATATAAATTTTAAACTTCTAATTCTTTGATTTTAATATTTTTAAATATTAAAGTTAAGATTTTGACAATTTGTAATAAATAGATTTAATAATCTATTTTAAAGAAAATAATTTTATAAAAATTATTTTTATACTTTAAACACATTCTTGTGACCATCCTAGATTTAACATTTATAAAAAGATTTTTGGTTATTTATTTACTAAATTTCTCTCAATTGGCGAATATTTTTAATATTAATCAAACGAGCAATTATCCCCAATTCGAAGCCCTAGAAACTTATACATTTTTTGGATTGATAGACTTAGACATATTTATTACTTTATTATAGGGTGATATTTGATACATTTGGTCAACACAATTATCCAAATTTCTCAACAGATATAACATTTTACCAAGGTGAGTTTACATAGCCCCTTTTACTCTATTTTCACTATTTTTGGGGTGAAACATGTTTATAACATCATCATTGCAATTTAATCATCAATGTGTCTATGTGTTTTCTATGTTGCATTATGTCTTGAGCATGATTAGAGTAAGCACCATTCTAGCATAATCATTAACATTGATCAGCCGGCGGTATACATTGATAGATCTATTGGACTGACAATCCCACCCGGATACGTGCCTCCTACAAAGGTTACGTGGGTGTTTGTTATCGTATAACATATTGGACCATGAGCGTATGGTATGTATCATATTATAACAGTCATCAGGGTTGATTATGCACTCGATTTATTTCTAGTATGTTCTCACATATGGACTAGATTGACATGACACATGAATTGCACATCATTTTTATTCAATTATCAAAAACCTATGTAATTCTCACCAACTTTTGTTGACCCAAAACATTTTCAACTTAACATGTTTCAGGTTCTATTTACTTGAAGATTTGAATTGATGCTTGAAGATATGTGTATAGTTTTATTCAATTTGATGTACAAATTCTAGATCAATTGTATGTAATTCATTTAAACCATTTAATGGAAATTATTATTCACCATGAGCTACTGAACAATCATCAATACGTGACATCCCGATGTTTCCGCCATCGGTTGGGGTGTTACAGATTGGTATCAGAGCCATGGTTATAGGGAATTAGGTTATTAGAAAAATAATCTAGTCTATAACCATAGGATTTAACAAGTACTTGCTTCTTTTACTTGCTATTCTCTATCTCCCTCCTACTTCTTACCTCTAATTTCATCCCTACAAGAAGGTTTTTCTCCATCAGTGGATCTACTCTTAGACTAATAGGACAAAATCCTCAGGTTTAACCTGAACCCCCTTGAGATCTCGTCGAAGTTCTAGATCTTAATAACGAACACGTGCAATCTGGAAGGGTGAACGCCTGTATTCTGAGTCTTCTGTCTAGGCTGGCATTGCGCATATATCCCAATCAGACGAGGGACCCGGATGCCTACCTGGGAATTCTCGGGATGAGTGTTCACTTATAGGCTAAAGCATGTCTTCACTATGTTATTGGAATCTGAAATCTTTGATACGTCAACGTTTTCGTTTATTCGTTTTAATTAATGAATAAATGATTACATTCCTTATATCACCTCATTCATTTCATGCCACATTGAACCTTCATTGTGTCCCTTACAGATCATGTCTCCACGTCGCAGCACTCGCAATAATAGTGGTGAAAACCAAGAGGAAAGTAATAACAACCACAACACCAACCAACCAACCCTACTCAGGTTGCTAATCTTAATCGTCCTGGTAAATACAACTATGGTCAATGCTATGAATGTGGAAACCCAAATCACTACCGTAACCGATGCCCTAAACTAAACCAAGATCAAGACTCTCCAGCTACTTAACAGCAAGTCCCACCATTTGAATGTTGTTTGCTTTTAATTCTATGTAATGACGCTATTTGATTCAAGTAATAAAATTCGAGTATTATCATAACATCTGTGTGCATACTTGTCTGAATGTGAACTGATTGCTATATCTATGATCATACTTGCTTACTTGTACGACAGTTAGTTGACTACCAAACAACCTACTTAACGATTGGTAGAGGTCATCATGTCTTTCCAACAGTCGGGAGAGGCCCTACCACCTGCTCAACGACTAGTGGAGACTATCAGACCTGCTCAACAATCGGTAAAGTCATAAAAGGACGCAAAACCCTAATGTAAGGTAAATTGGTAATTACGGTCCGGAACGTAATCATGAATTTACAGGTACGTTAAGGTAGTGCGAAATTTTATTAAAGTATTCGGCAGTTGACCAATTGCAAACCTGGTGTTTCCTTTTAACTTCGGGACGAAGTTTCCAAAAGTAGGGGAGACTGTAACATCGCGAAATTTTTTTTCCCAAATTCTAAACGTACTTTATATATATATATATTTTTATTTTATCGTTCATTATATAACGTGCCTAAGTTTTTCCTACCACACAACTTATATATATATATATATATATGCAAAGATGTATAATAATAATAATAATAGTAATAATAATAATATTAAAAAATAAATTTCAGATTTTATATGTTAAAAAAAAAACAGATTTTATTAGAACTATTAAACCCAAACCCAACTTAACTAAATAATATTTCCAGCCCAAACCAAGCCCAGCAGCCCATTGCCCTTAAATCTGAGCCCAGTAAACCAGGCCCAAACCCCTCCTCCCCTCCTTCCATTTTAATCAAAAAAATATGGTCCCTGCCGGGTTTCGAACCGGGGACGCCTTATACATCAGCACACGTACTAACCACCTGAGCCACCACTCGTTATTGGTTTTAATCCAGTTCATATTATATTTAACACTTTTTTTAAACGTGGTCTGATGGTCTCTTTCTGCACGCGAACAGTAGCAGCAACAGAAAATATATTTTTCTTCTTTCTTTTGTTCTTGACCAAGCTAAATCCTCACAATTAAATTGTGATTGTTTCACATATGGTAAATTTACATGATTACCGGTCCTATATGACTCGATTACACGTCAAATTACAATCAATCGTTGACCAATTCATTAATTATACGCGTATGATATTAATCGTGGTCAAACCTTCCAATTAACCAAACCCTTTGATCCTCAGTATAAATAGATGACCTACGATCCTTGGAAACTCGCTCACAACTCTCTCTCAACCTCCAATTATCTCTGAAACACTCCAATTATAATCATCTTGCTCGTTGTTTGACTTTGGCTTTGACCCGACAATTATACTCGAAACTACACTGTGAGTTTGATTATTTGTGTGGGTTATATTCATCGGCCATCACACATCAATAGCCATATGGTTGATTAGGCTATTGATGTGTGATTCGTCCAATTGCAAATTCTAGGGTTCGTTCGTATTAAATTGTGGATAATCTGATTTGGGCATATCGTATTTATTAAATTTTATCCAGAGAATATCACAACCACCGGCCTAGGCCAAGTGGTTGTGACCTTGGCCCAACACAGAAGGTATCCGGGTTCGAGTCCCGGCTACTGCCCCATTTTGCTTCTTTTTATTTTTTTAATCAAAACTAATATATATATATATATATATATATATATTAAACCTTTTAATCTTATAAATTCATTTTAAAATATTAAAACTATTTTATAAATTCCAAAAAAATTATATTTGTTTAATCTGAGATAAAAGTGTTATTCACAATTTTTATTTTTCAAAAATTCATTTATTTAATATTTATAATAATTAAATCAAGTTTATTCTATTTTATTTATAAAAATCTATAAAAATATCGAAACGATCTTATTAATTTCCACAAAAATTATTTTAAGTTTTTATAACATTAAACTTTACTGAAATAATTTTTAATTCAGTAAAATCATTTATTTTATATTTTTAATCAATTTTTGTTAGATTTAATCATAATTAAATCATAATAAATTCAATTTTCATTATTTTTGCACCAAAATTTTATAGAAATTATTTCTGATTATTTGGAACAGAAATATAAATTTTAAACTTCTAATTCTTTGATTTTAATATTTTTAAATATTAAAGTTAAGATTTTGACAATTTGTAATAAATAGATTTAATAATCTATTTTAAAGAAAATAATTTTATAAAAATTATTTTTATACTTTAAACACATTCTTGTGACCATCCTAGATTTAACATTTATAAAAAGATTTTTGGTTATTTATTTACTAAATTTCTCTCAATTGGCGAATATTTTTAATATTAATCAAACGAGCAATTATCCCCAATTCGAAGCCCTAGAAACTTATACATTTTTTGGATTGATAGACTTAGACATATTTATTACTTTATTATAGGGTGATATTTGATACATTTGGTCAACACAATTATCCAAATTTCTCAACAGATATAACATTTTACCAAGGTGAGTTTACATAGCCCCTTTTACTCTATTTTCACTATTTTTGGGGTGAAACATGTTTATAACATCATCATTGCAATTTAATCATCAATGTGTCTATGTGTTTTCTATGTTGCATTATGTCTTGAGCATGATTAGAGTAAGCACCATTCTAGCATAATCATTAACATTGATCAGCCGGCGGTATACATTGATAGATCTATTGGACTGACAATCCCACCCGGATACGTGCCTCCTACAAAGGTTACGTGGGTGTTTGTTATCGTATAACATATTGGACCATGAGCGTATGGTATGTATCATATTATAACAGTCATCAGGGTTGATTATGCACTCGATTTATTTCTAGTATGTTCTCACATATGGACTAGATTGACATGACACATGAATTGCACATCATTTTTATTCAATTATCAAAAACCTATGTAATTCTCACCAACTTTTGTTGACCCAAAACATTTTCAACTTAACATGTTTCAGGTTCTATTTACTTGAAGATTTGAATTGATACTTGAAGATATGTGTATAGTTTTATTCAATTTGATGTACAAATTCTAGATCAATTGTATGTAATTTATTTAAACCATTTAATGGAAATTATTATTCACCATGAGCTACTGAACAATCATCAATACGTGACATCCCGATGTTTCCGCCATCGGTTGGGGTGTTACAATGTGACACCCCAGGAAAATCCCACATCGGCCGTGGCCAGGAGAGATCCTTGGTTCATAAGTAATGTCTTGCCTCTTAAATCACCAACGCGTTTTAGGGCTTAATGTTAGTGGATGAGAGGAGAACTCCACAGTTAAGCGTGCTCAGGTGGGAGAAATTTCAGGATGGGTGACCTCCTGGGAAGTCTCCACTTGGGCAACCAAAAACAAATCCGTGAGCTCTGGATGGGCAAAGCGGACAATATTGGTGATGAGAGGGGCGGGTGTTACAGATGGTATCAGAGCCGGGACCCGGATCGGTGTGCCAGTCGTGCCCGCGAGATTGTAAGATCCCACATCGGTTGAGAAGGAGAACAAACACTTCCTTATAAGGGGTGGGGGAACCTTCTCTACCAGACGCGTTTTGGCCAGTCCTTCGGGAGTGAGACCAATGCAAAACCGTGAGTCTGGCACCAGTCTGATACGGCTGGGGGGGCAAAGCGGACAATATCGTGGTACGAGTTACCTTGGGCTGTTACAGATGGTATCAGAGCCACTCCTGTGTCGTTCGGGATGGTGGGTGCACACCTCATCAGGGACGATGAGACTCTAACAGGGGGTGAATGTGACACCCCAGGAAAATCCCACATCGGCCGTGGCCAGGAGAGATCCTTGGTTCATAAGTAATGTCTTGCCTCTTAAATCACCAACGCGTTTTAGGGCTTAATGTTAGTGGATGAGAGGAGAACTCCACAGTTAAGCGTGCTCAGGTGGGAGAAATTTCAGGATGGGTGACCTCCTGGGAAGTCTCCACTTGGGCAACCAAAAACAAATCCGTGAGCTCTGGATGGGCAAAGCGGACAATATTGGTGATGAGAGGGGCGGGTGTTACAATATCTGGCAAAGGAGAATGGCACATACATTATCACAGACCAACACTGGTTGCTGGAAATCTGTGATATATGGTCCTCACAAACCAGTAAATATCAATCTTGAAACTAAAGAAGAAATAACAAAAGACCCAAAAGACTATACAGATGATGATTTCCTAAAACTTGAGCTTGATGCTAAAGCTTTCTCTATGTTGGCAATGGCACTCCCAAATGAAATCTACTCTGGCCTATTACATTGTGATAGTGCCAAAGAGCTTTGGGACTGCCTCAAAGAATAGTTTGAAGGAACTGAAGAGGTGATTGCCAACACCAGAGAAATCCTGGCTCAACAATATGAAACTTTTGCTCACATAAATGGGGAAACTTTAACTCAACAATTTGAAAGATTCTCCTCATTAATATCTCAGCTAAAATTAAATGGTCAGACCTACACAACTGTATCTATGCTTCATAGATTTTTAAGGTCTTTACCTGAAAAATGGGAAACATACTCTATAGTCCTAAGATCCTCACCAGACTTTAGCTCCCTCACTCTTACAAAATTACATGGGAGATTACTAACTTTTGAAAGAGAAATTGATCAAAAGAAAAAGTTGCAAAGTTCTGGTGAAACTGCTGATGACTATCTACCAGGTAGTACAACACTATTGGGACAAGATTCACCTACTTGTTCAAATAGTTTTGCATCTTTTGACCACATAACTGCTGGGATCTCATCAGAAAGATCATTCCCAGGTTATGACAATGAGGAATATAGTCAAACTGCTGATAACATGTGTTTTATCATGGATGATTTAAAAAATTTCAGCAATGATGACTTAGAAGAAATGGACATTTTACACCAACTGGCCATGTTAAGTATTAAAACAAACAAATTTTACAAAAGGTCAGGAAGGAAATTTCCAGGACTAAACAGTTCTACAAAAATTGGTTTTGACAAATCTAAACTTAGATGTCACAAGTGTCAAAAGTTGGGACACTTTGCTAGAGAGTGTAGAAGCTCTAGCTACAACCAATCTCAGTCTGGAAATCAGTTTAACCCTAGTTATAATAGGAATAATGGAATACAAGGGAGTGCACATTTTGTACAGACACAAGCTCCACAATCCAATATGTGCCACAAGTACAATATGTACAGAAGCCTGCTCAACAGATGCAGAGCCAACAATCAATCCCTCTCATTCCAGCTGCTCAACATCCTCCACAGACTCAGCAACCCTCACAACAAAGCTTGTTCACCTCAGGGTATGTTGACTGGAGCAGTCTTCCTTTTGACACGACAGAGTGTAATCCTGATGCAGACAACAAAATGTTTGACATCAAGTGAGGAGTACCTGACAATGGCAGAAAGAATTTTTCCTTAATGGCATTTGAGGGCTGCACCTCAAAATCTGCCCTGTCTCAGGTATCAAAAGAATCTTTAACAAAACTTTGTTCAACTTCATGTAAAGAATCTTTTGCTCTCATAAGAGAGACTAATGTGCACTTACAAGGAAAAGCAAATGACTCTGAGAGAAAATTCACTCAGATGAAATGTGATTTAGAAAGAAAACTTGCTGCAAAGGCAAAAGAAAATTCTAAATTAACTAACAATGCTATTGAAACCCAAGCACAACTTAAAATCATGATAGATGACCTAGGAAATGTCAGAAAAGAGCTTACTGACACCAAGGTCACTTGTGAAAAATGGGTAGAATCTTGTAAGGGGTACCAACTGCTGCTAAACAAACAAAGTGCTTCAAATGTTAGGTTTGGCATAGGGTACAATCACACTGAAACACCAACAGATTTTTTCCCCAAAACTACTGAAGATGGGAGAAAAATTGTTTCAGATGAAACTTCTAAAAAGAAAGAATGCACATCTTTCCATGAAAACTTTCTAAAAACTCACAAAGAAAGTTCTTCAGAAGTACTGATAAAATCTGACTTTAAGCCATCAGTAGTTTCATCTACATCAGGAGTTGAGAACATGAAAACTACTGATGGCGTAAAACCAATCAAAACAGTCAGAAATTTGCCTTTAAATGAAAAAGAAAAGGCAAAAGAATGTGAAATCTGTGGTCTGTTTAACCACAAGACAGAATTTTGCAGATATAGAAAAGGAATTCAGTACAGCAAGAAAATTTCACAACTGGTTGTGGGAAAACAAATCAAAAATGATTTTAAAGAAACTTTCTCTCCCAGGAAACAACAACCAGCAAACACCTTTTCTCAGAAAAAGATGAAATCTCAACAAAAATCTTTTTCTCAAAATTCTCTTTCAGTAGTTAGACCTACATCATCAGCAGTTTCACAAACTGCTGAGATAAAAGATCTCATGAACATGGTACAACTACTGATGACCAGGGTTGATGGTGGTCCTCAAAACGATACCACCATTGTTCTTAATGAAAAATCCATTGCCAAAAAGACATGGATTCCTCAACCTGGTCAAGAACAAACTGTTAATGTTCTCAAGAGCAAACCCAAAGGCAAACTGGCTTGGGTTCCTAAATCTAACTAGTTTGCTACTTTGTGCAGAGGGTCTCCAGAGGCTTAAATAGCATTTGGTACGTGGACAGTTGAGGCTCAATGCACATGACAGGATGCAGATACCTAATAAACAACTTTATCAGTCAAAGAGAAGGATCTGTATCCTTTGGGAACAATGCTAAGGGATATGTGTTAGGACATGGCAATGACTCCTCTGGCAAAATACAGTTTGACAAGGTCAATCTGGTTGAAAACCTTGAGTACAACTTGCTAAGTGTGTCTCAAATGTGTGATAAAGGATATTCTTCCTTTTTCACAAAGACAGCATGCAAGATCATATCACCAGAAGGCCAGAAGTTGATAGAGAAGATCATTGAAGATCATACTTTGTTGATAGCCAAAATATGTGGCAATGTCTATGTAGTGGACATTGAAAAGGACAAAGTACTGAACAACACTGCCTGTTTCTTCACAAAGGCATCAACTTCAGAGACTGATCTCTGGCATAGGAGACTTGGCCATGTGAACTTTAAAACCATAAATAAAGTCACAAAAATGGGCTTGGTCAGAGGTCTACCTTTGAAAGTATACCAGTGTCAAGAACACTGTGTATCCTGTTTAAAGGGAAAGCAGCATAAGTCCTCCAATAAGTCTATTGAAGAATCAAAAACAACTGCATGTCTTCAACTACTCCATATGGACTTATTTGGGCCTGTAAAATTCACGAGCCTTGGTAAGAAGAAGTACTGCTTGGTCATCATTGATGACTACTCAAGATTCACATGGGTATTCTTCTTATTTTCAAAGGATGAGGCAGCGGAAATCATCAAGTTCTTCATTCTACAAGTAGAGAAACAATATTCTCTATCTGTCAAAGTCATTAGAAGTGACAATGGGTCAAAGTTCACGAACAAAACTCTGGATGAATTCTGTTTGTCTAAAGGGATTATTACACAATTCAGTGTTCCCAGAACTCCTGAACAAAATGGTGTGGTAGAAAGGAAGAACATAACATTAATTGAAGCAGCAAGAACTATGTTAGCTGATTCAGGCCGACCATTGTATTTCTGGGCTGAAGCAATTAACACTACATGTTATGTTCAAAATAGAGTCCTTGTCAACAAGACACACTCTAAGACTGCCTATGAAGTTCTTCATGGTATGAAGCCCCTTATCTCCTTTTTCAGGGCTTTTGGATGTCAATGTTTCATTCTAAACATTAAACACTCCATTTCAAAGTTTGCTGCTAAAGTTGATTCAGGTTACTTTTTTGGTTATTCTTCCACTAGAAAAGCCTACAAGGTTTTTAATTCAAGAACCAAGATAGTAGAAGAAACACTGAATGTCAAGTTCAATGAGTCAAAACACACTCTTATTCCAACACATCCGGATGAACTCTTTGACCTTGACAGCTTCCACTTTGAACCTGAAAAGACTGATACTTCATCTAAACCGACTTATTATGGTGATCAAAGGTTTGATGATGAGGATCCAGCACCATGGACTCCTCAAACAGTCATTAAGTCAACTTTCAAACCTTCAGAAGTTTCACAAACTTCTGATTCAACAACTGATGATGCACAAACTCAAACATCTGCTTCAGCACCTACAACTACTGAAGACACTGAAACAGCTGAACGAGACATTATAAACCTCAATGGTTTGTTTGATGAAGTACAAGAGCCACCTACACCTGTCAGTGGTTTACAACAACTGATTGAACACAAAGATCATCCATTGGAACAAATCATGGGTGATATTGCTTCAGGTGTTCTCACAAGAAACCAGCTTTCCAACTTTTGATTCTTCTCAGCATTCATTTCTCAGTTGGAACCTAAGAAGTACCAAGAAGCCCTCAAAGACAACAATTGGGTGGAAGCTATGCAAGATGAGTTGCTTCAATTCAAGAAGCAACAGGTTTAGGAAATTTGTCCCTTACCACCAAACAAGCTACCAATTGGCACAAGATGGGTTTTTAGGAACAAACAAGATGAAGCTGGTATGATCATTAAGAACAAGGCAAGACTGGTGGTACAAGGTTACTCTCAAGAAGAGGGAATTGATTATGATGAGACCTTTGCTCCAGTTGCAAGGCTTGAGGCCATCAGGTTATTTCTGGCATATGCCATTTCCAACAAAATAAAAGTTTTTCAAATGGATGTTAAGAGTGCATTTTTGTATGGAAAGATCAAAGAGGAAGTGTATGTTTGTCAGCCACCCGAGTTTGAGGATCCTTCTCATCCTGAGTGGGTGTACAAACTTGACAAAGCTCTTTATAGGCTCAAACAGGCTCCAAGAGCCTGGTATGAAACACTTTCCAACTTTTTACTCAAAAATAACTTTACAAGAGGCTCCATTGATAAAACTCTTTTCATTAAAAATATTGGAAATCATGTCTTACTTGTTCAAATTTATGTTGACGATATTATATTTGGTTCAACAAACACAAAATTGTGTTATGAATTTAAGAAACTCATTCAATCAAAATTTGAGATGAATACAATGGGAGAACTGCAGTACTTTTTAGGACTGCAGATTAAACAACAAACTAATGGAACTTTTATACATCAATCAAAATATGTTAAAGAATTATTGAACAAATTTTTTTTACAAGACTGTAAATCATGTTCTACTCCCATGACCCCTACCACACAAGTTGAACCAGATGATCAAGGAAAATAGGTTGATCAAACCATGTATAGATGTATGATAGGTTCCCTTTTGTATCTAATTACTTCTAGACCAGATATTATGTTTTCAACATGTGTCTGTGCTAGATATCAATCAGCTCCTAGGGAATCACACCTCATTGCAGTCAAAAGAATATTCAGATATCTGAAAGGAACTCCTACACTTTGGAATTTGGTATCCTGCTTCTAGCAATACCAAGTTATCAGTTTTTTCAGATAGTGACTATGCAGGGTGCAAAATGTCAAGAAAATCAACATCTGGTGGTTGTCAATTCTTGGGAAACTGTCTAGTGTCCTGGCAATCAAAGAAGCAAACATCTGTTGCAACTTCAACTGCTGAAGTTGAATACATTGCAGCTGCAAGTTGTACATCATAGATACAATGGCTCCAATATCAACTTCTTGATTATGGAATCAAAGAGACCAAGACACCATTGCTTGTAGACAGCAAATCTTCCATTAGCATCATTCAAAATCCTGTTCAGTTCTCAAAAACTAAACATATTGAAATCAGGTATCATTTCATCAGGGATTGCTATGAAAAAGGCAAGATTGAAGTGAAGCATGTCACAACTGCTAATCAGATAGCTGACATATTCACAAAACCCCTTGACACATCAACATTTCAGAAGTTAGTATCCATGCTTGGGATGCTAAATTTGTAAGTGTTTCTTTTACTTCTCTGCACATATTTTATTTTTCACTTACAACTGTTGGGTCTGCTGACCTAGAGAAGAACAGATGATTGAAAAGCCAAAATATGCTAACAGTTGATTCACACAAATAAACAGTCTTTACAACATACTCTTCCCAAAAGACTGCTGACCCTAACAACTGTTCCATCCAAACAACTGCTATGACAACTGCTGATACAAAGGACTGCTAGATAACAACTGATAGAGAACAACTGCTGACCAAAGGTCTGATGAAGAAACAACTGCTGATCAAGTACTGAAGACTAAAGGTCTGTTGGAGTCAACAGCACTTAGACTCCAACAGATGTTGCAAGACCATCAGAGTTTTCCCTCAACAGTAGTTTAGTTTACAGTGTTTTGTAATACAACAGTAGTTTGTATAGGGCAGATGCTTTATGTTGATATTCTGTTAGAGGTCACTTTCTTAGGTGACGTCAGCACAGGTCACCAGTGGTTTAGGTTTGTCTATAAATAGAACAGTGCTTGTACTGTTCTATTGCATCACACACAAACATTCTCTCAGACAAATAATCACTGTGTGATCAGGCTGAGGGGGAGTACTTGTATTGATTGTAATCTTTCAATTAATTAAAGCATTCGATTAAGAAAACATTTATTCCTATTGTTTTGATTATAGTTTATCATTCCGATGCACTTTCCATATATACTTACATCATTCAATTCTCATCTTCTTCTAAATATATCAAAATAATCAAACTCAGATCCTAACAATTGGTATCAGAGCTTGGTCAATTAAATTCGATCTAATCAATCAATTTAATATAAATAGATCAGCTCACAATTATTGATATCGTTTGTTTGTCAGATTGAAAACAGAGTAATAGTTTATTTTCGATTCAACCGTTTTTAAACAGACTTTGTTTTTGAAAAATCAGAGAATGGCTTCAATCAATCACGATCCACATAACACTGGCACGAACAACAAGCCACCGATGCTTGTCAGATCTGAATACAATATCTGGCAACGTTGGATGAGCCATGTTCTAGCTCAACAGAACACTGGGTGTTGGAAGTCGGTTATCTTCGGACCACATGTTCCGATGGTGCCGAGTACCGAAGATCCCAAGGTTCAGGAGCCCAAGAAGCTTGAAAACTACTCCGACCAGGATTTTCAGAAAATTGAGTTAGATGCTAAGGCCTTCAGTATTGTGGCCATGGCTCTACCCAATGATATATATGCTGGGCTGTTACACTGTAACAGTGCAAAGGAGTTGTGGGATGCACTGAAAGAACAATTTGGTGGGACTGAAGAGGTTATTGAAAACAACCGTGAAATACTTAACCAACAATATGAAACATTCAGTCATGTTAAGGGAGAGTCATTCACTCAACAATTTGAGAGGTTTAACGGTCTCATTAGTGAACTAAAACTGGTTGGTCTAGCTTACCCTCATTCAACTTTGAACCATAGGTTTTTAAGATCATTACCAGACAAATGGGACACTATTGCTATAGTTATGAGAAACTCAATTGGATTTAAGGACCTATCACTGACCCGGCTTCATGGTAAGCTCTTGACCTATGAGAGAGAGCTTAACCAGAAAAAGAAGCTCCAGGACTCTGGAAAAGTGTCTGATGATTATGTATTTGGTAATACATCACTTTTGGGTCATGATGAGGAGCCTGGAAATACTAAGGATCAGAGTTATGATCACTTTATTGACATAACTTCAGGTTTTAACTCAGGTTTTAACTCTGATTCTTATTCACCAAACTATGCTTTCACAGCAAGTGGTGGTGATATCCAGGCATCTGATAACATATCCTTTGAGTATGATGACCTGAAATACTTTGACCCTGATGATTTGGAAGAAATGGACATTATGCACCAATTGGCCCTTCTCAGTGTAAGAACTAACAATTTTTACAAGAAAACTGGGAGAAGGTTTCCAGGGTTAACTGACAGATCAAAGGTTGGGTTGGATAAATCAAAGATAAAGTGTTATAAATGTCATAGACTTGGTCATTTTGCTAGGGAATGTAGGAGTCAACATGGTACACCTATAATCACCTATCCAAATCAAATACCTCAGACCAACACTTATCAAAATTCCTATAATACCCTGGACCAAATGTGCAAAACACTGCTCATTTTGCACAGTCCTCAAACACTATTCCTGTCCAGTATGTCCAAACCACTGTTCCTCAGATCCACTATGTGCAAACACATGTTGCTCAGGCACCTGTGCAAATGACTGCTGCTCCATCCTCTGCTCCTGCAGAGACTAGTCAACAGAGCTTCTTCACACAAGGCTTTGTTGATTGGAGCAGTCTACCAGATGAGTTAACAGATGAAAATTTTGCACTAGTTGCCAAAACTGAAAATGAACCAGAAAATTTTTGTTTCATGGCTATGGTTGAAGAAGTTGAATCTGAGGAGGTGGTGACTGAATCTAAAGTTGTGACTGATGATGTTGTTGATGAAGTTGTTGCAGGTGAAAAATCTGAAGAAGAGGTTGTGAATCTCTCAGATCTCTAGGGTGCATCTGATGATTGTGAGTGCAAGTGTGATTGTGCATTGATGGCTGCTACTAAGGTATCTCCTCAAATTCTTAAGGATTTATGTTCTGAAAGATGTGTGATAGCATTTGCTAACATCAAAGAGGTGAACGACAACCTTAGAAAGAAAATTTTAGATGATGAAGTTAAATTTGAGAAACTTTCAAAAGAATTAAAAACAAGTTTAACTGAAAAAGAATCTGAAATAAGCAGCTTAATACATGAAGCAACCATAACCGAAGACCAGCTCCAAACTATGATAACAAAATATCAGAGTTGTAAAAGTGAGCTTGAGTCCACCCAAGTTGAATGTCAGAAATGGGTGGAATCATGTAGAGGATTTGAAATGCTACTCAACAAACAAACCAAAAGTCATTTGAAGTTTGGTTTTGGTTTTGAAACCACTGCTCCAGCTTTTGAAAACACTGACAAAAGGGATCAAAAGTCTGTTGAGATAGTACCAACAAATTTGAAGGGTCAAGAGATTAAAATCATTGAACCAAATGGTAAGAAAATTGTTCTAGAAAAACCAGAAGGTTCCTCATCATTCACTGAGCTTGAAAAGTATGAATTTAAACCTACTTGGTCTGATGAGTGTGGTACTCTTGAGAATTTTAAACCTGTTAATTTTAAAACTCCTGAAGGTAAGACAGCACCTCAGGCAAAGATCATTCCCTTGAAAAACCTTCCAGCAGATGCTCAAACATCTTCTGAAAGAAAAGACTGTCCACTTGTTCTGTGATTTCTATGAAAAGAAGAATCATGTCACTAAAAACTGTTTTCTTCTACAAGCATATGATATTAACAAAGCAACAAGTGTGTGTGATTCCAAAGCCACATGTTCAATATGTGGGAAAAAGAATCACAAAACCAAAGAGTGCTTGTATCTCAAAAATTTTGATGTAAAAATACAAGAGTACAAAGCTAAAACTCTTGCAAGTCAGGTGGTGAGTACTTCAAAAGGAAAGCCCAAACAGACTTTCACTCTTGTCCAAACATCTGTTACTAAAAGTCTTGAAACATCTGCTCCTAGGGATGTCCAAGTAACAGATGCTCCACCCACAAGCAAGTACCCAAGAGGATATGGACAACCATCATGTCATAATCTGTCACATGTTTATGAGGAGCCAAAAAGACCTTCTAAACCAAGAGTGAACAGAAATCCCTATGGGTATTATCATCTGTCTGGAAGTGATCAAACAACTGTTGCCCCAAGTGTTGACATTCAAGCACTGGCAAATGGTCAGCAACAGTTGTTGAACTTGATTCAAAAATTAGTTCAAACCACTGATCATCTTCCAAAGCTTGAGTCTGAAAAGTCTGAGGACTCATCCAAAGCCAACCTAGCTTTGGACACTCACCAAAACTAATCCATTACTGCTGTGTAGGGAGCTTCTGCTTGTTTAGATAGTCTTTGGTATGTAGATAGTGGAGGCTCCAGGCACATGATAGGATGTAGAGACCTTCTTCTGGACTTCTTAGCTCATGGAGGGGGTGTTATATCCTTTGGTAATGATTCAAAAGGTAAGGTGTTGGGTTCAGGGACTGTACAAGCTGGGAAACTCAAGTTTGAAAATGTCAATCTTATTAATAATCTCAAGTTCAATCTCCTTAGTGTTTCACAAATGAGTGACAAAGGTTATGGCTCATTCTTCACTAAGAAAACTTGTAAGATTATTGGGCCAGAAGTGGTGAAAAAGATTGATACCATCATTGCTGAGAGCAAAGCACAACTTGTTGCTCATAGAAGTGGCAATGTGTATGTTGTTGATATGTTAAAGGACAATCCTATGGCAAATGTCTGTTTGTTTTCTGCTGCCTCCACAAAGGAGACAGAATTGTGGCATAGGATACTGGGTCATACCAACCTTCAAACTATCAACACACTCTCCAAACAAAGTCTTGTCAAAGGCTTACTATCAAAAGAATTCAAATGTGATGAGCATTGTGTTTCCTGTTTAAAAGGAAAACACCATAAAAGCTCTTACAAATCCATTGATGAGTCCAAAACCAGTCAATGTCTACAATTGTTGCACATGGACTTGTTTGGCCCTATTAAAATCATGAGTCTAAGAAGAAAAAGATTGTCTTGTCATAGTTGATGATTTTTCTAGGTTTACATGGACTTACTTTTTACATTCTAAGGATGAGACTGCAGGTATTTTGAAGGACTTTGTCACCAAAGTTGAAAAACAATATGACTTGCCAGTAAAACTCTTCAGGAGTGACAATGGAACAGAGTTTAAAAATAAAGAGTTGGATGACTTCTGTGTGTCAAAAGGGATTGTGAGGCAGTACAGCATCCCAAGAACACCAGAGCAAAATGGGGTCGTTGAGAGGAAAAATAGAACTCTTATAGAAGCTGCAAGAACCATGCTAGCAGATTCTGGTTTGCCACTGTCCTTCTGGGCAGAAGCTGTAAACACTGCTTGCTATGTTCAAAACAGAGTTTTGATCAACCCAAGACATCAAAAAACTGCTTATGAAATTTTGTTCAAAATCAAACCATTAATTTCATTTTTCAAAATCTTTGGCTGCCCATGTTTTATCTTAAACCTCAAAGATTCCATTTCAAAATTTGCAGCCAAAGTAGATTGTGGTTATTTTCTGGGATATTCTTCTACTGCCAAGGCCTATAAAGTATTTAACACAAAGACCAAGACAATAGAAGAAACTTTGAATGTAAAGTTCAATGAACTTTCATCCCTAAAAATCCCAGCAAATCCTGCTGAATTGTTTGATTTAGATAAATTCAAATTTGAAGATATCACTGTTAAAACTAACAATGCAGGTAGTCCACAGTCTCCACAACAAGATTACAGAACAGATGTTGTGATCCCCAGTCACTATAAAATCTATTCTGCATCAGAGGAAGCAGCAGTTCAAAACAACTGTCAAAACTCTGTCACAGCTGAGTCAACCACTGTTGGCCAGTCTTACCCTCAAACCACTGCTTCACCTCTTACAACCACTATACAATCATCTGTTGACAAAAGTCAAACATCTGTTGACAAAAGTCAGTCCAGTTTTACTCCACTTGGACCCATTCCCCCACTTCCATTTCAAACATCTGATGGCACTACAGAAATGCAAACAGATGTTACAACAACAGAGTCACCAAACCTCTGTCCTTCACCTCAAAATGCCATCATACCATATCAGGGAGATCTAATCTACCTAAGAGCTCATCCACCAGACCAGATCATTGGCAACATCAGAGAGGGTGTGCTAACAAGAAGTCAATCCTCCAATATCTATCTTTTTGCAGGGTTCCTATCTCTCACACAACCTGTCAAGTACCAAGAGGCACTAAAAGACAACAGTTGGGTAGAAGCTATGCAAGAAGAGCTCCTTCAGTTCAAAAGATAACAAGTATGGGAACTTGTACCACTGCCTAAGGATGTTTGTCCAATAGGTACAAAGTGGGTCTTCAAAAACAAAACTGATGAAAGGGGTATTGTTGTCAAGAATAAAGCCAGGCTTGTGGTTCAAGGCTTCAGACAAGAAGAAGGAATAGACTATGATGAAACCTTTGCTCCTGTAGTAAGGTTAGAAGCAATTCGACTCTTTCTAGCCTTTGCTGTCAACCACAACATCAAGGTGTATCAGATGGATATCAAATGTGCCTTCCTATATGGCAAAATTCAGGAGGAGGTTTATGTATGTCAACCACCTGGTTTTGAAGACACATTCCATCCTGATCATGTCTACAAGCTTAATAAAGCCTTGTATGGACTCAAGCAAGCACCAAGGGCCTGGTATGAAACTCTTTCCACTTTTCTCTTATCCATTGGTTTCACAAGAGGTAAAATTGATAAAACCTTATTTTTGAAATGGAAAGGGAAAGACTTAATGATTGTTCAAATATATGTGGATGACATCATCTTCGGATCCACATGTAACGAAATGTGTGAAGAGTTTAGGGAACTCATGACAGCAGAGTTTGAAATGAGTGCTATGGGTGAACTTCAGTGTTTCCTTGGTCTCCAAGTGAAACAACTGCAAAATGGCACATTCATTCACCAAAATAAATATGTAAAGAATTTGTTAACTAGATTTGAGATGAATGACTGTAAGCCATGTTGTACACCCATGAGTACAGTCAAGCTACTCACTATTGATGACAAGGATGAACTGGTTGACCAAACACATTACAGATGCATGATTGGGTCTTTATTGTACTTAACTGCATCTAGGCCAGACATTATGTTTGCCAGTTGTGTTTGTGCAAGATCCCAGGCTTCACCCAGAAAGTCAAACCTTATTGCTGTGAAAAGGATATTCAGATACCTAAAAGGTGCTCCCACACTTGGTATCTGGTATCCTGCTAATGGAAACATTGAGCTTTCAGGTTATTCAGATAGTGATTTTGCTGGCTGTCACACCACAAGAAAGTCTACATCAGGAGGGTGCCAGTTTCTAGGGAATGCCTTAGTCTCTTGGCAAAGCAAAAAGCAGGCAGCTGTTTCCAACTCAACAGCTGAGGCTGAATACATTGTTGCTGCAAGCTGTACAGCCCAACTCATGTGGCTTCAAAATCAACTGCTGGATTTTGGGATAACTGCATTACAGACTCCACTCATGTTGGATAGTCAAGCTGCTGAAAATATCATCAAAAATCCAGTCTCTCACTCCACTACCAAACACATTGACATCAGACATCATTTTGTCAGAGATAGCTATGAAAAAGGTTTGATTTCTCTGCACCATGTTCCAACAGAGGATCAGTTGGCAGATGTGTTGACAAAAGCTTTAGACACATCTACCTTTACAAATCTGATTTCTAGAATTGGTATGCTAAACATGGATTAAACAACACAAATGTTTTTTAATAAAAGCATTAAAATGTTTCAGAAAATCAAAATTCATCCTTAAAAATAGCTTTTTGGTTGAAAAATCTGTTAAAGATAAAACAACCACTGTTTCATCCATTTTATCCACTGTTGGTTGAAAAATCTGTTTCAAACCTCTGATCAGATAAAACAACTGTTTTATTATCCATATCTATATATATATATATATATTTACAGATATCTATAATAATAATAATAATAATAATAAAAAATAGCTGTTTGCATCAGCCGTTTGCATCAGCTGTTTGCCAAAATAGCTGTCCCCCACCAGATGTTTATCCATCGGATGTTTCCCACGTCTGCTCCTACAAGCAGAGTTTTGGCCACATCAGCGGTTTCACCAGAGCCTATAAAAACCCTGTTTTATCACAACAGTCGTTACACTGTCTCATTGTATTCAAAATACTGAAACCGCCTTCTTCATTCTCAAACCCTTAATCAAATTCCACTCACTCTCACCTTCGGAATCCATTACAATGGATCTTCAAGCTAAAGTCACCCACAATTATCTCCCATATCTGGTGAAAACAGATGAAAATACTCCATTCCATTCCACCATCGACATCATCCTAAAATCCAAATACCTGACAATCCTAACCGCTGACGCCCCTATCTATCTTGATACTCTCCAAGAATTCTGGTTGAATGCTGAGTTTTTACTTCAAGACAAAAAGCCTACTTCCATTATCTCAAAAATTGGTGAGACAAGTATCGTCATTACCCCTCAACTGATATCCACAACCTTCTCACTTAATGACCTGTCAGGTAAAGACTCTTTCCCTAAAGCAGAGCTTCACACAGAATTTCAGGAAAGGGGGTATGATGCTCAGATGACTGGATCAACACTTTTCAAAAGGTTTTTCCCACCAGTCATGAAATTTTTCTTCCATACCCTCCTTCTCTGTGTCTCCGCCAAGTCCACTTCCTTTAATGAAATCCCATTGAGGATTCAGTACTTGGGCTATGCTATGTTGTAAGATTCTGACTTCAATCTATCCCAGGGACTGTTTATGGACTTAGTGTCAAATGTGAAAGCCATAAAGTCTGGGTCAAATAATGCTTTTCTAATTTACCCAAGAATTTTAAGTGTAATCCTTCAAAAGGTTTTACCAGAAAAAGTTTTCAAAAAGGGTGAGTCTATGCAAATGAAGAGTCTAACTGATGAAACTTTCACAAGAATGCTGGGTTCAAACACCCAAGAAAGAGTATCAAAAGTGTCAAAGGTTTCAAAAACACAAACAAAGAGGACTAAGACAACAACTGTTGTCCAAACCTCTGTTGTTGAGCCCACTGCTCCTGGTGATCATGGCACTACATTCAGTGCTGTGAAACCCACACCAGCCATTTCCAAAAGAAAACGTCCATCCACAAAAACCACCACTCAACCACAAAAGAGACTTCTGGAAGATGAGATACCAGAAGATAACTCTGTTGCAACACAAAAGCAACTAGAAACCACTGTTGGTACTCCCTCACAACAGTTGGAAATATCTCAACCTGTCCAAACTCCTCATGCATCCTCACAAAAGGATCATGTTGTAAGCCAAGGGGAACCACATCATGATACATTTGAGTCACTTGGCCATATGTTCACAAGCTCCTCTCCCAGGGCTAATTCTCTTTTTACTCCTCCACCTTCACCATCACATGTTCAACAGACCATGCAACCTCTGTTTGAGGCTATTGACAAAACTCAGGAAAATCCCAGTTCCTCTCTTTCACCTGTCAATGAGAGTATACCTCCACAAGTGACTGGGACTGAGGAAATTCAATCATCCATCCCACAAACAGATGAGGAGGTTACACCCCTAGAGTTCAATGCAACTCTAGGTGAGTTTTCAAGTGGAGCAGCCACTACTGATGTAGAGACCATTGTGTCACACCAGGACAGTGGTTACATAACTAAGACTCCCTTGAAGGCAACAATTGATGAGGCCACTATAGTGTCCCCAAAATCAGTTGGAAGTCCCCAGAACCAAGAAAAAGGGGCATCTGGTTCTCATCCTTTGGATTCACCTCCTAGGACTGAATCAGTTAAAACTACTACTGGTAGGAATTCAGATGATCCTATTAACTTAGGTGATGAGTTAAAATACCAAGAATTGACGGCCAGAGTCCAAACCATTGAAACCTCTGTTACTGATATCAAATCAGATGTCAAGTTAATATTGGAATCCTTGGCTACTCTCTCCAAGAGTCAACCATCCACTGCTGATCTTGCTAGTGAGCTATGGAAATCTGTTTCTCCCATCATCATAGCTCACAGAAAACTAGCAGATCAGACTCATGAAACCTACATGGCTGAAATCAGAAACATGATAGATGCTAGGTACAAAGATACCCATGCAGACATTCAGGCCATAAAAGACCATCTGCTGAAGACCACTGGCTCTGCCCCTACCACCATTCTCAGAGATGAAGATGATGATGAATTCACAACTGATGATGCTAAAAAGGGGGAGAGTGGCAGAGATAGATTGCCAAAGCTAGATCCCTTTGGTTGTCCACCTTCACAAAAAGGTAAATCAAAGTCTGCCAACAAACCAGGGTCTACTCAAACAGCACCACAACAACAACAACAAACCAGCAAAGCTAAAGAAGTGGACAACTCTGCCAATAAAGAAGCTGAAAAAGCTGCTGAAGATAAGCAAAAGAGGGCTAACACCTTGGAAGTCAAGGCACAGTTGTTGCTAAAACAGAAAAGAGAACAACAACAGGAAGTTGAAGATGTGGGTTTTTCTAAAAGGAAGAAAATGCCTGCCAAACATGTCAGACAACCACCATCCAAACTGGCTGTTAAAACCACTGCTGACAAAACCACTGCTGCTACCCAAACCATTGATGAAACCACAACATCTGAACCTGTCATCACTATCACCAAACCTACATCTGAACCTACAACCACATCACCAACTAAATCCCAAACATCTGCTGGTCCTACTAAGGTGCCAACAGATGTTAACACAACCACTGCTTCCACACCACCATCACCAAAAAACTTATACAAAAGGAAGAGGAAATCAACCTTTGTTGTACAGGATGAAAACATACATACATCACCACTCACCACTTCAACCACACAATCCACACCTATATCAGCCATTCCACTTTCATCATTTTCACCACACACATCCCAATTCAGATCCCAAAGCCCACCACCAACCATTACACCATTGGCTATTTAGTATCCCCTTGAACTTGATCTACTCAATGAGGAAATGCAATCCTTCTATAATACTGAACAACCATTTGAAAGATCTTTCCCTTCTCTTCCACATTTTCCTGTTCCCCTAAACATATACACATATCTAAAATACAAGGCTGAACAGGCAGATGCCATCATTAAAGAGAAATGCAAAGGGAAAGATGACAGGACTGCTCAGGGCATCGATTCAGCAGAGCTTAGCAAATTGAGAAGGATTGAAGATTTTGCTAAGACCCTGAGCAACTCCATGTCTGCCATGCCTCTTAGCAGTGACATGGAAAAGGAGGTTAGGGAATCTCTTCTTGAACAGATCTTGGCAACCATGCCTTATAAAGCAAACAAGAAACAGTTTGCAGGCTGGACCACTCATGCACTTAGAGAAGAACTCTTGAGAATTGAAGAGTTGGCCAAGAATCCCCCAGCTAAAGTCTCTGCCCCTGATTTCAGTAAAAGCAGAGATCCAGCCAGAGCCTTGAAGTTTAAGAGAATGAGGCAAGAAATTGTGGCTGTTGGTTATGGGGAGATGAGGTAAGTTGCAAGATGGTCTGAGCTGAGGTTGGTTGAAACATACAAGAGACTGGAAGAAAACAGGAAGAAAGATCCTAGCCTACCCAGAAAACCTGTCTACTCTGATGAACCACTGATGAAGAAACCTCAACAGGCTTTTACATTAGACAGCTTACTGGACACTTCTGATCTATCAGCTGCTGCTAGAAGACAATTCAAGAAAAAGAAAGACATGTCTGAAGAAGATCAGAAGAAGTTTGCTGATACTTACATAAAGGAGGGCCTCTTCAATCAAGTTGTTAGTACATGTTTTGTGACTGATGATTATCAGTGATTGTCAGAGTTGATAGCAACGGTCAAGGGGGAGTTTGTTGGTGCAAGTTTGTGACAGATACTCAAACGGATAAACAAACGCTCGGTTTAATTGGCAGAAGACTTTATATTGTTCGTGTCATTAGAAGAACTTGTCTAAGTTAGTTTGTGAATATGTAATTAAGCTTGCATTGTAAAACCCCAACATAAGCCCAGATAAAAGCCCATGAGGATGCATGTATATAAGCAAATGATGCATGGGGTTTTAGGGGTTGGTAAGTTGGTTGGTCAGTTGGTGTCATAGAGAGTTTGAGAGAGAGCTAGCTAGGATTACAAGTTCGGTGTGGTTCTTATTATTAATAAGAAAAGCATTAAAAAGTAATCTTGTGTTCTTTGTGTGATATCCACGGATCAAAGATATTCCGCGTCTAGGATTCGTGTTTGGTTCGATTGCAGAGAAGATCTCAAGGGAAGGGACCTACAAGGGTTGTGAGTGTTAAATGTTTATGTCTGTTCATCCATGCTTTGTAATAATTCTTGGGGATTAAATATGTTTTGGTCCCTTCTTGCTAAGATGAATATGTTATGATGATTGATCCGTAAGTTGGAATGGATTGTGTTTGCGGATATGGTAAAGTTCGAATTTTGAATGCAAATGATATTCTTTCCTAAATCTACTCATAAGTTTTAGCAAGGTTTGTTATGGATTTTAATGGCTTTAAAAAATTTGAAGGATTTAGTGGGATTGTCATTATTACCGTAATGGAGCATTTAATGGATAGTTTGACTCACATACATTGTATCTAGACTTGATTGGGTTGCTAGTTTCAAAAAAAAAAAAATAAACCTTGAAGAGGATGGAAGTTGGCGCCTATTTTTGACATATGCGGATTACATGGGGCTGACTTTTTAAGATCTGTTTTTTAA
Source organism: Ambrosia x helenae (assembly GCA_030844895.1). Taxonomy (NCBI): domain Eukaryota; kingdom Viridiplantae; phylum Streptophyta; class Magnoliopsida; order Asterales; family Asteraceae; genus Ambrosia; species Ambrosia x helenae. The sequence continues at coordinate 122,071,560 of CM061231.1, forward strand.
AATGGATTGGACTATGCTTTTGATTCGAGTGGGCCAAGAAATTTAATACCTTCTCTGGTTTAAAGATTGGAAATAATCAGGCGCCGAAGATGGAAAGTAAATGGCATTGGGCTTATGTTTGGCCGAGAGTTTTGGGTTGTGAATGGGGGAAACCAAAATTATACACGTCAATGCGGTAATATTTTGTAGAGAAAAAGGGGGAGATAATTATTTCATTGGCAAAATTATTAAGGCATTGTTCTCTGAAAAATTAGATGTGCGAGATTTTGTTGAAATATTTTTGCAATGAAGCTGGATGTTCGTTGCTGATTAGTTGAAGATTGAACCTTATCATATGCCGGTTACTTGGTTACTTTATTAATCAGGCGTAAATTCTTCATAGGAGGAAAGATGCAGATTATGGTGGATATAAAAGTAATTTGGATAGACTTACATTGAAGGGGAGATTTGATGCGAAAGGTTTCGGGTATTCGGTGGATTTGTGAAAATATCAGACAGAGTCAGACACAGCTAATTGGGAGACGAAGATCAAGTCTTATCAGAGAAGAACTGAAATCATCAGTCAAGGGGGAGTTTGTTAGTACATGTTTTGTGACTGATGATTATCAGTGTTTGTCAGAGTTGATAGCAACGGTCAAGGGGGAGTTTGTTGGTGCAAGTTTGTGACAGATACTCAAACGGATAAACAAACGCTCGGTTTTATTGGCAGAAGACTTTATATTGTTCGTGTTATTAGAAGAACTTGTCTAAGTTAGTTCGTGAATATGTAATTAAGCTTGCATTGTAAAACCCCAACATAAGCCCATATAAAAGCCCATGAGGATGCATGTATATAAGCAAATGATGCATGGGGTTTTAGGGGTTGGTAAGTTGGTTGGTCAGTTGGTGTCATAGAGAGTTTGAGAGAGTGCTAGCTAGGATTACAAGTTCGGTGTGGTTCTTATTATTAATAAGAAAAGCATTAAAAAGTAATCTTGTGTTCTTTGTGTGATATCCACGGATCAAAGATATTCCGCGTCTAGGATTCGTGTTTGGTTTGATTGCAGAGAAGATCTCAAGGGAAAGGGGCCTACACAAGTACACTTTTCTCAGATCCCACTACTGATAAGCTCAGAGACCTCATTGGGAGACCTCCATCACCAAACTCATCAAGCATAAAAGTGCATCTCAGCAAATCCTCTGACTCAAAAATTCTAAAATGGAAGGTCAATAAAGACACCCATGAATTGACTTTGCTCAGGTCAGATGGAAGAGCTCAAAAGCTAAGCATGGATGATGCATATAGCCTGTGTGCAGATGACCTCCAAACACTGCTGAACCTTGAGCTTGAAAGAGATGTAGAAGACCTATTTGCCTTGGACTTTGAACTTCAATTCAAAGGACAAATCAGAGAAAGTCTGATGAGAAATAAAGATCAAGAATGTTGGATCAGTATTAAGCTGCTCTTTGGTTTGAACTTGCTAGTTGACACTTAAGTGTTTAGCAAGTTCTTTGTGAGTGTTAGCACAGCGGAATGTTTATAAGTTTATAGCTACACTTTGTCAACAGGAGTTATTACTCCCCCTGGAATCAAGAACAATAAATGAGAAGTGTTTATTGAGAATCTAAGTATTGAATGAGAATGAAATACTTTGACAGATTCTCAGTAAACACGAAATGGCAATAACAATAATAAGTGTTGAAGGATTTCTTGTATTTAAAATCAATGTCTAAAACAGAAGGATGAATCCTCCTATTTATAGACTTTACAAATACATGAACCTTGCCAAAAAGCAAGTTCAGAAACAAGTTGCAACAAGTTGCAGTCTTGGAACTTGTACATAAAGTAAAAAGAAATACTAAAGTATTAAACTACTGATATACAAGGGCGGTGGAAAAGATCTTCTTTAAGTACTGATGAATGACAAACTACTGATGAGTAGTTTGTCTTCAGCAGTTCTTCAGTTGAAGTGTCTGGTTTGAACTTCAGAACTTCTGATGACTTCTTCTTCAGTACTTCTGAATCTCTTCTTCAGCAGTTTGATTCCTTGTCTTCAGCAGTTCCATACTTAGAGTATTTTGACAGAAAGTGAATTAGACTAAGGTTTGCCAAAGTGGTTTCACCAATCCTTTTTGTCCTAACAATCTCCCCCTGGATTGATGAAGCCAAAACCTTACTAATTCCTTATTGTTCCTTTCTGTCCTTCACAATTTTCCATATTCCTTTGAACATGGAATTCTTGAGCTGGTTGAGTTGATCATCAGTAAGAGACCCTTGTCTTGGTTCCAAGTGTTGGATTGTAAGCAGGTCTTTGGTTGATAGTTTATTCAGTTCTTTCATCGACCTATATTCCCTGCTTGTTTGATCTCTTCTTGTCACAAGTACTGAGTTGTTATCAGTAAAGGACCATCTGATGACTGGTACTTTAGACTTGTCAAAGTCTGCAGTGTAGGGAACCATGGTGGTACCCTGGGTTTCTCCTGAGTGTTGAATGTTTTCAACTTCAGTGACTCTCAGGTGGGATTCACCTCCTTGCTGTTGTTCCATCACATTAGGTATCTGAAATGTTGGCAAATGATGTTCAGTAGTTACCTTAGTATGCAGTTTGTCTGTGATGGTCCTCTGGATTTGATATGCAAAGGTGGAAGGATCCCTGAATTGTGTTAGCAGAGGCTTCTCTTCTATGTCAAAATCAGAATGTACTACTGTACTACCTTCTAGTAGTACCATTCTGAAATCAGTCTTTACTTTTTCCTCTGTCTTCTTTCTTTGGGTAGCTGGTCTTCTTTGAACACCAGAAGTTCTAACTACTGAAGTTGAAGCTTCAGCAGTTTGAAACTTCTCTGGATTAGCAGCCCTTGCAGCCTTGTATTTTCTGTATGTGTCCACCAATCTTTCTTCTTTCCACTTGGACACTGAGGCTTTTGAACCATAACCATTGGCTACCAGTTCTTCTATCATCTGAGCTCTCTTGGCCTTTGTGTCTTTACTTGTTGCAAGTTTATCTGCAATAAGTTGAGCTCTTCTTATCAGCTCTTCCACAGAGAGTCTCTTCAATGTATGGGCTTTGACTTTGCTGTTCTTCATAATGTAAGACATCAGTTGATGTCTTTTGTCTTGTTCAGCAATCTCATCAAGGCTAGCCTGCCTTTGTAGTTCAACTTCATAAGCCTGAAGTTTTTCTTCATGGCTTAGGTCTAAGTCATCCCTTTCTTCCAGATTTTTCCAGATCAGATCTTCTCTGGCCTTCTTCTGGGCTGCAACTAAACTCTTCTCTAGTAATTCAGCTGATTGAGAGATTGGAGAAGGGTTTAGCACAGTCATTGTTGTAACTGTTGTAGTAGGCCTGATAGGAGCACATGTTGGTTGAATAGGAGCTGTTGTTCTGGAAGGGTCAGCAGTTTGAGTCTTGGAAGTGTTAACTTCTGATGGCTTGACAACTACTGAAGGTTTGTCAAGTACTGAAGGATTGTCTTCAGTACTTTCTGATTCTTCATCAGAACTTTGGCCATCAGAGGTTTCTTCATTATGCCCTTGGGTTTCATCAGCCTTTTCAGCATCTTCTATTTCTTGAATAGAGACACCAAACTGTTGTGCCAGTTTCTCTTTTCTGGCTTGATTTTGTTGATCTCTAGCTAGGATAGCCACTCTTGCCTTTCTTCTGGCTTCAAGTGTATCCATAGGTACCTTGATTTTCTCCCTCTTTTTGGCTTTATCACCTTTGGAAGTTGAAGCTTGGGAGAAATGACCTTGAAGATGAGCAATCTGTTTGCTGTTGTGATCAATCTTGTAGGACAGATCATTCATCTTCGTCTGTATCACTCCAAATTGGTTCTTCATGGACAGCTCCAAGTCAGCTGTGTATGTTTGGATGTGATTTTTGATGAGGGTGTTCATCAAGTGATACAAGGGACCATCTGGGCTGCATAGTTGGTTCAGGTCTATGCTAGGTTGCCCAGGGAATTGGGTAGGCATTTGTAGTGAGGGGTGTGTTTTTGGTTGATCTCCTTGTTGTACAGGAGATGCCACTCTAGGGGAATCATGGATTGAGTGGGCTTTAACCTGAGATGGTGTGACTAGCTTCTTGAGCTTAGAGACACCAGGTGCAGGACCTTCACTAACAGCCGTCAATTCAGTAGTTTTGAGTGTTGAAACATCATCCAAATTAATGGAATCATCTGAATCCCTGATTACATCCTCAATGAGCACTGTATCAGTTATATCATGAGCTGAGCCCAACTCAGTTGTCTCTTGTACCTCTTGTTCTTGGTACAGAGGATTTCCTACCTCAGGCATTAAGCCTTCTTCAGTAGTTGCCACAGTTGAGGTCTTAGCTGTTTTACTTCTGTCCTCAGGTCCACCACTGAGTGGTAAATGAGTAGTAGCAGCCTCAAAAGTACCAAAGGTTTCTAAGTTTGGGCTTAGAGACCCTGGTTCATCCTCATCTCTTTGGTTGGGGCTATGAGTGTCCACATCCATGTCACTGTCTGAGTCTATGTCCCCTGTTTGATGTGGTTGATGGGGACTGACATGTGTTGATGGGAATTTCTCTTTTAGCCCGGAGAGAAGTTTAGCTATTTCAATGTCTGGTTCAGAAATTTGGGGTGCTGATTCAGTAGTTTGGGCAGTGGGTTCAGCAGTTTCAAAAGAAGAATCTATTGGAATAGTTTTTCTAAGTCTTTTTCTTTTGAAAAGGATAGTTATTGGTGCTCTAGGTGGGGTTTGAGATGGATGAGACTGAGAGGATGTTTCAGTCACATCTTTTAGAAGTGTAGATTGCACAGTAGTTTGTTCAGGCATCTCAACCTCCTGAACAGCTTTTCTTTTGGGTTTGGTGGGTTTTTGTTTTGTTATCTTGGGTTTCTTGGCCTTTGGTGGAGTAGGTTTGGAAGATGAGGGTTCCATGGGGACTGGTGCTTGTTCCCCTTGGTCATCTTCTGGCCAGGCAGCCTGTTTGTTGTGCCTTGAGTATGCTTGTGAGGTTAAGGGTTTTAAAATTTCAATTTTACCCACAAGCACCTCATTACCCAGTTCAGATATTATGCACTGCATAATGAACCTTGGATATAACAAAAACTTTTTCTTAGTGTTATTGTGATGTAACACCAACTCATTAAAGAAAAGTTTTGATGCCCTGAAATTTGTTTCATTCACAATGGAATGAAATATTGGTTGAAAGGTTGAGGGCATCTGGTCATAAGACCCAGTTTTAGGACTCAAGCACATAATAATATAATGAAACAAAAGTTTATATTTTGGTTCAAAATACTTTTTAAAGATTGTAGCTTGTGAGAGAGTACCTTGATAACCACACTCAGTCATGGTTAGGTGGATAGCAGAGTTGTCAAACTTCTCAGGGGCATTCACATCATTCAACCCCAGTCTGACTGCAAGTATGGCCGGTGTAATGGCCATTTGTCTCCCTTTAATTGTTGAGTTGAGGGAGATAACTTCATCATCCACCATAACTGTCTCAGCATTAGCCCAGAACTCATTTAGAGTTTCAGGATGAATTGGTGGGTCTATGGTGAGAGCGGTGAAATATTGGGATTTGACGACAAGATCAATGATCTCATCGTATTGGGACCAGCCTTCTTGTTTTTCTAAGTAGGCTCTGAGATTGTGTCCCTGTTTGAGAACTAAAGCCATGTGGTTTGTGTGTGTTGATGAATCGAACAATGATTTTTGTGTTGCAGGTTCAGGGGTTTGAGAGCTTTCTTGAGAGAGAAGGAGGGAATTTTTGTGTTTGAAAGGATAAGTGTTGAAAAAAGATATTTATCAGAAGTTTTTAACCGCTTGGATCTTCTTTATTAGAAGTTTTAAACCGCCTAGGTTAAAAATCTCTTTATCAGAAGTTTTAGACCGACTAGGTCAAACTTCTGATGATGGGAAAAGTCAGATTTGCCCTTTTTGACTAAACTGCTGATGAAGGATTATCTTCATCAGTGGTTCCCATTTTCTCTTCAGTAGTTTTAACAGCTGATGAGAAATACCTTATAAATACTTTTATTCATAACTTCTGAAGTTTATTTTATCAGAAGTTATTCACTTTTCAGAAATTATCCCTATACTGATGTTTTGTTCATCAGTAGTTTCTCTCTTTTCAGAAGTTTTTCAAGTGTTTTGAAAACAGATGTAAGTGAAAAACAAAAAATGTGCAGAAAAATAAATAGAAACACTTACAAATTTAGCATCCCTAGCATGGATACTAACTTCTGAAATGTTGATGTGTCAAGGGGTTTAGTGAAAATGTCAGCTATTTGATTAGCTGTTGCTACATGTTTCACTTCAATCTTGCCTTTTTCATAGCAATCTCTTATGAAATGATACCTGATCTCAATGTGTTTAGTTTTTGAAAACTGAACAGGATTTTGAATGATGCTAATGGCAGATTTGCTGTCTACAAGCAATGGTGTCTTGGTCTCTTTGATTCCATAATCAAGAAGTTGATATTGGAGCCATTGTATCTGTGATGTACAACTTGCAGCTGCAATGTATTCAGCTTCAGCAGTTGAAGTTGCAACAGATGTTTGCTTCTTTGATTGCCAGGACACTAGACAGTTTCCCAAGAATTGACAACCACCAGATGTTGATTTTCTTGACATTTTACACCCTGCATAGTCATTATCTGAAAAAGCTGATAACTTGGTATTGCTTGAAGCAGGATACCAAATTCCAAGTGTGAGAGTTCCTTTCAGATATCTGAAAATTCTTTTGACTGCAATAAGGTGTGATTCCTTAGGAGCTGATTGATATCTAGCACAGACACATGTTGAAAACATAATATCTGGTCTAGAAGCAGTTAAATATAAAAGGGAACCTATCATACATCTGTACATGGTTTGATCAACCTGTTTTCCTTGATCATCTGGTTCAACTTGTGTGGTTGGTGTCATGGGGGTGGAACATGATTTACAGTCTTGTAAAGAAAATTTGTTTAATAATTCTTTAACATATTTTGATTGATGTATAAAAGTTCCATTTGTTTGTTGTTTAATCTGCAGTCCCAAAAAGTACTACAGTTCCCCCATTGTACTCATCTCAAATTTGGATTGCATGAGTTTCTTAAATTCATCACACAATTTTGTGTTTGTTGAACCAAAAATGATATCATCAACATTTATTTGAACAAGTAAGATATGATTTCGAACATGTTTTATGAAAAGTGTTTTATCAATGGCACCTCTTGTGAAGTTATTTTTGAGCAAAAAGGTTGAAAGTGTATCATACCAGGCTCTTGGAGCCTGTTTGAGCCCATAAAGAGCTTTGTCTAGTTTGTACACCCACTCAGGATGAGAAGGATCCTCAAACCCAGGTGGCTGACAAACATACACTTCCTCTTTTATCTTTCCATACAAAAATGCACTTTTGACATCCATTTGATAAACTTTTATTTTGTTGGAAATGGCATAGGCCAGAAATAACCTGATGGCTTCAAGCCATGCAACTGGAGCAAAGGTTTCATCATAGTCAATGCCTTCTTCTTGAGAGTAACCTTGTACTACCAGTCTTGCCTTGTTCTTTATTATCATACCAGCTTCATCTTGTTTGTTCCTGAAAACCCATCTTGTGCCAATTGGTTGCTTGTTTGGTGGTAAGGGACAGATTTCCCATACCTGTTGCTTGTTGAATTGAAGCAATTCATCTTGCATGGCCTCCACCCAATTGTTGTCTTTGAGGGCTTCCTGGTACTTCTTTGGTTCCAAATGTGAAATAAATGTTGAGAATAGACAGAAGTTGGAAAGCTGGTTTCTTGTAAGAACACCTGATGCAATATCACCCATGATTTGATCAAGTGGATGATCTTTGTGTTCGATCAGTTGTTGTAAACCACTGACAGGTGTTGGTGGCTCATGTTGGCTTTGGGTTTGCTCTTGAGAACATTAACAGTTTGTTCTTGACCAATTTGAGAAATCCATGTCTTTTTGGCAATGGATTTTTCATTAAGCACAATGGTGGTTTTGTTTTGAGGACCACCATCAACTTTGGTCATCAGTAGTTGTACGATGTTCATAAGATCTTTAATCTCAGCAGTTTGTGAAACTGCTGATGATTTAGGTCTAACTACTGAAAGGGTTTTTGCTGGTTGTTGTTTCTTGGGAGAAAAGGTTTTTACATAATCATTTTTGATTTGTTCCCCCACAACCAGTTGTTGATTTTTCTTATTAAACTGAATACCCTTTCTATATCTGCAAAATTCTGTTTTGTGGTTGAACAGACCACAAATTTCACATTCTTTTGTCTTTTCTTTCAAAGACAAATTTCTGACAGTTTTGATTGGTTTTAGGTCATCAGTAGTTTTTAGGTTCTCAACTCCTGATGTAGTTGAAACTGCTGATGACTTAAAGTCAGATTTAATCAATACTTCTGAAGAACTTTCTTTGTGTGATTTTAGAAAGTTTTCATGGAAAGATGTGCATTCTTCCTCTTCAGAAGTTTCACCTGAAACAATTTTTCTCCCATTTTCAGTAGTTTTGGGAGAGAAATCTGTTGGTGGTTCAGTGTGATTGTACCCTATGCCAAACCTAACATTTGAAGCACTTTGTTTGTTTAGCAATAGTTGGTACCCCTTACAAGATTCCACCCATTTTTCACATGTGACCTTGGTGTCAGCAAGCTCTTGTCTGACATTTCCTAGGTCATTAATCATTATTTTGATTTGTGCTTGGGTTTCAATAGCAGAGTTAGTCAATTTAGAAACTTCTTTTGTTTTTGCAGAAAGTTTTCTTTCTAAATCACATTTTATCTGAGTGAGTTATCTCTCAGAGTCATTGGCTTTTCCTTGTAAGTGCACATTTGTCTCTCTTATGAGAGCAAAATATTCTTTGCATGAATTTGAACATAGTTTTGTCAAAGATTCTTTTGATACCTGAGACAAGGCAGATTTTGAGGAGCATCCCTCAAATGCCATCAAGGCAAAGTTCTTTCTGCCATTGTCAGGCTCTCCCCAGTTGATGTCAAACATTTTGTTGTCTGCATCAGGATTGCACTCTGTGGTGTCAAAAGGAAGACTGCTCCAGTCAACATACCCTGAGGTAAATAAACTTTGTTGAGAGGGTTGTTGTTGCTGTGGAGGTTGTTGAGCAGCTGGAAAGGGAGGGATTGATTGTTGGCTCTGCATCTGTTGAGCAGGCATCTGTACATATTGTACTTGTGGCACATATTGGTGTTGTGGAGCTTGTGCCTGTACAAAATGTGCACTCCCTTGTGTTCCAATATTCCTGTTATAATTGGGGTTAAAATTGTTTCCAGACTGAGATTGGTTAAAGCCAGAGCTTCTACATTCTCTAGCAAAGTGTCCCAACTTTTGACACTTATGACATCTAAGTTTAGATTTGTCAAAACCAATTTTTGTAGAACTGTTAAGTCCTGGAAACTTCCTTCCTGACCTTTTGTAAAATTTATTTGTTTTTAAACTTAACATGGCCAGTTGGTGCAAAATATCCATTTCCTCAAGGTCATCACTGCTGAAACTATTCAAGTCATCCATGATAAAACACATGTTATCAGCAGTTTGACCAAAGTCATTATTGTCATAACCTGGGAATGATCTTTCAGATGAGATCCCAGCAGTTATGTCAATGTGGTCAAAAGATCCAAAACTATTAGAACAAGTTGGTGAGTCTTGTCCCAATAGTGCTGTACTACCAGGTAGATAGTCATCAGCAGTTTTACCAGAGTTTTGTAACTTTTTCTTTTGATCAATTTCTCTCTCAAAAGTAAGTAATCTCCCATGAAGTTTTGTAAGAGTGAGGGAGCTAAAATCTGGTGAAGATCTTAAGACTATTGAGTATGTTTCCCATTTATCTGGTAAAGACCTTAAAAATCTATGAAGCATAGATACAGTTGTATAGGTCTGACCATTTAGTTTTAGCTCAGATATTAATGTAGAAAATCTTTCAAATTGCTGAGTTAAAGTTTCCCCATTAATGTGAGCAAAAGTTTCATACTGTTGAGCCAAGATTTCTCTGGTGTTGGCAATCACCTCTTCAGTTCCTCCAAACTGTTCTTTCAGGCAGTCCTAAAGCTCTTTGGCACTATCACAATGTAATAGGCCAGAATAGATTTCATTTGGGAGTGCCATTGCCAACATAGAAAAAGCTTTGCATCAAGCTCAAGTTTTAGGAAATCATCTTCAGTATAGTCTTTTGGTTCTTTTGGAATCTCTTCCTTAGTTTCAAGATTTATGTTTACTGGTTTATGAGGACCATATATCACAGATCTCCAACAACCTGTGTTGGTCTGTGACAAGGTATGTGCCATTCTCTTTTGCCATATATTATATTCATTTCTTACAAGCATGGCAGGTTTAGTGGCAGAACCAGTATTATGAGGATCCATTTTAAAGAGTATTGATTTGTCAAATATCTCTTAAAGTGATGGATGTTGAAAAGTGAGCTTATAATCCTTTATTGAATATCGACAAGATTCTCAATTTGTTAGATTGATATGTGATCAGATAAACCAGTGTTCTGATACCAATTGTTGGATCAATATTAAGCTGCTCTTTGGTTTGAACTTGCTAGTTGACACTTAAGTGTTTAGCAAGTTCTTTGTGAGTGTTAGCACAGCGGAATGTTTATAAGTTTATAGCTACACTTTGTCAACAGGAGTTATTACTCCCCCTGGAATCAAGAACAATAAATGAGAAGTGTTTATTGAGAATCTAAGTATTGAATGAGAATGAAATACTTTGACAGATTCTCAGTAAACATGAAATGGAAATAACAATAATAAGTGTTGAAGGATTTCTTGTATTTAAAATCAATGTCTAAAACAGAAGGATGAATCCTCCTATTTATAGACTTTACAAATACATGAACCTTGCCAAAAAGCAAGTTCAGAAACAAGTTGCAACAAGTTGCAATCTTGGAACTTGTACATAAAGTAAAAAGAAATACTAAAGTATTAAACTACTGATATACAAGGGCGGTGGAAAAGATCTTCTTTAAGTACTGATGAATGACAAACTACTGATGAGTAGTTTGTCTTCAGCAGTTCTTCAGTTGAAGTGTCTGGTTTGAACTTCAGAACTTCTGATGACTTCTTCTTCAGTACTTCTGAATCTCTTCTTCAGCAGTTTGATTCCTTGTCTTCAGCAGTTCCATACTTAGAGTATTTTGACAGAAAGTGAATTAGACTAAGGTTTGCAAAAGTGGTTTCACCAATCCTTTTTGTCCTAACAAAGAATAAAGCTTAGTTTTGGCATCATCTGTTCTAGGGGAGATTGTTGGGTCTGCTGACCTGGAGAAGAACAGATGATTGAAAAGCCAAAATATGCTAACAGTTGATTCACACAAATAAACAGTCTTTACAACATACTCTTCCCAAAAGACTGTTGACCCTAACAACTGTTCCATCTAAACAACTGCTATGACAACTGCTGATACAAAGGACTGCTAGATAACAACTGATAGAGAACAACTGCTGACCAAAGGTCTGATGAAGAAACAACTGCTGATCAAGTACTGAAGACTAAAGGTCTGTTGGAGTCAACAGCACTTAGACTCCAACAGATGTTGCAAGACCATCAGAGTTTTCCCTCAACAGTAGTTTACTTTACAGTGTTTTGTAATACAACAGTAGTTTGTATAGGGTAGATGTTTTATGTTTTTATTCTGTTAGAGGTCACTATCTTAGGTGACGTCAGCACAGGTCACCAGTGGTTTAGATTTGTCTATAAATAGAACAGTGCTTGTACTGTTCTATTGCATCACACACAAACATTCTCTCAGACAAACAATCACTATGTGATCAGGCTGAGGGGGAGTACTTGTATTGATTGTAATCTTTCAATTAATGAAAGCATTCGATTAAGAAAACATTTATTCCTATTGTTTTGATTATAGTTTATCATTCCACTGCACTTTCCATATATACTTACATCATTCAATTCTCACCTTCTTCTAAATATATCAAAACAATCAAACTCAGATCCTAACAACATCTGTTTTTAGACCAAAAACTTCTGAAAAACAAAAAGAGAGAAACTACTGATGAAGAAAAACATGAGTATGGGAATATTTTCTGAAAAATGATTAAGTTCTTATAAAATAATCTTCAGAAGTTATGAATAAAGTGTTTATAAACATTCTCATCAGTTGTTAACAAACTACTGAAGAGAAAATGGGAACTACTTATGACAATTGTTCTTCATCAGCAGTTTTGTCATTAAGGGAAAATCAGACATTTCCCACTTCAGAAGTTTGACCTAGGGCGGTTACAAAATTCTGATAAACACCTTTTCCAACACTTATCCATTCAAAAAGCAAAAATTCCCTCCTTCTCTCTCAAAAAGCTCTCAAACCCTGAACCTGCAAAAACACTGTTCGATCCACAAACACACAAACCACGTGGCTCTAACACTGAAATAGGGACACAATCAAAGAGGCTACTTTGAGAAACATTAAGCCTGGTCCCAATACGACGAAATCATTGATTTAGTCGTTAAATCCCAATACTTTACTGCCCTCACCATTGATCCTCCAATCCACACTGAGACTCTTAATGAGTTCTGGGCAAATGCGGAGACGGTGACAGTAAATGATAAGGTGATCTCCCTCAATTCAACCATCCAAGGGAGAAGAATGGCAATCACACCCGAAACTTTGGGAATTAGAATGGGTCTAGATGATGTTGGTGCCCCAGATCAATTTCCAAACTCTGAGATTCATCTAACCATGACAGAGTGTGGTTACCAAGGTACTCTCTCACATACTACTATTTTTAAGAAATATTTTGAACCTAAGTACAAACTTTTGTTTCACTATATAATAATGTGTTTGAGTCCAAAAACTGGATCATATGATCAGATGCCCTCCACTTTTCAACCTATTTTTCATTCCATTGTGTATGAAACAAAATTCAGGGCATTAGCACTTTTATTTAATGAGTTGGTGTTACATCATCTCAATTCTAAAAAGAAGTTTTTGTTGTATCCAAGATTTATTATGCATTGCATAATAAAGGAACTTAGAGAAGAGGTGCTTGTGGGTCAAACAACTATTTTAAACCCTTTAACCTGACAAGCATACTCTAGGCACAATAAACCGGCCACCTGGCCAGAAGATAACCAATGGGAACACACAACAGTCCCCAAGGAACCCTCATCTTCCAAACCTTTACCCAAAAAGGCCATGAAACCAAAACAGCAAAAACAAAAACCCACCAGCCTGAAAAGAAAGGCAGTTCAGGAAGTTGAGATGCCTGAACTTGCTAATGTGCAATCTGCATTTGATAAAGATGTGACTGAAACATCCTCTTAGTCTCATCCATCTCAAACCCCCACTAGAGCACCAATCACCATCTTATTCAAAAGAAAGAAATTCAAGAAAACAATCCCCATTGACTCTTCTTTTGAAACTGCTGAACCCATAGACCAAACTACTGAACCAGCACCACAAATTTCTGAACCTGAAGCCCTTGAAATTGCCAAACTTCTCTCTGGGCTAAAAGAGACCATCCCATCAGAACATGTTAGTCCCCAACAACCACATCAAACAGGGGACATACCTTCAGCACTTGACATGGATGTGGATATCCCTAGCCCTAACCCAAGAGATGAGGATGAACCAGAGTCTCTAAGCCCAAACTTAGAAACTTTAGGTACATTTGAGGCTGCTACTACTCATATATCACCCAGTGGTGGATCTGAGGATAGATGTAACATTGCTAAGACCTCACTTGTGGCAACTATTGATGAAGGCTTAATGCCTGAGGTAGGAAATCCTCTGAACCAAGAAAAAGAGGTACATGAGACAACTGGGTTGGGCCTAGCTCATGATGTAACTGATACTGTCCTCATTGAGGAAGTAAGCAGGGATTCAGATGATTCCATTAACTTGGATGATGATTCACACTCCACCAAAATTGAATTGACAGCTGCTAGTGAAGGTCCTGCACCTACTGTCTCTAAGCTTAAAGAGCTGGTCACACCAGATCAGGTTAAAGTCCACTTGATCCCTGATTCCCCTAAAGTGGCATCTTCTGTACAACATGAAGATCACCCCAAAACACACCCCTCACTGAAAATGCCTACCCAATTCCCTGGGTCATCCAGCATAGACTTGAACCAACTATGCAACCCAGATGGTCCCCCATACCAGTTGATGAACACACTAATTGCCAATCACCTCAAATCTTTCACAACTACTTTGGAGTTGTCAACCAAAGCTCAGTTTGAGGTGATCAACAAAAAACTTGGTGAGCTGTCCAATAAAATATACAACAACTCAAGACAGCTTGCTGAACTCACTGGTAGAACTTCCAAACCTAGCAGGCTTCCAGAAGTGGATGAAGCCAAAAAGGGGGAGAAGATTAAGGAACCTAAGGAGTCACTGGAAGCCAGGATAAAGGCAAGAGTGGCTCTACAACAACAATAACTTCTAGAGAAAGCCCAAAAACAAAAAGAAGATCAACAAAGGCTTGTCTCTGGAACTGAAGTTGAAGCTGAACCTTCCCAAGGCCATAATGAAGAAACTGCTGAAGAAACATCTGATGATTCAGAAAGTACTAAAGACAATCCTTCAGTAGTTGACATATCTATCAACACTTCAGCAGTTAACACTTCCAACATACAAACAGCTGAAGAGCCTTCCAAGACAACTGAACAACAACAACCAACTCCTATTCCAAGGCCTACAACAACTGCAACAATGACTGTGCTGAACCCTTATCCACTATCAGTGTCCAAAGAACTACTTGAGAAGAGTTTGATTGCAGCCCAAAGAAAGGCTAAGGAAGAAGAGATCTGGAATAACTTGGAGGCAAGGGAAGATCTAAGCTTAAATGAAAAGCTTCAAGCTTATGAAGCAGAGTTGAATAGGCAAGCTGAAACAGAGAGAGTTCCTGAAGAAGACAAAAGACAACAATTGGTGTCTTTTATAACAAAGAACAACAAAACAAAAGCCTATTCACTCAAAGGGCTCTCAATGGATGAGCTGACTAGAAGAGCTCAACTTGTTACTGACAAACTTGCAACAAACAAAGATGGAAAAGCCAAGAGAGCTGAGATGATTGAAGAACTGGTAGCAAATGACTATGGTTCAAAAGCCTTTGCCAAGGCTGCTAATCCAGAGAAGTTCAAAACTTCTGAAGTATCAACTTCAGTAGTTAGAACTTCTGGTGTTAAAAGACCAGCTACCAAGAAGAAACCAGAGGACAATACAAAGACTGACTTCAAGATAGTGTTGCTGGAAGGCAACACAGTTGTTCAAGGAGACTTTGATATTGAAGAGAAGCCTCTGATTACTCAATTTAGGGATCCTTCAACATTTGCTTACCAAATTCAGAAGACTATCACTGACAGACTGCACACAAAGGTAGTTACTGAACATCATTTACCAACCTTTAAATTACCTGAAGTAGTGCAAGAAGAAGACAGAAGTGAATCCCACCTGAGAGTCACAGAAATAGAAAATATCCAACACTCGGGAACATCCCAGGGATCCAGCATGGTTCCCTATACTTCAGACTTTGACAAGTCTAAAGTGCTGATCATCAGATGGTCCTTTACTGATGACAACTCAGTATTGGTGACAAGAAGAGATCTTACAAGCAAGGCCTACAAGTCCATGAATGAACTGAAGAAACTATCAACTCAGGACTTGCTTACAATTCAACACTTAGAACCTCAAAGGGGATCTCTCACTGATGAACAGCTTAATCAATTGAAGAATTCCATGTTCAAGGAGATATGGAAAATTGTGAATGACAGAAGAAGACAATAAAAAATTAGAAAAGGTTTTGGCTTCATCAATCCAGGGGGAGATTGTTAGGACAAAAAGGATTGTTGAAACCATTTTTGTAAACCTTAGTCTAATTCACATCTACAAAATATCCTAAGTATAGAACTACTGAAGAAAGAAGACTAAAGTACTGAAGAAGGATTCAACAAGTACTGAAGAAGAAGTATCAGAAGTTCTGAAGTCTAACCAGACAGTTCACTGAAAAACTAATGAAGCAAACTACTTATCAGTAGTTTGTCATTCATCAGCTCTTGTAAAGAATCTTTTTCATCGACTTATGTTTTAGTAGTTTATTAGTTTAGTATTACTTTATCTTTTGTACAAGTTCCAAGAATGCAACTTGTTGCAACTTGTTTCTAACTTGCTTTTTGGCAAGGTTCATGCATATGTAATGTCTATAAATAGATGGGTTCATCCCTCTGTTTTAGACATTGATTTTTATTGAAACAAGAATCCTTCAAAGCTTATTATTGTTCTGTCCATTTCATTTATTGAGAATCTGTTTGAGTATTTATTATCATTCACATTCAATACTTAGATTCTCATTAAACTTGTCTTTAGATTTCAAACATCCAGGGGGAGTAATAACTCATGTTGATAGTGTAGCTTTACTTTATCATTCCGCTGTGCAAATCTGATTGAGTTTGCTAAACACATAAGTGTTCACTAGCAAGCAATACATCAAGAGCATTACTAATCCAACAATTGGTATCAGAGCATTGGTTTATCTGATCACATATCAATCTAACACATTGAGAATCAGACCCAGGCTCTTATTGATATTCAATAAAGGATTAAAAGTTCACTTTTATCAACATCCATCACTTTAAGAGATATTTTGCAAATCAATACTCTTTAAAATTGATCCTCATAAAACTGGTTCTGCCAATAAACCTGCTATGCTAGTAAGAAATGAATACAATATCTGGCAAAGGAGAATGGCACATACATTATCACAGACCAACACTGATTGCTGGAAATCTGTGATATATGGTCCTCACAAACCAGTAAATATCAATCTTGAAACTAAAGAAGAAATAACAAAAGACCCAAAAGACTATACAGATGATGATTTCCTAAAACTTGAGCTTGATGCTAAAGCTTTCTCTATGTTGGCAATGGCACTCCCAAATGAAATCTACTCTGGCCTATTACATTGTGATAGTGCCAAAGAGCTTTAGGACTGCCTCAAAGAACAGTTTGGAGGAACTGAAGAGGTGATTGCCAACACCAGAGAAATCCTGGCTCCACAATATGAAACTTTTGCTCACATAAATGGGGAAACTTTAACTCAACAATTTGAAAGATTCTCCTCATTAATATCTGAGCTAAAATTAAATGGTCAGACCTACACAACTGTATCTATGCTTCATAGATTTTTAAGGTCTTTACCTAAAAAATGGGAAACATACTCTATAGTCCTAAGATCCTCACCAGACTTTAGCTCCCTCACTCTTACCAAATTACATGGGAGATTACTAACTTTTGAAAGAGAAATTGATCAAAAGAAAAAGTTGCAAAGTTCTGGTAAAACTGCTGATGACTATCTACCAGGTAGTACAGCACTATTGGGAAAAGATTCACCTACTTGTTCAAATAGTTTTGGATCTTTTGACCACATTGACATAACTGCTGGGATCTCATCAGAATGATCATTCCCAGGTTATGACAATGAGGAATATAGTCAAACTGCTGATAACATGTGTTTTATCATGGATGATTTAAAAAATTTCAGCAATGATGACTTAGAAGAAATGGACATTTTACACCAACTGGCCATGTTAAGTATTAAAACAAACAAATTTTACAAAAGGTCAGGAAGGAAATTTCCAGGACTAAACAGTTCTACAAAAATTGGTTTTGACAAATCTAAACTTAGATGTCACAAGTGTCAAAAGTTGGGACACTTTGCTAGAGAGTGTAGAAGCTCTAGCTACAACCAATCTCAGTCTGGAAATCAGTTTAACCCTAGTTATAATAGGAATAATGGAACACAAGGGAGTGCACAATTTGTACAGACACAAGCTCGACAATCCAATATGTGCCACAAGTACAATATGTACAGATGCCTGCTCAACAGATGCAGAGCCAACAATCAATCCCTCTCATTCCAGCTGCTCAACATCCTCCACAGACTCAGCAACCCTCACAACAAAGCTTGTTCACCTTAGGGTATGTTGACTGGAGCAGTCTTCCTTTTGACACTACAGAGTGTAATCCTGATGCAGACAACAAAATGTTTGACATCAATTGGGGAGAACCTGACAATGGTAGAAAGAATTTTGCCTTAATGGCATTTGAGGGCTGCACCTCAAAATCTGTAAAGAATCTTTTACAAAACTTTGTTCAACTTCATGTAAAGAATCTTTTACAAAACTTTGTTCAACTTCATGTAAAGAATCTTTTGCTCTCATAAGAGAGATTAATGTGCACTTACAAGGAAAAGCAAATGACTTTGAGAGAAAATTCACTCAGATGAAATGTGATTTAGAAAGAAAACTTGCTGCAAAGGCAAAAGAAAATTCTAAATTAACTAACAATGCTATTGAAACCCAAGCACAACTTAAAATCATGATAGATGACCTAGGAAATGTCAGAAAAGAGCTTGCTGACACTAAGGTCACTTGTAAAAAATGGGTAGAATCTTGTAAGGGGTACCAACTGCTGCTAAACAAACAAAGTGCTTCAAATGTTAGGTTTGGCATAGGGTACAATCACCCTGAAACACCAACAGATTTACCCCCAAAACTACTGAAGATGGGAAAAAATTGTTTCAGGTGAAACTTCTAAAGAGAAAGAATGCACATCTTTCCATGAAAACTTTCTAAAAACTCACAAAGAAAGTTCTTCAGAAGTACAGATAAAATCTGACTTGTAAATGTTTTCGGCGGGAAGACATGCTTGCTTTATGAAAACTTGTTTATTTTAAAGCATACCAAAGTTTATGAAAAACTTATGAAGTTACAATGCTTTTATAAAATCGTACGTGGGTAAAAAGGGAAATGAAAGTTATGTAAGCAAGAAAGTAATAAAATGTGCGGTAACTGAGAAACTTGAAATGGTACATAAGATGGGCACATGGGTAACGGAAAAGTCTAGTGGGACGTGCAGTCTCCGCAGTTAACTGTAACCATTAATAAAAAGTAATGTAGCCGTAGAATATGAGGATAGTACTGTCGGTCCTTGACGAGGACCCACCCCCGGTTGATTAGCGTCAACTCGGATGGACCAAGGGGTGTTACGATATTCTAAACTTGTTGTTACCACTATAACAATGTGCGGGGCAAAAGTAAGTAGTCTGGTTTTGGTTACGGGCTCATGGCAACGCCATCGGTATTAGGATTTGCAACCCTAAGTTTATGTAGCACATTTCTTATGTCTGTTCCGCTTTCGGCGTACGTGTTTGCCCGGTGGGTAATTCCGGATAAAAAAAATGGTTTTCATAGTAATGGGTACGGATGTACGATAAGGAATCCGATGTGGGAAAATGATTTAAATGAGAAAGTTTTTCAAAAGTTATTGCGGAAGTCTCCTTTTTGGGCTAAAAGTTCGATCGACAAAGCTTGGGTATATTTATCTTTATGGGGAGGTAAATATATGGCAAAGTGAGTCGAGTCGAAGGCTAAGAAAGGAACGCCTGGTAATAAATTAAAAGAGACTTTTTATATGTATGTTCGATCGGAAAAACTTGGATATATTTATCTTTATGGGGAGGTAAATATATGGCAAAGCGAGTCGAGTCGAAAGCTAAGAAAGGAATAACCGGTAAGGGTTGAAATGGGATTTTTATATGTATTTTCCCAAATAATGTTTTGCGTAAAAAAATATACTTTCTCATTAATGTTTGCAAATATTTTCTCAAGTGATTTGAAAGAAAAATGGGTTATGAACGATAAACATAAAACCATGAACTCACTGGCTTTATGCTAACTTTTAAGCATGTCTTTCATGTCTAGATATTGGCAACGACACGGTTGGAAATAAGCGATGTCTTGGGATTGGAGACCCTAGAAGGCTTAGTTAAAGGCGTTCGGAACATGTAGAAGTCTTATCTAAAATATTCCGCTGCCTAGTAAAGGTACCAAACGTTCACAACCGATGGGAAAATCGGGGTGTGACAGTATCAGAGCCAGGTTGCTCAAATCTGTGAAATTGGTTAGTGTTATCCATGTGTAAAGATCAAGAATGGTGACAACAAAGTCCGAGTTGGAGAAATTTGATGGAAGAAACGATTTTAGTCTGTGGAGGATGAAGATGAGGGCCCTGCTTGTCCATAATGGTGTTTTTGATGCATTGAGGGGTGAGGATCATCTTCCTGGTGATCTCACAGATAAAGAGAAGAAGGAGATGTTAGAAAAGGCTCACAGTTCGATAACCTTGAGTCTGGGTGACAGGTGTTGAGGGAAGTTTCAAAAGAAACGTCTGAAGCAAGAATTTGGGCAAAGCTTGAGACCCTGTACATGACCAAGTCATTGGCAAACAGGTTGTATCTCAAGAAGAAGTTGTATACGTTTCAGATGAGTCCTGGTAAGACATTAGATGAACACACAGATGAGTTTAATAAACTTATCTTGGATCTTGAGAATATTGAGGTTGATTGGATGGTGAGGATCAGGCCATTATATTTCTCACATCATTACCATCTTCGTATGAACAATTTGTGGACACCTTGATGTATGGAAGGGAGACCTTGACTATGGATGAAGTCTTGGCTGCCCTGAACTCAAAAGAATTGAAAAGGAGGTCAGGTGTGATAAAAGAAGGTGGAAATGGTTTGCTTGTGAGAGGAAAGGTTTATCAGAAAAGTTCAAGATTCAAGGGAGAATCAAGATTCAAGAGGAGGTGTTTTGTGTGTCACTCGGAAGATCATTTGAGGAGAGATTGTCCGGAATTGAAGAAAAGAAAAGGTGAACAGAGGTTTGATAATCATTGGCAACAAGATGGTGATTCATCAGAAGATTGTGATGAATCTGATGTTCTTGTGGTGACCAGTGAAGAATTCTCTTCAGAAAGGTGGATTATGGATTCAGGATGGTCTTTTGGAATGACATATGATCAATGGTACTTCAGGAATTTGAAGTATGGACACTTTGGTAAAGTCAAGGTTGCTGATGGCAGAGTTTGTAAGGTCATGGGTATAGGATCAGTGACATTCAGGATAGACAGTGGATTGTTGGTGAATATGCATGTTGTGATGTATGTACCAGATCTTAGAAAGAGTTTATTGCCATTAGGTTGTTTGGAAAGAGAGGCTTACTATGTGATTCTGAGAGATGGTAAGGCTTTGGTCATGAAAGGTAAAGTGGTTGTGATGACTGGAACAAGACAAGTGAATAATGTCTATGTTTTGGATGGTCATGTTGTGCCTAGGGTGAAAAAGTTCATATATCACACATTTGAACAGGAGTTGATTGGAAAGTGTAGTCATGGTGTTGTACATGGAAATGGTTTAGAGATGTGTAAATCTGTGGAAGAGATGAGTCATAGGGTAATGGTCTCTGATGTGTGTCAATCAAAGGTTCATGGTAGTGTGTGTGATGGGGTAGTGGCTGGATTCTAGGTGGAGTTGATGATAATCTTTTGGTTAATAAAGATGTGTTTCCAAGAAGGGTATTTCTGAAAAAAAAATGTGATAAAGTTTTTTACTCAAATGTGTATGGTTATTCTAGTCAGGTGGAGTTCATTTCAATAGCAGGTTGTTATTGTATGTTCTTGAGAGATCCTAAAGGTGTAAAGATGTTCAGGATAGAAGGACCATGTGATTTGAAGTCAATGCTAAAAGACAGCAAGATTAGGTTGTGTTTAGAGGGTGCCTGGACTGAGGTGGAGTTTGCATATGGAGGTATCCAGGTTAAGGTGGAGGTGTCTGATGGGTGTGCAGGAAAAGAGGCTCAGTTGTGTAGTGATATGTTTTGTGAAAAACAGGACTGTTGTGATAGTGACAGGATAAGGAAGAATGCAGCTGTGACTTGTTTGGCCTTTTGTGAAGAATCTGGATTAACAGCAGAATTAATCAAGTGTTTGGAGATAATGAGTTTTGAAACAGGTTCATTATGGAATGATAGTGACTGTTTAATAATGGTCAGGTCTGAGATGGTTGTAGAGGTCAAAAATGGCTGCAGGGGTAAAATTGTCAGGTTTTGTGATGATTTTGTGTGTGCAGAAGCAGAAGGTTGTAAATGGGTCAGAATTGTTGATGCTTATCAGGTCTTGGAGTGTTGTTTGAGTGTAGTAAACAATATGGTATATGGGTCAGACCTGGAGACTGTAGAAGCAACAACAATAGTCATGGCTGATGGTTTAAAGAATGGCAGAATGGTCCAAGTTGAATCTGGTGTGTATGCTGCTGTTTGTGATGATCAAATCAGCAGTAAAAACTGCTGTTTGATTCATGTTCGGATGGGTGATAAGATGGTTGGGTTTTGATTGTTGACTTAAGGTGGAGATTGTTAGATATTAAGTCAAAATCAAAGTCAAATAATAAGTCAAACTTGGTCAAGAAAGTTTGAGGGGCCATTTGTGACAAGATTCAAAGTTCATATCCTGCTTTATTGTTTTTCGGGTTAATAATAGAAGGTCTGTTATTTAGGAAGGACTGATCCTGTCATTTGTGAAAGTCTTAACAGACGTTTAACAGCCAAAGGGGGGATTAGGGCTATAAGTAGCAGATCAATTCAATTAGCTTAGGCAGTCTATTTCTTTTCAATTCAATTGTATTTTCTTCTTTCGTTCTTATCAATAATAAAACCCGAAGCTTTTGATTATTGTTCTTGATTCAATTTCATAGGTTATTGTAGGGTCAAAGAGGATTGACAAGCCAGTTATAAACCTTAGTCTTATATCCTCTTCACGTTCTGTGAAGCTGCTGAAGTGAAAGATATCTAAAGTTCTGAAGAGTAAAAGGATGAGTAGTTCTGAAGATAAACGAGAAAAATATCTGAAGAACAAACTACTGAAGACAAACTCTTGAAGATCTTTATTAGAAGTTTGTCACTCATCAGCACTTTCATTAACCGACCTTAAACTCGGCAGTTTAGTATTATATTAGTTTTGTTAAAGTCTTTGTTCAAGTTTCGATAACTACAGCCTGTTGTAGTATTATCTTACATTATTTTAAGCTTTTAATTACTTAGTATGTATGTAATCTTTCATCTATAAATAGAGGTATCACTCCCCTATTATAGACAAGTTGTTCATTCACTCATCAATCTAAGACTTGAACATTTTCCTTCAAATTATTTTGTAGTTAACCTTTTTCATATATTTGAGAATCATTCTGCATTTACTGTTATATTCATTTACCATTGATTCTCATCTTTAACTTCCTAGTTCATTGATTGAGGGGGAGTCATAACTCCTGTTAAAAGTGATGCTTTAACTTGAACACTTTAATATTCCGCTGTGCAATTTACTTTGATACATTTATAACACACAAGTGTTCATGAATAAGAACTGTTATGAAGAGCCACTGATCCAGCAATTGGTATCAGAGCACTGGTTTATCTGATCAAATATCAATCTAACAAATTAAGAATCAGACATATGCTCTTATTGATATTCAATAAAGAATAAAAATTCACTTTTTAACATCCATCACTTCGAGAAAAACTTGACAAATCAAAATTCTCAAAAATGGATCCTCATAATACTGGATCTGCCACTAAACCTGTTATGTTGGTTAGAAATGAGTACAATATCTGGCAGAAAAGCTTGCCATATACTCTGTCACAAACCAACACCGGTTGTTGGAGATCTGTAATGTATGGACCTCATAAACCAGTAAATATAAATCTTGAAATTAAGGAAGTAATTCCAAAAGACCCAAAAGACTACACAGATGAAGATTTCCTAAAACTTGAGCTTGATGCTAAGGCATTCTCTATGTTGGAAATGGCTCTCCCAAATGATATCTACTCTGGACTTTTACATTGTGAAAGTGCCAAAGAGCTTTGGGACTACGAGTACT
Organism: Ambrosia x helenae; assembly: GCA_030844895.1. Classification (NCBI taxonomy): domain Eukaryota; kingdom Viridiplantae; phylum Streptophyta; class Magnoliopsida; order Asterales; family Asteraceae; genus Ambrosia; species Ambrosia x helenae. The sequence continues at coordinate 122,095,252 of CM061231.1, forward strand.
TTAGCATCGTTAGTGACACCGGGAGGTGATCTAACCAATCAGTGAGATTAGTAGCCTTTAGGATTCCTTTTCGGTCAGTCTTGGTAAATGATCCGGGGGCCAGTAGGATACTAGAGGTGAATATAATAAGATCCTAATTGACAACATAGTTTCCAAAGCCGGGGCAGTTCCAATTTCATTAGTAGGATTCGATACCTAGGTGGTTGCCTTTCCCATCTCTGATTTCCCTCCTTATTAATCCTCCGCTATCTGTTAGTTTGAGTTTATTTTTAATTTATTTGTTTTAGTAATTAATTAATAAAAAATTCACAAAAGTCTAAATTATTACGCTAGGAGTCGATAGAGGTTTAGTATCGAGAGTCGCCATATTGTGTCCGCGGTTCGATACTCGGACTTACTTGCTCCGCTACACTACGACCGGTAAACTTGCCGTTAGTGTGTGGTTTTGTAGGTTTTTCCATTTTTAAAACGTGACCGATTAATTTACTTCACATTTCACACATCAAGTTTTTGGCACCGTTGTCGGGGACACAGTGCGCTTTCGTGGACGACCAGAGTCGGGGATCTAGTCATTTTGTAGATATTTTTTATTTATTTTTTCTTCTCTTTATTTTTATTTATTTATTTATTTTATATATATTTTCTCTATCTGATGCCCGTGATCTGTTTGTTTAGTGTCTGTTTGCAGTGAGATTTTTAGGATGCCAGATGCTAGTGGAAGAAAGACTGTAGCAGACTACATAAGAGAGTGCGACCAGGATGGTTACAATGAAGAAGGCATCTACACACAAATGCAAAATCACTATATGCCTATTTTGAGGGAGCCCGATAGTTTTCTTGCCTGTTCAGTACCAAGGATCTTTGTAAATTGGTATGAAGGGGAAAATCCATACTTACAGTCATTTGATATCACTCCAGAACCGGAGACGATAATGGACGAAGAAGTCCCACCTCCGGTCCAAAAATAACCCATTGAAGATGATTTTTGGAGTGATAGTGAGGTTGAAGAAGACGTCGGGATGATTGAAGAGGTTATTGAGAAGGAGAACAACATGGGGGATGAAGAAGATCTACATGTACCATCTTGGGAGGACGAGTTTGGTGATGAGTTGGATAATTTACCAACTCTTGAAGAAGAAGAATTTGACCTGGTTGGTGATCTTACCTTTTTCTAAACATTACTTATTGGGAACCAGCCACGGAGTTCAAAGATACACCAAACGAGAAAGAAGATGAAGAGGTGGTAACAAAGAAGAATACCGAACCACCTTGTCATAGTCAGGATTGCCGGCCCGTGCCACCACCATCATGGGAGAGGGAGAGAAGATATACGGACCATACCACTTATCATATTCCACATATAAGGTTTAGTCCAGGTAAGTCTAGGAATAGGTGCTCTGACCCGTTTGAATTTTTCAAACGTTTCTCTAGATTCACCATTCGTCTTTTGACGAACAATGGTGAACGATCTGAATTAAATGGGTTGGATAAAGGGTTGATAAAAGAAAAGCCACCTGATTGAACTTAAGTTAAAACCCAGGTGTAGAGTTTTGTATCATCATCCGCCAAGTATATTATTATTTTATTTTATTTTCATTCTTTTTTATTTTTTTATATATAATTTTTAGTTTATCGAGTCGTGTGGGATTGCCTTGGCCCTTTTCACTGGTGGATCTCCCCCGCCCGTACTCAATCTCCATTCGGGTGGGGTCGATTTTAAAATTATTTTTTGTAAACAGGCATCTCACTTGTCATTGAGTCATTTTACTTTCTTTTTCTTTTTAGTTTATTTTTGCAGGATTTTGACTACGGTCGCGAAGGAAATGCTATACGGCTGTAGATGATGGACTGACGGGACACTTTCTGCAAGCTATCGCCACATGTTTCACGGGAGTTCGTTCCATTTATTTTGTTGTTATATATATATATTTTTTTTCGTTTCTTCTTTATTTTTGCATTTTAATTTTTAGTCTGTGTTGTATCCTAGAGCACATTGAGGACAGTGTGCCTTTCTAAGTATGTGGATGAGAAACTTCGTTTTTATTTCGTTTAGTTGTAGGTTGAGTAAAAAAAATTAAAAAAAAAGAAAAGAAAAAAAGTTGGTTTGGTGTTAGTCCCGATCTTTTTGCGCGTAGTAAACGAGCCTTTTCAATGTAATACATCGGTTAAAAGCGGGGTCGATTGTCGGGTTTACGGGTCTTAGCATATGTTTCTTTAAGTTGCGGGATAGTAGGCTTGACTGGGTAGTTTTTCAGAAATAAAATGTTTGGGGTGCCTGGGATAGTGGATCAAGCTAGATGGTCAACTGGTTTTGCACTTGGTAGTATCGGTAACCCTTATTTCCACATGACAGTGAGTTTTGAGCCTTTAAATATTATATATAAATATTCACTATTTCGTTTCATGTGTGATATACCGACTTTGTTGCATTATTTTAGAACTTGTGCGTTGTGATACATTTTGAGACCATTGGCTTGGACTTGACACAAATATGATTGAGGCATTAGGATTACCCATTTTTGTTTAGCCTTTTCGTTTGTTTTTCTTATTTGACCCGTTTCCCCATTTTTACCTTTAGAAACCACTTTGAACCTAAACATTTCGTTTGTCACCCATTTTATTTTATATTGATTACCGGATTGTATATATTTATATAATGTGAAAAAAAAATATATCAGCACAAAGAGTAGCTGACAAAAAAACAAAAAAACAAAAAATAAAAAAAACTGAAAAAAAAATCTGAAAAAAAAAAGAAAGTGTTGGGTTATATTGAGACCACAGTTACCAGATTACAGACTTTTGATAGCCAGTTGTATAGTTTGATAGTTGAAGGACTAGTATGTAATTAAGACATAGTTTTGTACACAAACCCTAGCTGCTGCGCACTTAATTACACAGGCCCTGCGCACTTATGTTAAGTGCGCAGGCCTAGGGGATTTCCTATATAAAGAATGTGTGTGCACCGCTCTAAGGTTAGGGTTTTGGGATAATCTTTGTAGCACACGTGAATAGGTGCGTATTAATCAGTGTATTCCAAGGTGTTCATCAGAAAATCATTAATGGAATCATCATGTTATTCATTGTGTGTGTCGGTTTTATTCATGTTCATCTAGTATCTTTGTCTTTCTGGATTAATCACTTAAAACACCTAACAAATAGGTGTTTCTAAGTGATAACAATCTATTGCATATCACAAGATCTAGCTTTCAGGACTTACAATTTGGTATCAGAGCCTCTGTGCTCTAGATTGTATCTACTTTAAGATACCAAAACCCTCATCTTGTTGGTTTTTATTATCAAGATTATTTTCTTTATAAACTTTAAAATTTAGGTGTTTTTCTTATATTTTGGCTTCAAATTTCGTGAAAATTGTGTTTCTAAAAGTTTAGAGTATGTTATTTTGATTAGAAAATGTTTTGGAAAGGATTCAGCTGAGTTTTGTGTTTTTCACAGCCTGTTTTGCGCACTTGTTTCTTTCAATTTGCGCACTTGTTTAAACAATTTGCGCACTTATTTCATAAGTTGAGCACTTGTTTCTTGGTTTGAGTACTTGGCTCATATATTGCATACTTGTGACTGTGAGTACTTAAATCTCTGATTTTAGTACACAATCAAGTTTTATGCGCACTTATTGCATTTCCATTGTCTTGAGCACTTATTTAGGGTTTCTGCGTACTTAAACAGAAATCTTGGATTTGTGCGCACTTACTGAAAGGTGTAGTCTTGAGTACTTGGCTAGGGTTTCTGCGAACTTAAAATCTTAAACGAGAGTTTAAGTGTCTGCGCACTTATTTTAGTACGCAGACTGATCAGTAAACACTGAGCACTTATCATGCCCAAGTGTTGACTGATCTGCGCACTTATCAAGATATACTTCCGAGCTGCGCACTTAACAAAGACTACAACTTGACAAGGCTGTTTACATTCTTACAGGTTGTTGCGTACTTATCTGGACTGCTGTGAACTTAGCTGTAAACTTACCTGCGCACTTATCTGCGCACTTAGCTGTGTACTTACGGACTTGGACATTTTCTGGACTGATAACTAAAATCTGTTTAACTAAATCCTTAAAATTCATCTAAATTATGGCCGGTAACGATAACCATTCAACAGTTAACCCTATCACTCAACAAGAACTTGAAACCGGAACCACAACCAGAGTTCCTAAGTTAAAAGGTGTTGAAGACTATGGAACTTGGAAGAACAGAATGAGGTCATTTTTCTATGTTACAGACTTCACCCAATGGAATTCTATCCAGTTGGGCCCACACATTCCCATGAGAACCACTGCCACAGGAGAAGAGTTTAACCCTGATCCAACCACTTACACTGATGTCGATAAACAATTACTCCAGAGAGATCACAAGGCTTATGGTGCTCTAACCATGGCCTTATCAAACGATGTTTATAACATGTTTGAGGAGTATGGCACGGCACATGATCTATGGTTTGCGTTGAATGAATACTATGAAGGGAACGAAGAGATGCGCCAGTACAAGCAAGACATGGTGCAGAAAGAATATGACATGTTCGGCAGTATTCGTGGGGAAAGTTTGAGCTCACACATCGAGAGGTTCATGAGCATGTTGACCAAGATGAAGAAGGCGGGAATTCCTGTGAACAACATAAATTCAATCAAGAAGCTGCTAGACTCACTGCCAAAAGAATGGAGCATCCAGTGTATGTTGATCAGGAAAGAATATCTAGACGCCCAGTCTACCTAGGCTGACCTTATCAACACCCTGAAATCGTTTGAGATGGACATCACGAAGAGAGAGATGAACCAGACCAATCCGAAGGCAGTTCCCATCACTGCAATGAAAAACTTGGCATTAATGACTCCAGTGGGTAACATGGGTTCAAGCTCATCTCATGTGTATGCTGATGGAATGGTTGGTGGTAGCTCCAGTTCAGGAAAGACCGTTCCATACTCTCAACCCAGTGACAAGAACTCTCAACCCTCAACTCTCAATCCTCAACAAACAAAGCTTGCTAATGAACACGTTGAACTCTTCAACGCCTTCATGACCAACTTTGAAGCATTGAAGACAGGTGATCTGAAGAATGATTTGATGAGTCCAGAAGATATGTATCAAGTGGATCCCGATGATATGGAAGAGATGGACCTGAAATGGCAAATGGCCATGATTACTCTAAGGGTTAAGAGGTTCCAGGACAGAACAGGTCGAAGGGTTGGGTTGGGAAAGGCTGGCTTTGATAAATCAAAAATCAGGTGCTACAATTGCAAAACTCTAGGACATTTCAAGTATGAATGTCCAACTTTGAATCAAGCTGAAGTTAAACCGGCAAAGAGAATGGTGGCAATCACGGATGGAGGGGAAGCCAACCAGCAGAAGGCGCTGGTGGTTCAAGATTTTGACTGGGGAGAGGAAGTTGTTGTGGCAGAGGCTGAAGTGAACAAGGCACTGATGGCAAAGATCTGCACAAAATCAACACTTGGTGTGAGCTCTTTGGAAGGGTCATCAGCGGATATGCCAAAAGGAGAAGGGATGGAGAATGCTGGTCTTAAAAGTGTGTTGAGTGAGGACAAGGGAAAGGAGGCTGCTGCCGAGGAAGCTTTAGTTGCTGAGAAGACTTCCACAAGCAAGGCTGATCAACAACCGCAGAGCATGCAGAAGAAGGTTGAAGAGAGAGACCTGGTAAGTATTCCGCTTGAAATAAAATCAAAGCTGTGCTCACCAAGGTGTGTTACAGCCGTTGCTTACTGTTTGTCCCACAATAGGAGAATTTTAAGAGAGATGGATGACATCCGAAAAATCAACACTGAAATGAAAGAAAATGAGTTAGCATATCAGCGAAAGTTAAATGCAACAATAGCTAAAATGCACACTCTAAAAGAATTTGTTCTCAGAAAAGATTTTTTAATAAATGACTTAACTGAAAAGCTAGAAATATCTAGAAATGAAACAAATCATCTCCAAATTGTTGTGGACAAATGGAATGTAAGCAAGCATGCTCATACAGATATCCTTGATTGTTCAAGGAAATCATTCGTCAAAGATGGAATTGGGTATAAGGATAAAAAGGGAATTGTAAAATCTCTATTTTTACCTTTGAGCAAAAGTGAATATATACCCATTCCAAAACCACATCCAAAAAATGATCTTTTCGAAAAGGAATGTGTCACACCTGAGTCAAACTCTAATATAAGTAAAAGCAGTGCAGATATGACCCAACAGGATCAGGTGGACGATGATGAAAGTTGTGGTGGACAAACAATGGGGTTAGGTCACCCAGGTGCCAATTACTCTACAGTGAATTGGTTCATCTGGAGTCATGACAAGTCAAAAACTTCTTTGAATTTGGATGAATGTAATAATTTAACTAAATTGGATGACTGTAATAGTTTATCTAGGATGGATAACTGTAATAGTTTATCTAGGCCAGATGACTGTATTACATTAACTTCTAAGCTTGATTTCAAGGGTGTTGTGGACCCTAATGATAGGATGAATCCTATCAAACGATCAGATATTTGTGTTGAAAATGTTATGCCAGTTTGTGTTGATCTTAATGATGCATTCTCTGATAATGAAAATGTATATAGACCATCTCCGTTTGTTCCAGAACTAAAAAGAAACAGGTTTGGGAAATTTCTTACTGAAGAAATTCCAGTGTTTACACCATCATCAACAGATATGTCATGTTCTGAAGAATCACAAAGTGAAACAGATAACACAACTTCTGAAGAATCACAGAGTGATACAAAAAGTGACATCAGCGAGATAGAATGCAACACAAATGAAGAATCAAGCAACAACAACAGTGATGAAGCTGTTCAAGAGACAGCCCTAACTCAAGCAAATACAAGAGAAGAACATCACAACCATCATCATCCAGATCTTCTTCAAAGATCAAGCGTAAACACTCTAAATGCTCTAGATGTGGAAATGAGGGACATGTGGTTAAAAATTGTCATTTGAAACCCAAACCACAAAGTGATACCAAGACCCAAAAATCTTTTTCGGTTCAAATTAAAGATCTTCAAGAAACTATAAGAAGTTTTGTTAAGGTCACAAAAACTTGGAAAAGACAAGAGTCAGTTTTGGGTGAAAATCACGACAGATTAAAACTAAAACAGACCTGGATTCCAAAAGTTACTTAAAATATGGTCTGAGTCGTGATTGTACATAGTGTCTCGTATATTTATCTGTATATTTCTCTTGTTTTATGTGTTTTTCAGAATAAACTACAGAAATGGTTGATTGCCCTGATGAGATATCTATGGCATGTTGATAGCGGGGCGTCAAGGCACATGACGGGGCTAAAAGAACTCCTCAAAAACTATCGGTTCATTGATGGAGAGTTTGTTGCTGTCGCCGACAACGAGAAGGGCGGAAAGATTGTTGGGATAGGAGACGTGATTTCTGATGCACTGACTTTAGAAGATGTGAACTATGTTCTAGAATTGTGCTACAATCTGCTGAGTGTATCACAAGTCTGCGACAAAGGAATCTCAGTGTTATTTAATGACATGGAGTGCATCTTTCTAAAGCCAGGATTCATACCTCCTACTAATATGATTATGCTTAAAGCTCCTAGACAAAATAACACTTATGTGATTAACATGAGAGATGCAAAGTCTGAATGTCAAATGACATGCTTACTTTCTAAAGCATCTGAGTCAGAGTCACTGTTATGGCACAGGCAATTAGGACATGTTAACTTCAAAAACATTAATAAGCTTTCAAAACTAAATCTTGTCAGAGGTCTTCCTTCCAAGGAATTCCCTTTTTCTGAAAAATGTTTAGCATGTGCCAAAGGAAAACAACACAAGAAATCGCACAAGTCCAAGACAATGAACTCTATCGACTCGCCTCTTCAATTATTGCATATGGATCTTTTTGGTCCTATTAGTGTTAAAAGTCTAGCTAAAAAGTCTTATTGTTTGGTGATGACAGATGATTTTTCTCGATTTACATGGATGTACTTCTTGGAATACAAAAGTGAAGCTACTGAGACATTGATGCTGTTTGTTCCTCTCATTGAGAACATAATAAAGACAAAAGTTAGATCAATCCGAAGTGAACACGGAACTGAATTCAAAAATCAAAGTTTCATGACTTTCTGCAACAACAGAGGAATTCATCTTCAGTACAGTGCTACGAGAACTCCTCAACAGAATGGTGTTGCTGAGAGGAAAAATCGTACACTTATTGAAGCAGACAGAACCATGCTTATCGACTCTAAATTGCCGATCATTTTCTGGGCTGAAGCTGTGAATACCGCCTGTTATGTTCTTAACAGAGTCTTAATTGTAAAGACGCGCGGGAAAACAGGTTATGAATTGCTCTTTATAAGAAAACCTCTGATTGACTACTTCAGGCCTTTTGGATGCTCATGTACGCTGCTTAACAACTACGAGAACATAATGAAGTTTGATGCAGTTGGAGATGAGTGCTTCTTTGTTGGATACTCTTCAAGTCAAAAGGCTTATAGAGTGTACAACAAACGAACCAAAATGGTTCTCAAGTCCTTTTATGTTGATTGGCAGGAATCCAACTCTACCAACACAGGAGCCGGTCCTGACTGGTTCTTTGACGTGGATGTTGTTTTCAACAATTTCAGCATCATTGAAGAACAACCATCTGAAAATCAAGCAGCCGATTCTTCTCCTCTTGAAGATACTCTTTACTCTTCCGAAGACGATGCTGCACCTTTCACCACCCGATTTTCTCCACTCGTAGCTGATCCAATTGTTCCCCTTCAGTCCACAAATGGTGATGCAACTGTTGAAACTACTCCATCTCCTGATGGTACTCCAGCTTCAGAAGAAACATCTTCAGCACAACTGTCTGCAAATGATCCATCCAGTTCATCATTTCCTGTAGATCACCTTTCTAATCTGCTTACCAAATTCAAGAAGAACCAAACATGGGATTTAAGTCTTCTAAGGATCACCCTGTGGAGAACATCATTGGACCAATCTCTGAGGGTGTCCTTACTAGGAATCAGGCAGACAAACTGAATATTGCACATTCAGCCTTCTTATCTCAGACGGTACCTTTCAGCATTGAAGATGCGGTCAGAGATGCAAGTTGGGTTGAAGCCATGCAGGATGAGCTGTATCAGTTTAGAAAGCTCAAGGTTTGGGAACTTGTGGATCTACCTGAAGGAAAGTATCCCATCGGAACAAGATGGGTGTTTCGCAACAAAATGGATGAAAGAGGTGTGGTAATTAAGAACAAGGCTCGTCTGGTTATTCAGGGCTTTCGTCAGCAGGAGGGTATTGATTTATGAGGAAGTGTTCGCTCCAGTTGCTCGACTTGAAGCCATACGTATCTTTCTGGCATACGCCTCATGCAAGAACTTCAAAGTCTTTCAAATGGATGTGAAGAGTGCATTCCTGTACGGGAAGATCAAAGAAGAAGTCTATGTTTGTCAACCCCGGGTTTTGAAGATCCTCATCATCCCAACAAGTACTACAAACTGGATAAGGCTCTGTATGGGCTTCATCAAGCTCCTCGAGCTTGGTATGAGACCTTATCTTCATACTTGCTACAGAATGGGTATACCAGAGGGAAGATTGACATGACTCTATTCACCAAAGAAGTCAACAAACATTCTATCCTTGTTCAAATTTATGTTGATGATATTATCTTTGGCTCCACTGATGAAAACTTATGCAGGGAATTTGAAAGCATCATGAAGTCTCAATTTGAAATGAGCATGATGGGCGAATTATCGTTTTTCTTAGGCTTGGAAGTGCAGCAGAAAGAAGACGGAATTCTCATCCACCAAGCCAAGTATACAAGAGACATTCTGGCAAAATACAACATAACCGACTGCAAGCCGTCCAATACTCCTTTTGCGGCCCAAACAACACTTGTACCAGATCTTCAGGGGCCCTCAGTGAATCCTCACACTTATCGATCAATGATTGGCTCTCTGATGTATCTAACAGCTAGCAGACCAGATATCATGTGGGCAGTTGGATGCTGCGCGCGTTTTCAGTCCAATCCTAAGCAATCGCATGAAACTGCAGTGAAAAGAGTCTTCCGCTACCTCAAAGGAACACCAAAACCTGGTTTATGGTATCCTAAGAGTGATAACTTTGATCTAATCGCTTACTCTGATAGTGATCATGCAGGTTGTAGGATTGACAGAAAATCTGTCTCTAGTGGTTGTCAATTTCTGGGTAACAGGCTAGTGTCTTGGCAGAGCAAGAAGCAGACTACAGTGTCCATCTCCACTGCTCAAGCTGAATACACAGCTGCATCCAGTTGTTGTTGTCAGGTGTTATGGGTCCAAAATCAGCTTTTGGACTACGGTTTGAACGTCATGCATACACCTATTTTTATTGATAATGATGCCTGTCGTGACATCGTGAAGAATCCAATTGATCATTCTAAAACCAAACACATTGAAATTCGGATTCACTCAATTCGCGATGCTCACGACAAAGGATATATCCAGGTGTTACCAATAGATACTGCTGATCAAAAGGCAGATATCTTTACAAAAGCTTTTGACAAAACCCGATTTCATCAGTTGATTACATGGCTTGAGATGATAAATTTTGAATAAAAAGAAAAAAAAAAAAAAACTTTACTTGTGCATATTTTATAGAAAAATCTTCTTTTCATTTAAAACAAGATTTTTGGGGGAGAAAGCGAAACCAGTCCATTCCTAATGCAAAATTAATTCAGGAAATGATAGGAACTAACCATATCTCGTTAGCATGTGAATAGGACCCAGAGAATGTTGTGGCCTCAAGCAACGATGTGTCGGTAGATTCAGCCGGAACCAAGTAAACTGCTAATAGGTGATTAACAATGAAGATCTACACGGAAAGCTGGATTCCCACTGTGCTATAGGTCTGCACAAGCTGAGTCCGGTCATACATAGGTTGAGAAATTAAAAGACACAGAAAATTTTGTGCATAGGTAAATCAAAAGACACCTAAGAGTGCAAGCTACCAATGCGGGGCTAAGAAAAAGAAAATTTTTAAAACTGAGCAGCAAAAGACACGCAATGTTAGTGACGTGCAAACATATCTAGATAGCTCACCAAACAGTCAGATGATCATCTTCTCTGCTTATGGTAACATAGACCTGAAGCTCTCATCATCTGATCAAGATAATGATCATCTTCTCTGCTTATGGTAACATAGACCTGAAGCTCTCATCATTATATTTCAATAAACCTTGAGGATCGGTAGGCCAATACCTAGCACACTGTAGGGTCCATAAAATTTTCGTCAATATTACCAAAGAACATGATAAACGGCATCACCAAACACATGTTGAAAGAGAAAAGGCATGGATTTCAGTGGACAAGCATACCGACAATTGTTCTTAGGCTGCAGCTATCCAACGGGAAGTTGAAACGGGGTCTGGCAGGTATGGTTAGTATGATCTTGAATGCATAAGGTGAGACTTGGTAAAACCCCACTTATCAAAATGGATTTGGGCTTTAAACTCTCTTATTGGGCCAAAATTTTGAACCATGCGTACTTATTGGGCTCTGCGCACTTGACTCAAGTGCGCAGGCCCATCTGTTGACTGTATAAATACTCAGTCAATTCTCCTTTAACAAGTTTTATCTTCTTTTACTGTTATTACAAACCCTAATCACCTGATTATTATCATCATCCATCATCATCACCGTTCATCTTCATTGTTTATCATCATTATCACCCCAAATCAAACCTAATCACCCCAAATCAACTTCTTTCATCTTCATTTAACTGATCCTCATCACTGATTAAGTTAGTTACCATGTACTAATTTTTTATTGTTTGTGATTACAGGGCCTGAAAGGATGATCTAGATGCATCAGTTGGGATTTTTAGTTGTTTTATTGGGTTTTTAAACCTATGAAGTTCTGCGTACTTGATATTGAACAAGTGCGTACTTGTCTCATAATCATACAAGTCTTCTAAAACCCTAATATCCTGCGTACAAAAATGTGAACTTAAAAATCTTGAACGAAGGTTCAAGTGTCTGCATACTTGCCTAGTACGCAGACTTGACTGGGTTGCCAAGGGGTTACCATGCCCGTGTTTGACTTGATCTGCGCACTTGACTTGTGCCTGCGCACTAACCTAAGTGCTCAGTCAAGTATGTGCGCACTTGACTGAGTACATGAATCATTGGACTGTGACTTGGATTGCGCACTTAGAAACCATGCGCACTTGGACTTTAAACAACTTGTGACATTCATTTTGACCATTGAGACACTTGAACGGACTGCGTACTTAAACTCGGACGTTAATTATCTTAAAACTAAAAATCAAACGGATCATGGACACTGATGAAACCAATCCATCAAACCTTAATCCTATGACTGTTATAGTTACAAAACTTAAAACAAAAAATAATGATAAAATCTGAGTCTAAGTTCGTTGTCCGTCTAAGTTTAAGTCTAAGGTCAGTTATCGGAGATCTAATTGGCTTTTCGTGCTCTTGGTTTAAACAGATGGCACTTGACTGGGATCCGAGAGGCATGCACAACCAGCCGATGAATCTTGATACTGATGATGTCAAGTTTAAAGACGTAGTGACTTGGATAAGACGTAGTAAAGTCGGATATGCTGTGCAGCACGTTATACCAGTCTACGTTTCTCATATTGAAGACTTCTGGAGGTCAGCTCGAGTTGAAACTGTATCAAGAGTCAAGCGAATCAACGCTAGAGTCCGAAACAAGGCTGTAGTCATCACTGAAGAAACCGTTCGAAACGTACTGAGACTGCAAGATCAACCAGGAACTGTCAGATTCATGCCTAAAGCAGATATTCACCAACAGTTCAAGAATTTCGGCTACAAGGGTGATTTTGACAAGAGAGGCGACATCAAGAAGAGCCAACTAACAAGAGACTGGAGACTTATTAGTCATGTATTTATAATGTCTCTATGTCATAGAAAGGGAGGCTACAACGCGCTCAGTGCTGAATGGTCGACAGCGATGATAAAGATTTGCAAGAACGAAGCGTTCAACTTGTCAGGCATGATCTTTGATTACATGGTAAAGAATGCAGAAGTTGGATCAGGCAAATGGGCTATGTACCCAAGGTTCATACAGATGATGATCAACGCTCAATATGAGAATCTGCCTCTCGGTGATCAATACATTTTCACAAGAGGTGCACGATTCTTTACAGAATGCAATACACCTGACTGGGAACCAATGCTGGAGAATATGTATGCGGCCCAGCGATATACATTTGTCATGGAGCTGTACAACAAGATCAGAAAGAGAAGGTCAGATGCTACTGAAACTCGACAACAACCCACAGCTGCTCCTGCACCTGGACCATCTGAACCTACTCCTTCAGCCCAGCCAACTGCTGAAGAAATTGCCCTAGAAAAAGCAAGGGGCAAAAGAGTAGCGACTGAACCTGCTCCATCAAAGCCCAGCAAAAGGACAAGACCAGCTGGTTTATTACAAGAAGGGAGAGATACATTGACACCTGAGCAACTTGAAACTGCTGCAGCCTTACAAGAAGTTGCTGAGTTTGAGAGGGCAGCGAGAAACAAAAGGAGAGAACAGCTACCTGAATCAGAGATTCCTCATGTAGTAACTCAGGATGATATTGAGGAACAAGTGATCTTAGAATCCATCTTTTGGGCAGAACAACCGAATCAACTAGGGCCTTCCACTGCTGCTGCTCCAGCCCCCAAAGCTCCAGTCCAACGATCAGCTGAACCATCCTCATTAGCTCCTGCTGCACCTCGTCGCAAACCGGTGCATCAGGAACTATATGAGAAGCTTGTGAAAGAGGTTGGTAAAACTGCTGCCAGGGAAATCTGCACTCTGAAGAGTGACGTGCACAACAATCAGGAGCTAAGAAAGAAAGTAAAGAAGCTTAAACACAAGAATCGGAACATGGAGAAAATCATCAAAGATCAAAGATACCTGATCAAGTTTCAGAATCAGGTTCAAATGCAAATGTTTGAGATGTTCCAAGATTTCAAAAAGCAGCAAACTGGTGCTCCCAGCACTACATTTGATGAGACTTTTGATTTCGGAAAGTTTTTGGAAGAAGAGAAAGAGAAAGAAAGAGTTGCTGAGGAAAGTGAGGTTGATGAGGTAAGTGAAGATGAGATGCCAGAGAGATTTGTGGAGATGGGAATGGATGAAGAAGTTGTTTATAAGACGTCTGATGGGCACAAGTTGGATCCTGAAAGATCAACTTGGTTTCCTAGAAGGCCCATCACCATTCCAGCCTTACATCAGAATATCCATCACACCAAGTCAGCTCACCAGGAGAAGATCATCTCCTGGAAATATGATGAAGAGAAGAGATTGTTTGCTGTGAAGAGAAGAGGGGGAGTGATACAATATTTCAAGGGTCAAAAAGAACTGAAGTCTCTCCCCCGATGGGATATTAGGGAACTCAGCAGGGACCCATTCATCAATCACTCCCTCGACTCCCAGGCGGCCATGGTCAAGTGGTTTATCAAGAAAGAATGTGACACTGATTTTCAAATCCTGAAGCCGCAGAAACCAATAAGGAGGATCTCCAAGAAAAGAATCGATCCAGCCACCGGACGTGGCATGATAACTTATGTGATTGACCCTCCTCAGGTCGTCACATGAGTTCCTATTAGATCTGAGCTTCCAGTGTTGCTGAGGGACTTTCAAAAGTGGTTTTACGACAGCAACACTGGTGAAGCAGTCATTAAACTACAGGATGATTCGGAGGCTTTGAGGATTTTGGATCCAGTAGACGTGTTCGCACTTAATCTGTTAGATCTAAATATGCTGTTTGCAAATCAGATTAATGTAGGTGTCGGGAACGCGTTGTTTGAAGAAGCGGTGTTGTTCAGAAGGGCTGTGGATCGGGCTATGCATCTAAAAAGGGAGCTGCTTGATATAGTTGAAAGAATCAATGCAGCAGATAAAGAGAAGGATGACAGAGAAAAGGCTGCTCAAGTTACTACTGCTACTGCTGCTGTTGCAGAAGTTACTCAACCTGAAGTAGAGACTACTTCATAGGTGCAGACAGAAGATCCTGCAACAGTAGCTGATCGGGAAGCACCTGCAACAGAATCAACTCAAGCTCCTCAAGCAGTTGAAGAAGATCCAGTCGCACTGTACATGCAAGACCCCCCTGAACAGGTTGAGGGGGAGCAAAGCGAGGTCGAGATAGATTGAAGATTGAAGAACTGGTAGCTGTGGTCTAGGGGGAGTATTGTTGGGTTATATTGAGACCACAGTTACCAGATTACAGACTTTTGATAGCCAGTTGTATAGTTTGATAGTTGAAGGACTAGTATGTAATTAAGACATAGTTTTGTACACAAACCCTAGCTGTTGCGCACTTAATTACACGGGCCCTGCGCACTTATGTTAAGTGCGCATGCCTAGGGGATTTCCTATATAAAGAATGTGTGTGCACAGCTCCAAGGTTAGGGTTTTGGGATAATCTTTGTAGCACACGTGAATAGGTGCGTATTAATCAGTGTATTCCAAGGTGTTCATCAGAAAATCATTAATGGAATCATCATGTTATTCATTGTGTGTGTCGGTTTTATTCATGTTCATCTAGTATCTTTGTCTTTCTGGATTAATCACTTAAAACACCTAACAAATAGGTGTTTCTAAGTGATAACAATCTATTGCATATCACAAGATCTAGCTTTCGGGACTTACAGAAAGATATATGAAAAAGAGAAAAAAAAACTGAATAAAGGTTGTGGGTCGAGAAGACCAAAGAGTTAAGTGTATATGTTCTATGTTTATCCGGTTTATCACTTATTTTTCTTTTTAGTCAATTTTTCTCAATAAAATTTCCTACCTATAACCCTTACCTAACCTTTCGAAGTCCTCTTGATTTGTGTTAGTGTTAGCAATTTGGTGGAAATTTGATTGACGTACAAGCTTATGATAATTTTGCTTCATTGTTCGGTTATGAGAGATTCACTCCAAATAAATATATAACCGAGAGATGAGTGATATTGTGAGGGGTGCTTACAGGTGCATAGCCGGTTTCTTGAAGGTAAGTGAAGCTTGACTAGGTATGCCTTGTTTTTAAAAGGTTATCATCTTGACTAGTCAGCCTTTAGAATGATGTAAGTCTTGTGAAAACCGCTATGCTTGTTGATTTCGTAGCTTGCTTTTGACCTTGTTTGATGCTATCGTTTTTGTTAAGTGCTTTGTTGAAAATGTTGTTTGGGATTTTGTATAATTCTTTTTCGAGACGCAAAAGGTTTAAGTGTGGGGATGTTTGATGTGTTGCAAAATACATCTCTTTTCCTATGTATTTTGTATATTATTAGGTCAGGGTTTTAGTCGTTTTGTGTCGTTTTTGTTATGTATTTATGTATTTTATTATTTTATAGGTGTTTGGAAAAATGAGGTCAAAATGGAAGAATTTTAATCGAGACATCAACACTTGAGAGCAAGTTTTCATGGACGTTGGAGCGTAAACAAGGAATTTTGGTAGAGCCAAGAACACACGAGATGCGAGCTTGGATTATTCTAATAATAATAATAATAATAATAATAATAATAATAATAATAATAATAATAATAATAAAAGCGGAAAAGAAGGCCACGAGACTTGTGGCAGTATTCAAAATAAATAAATAAAAAAGGCCTAAGAAAAAGGTGAAAACCCTATACATATTATTTATTGGGTGGACATATTACTATGAAGAGGGGCTGCCAAAGAATATTATATCTAGATTAAAGAACAGCCGCCTTGAGGGGATCGACCAACGAAACAGCTCACAAAAAGGAGAGATGAAGTGAAGGGGAAGAAAGCACGAGTTTAAGATTGAACCTACAAGTTTGACTATAATAAGTTTTAGTTTATATATTTATTGATCGTGTATTTATGAATATTATTACTATAACTTTTATTTTTCTTGAACCTATGTTTTTATTGTTTTCTCTAATTATGTTTGGCTAAAACATTAGTGACCACCTAGGTTGAAGATGATGACTTTTTGATTTTGGTCTATGTTTTGGAATTGGATTTTATAGCTGGATTTATGGTTTTGTAAGAAACTTGATTATGATTCTATGATGAATGTGCGTACTTTTTACTAATTTATGATCTTTTAATGTTCCACAAGTGTCTTAGTGAATGTCTTTCATGTTTGGATGCATGTTAGAATTACTTGCTTTGTGCTTGTAATTTACTTTATGGTTTTAGGCCTAAATTCTATGGGAAGTTTAATTGAGAGTTTAGAGGTAATTTGTGTTCTTCCCACTCTTGAGACCGAGAGGTGATAGGTAGTCAGGTTTCTCTTTAGTGCTAGAGGTTTAGGCTAGAAACGCTGAAAGATCAGGTTTTCCTAGGTTCTCTAGTATTATTTGCATATCTGTGTCATAGATTGACTTTACAGGTTACTCCTTGCACTTTAGGGTGTATTGTGATTGGAGAGTGAGAAATCTAAACCAGTCTAGCAAGTACTTTAGCATAGTTAGTGAGGCCGGGAGGTGATCTAACCAATCAGTGGGATTAGTAGCCTTTATGATTCCTTTTCGGTCAGTCTTGGTAAATGATCCGGGAGCCACTAGGATACTAGAGGTGAATATAATAAGATCCTGATTGCCAACATAGTTTCCAAAGCCGGGGCAGTTCCAATTTCATTAGTAGGATTCGATACCTAGGTGGTTGCCTTTCCCATCTCTGATTTCCCTCCTTATTAATCCTCCGCTATCTGCTAGTTTGAGTTTATTTTTAATTTATTTGTTTTAGTAATTAATTAATAAAAAATTCACAGAAGTCCAAATTATTAGGCTAGGAGTTGACGGAGGTTTAGTATCGAGAATTGCCATATTGTGTCCACGGTTCGATACTCGGACTTACTTGCTCCGCTACACTGCGACTGGTAAACTTGCCGTAAGTGTGTGGTTTTGTAGGTTTTTCCATTTTTAAAACATGACCGATTAATTTACTACACATTTCACACATCAAGTTTTTGGCGCCGCTGCCGGGGACACAGTGCGCTTTCGAGGACGACCCGAGTCGGGGATCTAGTCATTTTGTAGATATTTTTTATTTATTTTTTCTTCTCTTTATTTTTATTTATTTATTTATTTTATATATATTTTCTCTATCTGGTGCCCGTGATATGTTTGTTTAGTGTCTGTTTGCAGTGAGATTTTTAGGACGCCGGATGCTAGTGGAAGAAAGACTGTAGCACACTACATAAGAGAGCGCGACCAGGATAGTTACAATGAAGAAGGCATCTACACACAAATGCAAAATCACTATATGCCTATTCTGAGGGAGCCCGATAGTTTTCTTGCCTCTTCACTACCAAGGATCTTTGTAAATTGGTATGAAGGGGAAAATCCATACTTACAGTCATTTGATATCACTCCAGAACCGGAGACGATAATGGACGAAGAAGTCCCACCTCCGGTCCAACAAGAACCCATTAAAGATGATTTTTGGAGTGATAGTGAGGTTGAAGAAGACGTCGGGATGATTGAAGAGGTTATTGAGAAGGAGAACAAGATGGGGGATGAAGAAGATATACATGTACAATCTTGGGAGGACGAGTTTGGTGATGAGTTGGATAATTTACCAACTCTTGAAGAAGAAGAATTTGACCCGGTTGGTGATCTTACCTTTTTAGAAACATTACTGATGGGGAACAAGCCACAGAGTTCAAAGATACACCAAACGAGAAAGAAGATGAAGAGGTGGTAACAATGAAGAATACCGAACCACCTTGTCATAGTCAGGATTGCCGGCCCGTGCCACCACCATCATGGAAGAGGGCGAGAAGATATACGGACCAGACCACTTATCATATTCCACATATAAGGTTTGGTCCAGGTAAGTCTTGGAAAAGGTGCTCTGACCCGTTTGAATTTTTCAAACGTTTCTCTAGATTCACCATTCGTCTTTTGACGAACAATGGTGAACGATCTGAATTAAACGGGTTGGATAAAGGGTGGATAAAAGAGAAGCCACATGATTGAACTTAGGTTAAAACCCAAGTGTATAGTTTCGTATCATCATCCGCCAAGTATATTTTTATTTTATTTTATTTTCATTCTTTTTTATTTTTTTTATATATAATTTTTAGTTTATCGAGTCGTGTGGGATTGCCTTGGCCCTTTTCACTGGTGGATCTCCCCCGCCCGTACTCAATCTCCATTCGGGTGGGGTCGATTTTAAAATTATTTTTTGTAAACAGGCATCTCACTTGTCATTGAGTCATTTTACATTCATTTTCTTTTTAGTTTATTTTTGCAGGATTTTGACTACGGTCGCGAAGGAAATGCTATACGGCTGTAGATGATGGACGGACGGGACACTTTCTGCAAGCTATCGCCACATGTTTCAGGGGAGTTCGTTCCATTTATTTTGTTGTTATATATATACTAGCTTATTACCCCCGGAGGGTCCCGGGGTTGAAAAATCTAATTTTACGTGATAACCTATTGTAGAAGGCTCAAGTTAACTAACCACAAAATCTCTTAATCATTGCATGTTCATAGTATTCTAATCAGTAATAACTCATATTCCCTAATCTAAAACTTAATCAGTAATCATCTAAAGAATCACTTATGTAAGCTGCAACTATTCAAAAACTCATCACATCTCTCTAATTTCTCACATTCTAATGGCTCTTATGTAATCACTTATGTAATCAACTAAACAAACACTTAAGTTGGAAGTTGTAACCATTGCATCTCATTATGCCACGTGGCATAATCAAGAGATGGTTGGGCCACAATTGAACGCCACGTCAGCAACTATCAATTCTTCCTGGGAGCGTCCCGGGGTTGAAAAATATAATCATTCTAATAATACTAATACTAATACTAATAGTAACAATTATTACTCTTGTAATTAAATAAATAAAAAAATAACCGTGCTATAAGCTGGCACCATGTCTTGCAGTGTTGCGCGATTCTTTCTCATAGCTTCTCTTGATGAAGTATACCTAGTAAATTCCAATGATAACATGGCGATTGGGTTGATTTTCAACATCGTAGATAAGAATCTGGTTTAAAAGAAAAAACATGATTAATGAATAACATGAACACTTTGTGTGTTTTTTTCTGTATGAACGAAACCCCACAAAAATAGTCAATTTTTTCTCCGTTTTTATATAGCACTATGGTACTCGTTGGAAAGATAATAAAACGCACGTTAATTTGGTGTAATTTTTTTCTTTAAAAAATCCGGTATATAAAAGATATAAACGTTTAAAAATTATGGGAGGGGTGCTTACAGGTGCATAGTCAGTTGCTTGAAGGTAAGTGAAGCTTGACTAGGTATGCCTTGTTTTTAAAATTGTATCATCTTGACTAGTCAGCCTTTTGAACGATGTAAGTCTTGTGAAACCGCTATGCTTGTTGATTTCGTAGCTTGCTTTTGACCTTGTTTGATGCTATCGTTTTTGTTAAGTGCTTTGTTGAAAATGTTTGGGATTTTGTATAATTCTTTTTCGGGACGCAAAAGGTTTAAGTGTGTGGATGTTTGATGTGTTGCAAAACACATCTCTTTTCCTATGTATTTTGTATATTATTTGATAAGGGTTTAGTCGTTTTGTGTCGTTTTTATTATGTATTTATGTATTTTATTATTTTATAGGTGTTTGGAAAAATGAGCTCAAAATGGAAGAATTTTAATCGAGACATCAACACTTGAGAGCAGGTGTTCATGGACGTTGGAGCGTAAACAAGTAATTTTGGTAGAGCCAAAAACACCCGAGATACGAGCTTGGATTATACTACTACTAATAATAATAATAATAATAAAAGTGGAAAAGAAGGCAACGAAACTTGTGGCAGTATTCAAAATAAATAAATGAAAAAGGCCTAAGAAGTCAAAGCCCACAAGGAAAAAAAAAGGTGAAAACCCTATACATATTATTTATTGGGTGGACATATTACTATGGAGAGGGGCCGCCAAAGAATATTATATCTAGATTAAAGAACAGTCGCCTTGAGGGATCGACCAACGAAACAGCTCACAAAAAAGAGAGAATAAGTGAAGGGGAAGAAGGCACGGGTTTAAGATTGAACCTCCGGGTTTGACTATAATAAGTTTTAGTTTATATATTTATTGACGGTGTATTTATGAATATTATTACTATAACTTTTATTTTTCTTGAATCTATGTTTTTATTGTTTTCGTTAATTATGTTTGGCTAAAACATTAGTGACCACCTAGGTTGAAGATGATGACTTTTTGATTTTGGTCTATGTTTCGGAATTGGATTTTATAGTTGGATTTATGTTTTAGTAAGAAACTTGTTTATGATCTTTTAATGTTCCACAAGTGTCTTAGTGAATGTCTTTCATGTTTGGATGCTTGTTAGAATTAGTTGCTTTGTGCTTGTAGTTTACTTTATAGTTTTAGGCCTAAATTCCATGGGAACTTTAATTGAGAGTTTAGAGGTAATTTGTGTTCTTCCCACTCATGAGACCGAGAGGTGATAGGTAGTTAGGTTTGTCTTTGGTGCTAGAGGTTTAGGCTAGAAACGCTGAGAGATCAGGTTTTCCTAGGTTCTCTAGTATTATTTGCTTATCTGTGTCAAAGATTGACTTTACAGGTTACTCCTTGCACTTTAGGGTGTATTGTGATTGGAGAGTGAGAAATCTAAACCAGTCTAGCAAGTACTTTAGCATAGTTAGTGAGGCGGGAGGTGATCTAACCAATCAGTGAGATTAGTAGCCTTTAGGATTCCTTTTCGGCGAGTCTTGTAAATGATCCGGGAGCCACTAGGATACTAGAGGTGAATATAATAAGACTTTGATTGCCAACATAGTTTTCAAAGTCGGGGCAGTTCTAATTTCATTAGTAGGATTCGATACCTAGGTGGTTGCATTTCCCATCTCTGATTTCTTTCCTTATTAATCCTCCGCTATCTGTTAGTTTGAGTTTATTTTTAATTTATTTGTTTTAGTAATTAATAAAAAAAATTCACAAAAATCCAAATTATTAGGCTAGGAGTCGACAGAGGTTTAGTACCGAGAGTTGCCATATTGTGTCCACGGTTTGATACTCGGACTTACTTGCTCTGCTACACTGCGACCGATACACTTGCCGTTAGTGTGTGGTTTTGTAGGTTTTTCCATTTTTAAAACTTGACCGATTTATTTACTACACATTTCACACATCACCGGGAAAATACATTACACAAAAAAAATGGGAAAAATATGCGAGGTTACAACTTGATCAGTATAAAATATTCAAGAAAATATGTGGGCCATTCATTAATATATTTAATCTAATATCGGTTAGTATATCAAAGCTTAAAATATTAATATATGTAACATCTGTTATTACATCAAAGTTTAAAATATTAATATATCTTACATCTGTTAGTACATCAAAGCTTCAAATATTAATATATCTTACATCTGTTAGTACATATGTGGGCGATTCATTAACATATTTAATCTAATATCTGTTAGTATATCAAAGCTTAAAATATTAATATATCTAACATATGTTAGTACAACAAAGCTTAAAATATTAATATATCTTACATCTGTTAGTATATGCGTGGACCATTTATTAAATGTTGTTTCCTATGTTTTGGATATTGTTATAGTGGTTTTGGTGGATATTAATATAATAATAATTATAATGTTTATTATAAATCATTAATTGTTGATATAGACTTCCCGTGTTTTCAAACGAGATTTCACCTAGTTATTTTAAAAGACAAGATCATCATCATCATACTCAGTTAATCCGACCAATAGCAAAAGCTAAGGTAGGGACCGAGGAGGGTAAGATGTAGACAGCCTTACCTCTACCCTATGGGAATAGAGAGGTTGCTTCTAGTGAGACCCCTGACTCGATATTGGTTTTGTATAAAGCCTTGGACATAAGGCACATAATGCTTAGCAATCGGGACAAACCCGATTGGTTCATGTACCCCTTTGTCTTTTGGCTATCAACGCCACCACATGATGCATGATTAACCGTCCGTCATTTTTAACGCTATTTTTCACAAAATTAGTAAAATAACGTTAAAATTAATGCAACTTTACTTTTCCCCTGAGGGCCACACATATTTATACATATAATAAACCAAAGCCATTTTAATGACTTGGACTCAAAGAGACATTCTCTTTTTTGAGTGTGTCATGTGTCATCCCATGTGCCATTGAGATATTTTAGGAAAAAAATGATTTAAAAACAAAATTGGATTTTTCACCCTCATGTTTCCCATAATTTTTAAACGTTAATATCTTTAATATACGAGATTTTTTAAAGAAAAAAATTACACCAAATTAACGAGCGTTTTATTATCTTTCCAACGAGTACCATAGTGCTATATAAAAAACGTAGAAATTTTTTTGTGGGGTTTTGTTCATACAGGAAAAAAAAACACAAGTGTTCAGATAAATCATTAATCATGTATAGACAAGTCACTAATTATGTTTAAATCAGTAAATATGAATTTTTTTTCAACCAAAGCCGAATAGGTTAATAGAGTTATACGTTGTTTTAAGTTAAGTATCAATATTAGTATGTTAGAGTTGTACATTTGTTTAGTCTTTAGGATAAGTGTTAATATTAGAGTTACATTAAAGTTCTACATTCTTTTAGGTTAGGTGTTAGCATTGGAGTTGTACATTGTTAATTTGTTTTAGGTTAGATATTAATATTAGAGTTATACATTAGTCTCTTTCATATGTAAAATTGATGTATCATATTAAATTTCTCAACCCGGGACGCTTCCGGGGTATAATTTAATACACATTATATGCGCATAGCCGTAAGTGGGGCTCGATTTTAAAAAGACAAGATAAACATCGATATTTAATTTAGCAAATTCAAAAATTACAATAATTGTCACTTTTAATTTAGGTAAATATTTTAAAACTATATTTATTACAATTCCTTCGAAGTCCGTTTATACAAATATTATTTTTCAAATTCAAGTTAATATGGTGATTATCTTTACTTTTTAATTGGGGAAATTATTATAAAATGAGATTTAAA
Source organism: Ambrosia x helenae (assembly GCA_030844895.1). Classification (NCBI taxonomy): domain Eukaryota; kingdom Viridiplantae; phylum Streptophyta; class Magnoliopsida; order Asterales; family Asteraceae; genus Ambrosia; species Ambrosia x helenae. The sequence continues at coordinate 122,119,157 of CM061231.1, forward strand.
TTACAATTAACACCATCATTTCGTTCTATCTACATTTAATTATTCAAAGTCAAATAAGTATGATTTAAAAATGGAAAGAAGACCACTCGGTAACATGTGATCCCGTGTGGAAACACACGGGATGACTCAGTCAACCCTTATCCGTTGTACGGTAATCACTAACACGTCAACGAAGGAACCGCTGAGAGGAACCGTTGTTTCGCAACGTCTATTTATATCTTTTAACACTAATCAGATGCTTAATAACTGAAATGTTACAACCAATGAACAAAAAACTGTACAGACGGATTAAAAAGTTGTAGTCAATATGTAGCCTTATATAAAAAACCATATATAATCAATGTTAAACAAAACAAACAAAATCAACTTTAAACAACAATATACATGAATATACATAGCTAGTTAAAGGAATTAATAAACTTAAGCTTCAATTCCATTGATGCTTCAAGCTGTGCATGCAGATCTTTCAATCTTGCCAAAAATTCTACGTCCTTAATCCCGAACTCTGAATTGCACAGCACGGACAAATCACGAACAGCGGTCGAAGACATTGACTTCAAAGTACGTTGCACATCGTCTCGGTCAAAGATGCCCAAGTGCAAACGGTCAAAACAAAGCTTCAAGTCTCTTGTAGTCTTCAGATCTTGATAGTATTGTGCTGTAATTCGATTAAGAACAAATTCCTTCATTTCATCTTGACGGTTATCACTTGGGGCTGCCATTGATGCAATTGGTTAAGAATGAAATTCAAAAGTTAATATTAAAATTAAAATGGTTTATGATGAACTTCCGGATGTCTTTACTATTTTATACACCGATAACGCATGAAAAATGAAAGGTCATACGGTAGAATAGTTATTATACTTGGCTTAACGTGTTAAACAAAAGGTTATATTATAATGATTATTTAATTTCAAAACGTTTATAGTATCTAAAAAGTCGATACAACTTGTGAAACATAAATGAACGAATGCTTTGGAAAACAAATAGACGAAATAATCAAGTATGAATTTAACAAATGAACACGCTTAAATAATTACACCCAAATATCGTGTGAAATTAATTATATTTCGAAATTATTACTATAAATATGTTAACATCCAACCTAAAATTTATCTATAAACTACACAAACTACATATTCTAACCTTCATCTACCAAAAATGGCAAACAGATCATACTATCATTTTGCTGATACATCAGATGTTAAGTAATTTTTCAGCGCTTGGTCGCTAAAAGAAAAGAGAAAAGATGAAGATATTTGCGATGAAGATGAGAGAATGGAAGAAACAGCTAAGGAACAATCATGGGCAAACATAACGTTTTTACACAAGCTTCAATTCATCTTCGAGGAATCTTTCTTTTTACCACCCACACCGAAAACTCAAATTTTGTATACACTTACACTCTCTGTTACATGGAATCTCGTTGCATGTCGTTAGCAAAGTTTGGTCAGAAACTTTTCTAAAGTAGGGGAGACTGCTATATCAGCGCCTTGTCCTCGCCAGTTACATAGTTTCCTAAACCTTGTAAACTCTCAACTTCCTAGCATCGGGAAAAAGGTCAAAGATTTTAAACCTTTCGCTTTGAATAACTACTTTAAACTTTGACAATTTATAACCGATGTATTCCTTAAAACTTACTTGCCCTTTTTCAAGTAATTCGAGACGAAATTTACTAACGTATAGGAGACTGTGGCATCCGTCCCTTTTATTTTTATCATTGGTATAACTTTAGTCCTTCATGTATTTATACATTTAAAAGATCATTCCTTATGCTTTTTCATCTATCCTAAATTATTAAACTTTTGAGTTATATTAAAACTTATTTTTTATATATATAAACCAACCCGCTAGGCTTTATGTGGGGGACTCTTGCATTGGAGCCTCCACCGGGGTCCAGTAGGGGGGCCCATTATGGCCGCTTCTTTTCTCTCTTGTCCTACACCCGTTGGTTCATCGGCTAGAAGAGTGTTGTTCCCTACCATTTCATGCTTGGTACCTCAATGATAGCACTATTATGGGAGAGGCCGGGGAAGTGGCTAAGGATTTTGATATTATACGCTTAATATCAAGAAATGTGAAATTTTTTGGCCATCATGCAATGGGGAAAAAGTGAAGCCTCGTTTATTTCCTAGAGACATCGGAAGACCAACGGGAGGTGTAAAGCTCTTGAGGGGTGCCATTAGTCAGGACGAGGGATATATTAGATCTTTGGGTGCTAAAAGGGCTCGGCGGGCAGTGGATCTAATGGCTTCTCTGCAGAAATTGGGGAGCCCACAAAGTGAATTATGTTGCTCCGTTCATGTATGGGTGTTGCTAAACTGTTGTTTGGCCTTAGGACTTGTCAACCAGCCTTTGTTGAGGAGGCCGTATCTATTTTCGACAAAGGGCTTCGTGAAGCGGTTGAAGATACTGTGGTTTGTGGAGGGGGGGGGGACTTTCTTTGGGGATTTTCAATGGCGGTTGGCGTCTCTACCAATACGGTTGGGAGTTCTTGGCCTTTGTTCGGCGGAGGATGTGTCTGCATATGCTTTTGTGGCCTCTAGAGTGCAATCCTGGGGATTACAAGACCACATTCTACGGAATAGCGGGATAGTGGGGATGGACTTGGATTTTGAGCTTGCCTTGGACAACGTTCGCAGCTCTCTTCCTGATTTAGATTTAGGTGGTTTTATGGATAAAGACACCGCCCCAAAAAAAACCTCAAAAGATTTTAGCGAGTGCGTTTAGCTGTAAAACCCTTCAGACTATGGGAGAGAAGTTTGCCATGTCTCCAAACCAGAAAGTTGTGTTAGAATGCCTCAAAGTAGCGCATGCTCAAGATTTCTTGGTTGTCCTTCCTATTGCTGGGCTTGGACAACACATGTCAGCTGTTGAATACCGGGCTATCCTTAAATACAGGCTCATGATTCCCATGTTTCCAGTTGATGAGCCGTGTCCTGTTTGTAAAAAAGCATGTTTAGATAAGTTTGGGGATCATGCCCTTCACTATAAAGAGTTGCCCGGGTTTAAATATAGGCACGACCAGGTTAGGGATGTTTTATGGGACGTCTTATGAAGAGGGCAAGAATTTTGGCTAGGAAAGAAGCCCTTATTAACTTTTTGACACACCCCCTGGAAGGGCAGTCCACCCTACAACCAGCAGATGTCCTTGTGTTCGGGTGGGCACAGGGAAAACATGTGTGCGTTGATCTCACGGGAGTGTCTCTGTTGATGGGACTTCGGGATTCTGGGTTTGTGGCAGGGCAAGCAGTCTTGAAAGCGGAATCCAAGAAAGTTGCCAAACAAGAAGCTGCCTGTCTGGAGACCCAACATGTCTTTGTGCCCTTTGCTTTTGACACGTTTGGAGGTCTAGCCCCCAAAGCAATCTGTTTCTTAGAAAGAGTACAAAAGGTGATGCAAAGTAACTCCCTAGCGACCAAGGACCCAAGTTTTATTTGTAATAGAGTGGGTTTTTCTATTCAAAAGAGGGTAGCGGCACAACTTGTAGCCCGTTTACCTACCGCCCACTTGTAAACTTGTTGGTTTTAATTATAAGTGACTATGAATTATTTCAAAAAAAAAAAAAACCATAACCTAAAATAATACTCTATTTCTTATTGTGATGGAAGCTCTTTCTTGGTTATTGGAAAAAAACTAAAGAGATTGGGGTATTCAAAGGTATTGATGTGTCGGAGACTAATATTGTTATTTCTCACCTCTTTTACGCGGATGATGCTCTTATTTTGTGGGATTGGTCGGGGAGAATATTCAGAGTATCACCAGGATTCTTTGGATTTTCTATCTTTGTTCGGGTCTTCGAATTAATCTCCACAAGTCGAATTTATTCGGGGTTGGTGTTAGTGACTTGGAAATTGATAATATGATGGAAGTTTTGGGTTGTAAAAGAGGGAGAATCCCTTTTGTTTACTTGGGTATTCAGGTTGGTGCTAAGATGACTTGGATTAACAATTGGAGCCCGGTTATTGATGTTATAAAAAATCGCCTTACATCGTGGAAAGCTAGAAATCTTTCTATTGGTGGTCGATTAATCCTCATTAAGTCGGTTCTTTCTAGTTTACCGATTTATTATCTCTCTCTCTACAAAGCTCCTAAGGCAGTGTTGGATAATATAGAAGTTATTATGAGGCGATTCTTGTGGGCAGGTTCTAGTGAAGAGCGAAAGATCCCTTGGGTGGCTTGGGATATTATATCTAATTCGAAAAGGCTGACTAGTCAAGATGATACAATTTTAAAAACAAGGCATACCTAGTCAAGCTTCACTTACCTTCAAGCAACCGACTATGCACTTGTAAGCACCTCTCACAATATCACTCATCTCTCGGTTATAGATTTATTTGGAGTGAATCTCTCATAACCGACTATGCACTTCCCATCTCTACCAATACGGTTGGAGGTCTTGGCCTTTGTTCGGCGGAGGATGTGTCTGCATATGCTTTTGTGGCCTCTAGAGTGCAATCCTGGGGATTACAAGACCACATTCTACAGAATAGCGGGATAGTGGGGATGGACTTGGATTTTGAGCTTGCCTTTGACAATGTTCGCAGCTCTCTTCCTGATTTAGATTTAGGTGGTTTTATGGATAAAGACACCGCCCCCAAAAAAACCTCAAAAGATTTTAGCGAGTGCGTTTAGCTGTAAAACCCTTGAGACTATGGGAGAGAAGTTTGCCATGTCTCTACACCAGAAAGTTGTGTTAGAATGCTTTCAAAGTAGCGCATGCTCAAGATTTCTTGGTTGTCCTTCCGATTGCTGGGCTTGGACAATACATGTCAGCTGTTGAATACCGGGCTATCCTTAAATACAGGCTCACGATTCCCATGTTTCCAGTTGATGAGCCGTGTCCTGTTTGTAAAAAAGCATGTTTAGATAAGTTTGGGGATCATGCCCTTCACTATAAAGAGCTGCCTGGGTTTAAATATAGGCACGACCAGGTTAGGGATGTTTTATGGGACTTCTTATGAAGAGGGCAAAGATTTTGGCTAGGAAAGAAGCCCTTATTAACTTTCTGACAGACCCCCTGGAAGGGCAGTCCACCCTACGGCCAGCAGATGTCCTTGTGTTCGGGTGGGCATACGGAAACATGCATGCGTTGATCTCACGGGGGTGTCTCCGTTGATGGGACTTCGGGATTCTGGGTTTGTGGCAGGGCAAGCAGTCTTGAAAGCGGAATCCAAGAAAGTTGCCAAACATGAAGCTGCCTGTCTGGAGAACCAACATGTCTTTGTGCCCTTTGCTTTTGACACGTTTGGAGGTCCAGCCCCCGAAGTAATCTGTTTCTTAGAAAGAGTACACAAGGTGATGCAAAGTAATTCCCTAGCGACCAAGGACCCAAGTTTTATTTGTAATAGAGTGGTTTTTTCAATTCAAAAGAGGGTAGCGGCACAACTTGTAGCCCGTTTACCTACCGCCCACTTGTAAACTTGTTGGTTTTAATTATAAGTGACTTTGAATTATTTCAAAAAAAAAAAACCATAACCTAACATAGTACTCTATTTCTTATTGTGATGGAAGCTCTTTCTTGGTTATTGGAAAAAACTAAAGAGATTGGGGTATTCAAAGGTATTGATGTGTCGGAGACTAATATTGTTATTTCTCACCTCTTTAACGCGAACGATGCTCTTATTTTGGGGGATTGGTCGCGGGAGAATATTCAGAGTATCGCCAGGATTCTTCGGATTTTCTATATTTGTTCGGGTCTTCGAATTAATCTCCACAAGTCGAATTTATTCGGGGTTGGTGTTAGTGAGTTGGAAATTGATAATATGATGGAAGTTTTGGGTTGTAAAATAGGGAGAATCCCTTTTGTTTACTTGGGTATTCAGGTTGGTGCTAAGATGACTCGGATTAACAACTGGAGCCCGGTTATTGATGTTATAAAAAATCGCCTTACATCGTGGAAAGCTAGAAATCTTTCTATTGGTGGTCGATTAATCCTCATTAAGTCGGTTCTTTCTAGTTTACCGATTTATTATCTCTCGGTCTACAAAGCTCCTAAGGCGGTGTTGGATAATATAGAAGTTATTATGAGGCGATTCTTGTGGGCGGGTTCTAGTGAAGAGCGAAAGATCCCTTGGGTGGCTTGGGATATTATATCTAATCCGAAAAGGCTGACTAGTCAAGATGATACAATTTTAAAAACAAGGCATACCTAGTCAAGCTTCACTTACCTTCAAGCAACCGACTATGCACTTGTAAGCACCCCTCACAATATCACTCATCTCTCGGTTATATATTTATTTGGAGTGAATCTCTCATAACCGAACAATGAAGCAAAATTATCATAAGCTTGTACGCCAATCAAATTTCCACCAAATTGCTAACACTAACACAAATCAAGAGGACATCGAAAGGGTAGGTAAGGGTTATATGTAGGAAATTTTATTGGGAAAAATTGGCTAAAAAGAAAAATAAGTGATAAACCGGTTAACATAGAACATATACACTTAACTCTTTGGTCTTCTCGACCCACAACCTTTATTTTGTTTTTTGTTCTCTTTTTCATATATCTTACTTTTTTTTCAGATTTTTTTTTCAGTTTATTTATTTTTTTTTTTTTGGTTTTTTTATCAGCTACTCTTTATGTTGATATATTTTTTCTTCACATTATATAAATATATACAATCCGGTAATCAATATAAAATAAAATGGGTGACAAACGAAAGGTTTAGCTTCAAAGTGGTTTCGAAAGGTAAAAATGGGGAAATGGGTCAAATAAGAAAAACAAACGAAAAGGCTAAACAAAAATGGGTAATCCTAATGCCTCTATCATATTTGTGTCAAGTCCAAGCCAATGGTCTCAAAATGTATCAAAACGCACAAGTTCTAAAATAATGCAACAAAGTCGGTATATCACACATGAAACGAAATAGTGAATATTTATATATAATATTTAAAGGCTCAAAACTCACTGTCATGTGGAAATAAGGGTTTTCGATACTAGCAAGTGCAAAACCAGTTGACCATCTAGCTTGATCCACAATCCCAGGCACCCCAAATATTTTATTTCAGAAAAACAACCCAGTCAAGCCTACTATCCCGCAACTTAAAGAAACATATGCTAAGACCCGTAAACCCGACAATCGACCCCACTTTTAACCGACGTATTACATTGAAAAGGCTCGTTTACTACGCGCAAAAAAAGATCGGGACTAACACCAAACCAACTTTTTTTTCTTTTCTTTTTTTTTAATTTTTTTTACTCAACCTACAACTAAACAAAATAAAAACAAAGTCTCCCATCACCACACTTAGAAAGGCACACTGTCCTCAATGTGCTCCAGGATACAACACAGACTAAAAATAAAAATGCAAAAATAAAGAAGAAACGAAAAAAATATATATATAACAACAAAATAAATGGAACGAACTCCCCTGGAACATGTGGCAATAGCTTGCAGAAAGTGTCCCGTCTGTCCATCATCTACAGCCGTATAGCATTTCCTTCGCGACCGTAGTCAAAATCCTGCAAAAATAAACTAAAAAGAAAATGAAAGTAAAATGACTCAATGACAAGTGAGATGCATGTTTACAAAAAATAATTTTAAAATCGACACCACCCGAATGGAGATTGAGTACGGGCAGGGGAGATCCACCAGTGAAAATGGCCAAGGCAATCCCACAAGACTCGATAAACTAAAAATTATATATAAAAAAATAAAAAAGAATGAAAATAAAAATATACTTGGCGGATGATGATACAAAACTCTACACTTGGGTTTTAACCTAAGTTCAATCATGTGGCTTCTCTTTTATCCACCCTTTATCCAACCCGTTTAATTCAGATCGTTCACCATTGTTCGTCAAAAGATGAATGGTGAATCTAGAGAAACGTTTGAAAAATTCAAACGGGGCAGAGCACCTTTTCCTAGACTTACCTGGACCAAACCTTATATGTGGAATATGATAAGTGGTCTGGTCCGTATATCTTCTCGCCCTCTCCCATGATGGTGGTGGCATGGGCCGGCAATCCTGACTATGACAAGGTGGTTCGATATTCTTCTTTGTTACCACCTCTTCATCTTCTTTCTCGTTTGGTGTATCTTTGAACTCCGTGGCTGGTTCCCCATAAGTAATGTTTCTAAAAAGGTAAGATCACCAAGCGGGTCAAATTCTTCTTCTTCAAGAGTTGGTAAATTATCCAACTCATCACCAAACTCGTCCTCCCAAGATGGTACATGTATATCTTCTTCATCCCCCATCTTGTTCTCCTTCTCAATAACCTCTTCAATCATCCCGACGTCTTCTTCAACCTCACTATCACTCCAAAAATCATCTTCAATGGGTTCTTGTTGGACCGGAGGTGGGACTTCTTCGTCCATTATCGTCTTCGGTTCTGGAGTGATATCAAATGACTGTAAGTATGGATTTTCCCCTTCATACCAATTTACAAAGATCCTTGGTACTAAAGAGGCAAGAAAACTATCGGGCTCCCTCAAAATAGGCATATAGTGATTTTGCATTTGTGTGTAGATGCCTTCATCATTGTAACCATCCTGGTCGCGCTCTCTTATGTAGTCTGTTACAGTCTTTCTTCCACTAGCATCTAACATCCTAAAAATCTTACTGCAAACAGACACTAAACAAACAGATCACGAGCACCAGATAGAGAAAATATATATAAAATAAATAAATAAATAAATAAAAATAAAGAGAAGCAAAAATAAATAAAAAATATCTACAAAATGACTAGATCCCCGACTCGGGTCGTCCTCGAAAGTGCACTGTGTCCTCGGCAACGGCGCCAAAAACTTGATGTGTGAAATGTGTAGTAAATTAATCGGTTATGTTTTAAAAATGGAAAAACCTACAAAACCACACACTAACGGCAAGTTTACCGGTCGCAGTGTAGCGGAGCAAGTAAGTCCGAGTATTGAACCGTGGACCCAATATGGCGACTCTCGATATTAAACCTCTGTCGACTCCTAGCCTAATAATTTGGACTTTTGTGAATTTTTTATTAATTAGTTACTAAAACACATAAATTAAAAATAAACTCAAACTAACAGATAGCGGAGGATTAATAAGGAGGGAAATCAGAGATGGGAAAGGCAACCACCTAGGTATCGAATCCTACTAATGAAATTGGAACTGCCCAGGCTTTGGAAACTATGTTGGCAATCAGGATCTTATTATATTCACCTCTAGTATCCTAGTGGCTCCCGGATCATTTACCAAGACTGACCGAAAAGGAATCCTAAAGGCTACTAATCTCACTGATTGGTTAGATCACCTCCCGGTCTCACTAACTATGCTAAAGTACTCGCTAGACTAGTTTAGAGTTCTGATCTAAATCTTTAAGCACACATGAACTGAGAAATCTCCAAGTCATTATAATTTATTTAATTCTATTATTTATGATATACTATTCATTCTATTAGGGTAATTTTGGACTTGCCCAAACCGCTACGACTTGTGCTAGTTGTACTTGCTATTCTTCGCAACATGTGAATATATCTTTCCCCCTCTTCATGTTTTACTCTTTTGGGGCTATTTACGTACACTATAACTAAATGTTATTCTTTCACTAAATGCAATTCTTATGTGTGTTTGCTTTATGTTAATTCGTGTATCTATGACTTGTCAAAATCATTAACCTTTGAGGGCATGACATTTCAATGAATAGTACTATGGTATATACCCCCTTGTTGACTTACGTGTTTGAGTTAAGCCCTTGGTCATTGTTATGTGATTCATTATACTCAAAAATGGTTTTCAAAGTGGTTGTTTTATTCTTGTTTCTTGAAACTTGATTCTTAGGGTTGATTTTGAACAGATATTACTTATTACATAATTGCAAATGGTACCGAACATGAATTGCTAAACACTTTTATTAGTCCCTCCGTCCCTATTTAAATGTCGTGGGCCCAAACACACACATTTTAAGAAATCTTTTTTTTGTATGTGGTAAAATGACAATAATATCCTCAAAAGTGGTGATTCTGTTTTGTCTTTTATGGGCAAAACTGAAAATTGCATTTCTATTTTTTGAAAATGGACATTTAATTTGGGACAACTGTAAGACCCGTCCTAATAAATGGGTATTTGCCCTTAATTTATGAAATTAAAGACTTATAAAAATACGGAATTTTTAAAACATTTAACGATATTAGCTTGACTATAACATGTAAAATAAAAATACCAGCTTATAATTCGTATCACGTGCATTAAGAGTAACACACTTAGAAATCTGCTATCGGGTACAGTTTACAAAGAGTTATGCAGAAGCATTGAACATGAGATTCGTTTACGTTTGGTCCTTCTAATGTACTTGATCACCACTCCGGCTCCATAGTAATCATACCTAGGGTTTGCAGCGTCAAACAACCTGTTAGTCGTTCTAAATAATTGCAGAATTGAAAACACGTTAAAATGATCAAATGACGGTACCCGCCGTAGCCTACGATTCAAGAACCATAGGTTACGGTTCAATTTTCCTATTTTAAATACTGAACCGTAGCCTACAGTACGGTTACGACTCACAGTTTCTGTCTTGATGTTCTGTGTGAACCGTAGCCTACGGCTCCAGGCCGTAAGCTACGGTCTGGATCTGCTGGAAAGTCTTGTATCACTTATCCAACATTTCCCACTTTCGAGTCCGAGATGTAATTAGTGAATCTAATATTAGGATCCACTTACCTTGTCTATATCATAATCAATCGCATTAGCACGTCTTACCAGTTTGACATCCAAGCTTCCATTGGCATGAATTTAAAATATGCATACACACATATATATATTTATTCGTTTGACTCGTCTAATTATAAGTAAGCCTCTACAAGATTACCTAAGTAATTCTATGCTTATTTTATGCCAATCGAATACAGTTTATTGTTTGACCCGTTTGATTATAAGTAAGCCTATACAAGATTTACTTGTTTTATGCCAATCGAATACAGTTTATTCATTTGACCCGTTTGATTATAAGCAAGCCTCTACAAGCTTACCAAAGTAACTCTATACTTGTTTTATGCCAGTCGTATATAATTTATTCGTTTAATTACAAGCAAGCCTTTACAAGCTTACCAAAATAATTCTATACTTGTTTTATGCCAATTGAATACAATTTATTCGTTTGACCCATTTGATTACAAGCAAGCCTTTACAAGCTTACCAAAATAATTCTATATTTGTTTTATGCCAATCGAATACAATTTATTCGTTTGACCCATTTGATTATAAGCAAGCCTCTACAAGAATACCAAAGTAATCACTATGGCTTTTCTAACCTTAATTAACGCGGTTTGCTATCTTTTGACTAACTCATGTGTTGCACTATCTAGTCGACTCGTTTGTCTACAATGGCAAACACCAACTTCCAACTGAGTAACCTTCGTCATTCTTGGCAATTGATTACTAGGCTAGTCAAGTATACTCTAATCTTCAACTAAGGTCATAACCATACGCGGTTTCAAATTTATCTTGGACTATCTATCCAAGTCCTAATCACGGATTCGAGTGTACAACAAAACATACTACATATATACTATTTAGAAGTGCTTAAGTCATAAATATATACATATATATTTATGCGGAGTGTATCAGAATTTAAGTAATCAAGTGACTTACCTCGCGCAAGCTTCCTCGGCCTCACATCCATGGCTCTGTGCCTACCCGAAGCCACTCGCATTCACACCTAATATGTGAACATTTGCTTAAGTTGTTAGAAACCTATTTGGAATATAACTACACATATTTTGGTAGTGTCTTTCCATAATTCAAGTTTTCTAGCATTAACACATGCCTAATCCATGCTTTAACCGATGTCTAACACATAAACATTCATCCGAAACAACATTTAGTGTTTAGGAAATGGGTATCTAGACAATCATACGTGCTAAGTTGATAAAACACATTATTTTCAGTGCTGCACTTTTTGCGCAGCAGCTGTTCAGGTTGCTTTTACCCCTTCTAAACCCCATAATCTGATTTCGACTTTCAAATAAGAAATGTGCTACGTTCAAGGAACTTTCCAGGCATATAAAGAACGTCCCCTAACGATTTTTCTATGATTTTATATGAATATTTGAAGATCAGGTCAGAAACATATTATGTGCAGCGATTTCCTTTTCAGCTGCTGTAATTGACCATTTTGACCCATTTAAAGTCCGAATTAGTTGAACATGTTCAAATATGGATTGTGCTTTGTTCAAAGACCTTTCCAGGCGTATAAAGAACACCTCCTAACGATTTTTCTATGATTTTATATAACTATTACAAAACAGGCCGGTAACCTATTTCGTTTCAATCATAAACAACAAATTTCTAACCTCCATGTTCTTTTAGGCGTTTTCACAAACACTTAGCGGGCATCCTTTTTCTAAGATTATTTCCATGATCAAATATCATCTCTTATTTACCATTTACCAAGTTTGCATCATATTACCATAATTTAATTATGAGCTTTGTTATGACTACAACTATTACACATTTATGAACAATATTATCCATTTAAAGAAGAGGGTTTCTCTTGAATATGAAAACCCACATTTTTCATGCTACAAAGATTCTTATAACCCTAGTTTTTATCACAATTTACATCAATTCCTACTCAATGAATGTTCCTAGTGGCTAGACTAATATCTAAGAACCACCAATTTCACCATTTCACAAGAAACCAAAAATCTCATCTTTCACATAAGCAATTAAAACCCCATAAAACAGAAAATTTAGGGTTACCTCATGAATTAAGGGACTCTAGATGAACGAATTTCACAACATGCAAGATCCCTAGCCTTGGATTTGTCTCAGAATCATCAAATCTCCTAGTTGTTCTTGAGTGTGTGTGTTTGTGTGTGTCTTGATCGACATATGCCTCTGCATATGTTGATTTCTCTTTTTTTTTTATTTAACCAAACTCAAGTTTGGTTGTTGGGCAAGTTTAGCCCCTCCCACCTTTTGTCAAGTACATACTAGTTAAAAGCACTAATCGAGTTAGTCTCGTGTAATTGTTTAAGCCTTATTTAGCTAACAAGGTTGACGGGGTTAATCCCTTAGGTTAAGAAATTCGTATATGTTGTGTTTCATTCGTTTCAATTAAAAACCACATGTGCTCATATTATCATAAAACCAAATTTAGGAAAATTTTGGGGTGTTACAACAACCAAAAATGGAAAGATTGGACATTTAAATAGGGACAGAGGGAGTACTTTATATTTATTCAAATCAAGGTATGCTCACCAATACATTATATGTGTTGACAAAATTATTTTGTACATGTTTCAGGTTATTTTGAAACGTTTCTTTTAAGCTTTTGGATTTATATTTAGGCTTGTCTTTATTGTATTTTAACTAGACTTGACGCTTTAGAATTATTGTATTATGTAATTTTCCTTTCAATGTAATAAACTATTTAATTCAATGTACTCAAACTTACACTTTAGTACCATGAGCTATTGAACAGTCGTTACTACTGACACCTCGATGCTTCCGCCATCGGTTGGGGTATTACAGCTCTCGTTGCTCGCGTTTAACATGTAAATCTTCACAGTATGTTTCAATTAATGTTATCTATATGGTCGATTTAGGATGTATTTTAAAAGCCCTAAGGTCTTGGTCGTGATCTGTAGTGAATTCATGTTCAATTAAAGGATTAGGGTGTTAGGGTTTATATTAGATTTGGGGATTTGTTGTTTGCAAGTAGTTATAAGAACATTAAGTACGCATAATACATCAGAAAAATACAACCCAAACCAATGGTCCGTGCGTGTTTTAGTCAAGCTCATGTCCCGGGTTTGAAACCCCAGGGGACCGTTTTTGTTTCTTTCTTTCTTTTCCAGTCTTTTTTATTTAAATTAAATAACTTATAAATCTATTCTAATTATTAAAAATAGTAAACTTATTCCAATTTTTTTTATAAAAATTACATTGGCTTCTTAAAACCCTAAAGTTTGTGTTCATAATTTATTTTCCAGAAACAATATTTATTACTTTTAATGTATTTATTTAGTTTAAATCATAACAAATCATTTTTAATCATTTTAATACCAAAAGCTTTGTGGAGTTATTTCTAACCACATAAAACGTTTTTCTAATTTTATTTTCTATAAAAATATTATTTTTACCCGTTTTTACAATTTAATTATATTTAATTGATTAAAATCAATTAAATTCTGTTTTAAATGAAAATATTATGAAAACTAATTTATAAAATTATTTCCCACTTATAACACATATAAACTATTGTTCAAAAATAAAATAAACATTTTTGCACTTTATTTGTATTTATTTCCTAATTATTTCACTATTATTAATAATAAATCAATTCAAGATACTTTACTATTAAAATTTTGAGTTTAAAAAAAAAAATCTGAAATATTTTTTTATTTTAGAATAAACTTTACTTGAAATTTTTATATTTATTTGATTTATTATTTATTTCCACCCTTAATTCACATTTTATTTGCAAAAATCAAATACTTCAATTTATGGTCATTTTGTAGTTTATAAGTTAATGATCCCACACGACTTCATAATTTCAAATATTGAGCTATAGATTTTATTAATATTATTTGAAACCAATTAGGGTTTAATTCAAAGACCCTAGAATCCCCAAATCTAGTCTTTAAAACCCTAAGTGCCCAATCTTCGATACATTAGACTTTAAGATTATTTCTCTTATAAATTTTTATCCCTTTAGGTTAATCCTTTGGGATCGCCATCATTTAACTCTCACCATTTGCTGGTATCAAATCCCTACGCAAATTGTGAGTATACTTTCCCCTTTTTCGTTTTCACACTTTTAGGGTGATACGTACACTTATTTACTCATTCACCTAAATATGTTTAAACGCAATGTTCACAAATGCAATTCATATATGTGCCTTACGTGTTTGCCTTATGCTATTTGTGTGTACTTATGCCTTGTCAAAATCATTAACTTATTTTTAAGCCGAGGGTAACAATGAATAGTACTACGATACATATCCCTTGTTTGATTTACTTTTTCTATGGGAAACTCTTGGTCATTGTTATGTGATACTTGACACTTAAATTCTTGATTCTTGATTCTTATAGGTTTGATTTTGAACATTTGCACAACTTAGTTACATAATAGCAACTAGTATAGCACATGAACTGGAAACCACTTTTGAATCTATTATATACATATGCAAACAAGGTATGCTCACCAATACAATTCATTGTATTGAGAAATAGAATTTTTGTACATGTTTCAGGTTGAGTTTTGAGACAACTTCTTAGCTTTTGGATTTAGAGTTTAGAATTGGATTTTTTATACATTTGTTTATATTTGATAAGTTTTCTTTAGACATTTGTATCTTTTGTATCTCATTTCAATGTAATAAATTATTCAATTTAATGAAATCATATTTACACTTTAGTAGCATGAGCTTTTGAACAATCATCACTATCGTACACCCCAATGATTCCGCCATCAGTTGGGGTGTTACAGATTGGTATCAGAGTCGTGGTTATATGGAATTAGGTTATTTGAAATGCTTTTGACCTAGACTATAATTAAGCTTACATACATGAGTCCTCTCGTGCATACTTTATCTTATTTTTCATATCTTCTCATATTTTACTTTCGATTTAAATATTCTCTATTTATTCCATCGCATCCTTTTCGACATCATACTTGGAAAAGAAGACACTCGTATTCCACAAACGAAATGAAATCACCAAGTTAGGAGTGATATCCATACCTTGGTGATTAGTTTCATTCCCAAACATGTTTTATACATTTGGAATATATTTTTGAGATAGGAGTGACATCCACACCTCAAGAAAATAGTTCAAAGTATCATTTTCAAAATCTCTCAAAAGAATCTTCATCACTAAGCTAGGTGGGATATCCTTATCTTAGTGACTAGATTCACTCCAATGGATGTTTTTGTGTTTTTAAAATACAATGTTTTTAAAATACAATTTTTGTGTTTTAGAATCACTAGTAAAGGGACTCGTGCAATGTGGAAGGGTTAGTGCATGTAGCCTGAGTTTTCTGTCTAAGGCCTGGCATTTCGCATAAATCCCAATCATACGAGGTACCTGTATGCCTACCTCGGAACTTTTGGGATGAGCATTCATTTATAGGCTAAATCATGTCTCGCACAAGTCATTAGAGATTCTAAATCTTTTGGCTAGTCAAAAGTTTCCAATGGAAACAATCCCAACATCTCATGTTATTGATTTGATATTTATACCTCGTTTATCATTTGAATTTATAATTTCAACGCATGTTAGTTTATTTCATTGATTCTCTTATGTTGTTCTCTTATTTATCGATCATCCAGTTTTGATTCATCATTATTATAATCAAAACATTTTCCACTATATTTTGCACACTACTTATAATATTTCATTCATGCTTTGTAAGTTTTACACTAAAACGTCATTTCCCTGCATGATCGATGTCGTTGGGTCACTCAAAAACAATGAAAATAAGTAGTAAAGTAGAAGTGAGTCGTCTCCACATGGAATTGGTGGACAGTCGTATAGTTTTGTAAATTAACTAATAAAAATGAATCTAACTGAGTTATAGGTTGTTTTGAGTTTTAAGAAAACGAATTTTATAAGTTGTAAACACTAATATTAAAGAAGTAACCCCCTCCAGGTTTCCGGTTCAATGATTCACCCTACCCTTGTTTAGATGATTGGATACTATATAGACATAGTTTTGTTGAACGGTTTAAGTTAAGTGATAATCAAACACAAGTTTTTAATAATAACCCGTACAATTTAATTACCAACCCACGAATAACAACTACCCTCCCGTTAATCAATCTGCTCACGATGCAAGAAAACTGAATACGAATGAATAAAAGATAAGAAATTGCACAAACATGACTTGTTTAAATAACTCAAACCACAAATATCTTTCAAACAATTAAAAGACAATCCATAAACAAAAACAAACAAGAGTAAGAGTTTCACAAATAAACCGTGCACCCGAAGGTGGTTACAAAGATGTTTAGCCGCTCATGGCAATGAATAACATAACGTAAACTTGAATAAGAATACCGAACATGTTGATAATAATCGAAGGTATGGATGAATGATGTTGGTTGTTGATGTTTTCAGCTCCAAAATGCTCCAAAAGATGGTTGTTTTTCGTCAATGGTGGCTGGATAATCGACTAGGGTTTTAAAAATATCTTTTTATAATAAAAATCCACCTTTCCTAAAACTTCTCCAACACCCGACGTAACTTATAGCATTGAGCCGTAAGCTACAGCTCAATATCTCGGCGTCTTCTTCTTCCCTTTAACCGTAGCCTACGGGCTACTCCCGTAGGTTACGAATCAAACAAGCGCTGCTGCTTCTTTATTTCCTTTATACCAATCGTAAGCTATGACTTGATCTCGTAGCTTACGTCGATATCCTCAAGCTTCTTTCCACTTGTTTTCCTTTCAAATTCTCGTATCCAAACACCCTATAATCTCATTTTTCCCCATCCAAACCTTATCCAAACATCCAATTCTCTTCCATGGAGCTCCAAAACATCACTATAACTCCGAATCTTCAACTCAATCACTACGTTTCACATTTTCCAACCATTTTCTTCCACTTTTCGCCATTTATCCTGACACAAGAAAAACTCGCGTAGTAATCCCATTCATCACATATAAGCACCACCATCAAAAACACACAAATGGGCATATTATTAACCATTCACTACACTTATCATCACATTCCCACACTTTCCTTTGATTGTCCCCAATCAAACCATCACAAAACACTACTCGGTTTGCTAACAAGCCACTTTCAATTCCATTACCGAAACTACTCTTCAAGGCCCCAAATCATACCCAATCCCATAGACTTACACAATCGAGATTGATAGACTGACAAGCAAATGTTGCGCATTTCAAAATCCAGACTTGCCTAACTAAGCCTAACATGCTTATTATCATACATATACGCTACACACCCCCACAATGTTCACTCCTCTTGGTTTATTTATGGACTAGTTTGTAATGTGCTAGTATAAGTAGCTCAAAAACCAAGAATGTAACCCTGTTATCATAGGTTTGTATGACAATCACACAGAAGCTGTAAACTATGCACATATCGAGAGGTCTTACGGGTTTTGGGCTTAGGGTAAAGGTAGGAATGATTTGGCTAACACAGGGTTTAAAAACAAAGGTTTCAACACGCTTTGAATGACCATCCTTATTCACAATACACAATAATACACTAAACAAACAACTTTGGGCATATTTGACCCATAACACATGCCTTTATTTTTTCTCTCTTTTTTTTATTTTTTTTCATATATATCTTTTTCTTTTTGTTTTTTTTTTTCACAACTTAAATATAGCTAAAACACTTGAACAAAACACAAACACATTGGGTGTCATCAATTTATTACACAAAGGTAAACCGGTCAATTTGGGTAATATTATAGGTTTAATCAAATGAAAGGGTATAGGTTCAACATGGGCTATTAAGTGTGATTTTTCGTAAAGGGGTCAACAAAACACAGACACATGGTTTCAAACATAATAAAAAGGGATTCCTAAATTGCCTTTCTCATCTATGTGCATGTTCTGCCTACAACATTAGCATGTATCAAATTACACAAATTCCGCAACAAGGAAACATTTGGCCTATTCTCAACAAATGAACATATATATCAATATCTATCAATCTAGTAGGCTCAAAGTTTCACAAAGTAGGGATATATGTTGCCGACATGTAGCATATGCAATTCCTAAAAGCATCTCTTTTCTGATCCTTTAAAAATGCTTGTCAGAAAAACTCTCATGAAACTTAAAGGGATGACCATGATCAAGGGTCTTATTTTTCATACTCGGCAAAGGACTCGTTAGCAACTGAAACGCGGCTTTTGTGCCTGATCAAGTGAAAAGGTGACATTTTGCGAGAAAATTTATTTTTATTCATGTTTTTCATTTCAAAATTTTCTCAATTTTCTCATACATGTGTAAGTGTCCCCCCCCCCCAACTATCCTAGGGTCACCCATCCCCACACTTGGGATACATCGTCCCCAATGTATGGTGTTTTTGATGTTTTTCAAACCTTCATCACTCAACATGTTCAATCTTCAATACTACCATCCCAAACGGACTAACATCTCAAAAGAACCCAAACAAAACACACTAAAAACAAATAAAGAAGGAAATAAATGATAAGGTACAAAATATACAAGATAGGGAACAACATATGACCTGATGGATGTGGGGGTGCTCATCTGTAAGATGGGACAAGCGGTCCACCGTAAAACTCCCCCAGGTGCTCGTAAAACTCCGTCATGTGGTTTTTTACTAATTTTATTGTATATTTATTTATTTATTAAGTTTAATTTGTGTTTATGTAAGTTGTATGTATATAGGTTATATGTGTGTATGTAAATTTATATATTTGTATGTTTGTTTTACCTAAAAACATGATCCCTTGTATAGTGTAAAAAGTCGCTTCATGTATGTTTGTATGTAAGTATGTATGTGTTTGTAGGTATATGTTTGTGTATGGTTATGAAATTTGTTTTTGTTAGGTTTTTAACTAATTTTATTGTATGTTTATGTATTTGTTAAGTTTAATATGTCTTTATGTAAGTTGTATGTATATAGGTTATATGTGTGTATGTAAATTTATATATTTGTATGTTTGTTTTGTCTAAAAACTCGATTCCTTGTTTAGTGTAAAAAGTCGCTGCATGTATGTTTGTAGGTAAGTATGTATGTGTTTGTAGGTATATGCTTGTGTATATTTAAGTTTACATATAACTCAATAAATTTATATATGTAATTAAATTTATAAAAAAAGATAAATTTATTTGTTTAAAACATCATAAAACTAGAAATACATGCCCGAAATTGAATCATCATTTAAAACATAGTGAGCTTAGAAATACCCGCCCGAAAATGATTTAATAATTGATTTCGGGTAGTCCCCGTATTGAGACTGCTTTTTGAATATTTTATCTAATTTAGGATGTGAATGTGTATTACATAATTGTTTGTTTTTGAAAGATTCGGTTGTCGTTTCCTCTTTGCTCCTCGGGTGTATATATATATATATATATATATTATACTTGGGAGCTAAGGGGAAATGTTGTCGAATTTTTCTCAAACAAACAATCATGTAATACACAATACACAAAGAGGTTGAAGACAGTCGTCGGCCATTAGATCTCACGTTTGATGAGGTGGCAACACATATGCCTATTGGCAGAAATGGAGGTCTTTTTAGTCGGGAGTTGGGTGTGTATATATGGCGCCACATACCATTAGATAGAGAAGGGTTTAATAATGTCCCCCAACATTACAAGAATGCTTTATATGAGCATCTGAATGTAAATGATTTATAATAATATTTTATATTTAACTAACTTGTTTCATTTACTTGACTACCTTGTTTTATTTAATTTTTAGGCAAATTTCAATCTTGCAGCGATTGAAAAAGATCTTCTAGCCAAGGAGAAAAAAGGTGGCATCAATGCTAAGATCCAAAAGCGGTACAATGCCAAGAAATAATTTTAGATCCCAAGTAGATAAGATATGCAGTAGTTGAGCGTCCCCCATCCTGTATTCCACCCCAGTCTGAGTGTGAAAAGGCTGAAAGGTCATGGGAAGAAGTGCGTTTAAGGAAGAGGCCATGGTGAATGGTACCTTTGAGATAGCGTAAACGCGTTTGAGGGCTTGCCAGTGGGTTTGAGTTGGCATATGCATGAATTGGGACAATTTGTTCACAGCAAAGGAAATATCGGGCCGGGTGAAAGCCAAATATTGAAGTCAACCAACAAGCTTCCGGTAGGGAGTTGGATCGATTTTAGGAGAGGAGTCATGGAAAGAGAGTGTGTCCGTGGTACTAAGAGGTGTGTGAACCTCTTTGGCACCATCCATGCGGTAAGTGGTGAGAAGGTCTTGAATGTGACGAAGTTGGGAAAGAAAGAGACCATCCGTGGTTTGGATAGCTTCAATACCAAGGAAGTGATGAAGAAAGCCAAGGTCTTTGATGGAAAACCGATTAGCGAGAGAAGTGGTGAAGAAGTCAAGAAAGTCATTGTTGTTGCCAGTTAGAACTAGATCATCAACATAGTCAAGAAGGTATGACGTGACGGAGCCTTTGTTGTAGATGAACAAAGACGGATCATCAAGAGATTTTTGAAAGTCGAACTTGAGCAAGAAGGAGGTAAGTTCGTTGTACCATGCCCGAGGGGCTTGTTTAAAGCCGTACAAGGATTTGAGTAGCTTACAAACATGGTAAGGATGCTGAGGATTCACATAACCTCGAGGTTGTATCATGTAAACCTCTTCCGTGAGAGTGCCATGAAGAAGGCATTGTTTACATCAAGTTGTTTCAAGGACCAATTTTGTAACACCCCAACCGATGGCGGAAACATCGGGATGTCACGTATTGATGATTGTTCAGTAGCTCATGGTAGTACACAAGTTTAAATAATCCTTTATTTCATTACAATATTGAATTACATTAAAGTCTACATCAAATAATCAAGCAAAGCTTCAAATATCCCCTCATGCTAGCTCTAGACTTCAAGCATCAGTATTTCCTGTTGAGTTTGGAAAAATGGGGGGGGGGTCAACTAGAAGTTGGTGAGAATACATAAGCCATGTCAAGCAATTAAGTTTAAGAATAAAAGTTTAGCAATTCATATGTCTATCGTAAGTTTAAGTCTACATGAATAAACATGAAATGTTGAATGCACATAATCAAACCTCCGACTAGTTTAGGTCTATCCCGTCATCCACGGTTCACCTTAATATTATGTTGGAACGATAACAATCACCCGCGCTCCCCATAAAAGATGGTCAACGAATCTAGGTGGGATTGTCAATCCAATAGATCTATTATTGAGTATCACCGGCTTGGCCATAGCTAATGATTATGTATGTTGAAGCGAGTTTAACTATTGTTGTTGTCTAAATCATGAGGCATTAAAGTTTACAACTAGACATGTATGTAGAATTGCTTAAGTATAATGTTGCAAGTATAAAGAATTGCATCAACATGGTTACGTAAACTCACCTTAGCAAAGTATTAAGTCTCGAGAAAAAGAGTAAGTGTAGCCCCAAAGTTGCCAAGTATTACCCTATGTATAAGGTAACAAATAAGTCTAAGTCTATCTAGTCTGCAAGTATTTTCTAGGGTTTCGAATTGGGAATAAGTATTCGTTTGATTAATAAATAAAATGTTTAACAAATAAGGGAAATTTGATAAATAAATAAACAAAAGTCTTTTTGTAAATTTTAGATTAAAGATGGTCACATTATAAAGTTTTAAGTATGAAAATAATTTTTATAAAATTATTTTCTTAAAAATAGAATATTTAATCTATTTATTTCAAATTGTCAAAATATAACTTTAATATTTAAAAATATTAAAATTAAATAATTTTTAAATTAAAAATTGTATTTCTGTTCCAAATGAATAGAAATAATTTATATAAAATTTTGGTGCAAAAATATTGAAAAATGAATTTATTATGATTTATTTATGATTAAAACTAACAAAAATTGACTAAAAATATTAAATAAATGATTTTTCAGGAATAAAAATCATTTCAGAAATGTTTAATGTTATATAAACTTAGAATAATTTTTGTGGAAATTTATATAATTGTTTTGATAATTTTATAGAATTTTATAAATAAAATAGAATAAATTTGAATTATTTATTATATATATTAAATAAATTATTTTTGGAAAACTAAAAATTGTATGTTAAACTTTTCTACTAGAATAACATAAAATAATTTTTGTAGAATTTATAAAGTAGTTTAGTATTTTTAAACGAATTTTAAAAATACAAGAGAATATATATAAGCTTAAATGGTAAAAAAAATTGTTTTGTTGATGCCGAGAATCGAACCCGGGTCTGGGACCGGTTCGTGTTTTTATCACAAGCCCAACCACTAACTGGGCTGGACCCTGAGAACGAATAAACCAAGTTTGAAATTAATTATATAGTGTATGTAAAACTGATTTATATCCTAAATAAAAGAAAAGAATAGGGATCGTGAAAGGGGGGACTCGAACCCGTGTTCTCAGTTTAACAAACAACAGACACAACCACTTGATCTAGATCAGTGGTTGTGTTTGGTTTGTTTCTGTTTTAAATAAATAATCAAGTTCTGCACGTGTTCTTCCCCAATTCGAATTCATTCGAGCCCTAACTTTGCAATACACTAAATTACACAACAATAACCTAATTGATCATAGGGTTATTGTTGTGTAAGGGCCGATGAACAACCCATAAAAAAATGCACTTACAAAAACGAATTCGCGTAAAATGCTTGGTCAAACAAAATAGTCAACCACGAACGATTTGAAGCCTGAGAAGTGATTTAAAACAGAAATTGAAGAGGGAGAAGTGTATATCGGCGAGTATAGCATGCTAGGAAGTGACCAATTTATAGGGTGAGGGTTCGGGTGAATGATTTGGAAGGTTTGACTCGCTATGAATGTGATGACGCGTCAATTGGTAAAAATTGGAAAGTTTTAACAAGGATTGACTGTGTAATTGAACGCGTATTAGTCAGACCATTCACCAATCATTCCATATTAGGATCAAAACGCGTTAGAAAAGGTTAATTTGGTTAATTGTTCTTCACAGTTGACTTTTCAAGTCAACTGTTAAGAACTAAATACATGATATAATTAAAAAGATGTTGAAACTAAGCAAGTGTGTTGTGTGGACCAGCTGGTTGTGTTGCTTGGTGTTAGTGACCCGGCTATGGGCTCGGGTTCGAATCCCAGCCCAAGCCTTTTATTTTTTTGATAATAATTTCCTATATATATGTATAATATATATATATATATATATATATATATATATATAACATAGTATTAGGGGTCCAAATGCGTCACAAAATATTTTAAAAGACGATAAATGATGAAACTTGACGTTTTATTAATAATAATCGTAACGTACAAGTATTTTAATGCGAAATGTTACAATCTCCCCTACTTTTTGGAACTTCGTCCCGAAGTTTATTGAAAACACAGGGTTGAAGGTGATTGGGTAGAAATTAGGACAAGTGTGGTCTGGAAATTTTGTGTTAGGACACGACATGAATATAATAATCTTGTTTCAAATAATTTGGATAAGAGGGTAGGATTAGGTGTGTCTTGAAATCGCAAGGAGAATAAGAATCTTAAGTTTTAGGAGTCCTAAAAGGAATGGGTTGAAAGACTAAATGAACAACCAGGTAACTAAGGTTTATAATTGGTCAACTACCGAAAACCCTGATAGAATTTCACACTACCTTAACGTACCTGTAAATTCATGATTACGTTCCGGACCGCAATCACCAATTTACCTTACATTAGGGTTTTGTGTCCTTCTATGACTCTACCGATTGTTGAGCAGGTTCGATAGCCTCCACCAGTCGTTGAGCATGTTGTAGGGCCTCTCCCGACTGTTGAAAAGACATGATGACCTCTACCAATCGTTGAGTAGGTTATTTGGTAGCCAACTAACTGTTGAACAAGTACTTCATCCACTATCAGTGTAGTATTTAATGCCAATTGATAGTATGTTTATGTAAATAAGTTTATAAGTATAACGAGTATGGTTTAGATATTGATATAGCAATTAGTTCACATTCAAATAAGCATGCATCCAAGTGTTGTGATCATACTAGATAAACGACTCTCATGAAAAAGACAAAAATTTCAATACTTGAATCAAAGCGTCAATATATAGAATTGTAAATGCAAAATAACATTCAAACGGTGGAGCTTGTTGTTAAGTAGCTGGAGGGTCCCTAGCAGGATTATTTGGAGCAGCAATGGCGTTTGCAGTAGGAATTCGACAAACGTTCGCAAGATGCCCATACCTTTGACAATTGGTACACTGACGGCAGGGCACTTGGGTTGGGTGGTGATACTGACAGGTGTCACACTTAGGTTGGTTCCCGTTATATTGTTTCTTGTTGGGTGGAACAGTGGCGTCTATTGCGAAATTCCTGACCTTGCGCCTTCCATTGGTTGAGGCCTCAGTGTTAATTTCAACGGCAGGTTGGGGAGTATCCTTCGCAACAGTTTTCTTTTCCCCTTTCCGAGTCAGGGTTCCTGCCTTCACATGGTTATCTGTTAGGGTGGCTGCCAAACGCTTTGCTTCCTCCAGAGTAGCAGGGTTCCTTCCCCACACCGTGTCCTGAATCGGCATGGGTAAGTCACCAATGTATTTTTTGATCGCGATAGGCAAGGGGGTGACCTTGTGTGGTAGCAGTAGACTAAGTTCGTGAAAACGAGTGTTGTAGGCAAGGTTTTCTCCACTGTCCTGAGCAAGATCATGAAACTCATCTTCTAACTTTTTGATTTCATTACGAGGGCAGAACTCTGCCTTCATGATGTCTTTAGCTTGATCCCAAGTAAAGGCCAGTGCGACTTCAGCTCCACGGGTACGTTTTTCCTCATTCCACCAAGTGAGTGCTCATTTGTGCAGAACACTCATAGCATAACGGACCTTGAGGTTATCGGGACACTCAATATTAATGAAGGTATTCTCAATACCCTCGAACCACTGCAGAAGACCCGTAGCTCCTTCATCTCCACTGAACTTAGGTGGATTACAGGTATTAAAGTGCTTAAGAGTGCAAGCTGGGAGACCATTCCCGTTTCCATTCCCGTTTCCATGGTGGTTTCCATTGCCGTTTCTGTTGCCGTTGCCGTTTCCATTTATCTGAATGACTTGAGCCTGTAAGTTAGTGTAACACCCCAACCGATGGCGGAAACATCGGGATGTCACGTATTGATGATTGTTCAGTAGCTCATGGTGAATAATAAATTTCATTAAATAATTTAAATAAGTTACATACAATTTTTCTAGAATTTGTACATCAAATTGAATAAAACTCTACACATATCTTCAAGCATCAATTCAAATCTTCAAGCAAATAGAACCTGAAACATGTTAAGTTGAAAATGTTTCTGGGTCAACAAAAGTTGGTGAGAATTACATAGGTTTTTGATAATTGAATAAAAATGTTGTGCAATTCATGTGTCATGTCAATCTAGTCCATATGTGAGAACATACTAGAAATAAATCGAGTGCATAACCAACCCTGATGACTGTTATAATATGATACATCCCATACGCTCATGGTTCACTTGGATATGTTATACGATAACAAACACCCACGCTACCTTTGTAGGAGGCACGTATCCGGGTGGGATTGTCAGTCCAATAGATCTATCAATGTATACCGTCGGCTTGTACGGAGTTAATGATTATGCTAGAATGGTGCTTACTCTAATCATGCTCAAGACATAATGCAACATAGAAAACACATAGACACATTGATGATTGAATTGCATAAATGATGTTGTAACATGTTTCACCCCAAAAATGGTGATAAATAGAAAAGGGGCTATGTAAAACTCACCTTAGCAAAATGTTATGTCTCGTAAAAAAATAGAATAATGTGTTGTGAATGTATGCGAGGCGAATCCCAAAGACTCAACAACGTAGCTAGTCCAAATTGAAGAAAACGAAAAAGAAAGAATATCAAGCTTCCAATTCGCCAATTATAAGATCTTATAATCAAAGCTTCAATTGTAGAAGTAATAGACTATAGAAGAAAGATATGAGGGAAAGTTTAATCAGATTGAAACAATCGATTTAGAGGTGCAAAGTATAATGGGTCATAGGTGGGTTTTTATACTAGTTTTGGAGTCAATTAGCCATTAAAATTGGTCAACACCATAAAGTAAGGTTTTATGATGAATTGACTATTTGACTAAGACTTTGACTGTTTGACTAAGACTTTGACTAGGACTTTGACTATTTGACTCAAGGCTTTATTTAAAAAAAAAAAATCTTGTATGTGAAAAAAAAAAGAATTTAGAATCATATTATTATTATTATTTATATACATTTATGTATGTATATAAGTTGTGAGTTAGGATAAATAAAGACTTAGGCACATTTGTATAATATTAATGATAAAGGTGTAATAAAAAAAAATATATATATATATATATAAGGGCTTTTTATGTATTAAAATTTTGGGGAAAATTTTGCGATGTTACAGTCTCCCCTACTTTTTGGAACTTCGTCCCGAAGTTAAAAGAAAAACACCAGGTATACAATTGGTCGACTACCAAAAACCTTGATAAAATTTCTCACTACCTTAACGTACCTGTAAATTTATGATTACGTTCCGGACCGTAATTATCAATTTACCTTACATTAGGGTTTTGCGTCCTTTTATGACTCTACCGATTGTTGAGCAGGTTCGATAGTCTCCACCAGTCGTTGAGCAGGTTGTAGGGCCTCTCCCGACTGTTGGAAAGACATGATGACCTCTACCAATCGTTGAGTAGGTTGTTTGGTAGTCAACTAACTATCTTACAAGTAAGCAAGTATGATCATAGATATAACAATTAGTTCACATTCAAACAAGCATGCACGCAGATGTTATAATAATACTCGAATTTTATTACTTGAAAATAAATGTCAATACATGGAATTAAAGAAAAAAATAGACATCATTCAGATGGTAGAGTTTGCTGTTAAGTAGCTGGAGGGTCTCAAGTGGGTTATTTGGAGCAGCAAGGGTGTTTGTAGCAAGAATTCGGCAAGCGTCCGCAAGATGTCCATACCTTTGACAATTGGTACACTGACGGCAGGGCACTTGGGTTGGATGGTGATACTGGAAGGTGTCACACTTAGGTAGCTTCCCGCGGTATTGTTTCTTGTTGGGTGGGGTAGTGGTGTCTTTTGCAAAATTCCAAGCCTTGCGCTTTCCGTTGGTTGAGGCCTCAGTTTTGATTTTAACGGCAGGTTGGGGAGTATCTTTTGCAACAGTTTTCTTCTCCCCTTTCCGGGTCAGGGTTCCTGCCTTTACATGATCGTCTGTTAAGGTGGCAGCCAACCGCTTTGCTTCCTCCAAAGTAGCAGGGTTGGTGGGTTGATTAGGGTTTGGGGTCTCGCGACATGTGTTGACCAGATGGCCATACCTACCAAAAATTGGTGCACAAGCGACACGCTGAAACAGTGGGATGATGTCGATTGCATGTGTTACATAATGGAAAGTTTCTTGTATAAGGCTTCTTGTTAGAAACTTGGGTAGTGAGGTTTACATTAGGATTCCTGGTCTTACGTTTCTGATTCTTGGTAGTTACCGCAGCCACGATACTTGTTTTCTTGCCTTTCCGAACTAAGGTCCTGTTCCTTTCGTGAGTTCCAACGCCATTTCCAATGCCATTCCCATCCATTTGGATGTCTTGAGTCAACAAGTTAGAAACCAGAGTTGTGATTTGTTGCGCCAATTGTTGGGAAATAATCGCAGCTAGTTGGGCATCACTCCCATTAATGTGGTTAGTGTTGTGGTCGTTGCTATTCACTTCATCTTGATTGTCACCATTGTTAAGGAGAGTGCTGCGACGTGGAGACATGATCTGTAAGGGACACAATGAAGTTTTTAATGAGGCATGAAGTGTATGAGGTAATATAAGGAATGTAATCATTTATTCATTAATTAAAACGAATAAACGAAAACGTTGACTTATCAAAGATTCTCGATTCTAATAACATATGAAGACATGCTTTAGCCTATAAGTGAACACTCATCCCGAGAATTCCCAGGTAGGCATCCGGGTCCCTCGTCTGATTAGGATATATGCGCAATGCCAGCCTAGACAGAAGACTCAGAATACAGGCGTTCACCCTTCCAGATTGCACGTGTTCGTTATTAAAATCTAGAACTTCGACAAGATCTCAAGGTGGTTCAGGTTAAACCTGAGGATTTTGTCCTATTAGTCTGAGAGTAGATCCAGTGATGGAGAGCAACCTTCTTGTAAGGATGAAAGTAGGGATAAGAAGTAGGAGGGAGATAGAGAATAGCAAGTAAAAGAAGCAAGTACTGGTTAAATCCTATGGTTATAGACTAGATTATTTTTCTAATAACCTAATTCCCTATAACCATGGCTCTGATACCAATCTGTAACACCCCAACCGATGGCGGAAACATCGGGATGTCACGTATTGATGATTGTTCAGTAGCTCATGGTGAATAATAAATTTCATTAAATAATTTAAATAAGTTACATACAATTTTTCTAGAATTTGTACATCAAATTGAATAAAACTCTACACATATCTTCAAGCATCAATTCAAATCTTCAAGCAAATAGAACCTGAAACATGTTAAGTTGAAAATGTTTTTGGGTCAACAAAAGTTGGTGAGAATTACATAGGTTTTTGATAATTGAATAAAAATGTTGTGCAATTCATGTGTCATGTCAATCTAGTCCATATGTGAGAACATACTAGAAATAAATCGAGTGCATAACCAACCCTGATGACTGTTATAATATGATACATCCCATTCGCTCATGGTTCACTTGAATATGTTATACGATAACAAACACCCACGCTACCTTTGTAGGAGGCACGTATCCGGGTGGGATTGTCAGTCCAACAGATCTATCAATGTATACCGTCGGCTTGTACGGAGTTAATGATTATGCTAGAATGGTGCTTACTCTAATCATGCTCAAGACATAATGCAACATAGAAAACACATAGACACATTGATGATTGAATTGCATAAATGATGTTGTAACATGTTTCACCCCAAAAATGGTGATAAATAGAAAAGGGGCTATGTAAAACTCACCTTAGCAAAATGTTATGTCTCGTAAAAAAATAGAATAATGTGTTGTGAATGTATGCGAGGCGAATCCCAAAGACTCAACAACGTAGCTAGTCCAAATTGAAGAAAACGAAAAAGAAAGAATATCAAGCTTCCAATTCGCCAATTATAAGAGCTTATAATCAAAGCTTCAATTGTAGAAGTAATAGACTATAGAAGAAAGGTATGAGGGAAAGTTTAATCGGATTGAAACAATCGATTTAGAGGTGCAAAGTATAATGGGTCATAGGTGGGTTTTTATACTAGTTTTGGAGTCAATTAGCCATTAAAATTGGTCAACACCATAAAGTAAGGTTTTATGATGAATTGACTATTTGATTAAGACTTTGACTGTTTGACTAAGACTTTGACTAGGACTTTGACTATTTGACTCAAGGCTTTATTTAAAAAAAAAAAAAATCTTGTATGTGAAAAAAAAAAGAATTTAGAATCATATTATTATTATTATTTATATACATTTATGTATGTATATAAGTTGTGAGTTAGGATAAATAAAGACTTAGGCACATTTGTATAATATTAATGATAAAGGTGTAATAAAAAAAAAATATATATATATATATATATATAAGGGCTTTTTATGTATTAAAATTTTGGGGAAAATTTTGCGATGTTATAGTTAGGAACCAGAGTCGCGATCTGCTGCGCCATTTGTTGAGAAATGATCGCAGCCAGTTGGGCATCAACACCATTGTTGTTGTTGTTGTGGTTAGCGTCGTGGTTATGGTTATCGCCACCTTCCTCGTGATTCTCACCATTGCTATTGCGAGAGCTGCGACGTGGAGGCATGATCTGTAAGAGACACAATGAAATGAATGAGGTAATATAAGGAATGTAATCATTTATTCATTAATTAAAACGAATAAACGAAAACGTTGACTTATCGAAGATTCTAGATTCTAATAACATAGTGAAGACATGCTTTAGCCTATAGGTGAACACTCATCCCGAGAATTCCCAGGTAGGCATCCGGGTCCCTCGTCTAATTGGGATATATGCGCAATGCCAGCCTAGACAGAAGACTTAGAATACAGGCGTTCACCCTTCCAGATTGCACGTGTTCGTTATTAAAATCTAGAACTTCGACGAGATCTCAAGGTGGTTCAGGCTAAACCTGAGAATTATCCTATTAGTCTAAGAGTAGATCTTGTGATGGAGAGTAATCTTCTTGTAGGGATTAAAGTAGGGATAAGAAGTAGGAGGGAGATAGAGAATAGCAAGTAAAAGGAGCAAATACTGGTTATAATCCTATGGTTATAGACTAGATTATTTTTCTAATAACCTAATTCCCTATAACCATGGCTCTGATACCAATCTGTAACACCCCAACCGATGGCGGAAACATCGGGATGTCACGTATTGATGATTGTTCAGTAGCTCATGGTAGTACACAAGTTTAAATAATCCTTTATTTCATTACAATATTGAATTACATTAAAGTCTACATCAAATAATCAAGCAAAGCTTCAAATATCCCCTCATGCTAGCTTTAGACTTCAAGCATCAGTATTTCCTGTTGAGTTTGGAAAAATGGGGGGGGGGGGTCAACTAGAAGTTGGTGAGAATACATAAGCCATGTCAAGTAATTAAGTTTAAGAATAAAAGTTTAGCAATTCATATGTCTATCGTAAGTTTAAGTCTACATGAATAAACATGAAATGTTGAATGCACATAATCAAACCTCCGACTAGTTTAGGCCCATCCCGTCATCCACGGTTCACCTTAATATTATGTTGGAACGATAACAATCACCCGCGCTCCCCATAAAAGATGGTCAACGAATCTAGGTGGGATTGTCAATCCAATAGATCTATTATTGAGTATCGCCGGCTTGGCCATAGCTAATGATTATGTATGTTGAAGCGAGTCTAACTATTGTTGTTGTCTAAATCATGAGGCATTAAAGTTTACAACTAGACATGTATGTAGAATTGCTTAAGTATAATGTTGCAAGTATAAAGAATTGCATAAACATGGTTACGTAAACTCACCTTAGCAAAGAATTAAGTCTCGAGAAAAAGAGTAAGTGTAGCCCCAAAGTTGCCAAGTATTACCCTATGTATAAGGTAACAAATAAGTCTAAGTCTATCTAGTCTGCAAGTATTTTCTAGGGTTTCGAATTGGGGATAAGTATTCGTTGGATTAATAAATAAAATGTTTAACAAATAAGGGAAATTTGATAAAAAAATAAACAAAAGTCTTTTTGTAAATTTTAGATTAAAGATGGTCACATTATAAAGTTTTAAGTATGAAAATAATTTTTATAAAATTATTTTCTTAAAAATAGAATATTTAATCTATTTATTTCAAATTGTCAAAATATAACTTTAATATTTAAAAATATTAAAATTAAAGAATTTTTAAATTAAAAATTTTATTTCTGTTCCAAATGAATAGAAATAATTTATATAAAATTTTGGTGCAAAAATATTGAAAAATGAATTTATTATGATTTATTTATGATTAAAACTAACAAAAATTGATTAAAAATATTAAATAAATGATTTTTCAGGAATAAAAATCATTTCAGAAATGTTTAATGTTATATAAACTTAGAATAATTTTTATGGAAATTTATATAATTGTTTTGATATTTTTATAGAATTTTATAAATAAAAAAGAATAAACTTGAATTATTTATTATATATATTAAATAAATAATTTTTGGAAAACTAAAAATTGTATGTTAAACTTTTCTACTAGAATAACATAAAATAATTTTTGTAGAATTTATAAAGTAGTTTAGTATTTTAAAACAAATTTTAAAAATACAAGAGAATATATATAAGCTTAAATGGTAAAAAAAATTGTTTTGTTGATGCCGAGAATCGAACCCGGGTCTGGGACCGGTTCGTGTTTTTATCACAAGCCCAACCACTAACTGGGCTGGACCCTGAGAACGAATAAACCAAGTTTGAAATTAATTATTTAGTGTATGTAAAACTGATTTATAACCTAAATAAAAGAAAAGAATAGGGATCGTGAAAGGGGGGACTCGAACCCGTGTTCTCAGTTTAACAAACAACAGACACAACCACTTGATCTAGATCAGTGGTTGTGTTTGGTTTGTTTCTTTTTTAAATAAATAATCAAGTTCTGCACGTGTTCTTCCCCAATTCGAATTCATTCGAGCACTAACTTTGCAATACACTGAATTACACAACAATAACCCAATTGATCATAGGGTTATTGTTGTGTAAGGGCCGATGAACAACCCATCAAAAAAAATGCACTTACAAAAACGAATTCGCGTAAAATGCTTGGTCAAACAAAATAGTCAACCACGAACAATTTGAAGCCTGAGAAGTAATTTAAAACAGAAATTGAAGAGGGAGAAGTGTATATCGGCGAGTATAGCATGCTAGGAAGTGACCAATTTATAGGGTGAGGGTTCGGGTGAATGATTTGGAAGGTTTGACTCGCTATGAATGTGATGACGCGTCAATTGGTAAAAATTGGAAAGTTTTAACAAGGATTGACTGTGTAATTGAACGCGTATTAGTCAGACCATTCACCAATCATTCCATATTAGGATCAAAACGCGTTAGAAAAGGTTAATTTGGTTAATTGTTCTTCACAGTTGACTTTTCAAGTCAACTGTTAAGAACTAAATACATGATATAATTAAAAAGATGTTGAAACTAAGCAAGTGTGTTGTGTGGACCAGCTGGTTGTGTTGCTTGGTGTTAGTGACCCGGCTATAGGCTCGGGTTCGAATCCTAGCCCAAGCCTTTTATTTTTTTGATAATAATTTCCTATATATATGTATAATATATATATAACATAGTATTAGGGGTCCAAATGCGTCACAAAATATTTTTAAAAGACGATAAATGATGAAACTTGACGTTTTATTAATAATAATCGTAACGTACAAGTATTTTAATGCGAAATGTTACAAATTTTTAGTGAGCGCAATGGATAGAATGAGATGAATGGTGAACATCTTGGAAACGGGACTAAAGGTTTGAAATAATCCTTTCCGTACTGTTGATGGAATCCTTTGGCAACCAAGCGTGCTTTGTATCTCTCAATTGAGCCATCGGGAGCTCGTTTAATACGAAATACCCATTTTCATCCAATGGGGGTATGAGAGGTGGGAGGAACAAGTTCCCATGTGTCGTTTTGCAAAAGGGCATTAAATTCATTATCATATGTGTGCTACCATTCAGGATCTTTAGAGCTTGAGTATGAGATGTAGACTCCAGGATAGCGTGTATAGGATGAATGGTGGTGGTGTTGACTACAATGGGATTGAAGTATTTGGTATTGTGTTTGCAATCCCTTTGTGGTCGAAGAGGGACGTGGTTAGGTTGGGAAGGCGAAGTTGAGGGTGGGGAGGCAGTTTGGGATGGTGAAAGCGTAGGTGATGGTGTAACCTTGGGTGATGAGGGAGTAGTGGAAGTGGTCGAAGTTTCGGTGGTGGTAGGTGATGAAGTTGGAGTGGGTTGAGCCGTGGGAGGTGGTGAAGAGGTTGGTGCAGGGGAAGGGTTAGTGTGGGTAGTGGATAGTGATGGGATAGGCATGTCATGGGTGAAGTGTGGTCGATGGGTGTGTGTGGTGAATGTTTTAGATGAGGGATGTTTAGGGATGGTGATTTGGGAAAAGGTAAATTGATGCTCAACAAACTCAACATTTCGAGAATGGTAGAAACGATGAGAGACGGGGTCAAAGCATTTGTAGGTGGATTTGGAGGAAGACTAGCCAAGGAAGATGCATTTAATGGAACGTGGGTGAAGTTTAGAAGGTTCGTAGGGCCGTAACCAAGGGAAGCACAAACATCCAAATGGTTTAAGTTTGGTATAGGTTGGAGGAGTATTGTAGAGACGGTGGAATGTTGAATGGTTGTCAAGGATTGGTGTTAGAAGGCGATTGATGAGATAAAACGCGGTTTGAAAGACATGTGACCAAAAGGATAGCGGTAGATTGGCATGATGAAGAAGGGATAAACCAATTTCAATGATGTGACGATGTCGGCGTTCAGTGACACCATTTTGTTCCGGAGTGTGGAGGTGTGGTGAAGTGGGATATCCTATTCTCTTTAGGATAGGGGGAGTCCGATGTATTCACCTCCATCATCCAAAAAAGTAAGACGAGAGGTGTGTGAAAGAACTTTTCCACTAGAGTTTTAAATTGTGGGAAAAGAAGTTTGACATTGGATTTTCGTTTCATTGGATATAACCACGTATCTTTTGAGTAATAATCAACAAATATGATGTAGTATGCATAATCATAGATTAATTTTTGGACATGACCCCAGACATCGGAATAAACAAGTTGTAATGGTTTAGACACTTTGAACGAGTTTGCAACAAATGGGTGTTTTATGGCTTTTATTTAAAGAACAAGCATCACAATGAAATGGAGTTTTGGACATTTTATTGTAGTTGAGTCCTAAATTATTTAGTAAGGCTTTTGGAACTTTGAGTGGGGAATGTCCGAACGTGTGATGTCATGAAAGAAGTGACCCTGATGAAGTGGTGCTTGAATTCATTTGCTTCATATTAGACATTGATTTAGCTGAGTATTATGATGGCCTATTATTATGCCATGTATTATGTCAATCAGTATAGTCAATTAGCATTGTTTTCTTATTTTCTCTTGTACTCACCCCTATATAATGGGGCTTGATTATTCAGTAATATACACAGACAATTACACAATCATAATACAAATTCATTACCAAGTTTATCTTGGTATCAGAGCCTAGGGTTCTGTATCTTCTTCTGCCGCCACCCCTTACTTTCTTTAGCCTTTTTTTCTTCTCTGCCAATAATCATGGCTGATCAACAGATCACCGCCATTACTACCCTAGAAAAAACCTCACATAACTCTCACAAGTTCGCTTTTACCCTCTCCCCTTCCAACTATGGACATTGGAAACTTATGTTACAGCCCTTCCTCATCACACACAGCCTGTTCGGCTATGTTGACGGCTCCATTCCATGCCCCCCAATGACCATTGTTGTCTCCTCTGCCACTGGTAAAGACGCAGAAGGAGCAGCCCCTACCGTTCAACCAAATCCAAACTGGCTGTCCAATGATGCGCATGTTCGTATGCTCATCATGTCCACTATTTCCGAATCATCCTTTCAACATGTCCAGGGCGTCACCTCGCGCGAACTATGGCTCGGTCTTGAACGAGCATATGCTCCTCAAACTTCTTCCAGGGAATTTACACTAAGGATGCAGCTCTTAAAAATCCAGATGAAAGGAGATGAGACCTCAGCAGCTTACCTTTCTAGAGCACAGGAATATGCAAATGCTCTCGCAAATATTGGTCATCCCATGCCAGATAAAGACATCATTATGCTGGTTGTTGCAGGCCTCCGAGAAGAATACAACGGAGTCAAACAGGCATTATTTGCACGACAATTTACGGCAGTCTTTAATGAACTTCCAGGTCTTCATGCTGATCACGAGTTTTTAATTCAAAAACCTGTTGTTGAGTCCGCTCCTGCCCAAGCTTTCACGGCTGCCACACCAGCCAACTCAACCTCGGCTTCTTCTGACACTATGCAAGCCATTCAGCAGCTTGTTGCCCGTTTAGGGTATCTGCTGCAACCTGTTTCGGGCTCCTCAAACAGCCCTACACCTCAGGCCTTCTACACAAACAGGTCTGGCTCTTCAAATCCTAACTGTGGTCGTGGTAATCGTGGTCGCGGTGGGAGAAACTACAACAACCGCAACAGCCAAGGAACTCGTAACTCAGGTCAGTTTAGTTGGGCATCTAATCAAAACATGGTTTATGGCTCTTGCAACAGGTGCGGGATAGGACATGTCCCTTCTCAATGCCCAAACAGGGACCCAGCTACCATCTGGTCAAGACAACCGTCTGCTAATTATGCCGACTATCGCTCACAAGCTTCCACCACCAACTGGCTTCCGGATACCGGAACCAATGGCCATTCAGCATTAGATACGTCTGGTTTAGACTACGCTGAGCCTTACTTTGGTGATTAAAGTCTCCACGTTGGCAATGGTATGGCCCTCCCTATCTTACATATTGGTTCCAAAACTTTTACCTCTCCAAACAAAACATTTCACTTAAAAGACATCCTTCATGTACCTGCCCTCAAGAAAAACCTTCTCTCTGATCAAAAATTCTGTCAGGATAATCATGTTTATTTTGAATTTCATGCCACATTTTTTTCTGTGAAGGAAACGTCTACACACATTACCCTCCTCAAGGGTCCAAGTGAAGGTGGACTTTACACTCTCAAACTTCCAGCAAAACAGCCCATTCCAAAGTTTGCTTTTTCAACAACTCGTGCTTCCACCACTACATGGCATCAACGATTAGGGCACCCACATGCTCAATTGTTCAAGACTATGCTTTCCAAATTTCATTTACCTGTTTCCACTAAAACGTTTGATTTTAATTGTAATTCATGTTTGGTTGGCAAATCTACAAAACTTCAATTACCATCATCTAATTATAAGAGTACTCATGTTTTGGAATTAGTTTTTTGTGATGTTTGGGGTCCAGCCCCTGTGCCTTCCCCTTGAAACGCAACTCGGATGTTATGGCCACCTTTAAACAATTTGTTACTATGGCCGAACGGCATTTTTCAACTAAACTTAAAACCGTCCAATCTGATTGGGGAGGAGAGTTCAGAAACATGTCCTTCTTTCTAACTTCCATTGGTATTGTCCACCGTCTTTCTTGCCCTCATACCAGTGAACAGAATGGCATTGTTGAACGTCGCCATCGTCACGTGGTTGAGACCGGTTTAACACAAATGTCTCAGGCACATGTTCCACAACGTTTCTGGCATTATGCCTTTGAAACTTCTGTCTACCTCATCAACCGAATACCTTCTCGTACACAATCCACGATTTCTCCCTTTGAATACCTATTCAAACGAAGGCCTGATTTCTCATTCCTTCGAGTATTTGGCTGCCTATGCTTCCCTTACCTTCGGCCTTATAATCCACACAAAATGGATTTCCGGTCTACACCCTGTGTCTTCCTTGGATACAACACCACTCATCACGGATACCGTTGCTTTGACCCAACCACCGAACGCATATATATTGCACGACATGTTCAGTTCCAGGAAAACACATTTCCTTTCAGGACTAATCCCACCAATTCCTCACCAACTCCTTCACAGCCCAACCCGTATGTATCATCCTACCCTACTGACAACATTCCCTTCCAACCTGACATCTCCTCAGCTCCAACCTCACCATGTCCCACAACCGACCCTATCCATCCACCTTCACCCCAACCAGCTCAACCCAACGCCTCCACACAATCGATTACCTCCTCAAGACCGGACCAATCCATCCCATCTCAAACATCCACACAACCAATCTCACCACCCACCGATCCGCCCCCGACCACCTACTCCCGCCGCCCAACAACTCAGTCGACCCCGTCACTAAATGCCTTTGATCACTATTCCAACACCTCTACCCATCCTACTCCTGCCCACCAACCACCCAACTCTACTACAACCCCGGCCCATCCACAACCGAACCAACCTACCCCACCCCTCGCCAGCGACCTTCAAACCTACGGCCCAACCCCAAACAAACCAACCCTTATAAACCCACTTCCTTCCATACATCTACTACCTCACCCGAAATTGAGCCTACCTCGTTTACCGTTGCCAACAAAGAGTCTCACTGGCGTAAGGCTGTGGCGGAAGAATATTCTGCACTTATTCGTAATGGTACTTGGTCTTTGGTTCCACGAGCACCTAATACAAATATCGTTGACTGCAAATGGGTTTATAAGGTAAAACGGGATCAACATGGGGCAATTAAGCGTTACAAGGCACGTTTGGTGGCCAAGGGTTTCAATCAACAAGCTGGCCTAGATTACACTGAAACCTTCAGTTCGGTGGTTAAGTCTACCACCATCAGAGTTGTCCTTTCTTTGGCTGTCACAAAACAATGGCCATTGCGACAACTCGATGTTCAGAATGCCTTCCTACACGGGGACCTCAAAGAAACTGTTTATCTTAAACAACCACCAGGTTTTGTTGATCCTACAAAACCGGATCATGTTTGTCTGTTACATAAACCTCTGTACAGCCTTAAGCAGGCTCCACGGGCCTGGTTCGAAAGGCTCTCGGCTACCCAGGTCAGTCTCGGGTACAAGGGATCTAAAACTGATCCCTCCTTGTTCATCTACTCACATCAAGGGACGCTTTTATATATGCTTGTATATGTAGATGACATTATTTTGACAGGTAACAACAACCAGGCTATTGATCATGTTGTACGGTCTCTTGT
Organism: Ambrosia x helenae; assembly: GCA_030844895.1. Classification (NCBI taxonomy): domain Eukaryota; kingdom Viridiplantae; phylum Streptophyta; class Magnoliopsida; order Asterales; family Asteraceae; genus Ambrosia; species Ambrosia x helenae. The sequence continues at coordinate 122,158,008 of CM061231.1, forward strand.
TCGGACTTTTGCCATCCAAGACATGGGCCAATTATCTTATTTTTTGGGCATTGAAGTTTTCCGCACTAGGTCTGATATCATTATCTCCCAACAAAAATACATAAATGAACTACTGGCTCGTGCAAATCTGTCCAAAGCCAAACCGGTCCCCTCTCCGTGCACAACCGGTGTCTCTCTTTCTCTTGGTGATAGCTCTCCATTTGATGATCCAGTAAAATACAGACAAATGGTCGGGGCATTATAGTATGTCACACTTTCTCGCCCTGATATTACTTATGCAGTAAACAAAGTCTGCCAGTTCATGCATTCTCCTATTGAGAACCACTGGTCTGCTGTTAAGTGCATCCTTCAGTATTTACAGGGGACTTCCAATCATGGCCTTCTGATCTCTAGCTTTTCTTCGTCCGTTCTACATGCCTACACCGATGCTCACAATTTAACTGCTTTCTCTGACTCAGACTGGGTTGGTTGTCCAGACGACCGTCGATCCACTGGGGGATATGCTATCTATCTTGGATCCAACCTTATTTCATGGTCAGCCAGAAAACAGAGGACTGTCTCTCGGTCATCTACTAAGGCAGAATACAAGGCCTTGGCAAATACAGTTGCTGAACTAACCTGGCTCGAGACCCTGATGACTGAACTCCGGGTTCCCATGCGAATTGCCCTAATCCTATGGTGTGACAATTTGGGAGCCACATACTTATCTGCCAATCCAGTATTTCATGCAAGAACAAAGCATGTAGAAGTAGATTTTCATTTCGTTCGAGAGAAGGTTGCTCAAAGGAAGTTATCAGTTCAATTTATCTCCACTCATGATAAGATCGCGGATGTGTTCACAAAACCATTACCATCAGATCGTTTTCTGTTTCTGAAGTCCAAGCTAAAGGTCCGGTCACGGCCTTAGCTTGAGGAGGAGTATTAGACATTGATTTAGCTGAGTATTATGATGGCCTATTATTATGCCATGTATTATGTCAATCAGTATAGTCAATTAGCATTATTTCCTTATTTTCTCTTGTACTCACCCCTATATAATGGGGCTTGATTATTCAGTAATATACACAGACAATTACACAATCATAATACAAATTCATTACGAAGTTTATCTCTTCAGACCATGGGGAATGAATCTAGGCGCATAGTAGACATCATTTATGTTCACTCCCCGTAGCAGGCGCGAAGATCCGTAACAAAGAAATAAAGAGGAAAAAATTCAACCGAAACATTGTTAGTTTTGCAAAGTTTAGCAATAGAAACAAGATTATGATGTAAGCTCGGAACAAGTAATACATCGTTTAGTTTTAATGGACGAGAATTAGTAGGAATAGATGAGTGACCGGTGTGAGATATGGGAAGAGTATGACCATTTCCTAGCACAATCTCATCGGGTCCGCCATAGTCGGAGAGACTGTGTAAGAAAGCTGGATCATAGGACGCTGGATTGGATGTTCCGCTATCAAACATGCCAAGCAGACTGTGGGAAGAGCTGGCAAGGGAAGAGTTGACTGTTGGACTTGGGGATGTGGAAGTCGGATGGGATATTTGATGTTTCTGGAGGAACCGCACAAGTTTTCTACAATCCTTTGTCATGTGACCTGTGATTTTACAAAAATAACAAAAATAATTATTTCGGTTGGTACGGTAATTGGAGCCAGCTTGCGGGCGGCCATTTCGTTGTCCAGAATTGTTAAAGCGGTTGCTGCGAGAGTCAGAGAAACGGCTGTCAGATGTTGGTCGGGATGGTTGCTTTTGGGTGTTGTTGATGGTTGTGAGAACATGGGTGGGTTGGGTTTCAAGGAGTTCCCTTTCATGATCTACCAGCTTCTCAAAGAGATCTGAAAACATGATGGATGTGTCGCGCATTTATACAGCAGTGACTGGCTTATAGTCTTCTCCTAGAAGAGTGATGATGTGCACAATGAGGTAGTCATCATCAACTGGTTTCTAGGCAATGGCCAATTCGTTAGCAATTGACTTCATTTCACGGAGATATTCCGCAACAGACCGGTTTCCTTTGGTAGTTGTGGCGAGCTTGGAGCGAAGGGAAATGATACGGGATCGAGAGACACCCGCATAAGTTTCATTTAGGAGTTGAAAAAGTTCAAGAGAGGTTTCTGCAGAAGCAACGATGGGTAAAACGGTAGCGGAGCAGCTGCCAAGGAGGGCCCCGAGCAGGATTTGGTCTTGTCGAAACCATAGGCGATAGGCTGGGTTCGGTTTGCCTTCGAGGATTTTAGGAGGTGGTTCGGTTTTGCCATCAACAAATTGTTCGAGTTCAAGTCCGGCGAGAGTGGGCATAACTTTTTTTCTCCATGAGGTAAAATTATCCGGAATTAGATGGATTGGGAAGTGAACATGGGTGGAGAGGGGAATGATGGTAGTGGCCATGTCAATCGAACAAGTGCAGAAAGAGGAGTTGGGTTGGCTGTTTTGTTTCTCGTCAATCGGACAGGTGCAGAACAGGGGCAAAACAGGTGCAGGAAGTGAGCTGCTGTGTTTGAGTCTGGAGAGACTGCAGAAAAATGGAAAAAAGGGTTTGGTTGTTGTGGTGTTTCTGGGTCGGAAAAGACTGCAGAAAAATTGCAGGATCGGAGAAGGGCTCGGTGGAGCTTTGTTATTGTTCTGATACCATATGTGGTATAGAGTATTATGGTAAAAATGATTCTTGATTACTATGAGCATAATTACACACATATATATAGAACAAAATAAAACAGGAAACTAGCAAATGTACAGGGAATTAAGCTAAGTAAATATGGAAAAAGGTTGAATAGTCTACATACAATAATCAAGAGCATGAATTATAACTTGAGATTAGCTGTAGTATCTTGTTTCCTAATACTTTTCTGTGCCGGCATCGGCTGGCTTTTTTTGGCAGCTTCTTTCTCCGTATCATCTTTCTGTAAAATAATATTACGAAACAAAAGAAAATATATTTAGTGATGTTAAGAGTAGATGGAGAGAGAACTGTTTTGAGAGGATGAGTTTTAAGACTGACCTCACCTATTGGAAGTTAAGACTGACCTCTTACTTCTCTTTCTTCTCTCTCTATTTTATTTCTTGAAGACAAATCAGGCAAAGAAATTACACGAAGAAGAATTGAGATGGAGAGCTAGGCATGGGGTTCTCTCTCTCTTCCAATTTTCTTGTTTGCGGTTCAAACAAAGTAAGAAAGTAAAAGCAATAATATGTGAAAGGATCACGCAATAATAGTTTAACAAAACACAACGTACCTAGTTAGACGGAGATCTGTGGTGGAACTGGTAACATCGCCGTTGTCTTCCACTGTCGGAACCCTAACACCACCGCCGCTCATCACTACATCTGCTCCACACCATCATCCTCACCAATCGATCTGGTCAGTGCTATCACATGCAATCCCGAGTCAACTAACTCCGGTCGGAAATCTTGAGGGAAGCCGCCTCAATATAGTGAGCCAGCTACAGCTACAACTCCAACCAATGCCATCTGTTCACATTGCGCCGACTGCCTAAACGATATTCTCGGTGCCGCCTTCGTCAATGGCGCCGGAGTTCCAGATGAAGAGAGAGAGAGAGAGATTGAAAAGTGTGTTGTTGTGTTGTGTTGACTGAGAAAGAACAAAAGGAAAAAACATAACCAGTACATGGGTTTGCTGGGTTTGATAAAACCACCAGCACAACCTCTAAAATATAAGTTACAACAAAGCATTGCATAAATGCTTGGAAAATTAGAATATCTTAAATATGTTGATTTTGAGTAGTCTATATTTTATACATATTCTAACAAACAATAATTTAGTTAAGCATTATTTTATCTAAAATGAAAAAATGTGGGAGAGGTTTTGGATAGAAGTGTAGCATGTTACATGGTGGTGGTTGTTAGAAGGTTATATTAGTAAACCAAAGTTGCTAGTTTCTTAATAAGGTTTGATTTTTTATATGCAGTTCCATTACGTGGCATGTTTGCAAGATTCAAGTGGGCTTATAAATGTTTTGACATGAAAATTGGCTTCATAAACGTTTGGACTTTGGACTAAAATTTGGGATTCATGGTTTTTGATGGACCTAACGAAGGAGAAAACAAATGGCCCATGAGAGGCATTTTAATGTCGGTTGTTTGGGTAATTAAAAAGGGATAATATATCTATAATCTATATTTATATTATTAAGGAAGGGTGATGGCTAAGATTGTAATTTTGTTATGGGTACAAGTTTTGTAGTTACGTATACAACTTAATAAAGCTTAATTGATAGGGGTAAATTAGTCACCTAGAGGTATATTAAGACACTTATAAGGTTATTATTATAATTTTATATTATGTTTTTAGTTATAAGGTAAAATATTATTCCCATTATGCCCTCTCTCTGCCTTTGATATGTTCATTGACACAAAAACATATTCAATCGATGGAATTGTCTTTGAAACCGTCAGTTCTTCAATACAAATAATTAATCCCTATGATTTTCTGAAACAACTCAATCCTTTCCCCTTTCTCATTAAGATACAAGATAATATATACATGAATAGGCTATTCTCTAAGATGGAAGGTGTAACAACCTTTCCACTAATATCTCAATCATACTTAATTACAATTAATACAATTAATATCCGTAAGCATGGTAGGCATCTATTACACCCCCGCAGTCGAAACCGGAGGTGACTGAAGGTTGAGACTGGTTCTAAAACCTTCAAATAGTACTCGTGGAAGACCCTTGGTGAATATGTCAGCGATCTGATATCTGGATGGGACATGAAGTACTCGAACTTCGCCCTTTTGAACTTTCTCACGAACAAAGTGAATGTCAAGTTCAATGTGCTTGGTGCGTTGATGCTGTACAGGGTTACCGGATAGATAAATGGCGCTGACGTTGTCACAGTAGATCAGCGTGGCAGATGCGTGAGGACGACGAAGCTCTAGCAGTAGATTCCGAAGCAAACATACTTCAGCCACGACATTGGCAACCCCGAGGTACTCAACCTCAGCACTGGAACGTGAAATAGTGGCTTGGCGTTTAGACGACCAAGAAATAAGATTGTCACCATTGTAGACGCATAAACCACTGGTGGAGCGTCGTGTGTCAGGACAGCCCGCCCAATCAGCATCCGTATAAGCTCGCAGTCGTGGGTCCTTAGATGGACCTAGAGTGAGACCGTAGGTCCTAGTACCCTGAAGATATCTAATAATCTGCTTAAGAGCGTTCCAGTGATCCGTTTTTGGTGCGTGCATGTGAATGCAAATTTGTTGAACCGCATAAGAGATGTTCGGCCCGGTAAAAGTGAGGTACTGTAAGGCACCAGCAAGACTGCGTTAGAGATATGGGTTATGAAAATCCGAGCCAGCATCGGTAGCGAGTTTAGAATTAGTGTCAACTGGGGTGTGCACAGGTTTGCATGAAGACATGCCTGCTCGTTCAATGATTTCTTGAGCGTAGGCATGTTGCGAAAGAAACATTGTGTTGCCGTCGCGTTTGACATTTAGACCCAGAAAGAAACTGAGGGGTCCAAGATCTTTCATTGCAAATTCAGCAGATAGGTGGTGCATAAGAGAGGTGCATAGAGAATCTGAAGATGTAACAAGGACAATATCGTCGACATAAAGAAGAAGGTATGCGACCTGGTCGTCCTGATGAAAAGTAAATAGGGAAGCATCACACTTGCTTTGAGCAAACCCGAGTGTGAGAACGTAGTCGGTGAAACATTGATACCATGCTCGTGGTGCCTGTTTTAAACCGTAGAGAGACTTCTTAAGGCGACAAACGTGATCTGGATATTGTTTATCTCGAAAACCTATCGGCTGATACATGTAAACCGTGATGGTGGGATTGGTTGTAGCGGATGTATGGAAGGGCTGGACATGGGGCGACAGTGATGGTGGGAAGACTGACAAGAAGTCATATGACGGGGGTGGTTGTATTTTGTTGGCGAAGGGAAAGGTGGTCTCGTCGAAGGCCACATGACGGGAGATGGTGATAGTTTTGGTTTTGAGGTCAAAGCATTTGTAGCCTCGATGGGTGGTAGGGTAGCCCAAGAATACGCAAGGCGTAGAACGTGGGTCAAGTTTATGAATGGTAGTGGAGGGGGTTAAAGGATAACAGAGGCAACCGAATACACGAAGGTGGTCATATGTGGGTGTGCGAAGGTAAAGGAGTTCGGTAGGTGTTTTGTTTTGTAGGTGTTTGACTGGTAGGATGTTAAGGAGGTAAGTGGCGGTTTCGAGGGCATGGTGCTAAAATGTGTTGGGTAAGGAGGCATGGGTGAGAATGGTGCGGATCATGTTATTGATTGTACGAATCATACGTTCCGCTTTTCCATTTTGAGACGATGTGTGTGGGCACGGACGTCTAAATAGAATGCCATGTGTGGTGAAGAAGTTGTGAAAAGATGAGTTAATGTATTCGGTGTCGTTGTCACATTGAAAAGTTTTGATGGGACGTTCAAATTGGGTGGTTACTTGTTTTTGAAATTGGCAAAAAATGGTGTAGACTTAGGATTTATTTCCTAAAGGATAGGTCCATAAAAAATTTGTGACATCATCAATGAATAATACATAATATCTATGACCATTAGAACTCAAAATAGGTGAAGTCCACAAATCACTATGAATTAAATCAAATGGAAAATAAGTACGAGTAGTAGAAGTAGCAAATGGAAGTCTAATACTTTTGCCAATAACACAGGATTGACAAACATTATTATTGTAATTTGGAAATTGAACAAAACTAGAAGTCTTTAAAGATTGGAGTGGGGCATGTCCGGGGTGGCCGAGACGTTGAGGCCAAAGGGTTGATGTGACCGCAGCAAAAGTGGCAGGGAAGGTGGTGGTGCCGGGTCCAAGCATGAGTGGATATAGATCACCGTTGCTGTTGCACCAGAGGATAGGGATTCGACTCTTGTAGTCCTTCATAAGAAAACCAAATGGGTCAAATTCAACAGAGACAGAATTGTCGGTTGTAAACTGACGAACTGATATTAGGTTTTTGATAAGTTTAGGGGCATAAAGGACGTTTTTAAGGACAAGGGGTGGGTAACATGGTGGTAGGGTTTGGTTGCCAAGTCCATGAACCGGGATGGTTGAACCATCACCGACAACTATTTGTTGGCCCAAGCTATTATTAGAAAAGGAATCGAAATTAACAAAGGTATTAGACATGTTACCTGTCGCACCAGTGTCCATGTACCCGGTTGGTTCTTGTTGTTGATTCAATGACATAGCATTGAGAGCTTGATCGATGTCGGTTGGGGTATATGCGGCATGATGGGCCTGATTGGGCTTAGCACCGAGAATTCCAGATTGATTTTGGTTATTGTTGGGCCTGCTGGATGATGTCGGATATGGGCAGGGGGCGTGGCCCACTGCTGAGGAAAGGAAGCCTGCTGTTGGGCCTGTTGCATCCACGGGCCAAAGGGTGGCATGGACCAGCCCCAATTATTAGGAGGAGCCCAAGGATTAGGAGGAGCCCAGTAGTTGGAGAATCGGCCCCTGCCCCAATTCTGACGTCCACGTCCACGACCGCGGGACTGTCTGCCACGTCCGCGAGACCAGTTTTGGGAGGAGGTCTGATCCGGAGAGGCTTGTGATGGTGAGGCGCGAGTGGATGTTTGCAGAGCAGTACCCGCGGATTTCGAGGCCTGGAGTAAGCTTTCGGCCTTTTGTGATTCATGCATGCATAATTTAGATCGAGCTTTATAAAAGGGTATCAATGGTTCTTGACCCTGGAGTAGGATGCCACAACTCTCGTATTGCTCCGTTAAACCTGCAATAAGCTGCAAAACCAAGTCATCGTTAGAGATAGGGTGACCAACACTCGCGAGTTGATCGGAGAGGGTTTTAAGACGTTGGCAATATGCCGATGCATTGGGAAATGATTCAAGGCGAGTGGTGTTGAATTGATGACGAAGGTGTAAGGCACGGGCACTTTTGTTGTCTTGAAAGAGATCTTCAAGAGCCACCCATACTTGATAGGCAGTTTTTGTAACATCACACAAATTTTCTTTATATATATATATATATATATATATATAGAACTCCCTCGTTTATTCATCCGATTCATGTTTACAGTATCTTTACCATCCATTTTGTTAATTTTTTTGTTTAAATAATGACGTATAATCAATACTAAATTGGATTTTATTAAAAATTCTGATTTAAAAACGTTAAAAAATGTTTGCCTGAGCCAGGATTCGAACCCGAGTCCCTGGCGGGCTAAACCTTAACCACACCACACAAACCACTACATCATTTGGTGTTTTGTGATGTTAATTAAAACCAATTAAACTTAAACCCTTTCAAGGTCACTTAGTCAAACCTGAAAAGTCAAACGTAGTCTCTTAGTCAAGTCAAGTCAAAGTGTTAGTAAATATGGTCTCCTAGTCAAGTCAAAGTGTTAGTAAATATGGTCTTCTAGTCAAGTCAAAGTTGTTCCTAATTTCTAGCCTAGTCAAAGTAGTCCCTAATTACAACTCCAATTTCTACACTATAAATACAATAGCCTACCATTCAACTCTTTACAACATTCAATAAAAAAAAACATTATTATCCCATCTCCCACATACTAAAGTTTTCATCCATCATTATCTCCTCTAGCTAGTTCCGAGTTTTCCAAGGCATTATTACTAAGTGTTTGCAAGCTCAAGAAAACTCACGAACTCATTAAGCACCTAAGGTGAGTTTACATAGCCCCTTTTACCATTTCACTATTTTGGGGTGAAACATGTTACAACATCAATTTACAATTCAACATAAGTGTCTATGTGTTATTCTATGTTGCATTATGTCTTAAACATTACTATGGTAAGCACAATTATTCTAGCATAATCATTAACTCCGTACAAGCCAACGATACACAATGATAGATCTATTGGACTGACAACCCCACCCGGATACGTTACCTCCTACATAGGTGGCGTGGGTGATTATTATCGCAACATAAACGAGTGAACCATATGCGTATGGGATGGACCACAATATTCTAGTCACAAGGTTTGATTATGCACACGATTTACCGATTGTTTTGTTTTCACATATGGACTAGACTTGCCATGACACTCGAATTGTACAAGTTTTTATTCAATTATCAAAACCTATGTAATTCTCACCAACTTTTGTTGACCCAAAATATTTTCAAACTTAGCATGTTTCAGGTTATAGCTTGCTTGGAGTTTAGAGTTAATGCTTGAAGATGCATATTTAGTATTTCTCATTTAATGTACAAATTCTTGTAGAACAATTGTATGTAATGTATTTAAATCAATTCTTGAAATTTATTATTTACCATGAGCTACTGAACAATCATCAATACGTGACATCCCGATGTTTCCGCCATCGGTTGGGGTGTTTCAGATTGGTATCAGAGCCATGGTTATAGGGAATTAGGTTCTTAGAAAAATAATCTAGTCTATAACCATAGGATTTTAATCAGTACTTGCTCCTTTTACTTGCAACCTTACTTATTTATATTCTCTATCCTACTTCTTACCCTTTCTTTAGTCCCTACAAGAAGAGTGCTCTCCATCACAAGATCTACTCTTAGACTAATAGAACAAATCCTCAGGTTTAGCCTGAACCACCTTGAAGATCTCGTTGAAGTTCTAGATTTTAATAACGAACACGTGCAATTTTGAAGGGTGAACGCCTGTATTCTGAGTTTTCTATCTAGGACTGGCATTGCGCATAAATCCCAATCAGACGAGGGACCCAGATGCCTACCTGGGAATTCTCGGGATGAGTGTTCACTTATAGGCTAAAGCATGTCTTCACTATGTTATTAGAATCTAGAAGCTTTGATAAGTCAATGTTTTCGTTTATTCGTTTTAATTAATGAATAAATGATTACACTCACTTTCCTTAAAACTAAGCTCTAAAATCTCAAAATTTTACAGCTTGGATTTCACAATCACATTTCATCTTACCATCTTAGCCACATGTTTGATTATTTTCAACACCCTCCCCAAATCATATTATTTCATTTTTCAACATGTTACATATTTCTAACTGTAACCTCATAACCTGGGTAGACCCTAGCCCAACACTAAAGATTTCTTAATATTGTCAAAATTTTCATCACATATAAACCATGGAAAATACATATTTTTGTTATAAGATATCCTCAAACTTAATTTCTAAATCCAAATGTTTATTCATTAGCATAACAAAGGATTTTTGATATAATGTCACCTTGATCTATAAAACCTAACGTCGTGTTTAAAATCTTCGACTAAACTAAAATATTCTGATCTAAAGCCACTTAGTTTGTACTATTTAGCAACTTTTGTTTTATATAAGAAACTAGTTTTAAAAAGAAAAATGATAAGATATTTCCATCCTCATGAACAAAATTTAATCTCCATTGCCACCTAATTATTTTCAACTTGTTCGAACTTTTACAATTTTTGGTATTTATCACAATCATGTTTTCTCATACGCTAGATTCTAACATTTGATCCAAACCCCACGATTTACACTGCTACATAATCTCTTTACTATAAAATAAACCATTTATTAACTATTTTCACGTTCACTATCTTTCATAACCTTGATGATGCTTTGAGTTCTTCATCATCCTCTCAAGAACTAAATTCATATTCTTCACCTTCTGGAACATGAACTTGATCCCTATGATAATCAGACTATTGAAAACTTGATTGTTCGTTGCATCAAACTTGATTCTTAGTTATACATGAGGATTTGATTATCTACTTGAACATTTGATTATTCATGATACTTGAAAGCATGGAATATAAACTATTTGCTATAAACACACCTAGAGTCATTAATCTTGTCTAGGACAACTCTATTACAACTCGCATGCTATACTTGATGCATTTACAAACTTACTTACATGTATATATTACGAACTTGCAACTTATGTGTTAAATAAAAAACAATTGTTACACTTAATCAAACAACTGGTAGAGGATGAAGTACTTGCTCAACAGTTAGTAGAGTACCTAACAACCTGCTCAACGATTGGTAGAGGTCATCATGCCTGCTCAACAGTCGGTAGAGGTTCTAATAACCTGCTCAACGACTGGTAGAGGCTATCGCACCTGCTCAACAATCGGTAGAGGTTCCTACTCACTGACTGGTAGAGGTCTTTTCCTGCTCAACAGTTGGACTCATTTTTGGATACATCATACATGTAATTTGATACAAAGATTTATTAGACTCATTGATACAAAGATTCAAGCACAAGGTTATTTTGCATTACTTACATATGTGTTTAGAGTCATATAAGGACACAAAACCCTAATGTAAGGTAAATTGGTGATTGCGGTCCGGAACGTAATCATGAATTTACAGGTACATTAAGGTAGTGTGAAATTCTATTAAGGTTTTGGGAGATACCCCGTATGTATTCGAAGTATCAGAGGTGTGATAGGTTAGCTGCGGTACACCCTATATATAAACACTAATGATACGTGGAAATGGATACTGTAGGTTCAGACCAATAACAAACCCTAGTTATTTGGTAGTCCATCTAGCATTTATGGTTATCTTATACATTCCTTAAACTCTTACCCTACTCTGAACCATAGTCACCCTAACTATCCTCAACACTATTCAAATGTTTCTTCTTAAAATAAACTTCGGGACGAAGTTCCTAAAAGTAGGGGAGACTGTAACATCACACAAATTTTCTTTATATATATATATAGAACTCCCTCGTTTATTCATCCGGTTCATGTTTACAGTATCTTTACCATCCATTTTGTTAATTTTTTTTTGTTTAGATAATGACGTATAATCAATACTAAATTGGATTTTATTAAAAATTCTGATTTAAAAACGTTAAAAAATGTTTGCCTGAGCCAAGATTCGAACCCGAGTCCCTGGCGGGCTAAACCTTAACCACACCACACAAACCACTACACCATTTGGTGTTTTGTGATGTTAATTAAAACCAATTAAACTTAAACCCTTTCAAGGTCACTTAGTCAAATCTGAAAAGTCAAACGTAGTCTCTTAGTCAAGTCAAGTCAAAGTGTTAGTAAATATGTTCTCCTATTCAAGTCAAAGTGTTAGTAAATATGGTCTTCTAGTCAAGTCAAAGTTGTTCCTAAATTCTAGCCTAGTCAAAGTAGTCCCTAATTACAACTCCAATTTCTACACTATAAATACAATAGCCTACCATTCAACTCTTTACAACATTCAATAAAAAAAAAACATTATTATCCCATCTCCCACATACTAAAGTTTTCATCCATCATTATCTCCTCTATCTAGTTCCAAGTTTTCCAAGGCATTATTACTAAGTCTTTGCACGCTCAAGAAAACTCACGAACTCATTAAGCACCTAAGGTGAGTTTACATAGCCCCTTTTACCATTTCACTATTTTGGGGTGAAACATGTTACAACATCAATTTACAATTCAACATAAGTGTCTATGTGTTATTCTATGTTGCATTATGTCTTAAACATTACTATGGTAAGCACAATTATTCTAGCATAATCATTAACTCCGTACAAGCCAACGATACACAATGATAGATCTATTGGACTGACAACCCCATCCGGATACGTTACCTCCTACATAGGTGGCGTGGGTGATTGTTATCGCAACATAAACGAGTGAACCATATGCGTATGGGGTGGACCACAATATTCTAGTCACAAGGTTTGATTATGCACACGATTTACCGATTGTTTTGTTTTCACATATGGACTAGACTTGCCATGACACTCGAATTGTACATGTTTTTATTCAATTATCAAAACCTATGTAATTCTCACCAACTTTTGTTGACCCAAAATATTTTCAAACTTAACATGTTTCAAGTTATAGCTTGCTTGGAGTTTAGAGTTAATGCTTGAAGATGCATATTTAATATTTCTCATTTAATGTACAAATTCTTGTAGAACAATTGTATGTAATGTATTTAAATCAATTATTGAAATTTATTATTTACCATGAGCTACTGAACAATCATCAATACGTGACATCCCGATGTTTCCTCCATCGGTTGGGGTGCTACAGTTTTGTCTTGCCCGGGGTCGATGACCGTGTGAACGAGGTCATGAGAGATGGTGCTGAAAATCCATTGTTTGACAATGGAATCCAGCCTCTCCCAGGTCTCGTCGGTGGATGATGATGATGCGGGTGCCTTGTCTTTGTCAGCGGGTGCGGGTGGGGTGATTGGTTGTCGGGGAAGAAGATGGTCGTGTACTTGGTAAGCCTTGAAATGTATTTTAAACAACTCAGACCATGTTGGCCAATGAGCAGTATCAAACTCCAGTTTTATGGGTATAAAATTGGTGATGTTAGAGACAGTCACCGCAGGATGAATTTTATCAGACATGGTGGTGTTTGGAGGAGTGAATGTGACGGAAACAGAGGGATATGTGGAGGGCCGGTTGCGGGTAAAAAGAAAGAAGGTTGGGAAGTGAACGGAATAGAGAAATAGATGAAGAAGGGGAGGTGATCGGATGCAGTGGGCAACCGATTGGGGAGGGATGGCAGCGGTGGCGGCGTAGGTGTAGAAGACCTAGCCTGATACCATGAAACAAATCAACCCCTTCCCCTTTCTCATTAAGATACAAGATAATATATACATGAATAGGCTAATCTCTAAGATGGAAGGTGTAACAACCTTTCCACTAATATCTCAATCATACTTAATTACAATTAATACAATTAATATCCGTAAATATGGTAGGCGTCTATTATTTTCGAAGATGAAACGTTTTTGAAATAGTCCCTAATCAATTTAGTACCACCGGTTAGGATTTTAAGGTTTATTTATCATAGTGAAGCCTCGAGATCGATTGAGGGGGAGGTGGGTATGTATTTTCTAATCTCAATTTTATGGTTTGGTTTTAAAATTAGGATTTCGATTGCTGCTCGAACTACATGTAACTGTCCATTTGAGTATTTGATTGAATGCAATTGAATTGCCCCTCATTTCCAGGCCCTCCATTGTTTTGGTTGATTTGTATGTTTTCGTTGAAGCTCTCCCTATGGTTCCTCTTTAATTGCTTTCATGACAAAGTTCTAAAGGTAATGTATTTTATATGTTTTAGATTTCAAATTCCATTTTGTTGAATTATCCATTTGTGGTTATAGTTCCTTGTTTACTATTTCTAATTGACTTGTTCTTTATTCGTAAATTAGGTTCAGTGATCTACTTCTTCATTATTAGTTGTATGTTTTTGTTGAATTATCCACTTTGGTTTTAGTTTTGTTGGCTTCTTCAAAGAAGGGGCGGGTTAATGGTGGTTGTAGGTGAGGTGTACGCAGGTGGTCATGGTTTCGTGAAGTCGATAACAATTTGGGTTCCAATTGGAAGTGCTTGATTGTCGTGAAACGGAGGAAAGCGGTGACAATTAAAGAAGATGAAGAGCTTGATGACGGCGACAGGGTGAGGTGGATGACGTGCTTTGCGGAGGTCCGACCAGGTCTGCAGCTGGGTGGCACCTTTTTTGGCGAGTGGCGACGATCAATCTTATTTAGTTTATTAACAGTTGCTTCACTTTTAGGTTGAGCATTGAGGTTTGAGGTTTTATTTTTGTTTTTGTTTTGTAAGTAGGAAAATTGGCTTGTATAAAGTTGGGATCCAAAGCAGATGCCTTTTAGAAACAAGGCCAAACTTGGTATGTGCTTTAATATTTGCAAATCTATCAATCTTTCTGATCTGTTGAATACATATTGATAATTTGATATAACTATATGTATATGCATCATGGTGGAGCATGATTCTATGACTGTTAAGGTCATAAATTTCTTTATCGAATAAGTTGTTTTTTCAAGTTTATCAATAGGGTTCCTATAATGTTTTTAGACCATGACATCAACGTCTGGACCTCCTTGATTCAAGCGGGGGAGGGCATTTTTTCGATTGCCTGGACCTTTTCAGGGTTTGCGCGAAATCCATCCCGAGTAACGATGACGCCCAAGAATTTGCCCTCCTCCATTCCAAAGGAACACTTGCTGGGGTTTAGCTTCATGCGCACCTTGCGCAGTTTATTTAAGGTCTGTTGGATGTCCCTCAGCATGTCTCCTTCTTCCTTGCTTTTGATGACAAGGTCGTCCACATATACTTCTAGGCACACGCCGATCTCGTTAACGAAGGCGGTGTCCATGAGGCGCTGATAGGTGGCACCTGCGTTTTTCAAGCCGAATGACAGTTTTGTGTAGCAGAATGTACCCATATCATTGCGGAACATGGTTTTATCCTCGTCCTCCTTTGCCATATGTATTTGGTGGTACCCCTTATACGCGTCGCGGAAACATTTGAAGCGATAAGGGGCCAAGGAATCCACCTTTAGGTCAATTTCTGACAACGGGTAACAATCTTTGGGACACGCCTTGTTAAGATCCTTGTAGTCAACATACATACGCCAGCTTCCGTTGGCTTTGGCGACCATGACTAGGTTGGCAAGCCACGATTGGTATCGAATGGGGCGTAGGATGCCCGCATTGAGCAGCTCGGTGACTTGCTCGTTCATGGCCTTTGTTTTCTCTGGCCCCATGCTTCGTTTCTTCTGAACCACTGGCTCCACTGAGCGATACATGTTAAGTCTGTGTTCCACTATTTCCTGCGGAAAGCCAACCATGTCCGCTGGTTGCCATGCGAATACGTCCATGTTGTGGATTAGTAATTGTTTGAGATGATTGCGTATGGAGTCGGAGATTGCATGGCCTATGACCACCGTTTGCTCCGGAAATTTAGTGTTGAGAACCCATTTTTCCGGCTCTGTGCGGGCGTCCGTTTTGACCATCTTCGGTGGTTTGGCGGTTTCCGCTGAATGGCAATCTTTGTTACCCCGAATGATGGCGACACCGGTCTTGGTTGGGAAACACACCATTGCATGAGCGGTGGAGGCGTTTGCGTTGAACCGTGCAATGCCTTCTCGGCCCAGTAAGATGTCGTGGTTGGAGTTGGCTGGCAAGACCATGAAGTTGCAAATTTCAGTGCGCTCATGTGTGCCATCAGACATCGTTACTGGCATAGAAATCATGTCGCGGGGCATGATCGTTTCGTGGATGAAGTCGGAGATTGGCTCGTTGACAGGTATGAGTTTTGCCATGTCTTCTTCATCCAGCTGTTGGAAACACTGATCATACATGATATCAGTGCTACTCCCGCCATCCATGAACATGTACCGCGTGCGGTAATGGCCGAAGACGGTTGTGATGACGAGAGTGGCAGTGCAGGACGCCCCGCCGCGGACCTTTGGTAGGAGGACATCTGCCTCCTTCCAAGAGTCGTCGTTTTGTAGTGCACGGGTACACTTCCCGTGCTGAGCTTTCTTTCCCGGCCTTGTCATGTTGCATTGGTGGTGCGAGATGATGGTGGCAGTATGTGTATTTAGGTCACGGATTTTTTTCCGTGATCCTTCCGCTTAAGTGTCGTCGCCAGTTTGGCCTTTGGCGGCGCGGTGGACATTCTTGACCAGGTGACCGAGCTGACCGGATTTTAGCGCGGTCTCGATTTCCATCTTTAAGCTGTAGCAGTCATGGTTTTTCTTGGAGTGGCCACATTGTTCCCTTGACTGTTTGCCACTTATGATGTGGCGGTGGAATATTTTCCCTCGTCCGTGGAACCTGAGATTCGGTTCCAAACGGATTTGCCCTTATTTTTATTATTATTATTATTATTATTATTATTATTATTATTATTATTATTATTATTATTATTGTGGTGGTGGGGCTGGAAGCCATGCATCTGACTAAAGGACTTTTCAGATGAGGCGTATATTTTGGCGGAGTGAATGAGTTCATCCCAGGACTCCGGGTTGCCATCTTTGCCGGTGAGACATTTCATGAGTTCCGGACTGCGTACGTTGTGAATGAACGCAGCGCGTGTAAGCTCTTCCCCGCAGCCTATCTGCAGAGCTTCCTTGTTGAAACGGACGATGAAGTCCTCAATGGACTCATGGTCATATCTGCGACACATGAGTATGTGCGCCTTATCTCGCTTGTGTTTCCTGAGGTGCGAGAAGTGATTGCCGAACTTGTCAGTGAGGTCGTCAAAGTCCGCTATGCTCCCTGCAGGGAGGTTGTCAAACCAGACTCTTGCCGCGCCAGTCTGTGTTTGGGCAAAAAGGTGGCACCAAACCTGGACGGGCTAGTTAACTGAACTTCCCGCACATTCAAAGTCGTGAATGTGGTCGTCTGGGTCACGCAGGCCATCGTACTTGCCGATGCTGCTAGGAAGTTTGGCTTTCCTGGGGATTTTTGCAGTCGCTATGCGAGCGACAAACTTTGACTTCTCGGCGAACGACTTTGGTCGGAAAGGCTTAACCAAATCGTCGTGGACGGCGAGACCGTGCCTTCTCGTTGCGGTCGGAGTCTGTGCTGGACTCGTAACCGTCAGACTCGTCGTGTGGGTTGGCATAGCCCCGAGCTCCAGCGTTTCCGCCGAGCTCCCCGCTACGACCACCACGACGACTAGTAGTTTCTTTGTTCTTGTGACTCCTTTTTGGCGGGGAGTCATAAGTCAGGGCCTTGCCCTTCTTTTTGTCCTGTTTGATGAGCATCCCGCTGGTAAATATCGGCGTTCTTTGAGCTTTGGCGGAGGAGCCACTGGTCTGGGTCCTCCTCCAAGTTGTCACCGCTGTCTTCGTCGGTTTCCACATCACGCACTTCAAAGACTGGCTTCTGGATACGTGAGGTGGATTGCTTGACGACAGTGGCTGGGGTACCCTCGTTTCCCGTGGGTAAAAAGATGAGAGAAAAGAGTTGTTCTAACCGACGGATGGCTCCAATGAAGAAACAATAAGTATCTCGGAGATTATCACTAATCACCGAGTGGTATATACTTACGTAACTACAAGTACGTTCCTTTACCCAAACCTTTGGTTCAACCCAAGAGTGGAAATGTAAGTAAGTGTGTGTGTACGTAAACGTAAGAACACGAAGATGTAAGTGGTTCGGTCAAGCACGACCTACATCCACTGTTAAGAGCCGGTGGTATTATTACTTTGGAGAGTACAAAGTCTTACAAATAAACCTAACCCTATGTTACAAGTGATTATTTTTCGGATCCCCTTGAAAGAAGTTGATGTCTTCTATTTATAGTGGAAGTCGTGGGCTTGGTAAGAAGCCCACGAAGAGTCTTGTATTCCTTGGGCCTAGCCTTGGCCCACTTGCCTTTGGTCCCTGGAAATGGCGGGAAAAAGCACAGTTACTATAGCTGATGTCACCGTTGACTGACGATGACTCACCAGGCAGACACATGGCAACTTGCTGTTGTCTGACGTGACCCTTGACAGTAGGTAAGCATGCCTGGTCAGTACAGTAGGGGCAGCATGGTGGAAGCATGGAACCAGTCACGTCACTGTTGTTGGGCTACTGCGGACACGCGTCGCTACCCGGTTGGTGGTGTCAGTGATCTTCTGCAGATGAATCTCCCCGATCCTTGATCTTCCGTACCTCGTACCTGGGGATGTTACGAAGTGGAATATTCCGCGTGTTGGCAGACGCGCGTCTTCTTTCCCCAAGTGAAGTATATGAGGCTACTTTGTGGCTTATCCATTCTCCGTGGAGTACATCCCGCGCGGATGAATCCGCAGATCTTCATGTAGCGAGATTGGGATGCCGCATCCGCGTGGATTAGGCTCCCTATCCCTTCAAACCTTATACTATATAGTATAAGGATATATATATATATATATATATATATATATATATATATATATATAAACATATATATTGGAAACCCTTGTTATAGTGAAAACTCTGGAAACTCTATCAAACTCTAACTTCCCGACTTTTTTTTATATGAAAATTTTAAGGTATGTAATATACTGATTTTTTTGTGGAAAAATGAAGGTGGGAGGCACGAGATGGGGGGAAATATCCCGCCTTTTTTTTAAGCATTAGCGACGACCCGTCGTCGCTAAAGGGTCGTCGCAATTGCTACTTGTACTTTACAATCTCACACGTCCGATCAGTTTTGATCTAACGGTCATTGGGAGTTGGCAGTTGGCAGATGTACTTTTTAGCAATAGCGACGACGTCGTCACTAATGGCGTCGTCGCTATTGCTTCAGATTCTTGTAGTGAGGCGATAGCAGTGGTAGCAATAGCAGCGACCTGCTCCAGTTTTAGCGGCAACATGTGTCGCCGCTATTGGTCCTGTTTGTTGTATTGTATACACGTTGCGAATTTGATTATATAAACCTATTGGACAGATTGTAAGCCAATCTTCCTTTTAATTGATTATATAAACCTCGTTGCATTCAGTTTACAATTGAATTTTGATTTCCATTGGAGGATTAATATCAATCTCAAAACTTATTTGTAATATTGATAGACATGTTTAATTCAGTTTGGATTTTATTTGAGGCGCTCAGAGGCGACATGGTCTAAAAACGAGGTGCAAAGGCGTACCGCTTTTTTCGTAAACAACGTTCATGATGCTTATATTATGTTTGTGGGTTAGGATCAAATACACAGTGAAAGAAAAATAGGAAGTTGTAGGAAGGGTATCAAACGGACTCCGATTGAACTCATTCAAGCGGCATTGGAATCGTCTTATCGAACCCTACGTCGTTAGTTTTTAGGTCTTCGTTTTTTTGGGGTTTTAGCTTGTAGTTTTTAGAATACGCGTTATATCATTGTGTCTTTTATGTACCATTGTGTCTTTTTCTTATGTTCATCGTTGTGTCATTTTTTCAATTCATTGTGTCTTTTTTCTTCAGCATTGTGTTATATTTTTTGGCACTGTGTTATATTTTGTGGCTCATTGTGTCATATTTGATGATCTATTGTGTTTTTTGTATCCTTCTCACCCTTCTCATTTTTTGTAGTCTTTGTAGAATAACCCAACCCTTATGTTTGTTTCGTTTTATATTTCTCATAATGTACGTTGTAGTATCCCTTACCGAAAATTTAGCATATATAAGCTTTGTATATGATTTGATATATAAGGAAACTACATGTATAACCTAAAAAGCATGTCATGCAGCGTGCTTTTTGTGCCTCACCTGCGTTTCTTCTACAGCCCACGGATTGGTTTAAAAAAGCAAGCCTCGAGTGTGAGGCGCAACTGCCACCGCCTTGTGTTGGCTGAGGCACGCACCTCTTGTATTTTGGATATTTTTATGCATCAAACTATAGTACAATAAGTTTATATAATCTCCTTGGGCCTCGGCTACACAAAAGCCATGCGCTTTTGCGCTTCGCTCTTTGATTTTAGACTTTGTCGCTTTTGTAAACTTTTTGGAGTTTGTGCATTTTGCAAACAAATGCTTGTCTTTTACACATGCTCACCTGAAAAGGGAACCTATTATCAATTGTAACGTTACTAGTTACTCCTTAACCTGACCTCAGAAACCGCATAAATAAGATGATATGAAAGAAAGAAAGATGATAATATTATTGTGAACCAAATCCTTTATTACACAGATCAAACAAACGATCTAAGATACCAATTAACAAGTCTTAGTTCTTAACTTACTCGTTTATCATATGTTAGGACTTAGGAATTACATAGTTCAAAACAGTGGTGCCCTATACGGAAACCCTTTTCGTCTTTTATTCCTGCAAGGTGTTAATGCAGGTTCTTCATTCGCATTATGTACCCCATTGTTATCAACTGCAGCCCCTTCTTTGTTTTCAGTTATTGCCAAAACCTGCCAAGTATGAATAAATAGATTTCAAAATAAACAAAACACAAAGAAGATAGTATCGTTCAACCATAACAATGCATAGGCAGACTAGATTACCTTGCACTGGATACTGCAGTAAGACGCGTCTAGTAAACTCTGGTTGCAAATAGTGCAACTAGGATCCTTATTGTTTTGTGGTTGTTCTTTAACTTGCTGACTATCCTTCCTTCGCTTCAAGAACAACACCTTGTTCTTGTTTGTTTGATAACCCTGCACCTCATCCTTTGTTTACCTTTGCACATACATGATATGATACTCAAGAATTATTTTAACTTTATCAAGTTCCTTTACTAACCTGAATGCCTGAACAGTCAAAGTATTTCTGGAAATCTGGTCGCTTTATCACATCGTTATATACATACCTACGAATCTTCATAATTCATCAACCATTAGAATACGTGTCACCATTCATATAAACATAATCTACTTTGATATAAAAGTGTTGATATATAGATGATCTAGGTGATAAAATGTACAAGTCAGTTACAGGTTCAGCATGTTATTGTCAAACAAGCACTTTTTTTTCGTAAAAGGTGATTACCTATTAGGGTAGTCAACTCTAGCTCAAGATCATACCGACAAGAGCCGAGCTCAACTTTCAGCTCGACTTGATGTAGTTATGTAATTACCTATTGTGAGCTCAACTCACAATCATCAAGCCAAGCTGAAAGTTGAGTTTTTGTTTGGTTCGTATTCAACATGTGTCGCAAATAATAAGTAAACAATATTATCAATTATCAAAATATAGAAGAAAAAAAATCAACGATGTATAAATAATCCGATTTTTATATGTTCAATCCAAATATTTATACCAGCCAAATCATCTTGAATTGTATTAGGGTGAAGTTTTATCAAAGTATACGTAGTTATGTACCATAAGTTTGTGTGTGTGGATCAAACAAAACCGAACTTGATCATACCCAAGAATGTACCATGTCGATCTTGACGATCCTGACCTTGATTGACTTGTGTCTCCTTAAGTTGACTTTTTTTTCTATTCTTTTGTTAAATTTTAATCATTTGTATGCTTTTTATACATGTCTCAAACTATAAGTTAACAACAATATCAAATCATAATAAAAATCAAGGATGTATAATTTATCATACACGAATGTTTTTACGAGTCAGATCATCTTGAATCGGATTACAACCCAAACTTAACCGAAAACCAAGAGTCATCAGCGTGTGGATCAAACAAACATGGACTTGATCGTACCGAATCATGGTTATAAAAATCTCATCTAGGCACTGATTACTCAACGGGTAGTCCCTAAGTACTCCCTACCTAGGCTGAGTACTCAAAGATTTTTTAATGTGTGAGAAATCATACCTTGATGTGATCATGACCTTGATGATCCGAACAAGATTGACTACAAAACGACGCGACACAATTGATGCAAAACCGATCCAACTTATGATCCTTGGTGTTCGAATGAATCTTGCAATCTTGATATTGCATAATATCAATCATAACTCTAACCCATTGTGGTACTACAACACATGTTTTCTGCATTAATTAAAATTCTCACCTCAATATCTAAACTTCATTAGTAAAAAATAAATAAATAAATAAATAAATAAATGAAAAAAGAGTAAACTATATTTTTACTTGTGCATGAGAGATGCGTTTGATGCCATTGCCACCGGTCGTGATGGTGGTGTTTGCGGTGGCCATAGTGATTTGTTTGGTTTATCACTTTATCTAGTTGTGGGTTTAAATTTTGTTAACCGAGTTAAATTCGTGGATATGTAGATGGTTTGTTCATGGTGGTAATATGGCGGGAGACGAGTTTTTAGGGTTTGTTTTTCTTTTTCCATGGAAATTTATTTATTATGGAAACTAATTAAATTTGAAATCTAGATTATTTTTAGAATAATTTTTGATTGATTTTGTTTGACTAATTTAGGTTAATTTTTTAAAAGATTCTTTTTTATCAACCTTTTATCCGTTGATACTAAAAAAATACTTTTTTTTTTAAGTTGTCATGTATAATTACGAAAGCATTTTTTACCCTACAGATTTAGTTATTTACTACAATATAAGATGGAAAATCTGTTTTTGATATATAAGTAAATACATTTTATCATAAACTAGGATTTTAGTTGCTTGAAACACGATATTTATTTAGTTAAAGAGTATTTAAAAGTGAGCGAGTTTTTCCATAGATGTAAGATCTTTGGTCGTTAAGCGACAAAACAAAGGGTTTTATTACAATTAGATGTAAGATCTTAGGTTTAAGTCTCACAAGGAGAAGAACTTCGCTTTTCAACAAAAATTTAGGAATTAACATAATTGACAATCATCACAATTTAATACTAGTTCCATATATAAATCCTCTAAATCCTGGCCGTTTGTTTATAAATGTAAACCGTCAAAGTAATAGTTTTGGAAAGGAACTTATTTCTCATTTACTCTATATAATCATCTAAAATAATGCATCTCAATACTAGTAAGTAATAACGATGAGAATTTAAAAATATTACTTTCATAAATTTATGGAAAATTTTTCTGCGTAATTGACAAATTAATATTGTAAGCGTAATTGACAACACAGCAACCCAGCCCACGCTGCACCCAACTAGCCCAGGCCTGGCCCGCGTCCTGATTATTCTTGACATTCATGGACATGGTATACAATACGCCACACACAACCAGCCCAGCCTTCTCGCGTTATCTTTGACCGCCTGTTCGGGGTGTGAATTTAGGCCGACAACTATAAAAATGTTTTAGGTTTGGGGTCACTACAAATAAACCAGGCCCGTATAACTTAAACTCAATCATAATATATAAAAAATCATAATGAGACATTAATTGTTATAAAAACCATCAAAATAAAAGTATTATGTCAAAATAATCAAAATTTACTTACTTATATGGCTCTCTCGCCCCTCACATATTAGGTCCACACCCCACAAAATTGTTTATAACTTGTTTAAATTTCAATTTGAGTTGGGTTTGTTTTGATGGGTTTGAAACTTTTAGTGATTTTGAGCCTTATTAGATGTGTTTATGTTAAAAAAAATTACAATAACACACAACACATATATACACTAGCTTATACCCCGGGAGCGTCCCGGGTTGAGAAATCTAACTAAAGTGAATAAAATTAGAAGTATCTAAAGTATAAAAATGGCATCTATGTATCAACTTACATTAGATATTTTTAAAAAAAATACCAAAAGATTCATTTTAGCTTACAACATCAACACCTAAAACAGAATATTAAGATCCCAAGCACTTCAAGGGAACATAGATTGTTTAGCACCAATACATTCAGTCAAAAGTCTTTAACTGCATACAATAAGATTTGAGCTATTTCAGAATATGGTAGAAAAAGAAAACAGAGCAATTACCTGTTGGAGAGCGTCCCGAGTTGAAATATCTAATATGACATAATAAAATATCTAATATGACAACATAATTAATGACTTGCCAATATATGATTAATGAATATTATTATTATTATTATTATTATTATTATTTTAAACAAATCTCTGTCATAAGTTATCATATTCTAATATAAAAAAAATAGGGTAATTGGGTCGGGTATCAGCTAATCCCAGGCCCGACCCAAACCCACAATTTTTTTTTAAACTAATTCCAAACCTGACACAATACCTGTCGGGTTACAAAAAATAGTCGTTTTTTTTCTCCGTTTTTTATATAGCACTATGGTGCTCGTTGGAAAGATAATAAAACGCTCGTTAATTTGGTGTAATTTTTTTCTTTAAAAAATCTCGTGTATAAAAGATATTAACGTTTAAAAGTTATGGGAGAAAACATTAGCGATAAAAATCTAATTTTGTTTTTAAATTTTAAATTATTATTTTTCTAAAATAAAGGTCTTGCCACATGGGATGACACATGGCACACTCAATGAAGAGAATACCCTCTTTGAATGTCATGTCATTAAAATGGATTTGGTTTATTATATGTATAGATTTTTTTTTTCAAAAATAAAAACCTTCAAGCCCTCGGGGTTTCGGACCTGAGGCTATCGTCGTCGCCCGCACCGCCCCTATTAAGGTCGACACTGCTAATCAAAGATCAGTTAATCTTCGACTGAATTGACAAATACACATAGTTAAAATGAGTCTTGTTGTGCAAACCCTTGATTTATTTTCTTAAATGTGTTTTACATAAGTGAATTGGTACCTGCTTGATGCGGTGGAGAATACAGTCAGTGTCAGGGTGCGCACAGTTTGGTTTGGTTATTAGCCTTAATTGAAACCGAAACTGAATTCACCAGTTAAACTATTCTCCTAACCAGTCGATTTCTATTAATCCGTTCGATTAGATTGTCGGTTTTCAGCTCCACCCTAATAATTTTGGGTAATAACCAATACCAAACATGGCCTAAAATGTTT
Source organism: Ambrosia x helenae (assembly GCA_030844895.1). NCBI lineage: Eukaryota > Viridiplantae > Streptophyta > Magnoliopsida > Asterales > Asteraceae > Ambrosia > Ambrosia x helenae. The sequence goes on from CM061231.1 coordinate 122,182,972, forward strand.
GTTTAGAAATACATGAAATTAAGTAGAAATACATTAAATGAAGGTATAAAACCTGAAATAGAGTTATAAAAGCTAGAAATATATGAAAATAAGTAGGCAAATTGAATTTTAGTAATTCAACATTTCTCTTTTTGGCCGATAATAATCCCACCCGACTTTTTTCCCTCCACCAGTCCCACCTTTTAGACATTTTGCTATCAATGGACCCCCCCCCCCCCCCCGGTTAACTCACACTAACGCTGTTAGCTGAAACTCGCAATTCTAGGCAATTATTCACGAGATTTGAAAGTGGGAATTTAGACGATGATATTGGTATATTCAAATGTAGAACTGAGCATGGTTATACATCAGTCTATTTCATATGTAAAATTGCTTTTTCTAAGTAGGGAACACGTGTTTCTCTTTTTCTTAGTAAAAACATGTTTTTAAATGTTGGCCAATTACATCCAAATCTTACAAGGATGCTTGAAATATATTATTTTCTTAGGGAGAGGGGTGGGTTTGGTGGGTTTGGATAGGTGGTTTTGATTCGGTTTTTACATAATCATAACCCCATAACCATAACCAATCTTCGGTTTCGGTTAATCGTTTATGAATACGATAATAGTTATTCTGGTTATTAACAAAAAAACTTTAATAAAAAAACTTCCAGCTAAATTACAAAACTTAAAAGTCAGTGGGTCTGCAAAATAAAAAATGAATTGTAGATTTAGTTCGGCCCTTTTTATAAGCCAATAAAGATTACAATTTTTCTTTAAACTACCTTGTATGGTCCATTTAATAAGATATTTTCTACAATGTAAAAATCTTACTTAAGCCTATAAGTTCAATTCTTCATCGTAATGTAGTAAGAGGACCTACATCAAGATCATTTTGTTACTACATACTTCTGTTTTAGTAAACAACCTCTACATGGTTAGTGTAAAATATAAACCAATCATAGACTTGACATTTAAATTTTGGTTTGGCTTCGGATATACTGGTTAACCAAAGCTTCATAACCATAACTATAACCATAACCGCTCAGTTAGTTAAAGAAATTTCCTAATCATAACCATTGATTATGTTGGTTACCAGTTAAAATCAGCTCCATTATGTCAGTTGTGAATTTGTGATGGTTAATTTGCTCACCCCTACCCTAAGGAATCAAAGATGATTCTTAGTTAAAAACTTGAATGTTATTTATTCATAAAAATCAAAGATAAAAAATGTTAATTATCATTTATTAATTAACCAGAATCCCACCTTATGAAACCATGTTAATCTGTCAAACTGAAAAACCAAAATGCCTTGCGCATTAAGAAAACACATATGAAATATGTTATTTAGCCAGACCCGAAAAATTTCCAACCCTCCTAGAGTCAAGTAGTTCCGCTCCCTTGAAGGGACAAAAATGACTAACAAATTATGTCATAATTTTTACATTCTTGTATGATAAATGTTGAGTAATTAGGGATGATCAGGTCATGAGTGTTAGTAATTTCAGGCTGATTTCTTATTGTAAAATAATTATCAAATCCACCTCGGTCAAAACCGAGTTTGCCAACAAATCAAATTGAATTTCAAATTCAATTCAATTATTATTGTAACCTCTTTTGTTTTTAGTTAATGTCTAATCAAAGTCAAAGTAGTTCCTAATATTTTGTATTTAGTTAATGTCTAGTCAAAGTAGTTCGTAATTTCTAGCCTTGTATTCACTAGTCTTTAGGCTCTTTTGTTGTATATATTGAAATCTCCAAATCAATGAGAAAATACACTTTGATACTTTCATATGGTATCAACCAGGTTTTACAAAACCTAACCTTTCTTCTTCATCGTCCCACTACTTTCTCACCATGTCTTCTGTTGATAATGTTATTCACCTTCATTCTTCTAAACCGTGGTCTTCACGATCACCTAACAACAGCCTTAGCCTGCTTCTCACACCCAGTTCCGCTACAAATAAGCGCCCCTTTCTAGGCCACTGTCAATGGTGTTTCACTAAGGGTCACTCATTATCCTCCTGCCCAAAATTTAAGAAAACTTACCTTACTATCACCCCTCCAACTTACAACCAAACCAACGCCCAAATTAAAACGACAAGCACACATGATGGCAACACACCATACTGTGGATTCTGATTTATCTTGGCTAAAAGATAGTGGTGCTTCTCACCACATTACTAATTATCTCAGTGCACTCTCTATGCATAGGCCATACGATGGTACTGAGGAATTTATCATCGGTGATGGTTCGTCCTTTAAAATTACTCACATTGGCACCATGACTCTTTATTTTCTAATGTTCCCATTGTTCTTAAAAATGTTCTTTGTGTTCCTTCTATCTCTCGTAACATCATATCTATCACTCAGAGATGCATTGATAACAACATACTAATCTTATTTTTCTCTTCTTATTTTGTCATCAAAGACTTTCCCACCTGCCGAACCATTCTTCAGGGAATCACTAATAATGGTCTCTACGAACTCTCATCAACTAAGTCTCCTCAAGCTTTTTACTTGTAAACCACCAACAAGTCTTCATGGCATCACCGCCTAGGACATCCAAATTCCCGTGTTTTACAACAATTAGCTTCATTTTATCCATTTATTTCTAGCAAGCATGAATCCTGTAATTCTTGCTGCATTAACAAAAGTCACAAACTTCCCTTTCATTTGTCCTCTTTAACTTCTAATACACCTCTAGAATTAATCTTTTCCAATGTTTGGTCATCTCCAATTACATCTTTTGATGGTTACAAATACTACATAATTTTTGTGGATCATTTCACAAAATACATTTGGATTTATCCATTAAAACATAAATCGGACTCTCTTAATACTTTCATTCGATTTCAAAACCTTGTTGAGATTTTTTTTCAAAACCAAAATCAAACAATTATTTTCAGACAATGGTGGAGAATATATCAAACTATCCTCTCACCTAGCCTCTAGTGGCATTTCTCATCTCACCTCTCCTCCTCACACACCTGAACACAATGGCTATGCCGAACGACGTCATCACCACATTGTCGAACCTGACCTATCATTGCTCTCTCATGCTAAAATGCCTCTAAAATTTTGGCCTTTTTCTTTCACCACCGCCACTTATCTCATAAATAGATTACCCACCCCCACCTTAAATAATGATTCTCCTTATTTTCGCCTTTTCCATATCTATCCAAACTATAAAAAACTACATAGTTTCGGTTGCTTATCATACCCTTGGTTACGACCATACTCAAAACATGAACTTGAGTCTCGGTCAAAACCGTGCATTTTTATTGGCTACTCATCCTCTCAAAGTGCTTTCCATCTCCTTGATCCCCTCACTCATCGGATCTACACTTCTCTTCATGTCCACTTTCTTAACCATATCTTTCCCTATGAATCCCTTTCTCAAACCTCTACTTCCATCTCACCCTCACCCGACACTTGGTTACCCCTCACCACACAATAAATTTTCCTTTCTACACCTTCTTCCATTCCTCCTCTAAATTCAACCCCTTCCAATCCCACTACCACTGCTTCTACACCTTCTTCCAACCAAACCCACTCCACCGAACCTCCACAACCACACACCGAACCCTCTCAACCACCCACTGACCCTCCTACCAATACAAATCTGATGCCTCAACGCACCCCCTCTGACTTATCCTCCCCTTCTCAACCTACTGAAACAATTCCCTCCCCTACACCTGAATCAACTGCTTCTCATCGAACCCGTAAACCAAACCCAAAGTATCACAACTCCGACTTTGTCTTATATCACTCTACCACTCAAACCATTCCCGATCCCACTACCATTACCCAAGCCCACAAACAACCATTATGGCGAAAATCCATGCAATCCAAGTTTGACGCTCTCACACGTAATCAAACTTGGACACTCGTTCCTCCTGATAGTGCTCTTAACCTTGTTGGATGCAAATGGGTCTACCGCACTAAATTCAAACCCGATGGTTCGGTGGACCGCCTAAAAGCATGACTTGTTGCTAAAGGCTTTCATCAACATCCCGGTTTAGATTATGTTGAAACTTTTAGTCCCGTGGTTAAACCCGCCACCTTACGCCTCATCCTTGCCATAGCCACTTCTTTCAAATGGCCTTTACGCCAACTTGACATTAACAAGGCCTTCTTACAAGGTACTCTAACCGAATCGGTTTATATGTCTCAACCACCCGCCTTCGTGGATCCTTCCCACCCTACACAAGTTTGCAAACTTAACAAGGCTATCTATGGTCTTTGTCAAGCCACCCGTGCTTGGTATGATGAACTCAAACACTATCTTTTATCAATTCACTTTTAACCCTCTATCTCCGATCCTTCTCTCTTCATTAATAAAGTCACATCTTCTCCCATCTTCATCCTAGTTTATGTTGATAATATAATCATCACCGGCACAAATCCATCTCTCATTAACTCTTTCATCTAAACACTTGCCACTAGATTTTCTCTAAAAGATCTTGGCAACCTCTCATACTTCCTTGGTATCGAGGTCATACCTCACAACCATGGCCTATTCCTATATCAATCTAAATACATGCTTGACATTCTCACAAAAGCTATTATGAGTAATTGCAAACCGTCACCCACACCGATGTCTAGTTCCTCTACCATCACCATATTGGATGGTGATCCCTTACTATACCCGACCGAATATCGTGCTTTTTTCGGCGCATTACAATATTTATCTTTAACCCGTCCTGATATATCTTTTACACTTAATAAGCTTTCACAATTCATGCATAAGCCAACTACTACACATTGGGAAGCTCTGAAGAGATTGTTCTGGTATTTACATGGCACTCTAAATCATGGAATATTTTTCAGACGTCACTCATCTCTACAGCTCCACGCCTTTACTGATGAGGATTGAGCCGGCGATCGACCATCTTTCCGAAGCACAACCGACTATATTGTTTACCTCGGTCAAAACCCAATCTCATGGAGTTCCAAACTTCAACTGACACTTGCCCGTTCATCAACTGAAGCTGAATTTCGAGTTGTAGCTTCCACAATAACTGAAGTGCAATGGCTCATTTCCTTGATGGTTGAACTCGGCTTCATATCCACGGTCACCCCCACAATTTATTATGACAATCTAAGTTCAACACACTATTCATCAAATCCGGTTTTCCACTCACGTATGAAGCCCATTGACTTAGATTTTCATTTCGTTCGTGAAAAGGTTCAAGAAGGCACTATTTGCGTCACTCACATCTCCGGAGACGATCAACTTGCTGATGCTTTAACCAAACCTTTACTTAGACAACGATTCCAATTTCTTACTTCCAAGATTGGTCTCCTCTCACACTCGTCCATCTTGCGGGTGCATATCAAACCCACCTCGGTCAAAACCGAGTTTGTTTTTAGTTAATGTCTAGTCAAAGTCAATGTTGAAGTAGTTTCTAATCTTTTGTATTTAGTTAATGTCTAGTCAAAGTAGTTCCTAATTTCTAGCCTTGTATTCACTAGTATTTAGGCTCTTTTATTGTATATATTGACATCTCCAAATCAATGACAAAATACACTTTGATACTTTCATAATAATGCCTCATACTCGACTCAATGCATGTAAGGTTTCTATCGGGTAACTACCCACCAAATGTGAGTTTTGTTTTGGGTGTTATCTTCCTGTTAGTGTATCAACCACACGAATAATGTGAACATGTCTCGTGATTACATAAAGTCATTCGCTTTTTTTTAAAGTTCTCCTATTTGTTATCATGTTAATTTGTTGTGATGTTAGTCTTATGCAATATATATTTGTATTGTTATTTTACTTTAAATTCTAATATACCATGTCAGATCAGTAATGCTCTTGATGTGTAGCTTGCTAGTGAACACTTATGTGTTTAGCAAGTTTAATCAGATTTGCACAGCGGAATGATAAGTAAAGTTACACTATCAACAGGAGTTATTACTCCCCCTGGATGTTTGAAAACTATAGACAAATTTAATGAGAATCTAAGTAATGAATGTGAATGATAATAAATACTCAAACAGATTCTCAATAAATGAAATGGAAAGAACAAATATAAGCTTTGAAGGGTTTCTGTATTAATCAAAAATCAATGTCTAAAACAGAGGGGATGAACCCATCTATTTATAGACTTTACATATACATGAACCTTGCCAAAAAGAAAGTCTGTAACGAGTAGCAACAAGTTGCATTCTTGGAACTTGTAGAAACAGATAAAGTAATATTAAACTAATAAACTACTGAAACATAAGTCGGTTAAAATGATTCTTGAACAAGAGCTGATGAATGACAAACTACTGATGAGTAGTTTGTCTTCAGTAGTTCATCAGTGAACTTTCTGGTTAGACTTCAGAACTTCTGATACTTCTTCTTCAGTACTTGTTGAATCCTTCTTCAGTACATTATTCTTCTTTCTTCAGTAGTTCTATACTTAGGATATTTTGCAGAAGTGAATTAGACTAGGGTTTACAAAAGTGGTTTCACCAATCCTTTTTGTCCTAACAATCTCCCCTAGATTGATGAAGCCAAAACCTTTTACTAATTCATTATTGTCTTCTTCTGTCATTCACAATCTTCCATATCTCCTTGAACATGGAATTCTTCAATTGATTAAGCTGTTCATCAGTGAGAGATCCCCTTTGAGGTTCCAGATGTTGAATTGTAAGCAAGACCTGAGTTGATAATTTCTTCAGTTCATTCATGGACTTGTAGGCCTTGCTTGTAAGATCTCTTCTTGTCACCAATACTCAGTTGTCATCAGTAAAGGACCATCTGATGATCAGCACTTTAGACTTGTCAAAGTCTGAAGCATAGGGAACCATGCTGGATCCCTGGGATGTTCCTGAGTGTTGGATATTTTCTATTTCTGTGACTCTCAGGTGGGATTCACTTCTATCTTCTTCTTGCACTACATCAGGTAATTTAAAGGTTGGTAAATGATGTTCAGTAACTACCTTTGTGTGCAGTCTGTCAGTGATAGTCTTCTGAATTTGGTAAGCAAATGTTGAAGGATCCCTAAATTGAGTTATCAGAGGCTTCTCTTCAATATCAAAGTCTCCTTGAACAATTGTGTTGCCTTCCAGCAACACCATCTTGAAGTCAGTCTTTGTATTGTCCTCTGGTTTCTTCTTGGTAGCTGGTCTTTTAACACCAGAAGTTCTAACTACTGAAGTTGATACTTCAGAAGTTTTGAACTTCTCTAGGTTAGCAGCCTTGGCAGCCTTATACTTCTTGTATGTGTCCAGTAGTATTTCTTCTTTCCATCTTGACACAGAGGCTTTTGAACCATAGTTATTTTGCTACCAGTTCTTCAATCATCTCAGCTCTCTTGGCTTTTCATCTTTGTTTGTTGCAAGTTTGTCAGCAACAAGTTGAGCTCTTTTAGTCAGCTCATCCATTGAGAGCCCTTTGAGTGAATAGGCTTTTGTTTTGCTGTTCTTTGTTATAAAAGACATCAGTTGTTGTCTTTTGTCTTCTTCAGCAACTCTCTCTGTTTTAGCTTGCCTATTCAACTCTGCTTCATAAGCTTGAAACTTTTCATTTAAGCTTAAATCATACCTTGCCTCCAAGTTATTCCAGATCTCTTCTTCTTAGCGTTTCTTTGGGCTGCAATCAAACTCTTCTCAAGTAGTTCTTTGGACATTGATAGTGGAGAAGGGTTCAGCACAGTCATTGTTGTAGTTGTTGTAGGCCTTGGAATAGGAGTTGGTTGTTGTTGTTCAGTTGTCTTGGAAGGCTCTTCAGCTGTTTGTAAATTGGAAGTGTTAACTGCTGAAGTGTTGACAGATGTGTCAACTACTGAAGGATTGTCTTCAGTACTTTCTGAGTCATCAGAGGTTTTTTCAGCAGTTTCTTCATTATGACCTTGGGAGGGTTCAGCTTCAACTTCAGTTGCAGAGACAAGCCTTTGTTAATCTTCTTTTTGTTTTTGGGCTTTCTCTAGAAGTTGTTGTTGTTGTTGTTGTAAAGCCACTCTTGACTTTATCCTGGCTTCCAGTGACTCCTTAGGTTCCTTAATCTTCTCCCCCTTTTTGGCTTCATCCACTTCTGGAAGCCTGCTGGGTTTGGAAGTTCTACCAGTGAGTTCAGCAAGCTGTCTTGAGTTGTTGTCTAATTTGTTGGACAACTCACCAAGTTTTTTGTTGATCACCTCAAACTAAGCTTCGGTTGACAACTCCAAAGTAGTTGTGAAAGTTTTGAGGTGATTGGCAATTAGGGTGTTCATCAACCGGTATAGGGGACCATCTGGGTTGCATAGTTGGTTCAAGTCTATGTTGGATGACCCGAGGAATTGGTAGGCATTTTCAGTGAGGGGTGTGTTTTTGGGTGATCTTCATGTTGTACAGAAGATGCCACTTTAGGGGAATCAGGGATCAAGTGACTTTAAGCTGATCTGGTGTGACCAGCTCTTTGAGCTTAGATACACTAGGTGCAGGACCTTCACTAGCAGCCGTCAATTCAATTTTAGTGGAGTGTGAATCATTGTCCAAGTCAATGGAATCATCGGAATCCTCCTTACTTCCTCAATGAGGACAGTATCAGTTACATCATGAGCTGGGCCCAACCCAGTTGTCTCATGTACCTCCTTTTCTTGGTTCAGAGGATTTCCTACCTCAGGCATTAAGCCTTCATCAGTAGTTGCCACAAGTGAGGTCTTAGCTATGTTACTTCTTTCCTCAAATCCACCACTGGGTGGTATATGAGTAGTAGCAGCCTCAAATGTACCTAGAGTTTCTAAGTTTGGGCTTAGAGACCCTAAGTTTGGGTTAGGGCTAGGGATATCCACATCCATGTCAAGTGCTGAAGGTATGTCCCCTGTTTGATGTGGTTGTTGGGGACTGACATGTTCTGATGGGATGGTCTCTTTTAGCCCAGAGAGAAGTTTGGCAATTTCAAGGGCTTCAGGTTCAGAAATTTGTGGTGCTGGTTCAGTAGTTTGGTCTATGGGTTCAGCAGTTTCAAAAGAAGAGTCTATGGGGATTGTTTTCTTAAATTTCTTTCTTTTTGAATAAAATGGTTATTGGTGCTCATGTGGGGGTTTGAGATGATGAGACTGAGAGGATTTTTCAGTCACATCTTT